>CAMAPF010001150.1:0-640681 GCA_945859915.1 Cuscuta epithymum
GCCCTATCTATTTGTTTCTCGACCTCAGTCCCATCACACGCTCAGCAACGATTCAATCTAACTCTCTCTCTCTCTCTAAGAAATCAAGCAACCAGCCCTTCATTAGACATCGCCCCCCATCTGACTAGGGCTGTTAACGAACCGAGCTTTTATCGAACTATTCGAGTTCGAGCTCGGTTTCGAACCTAACGAGCCGAGCTTAACGAGCTTTCGAACCGAACCCGAGCTAAGTTTTAAGTTCGAAAAATTAATCGAGCCGAGCTCGAACATAGTAGTATTTGGCTCGGTTCGAACTCGAGCCTATCGAACACCCTGAAATTATAAATATAATTTATATATAATCCAAATTTAAATATAATTAGCATGATTTTATGAATTTAAATATGATTATTAACGAACCGAATACTTGTCGAATCATTCGAGCACGAGCCTATTAACGAGCATCACCTAAAATTTAAATTCAACCATATTTATCGAGCTTATCGAGCGCTCGGTTCGAACATCGAACGCCCATCGAGCCGAGCACGAGCCTCATTTGTAAAGCTCTCCGAGCTTCGAGCTCGAACCCGAACACCATTAATTCCTTATCGAGCCGAACTCGAGCTTTAGGTGTTCGGGGTCGGTTTGGCTCGTTAACAACCCTACCCATCTCTACCGATCAACACATACGAAGTATCATACACCACCGCTGTCACCTACTCGCCTCTCATGCCAGACACCAGGTAAGTGTGGGAATTCTTCTTCTAATCTCTGATTTGTGTTATTGTATAATTCAATTATGTCCATTTTATGATTTTAGTTGTGCTTATTTTTTAATATGTACAAACAGACACTTGAACTCATTGTAGCTTGAGATGTGATTATTTATTACTCTTGTAGCTTAAAAAGAATTTGTTTTAGACCGGTTGAATCTCATTTTATGAAGTTATTTCATTTCTTTATGAATTTTATATTTTTAAATTACATAAACAGAAAAAATTTATAATGAATAGGTCGAAGTATAAATTAAAGTCCACTCTTTTACCTATTTCTCCTTAAAAAGTAATAACACACGTAATACCTTTTACTTAATGAGACTGGGTTGTATTTGATTTTTTTTGCATAATGCTTGTTGCTGGTTTGTATAACTTCAGCCTTTATGATATTCTTAAATATTCATGTGTGGTTTAAACATTTAAGTTATAACACTTATAACAAAGGGAGTTCGTATATCCTACACCTGGATGTACAGGTACATCCGGTTTTTTTGTAATTAGTAGGCTGAAATGTTTCCTTATCCAGCCGCATGCACTACTCCGCCCAGTACTCCACTCGTCCTTATCCAGCCATACTCCACTCAATCCCAGCCAGTTCATGCACGTCTTCATTTATTGTTTTTTTTGCATATTCAATTCTCGTTTCTTCTTTTGTTTTCTTTTATTGCTTGTTCTCTTTTTTTATTTTAACAACCTTCTATTTTAATATTATATTCAATTATTATGAAAATGTAAAATATAAAATATTATTAAATATTTCAGATTATTTTTTTCTTTCTCCAATCAAACTTCCAGCTTAAGTTTTTATTTATCTATTATAAAATATTTTATTTATCAATGTTTTATTTCTCTATTTTAATTTAAGATGAATATTTATTAGTTTAATAAATATTGTGTGATAGTTACAAACGTGAGTTTTGTGTTATACTAAAATGAGTATGGTGAAATAAGTATGCATGAGTAAATAATTATAAAAAGAACTCGATTATATTTGTAATTCGAGAACAAACGACTATAAATTATTTTTTATATAAATTATTTCATTGCCATCATGTGTGCACAAATGAACATTTGAACACATTAGGAAATTCAAACAAGCTTTTGATTTTCGATGCACATTTTGTAAGTTATGTATGCTCATTTGGTGCTGATTTTATGCTCATTTTAAAATGTCATATTAATTCATATTTCAAAATTATCATATTAGGTTCGCATAAGATTTAAATTATATACATGGAAGTAAAGATAATCATGATACGCAATTGCATGTTTTTGATACTCAATAAAGGAGGTTTGATGTTAAATGAAAATGTCTTGATGTTTAACTAATCAAGCTTATGATTTTCATATCATTGCTCATTTGGTATGTGACACCGCACCCGAATGTCCTTGGAAATTTGATTTGAATATTCATAGCTTATGTATTGGATTTCCGATTCCCAAACATTTTGTAAAACGATCAATGTTCTACGTAGTGCATGGTTGAATATCGTACTGTTCAAACTCGTACATTAGTGTCGGGTTTCGCAAATACTTACTCGGGACTTATTAATAAATAAAAAAGCCCAACATTACCTAAATAGTGAAAGAATGATTAAAGGAGAATACAAATGTCTATAACCCCATCTTTGGCATTATTGAGCTAAATAATGGGAGTAAGATTTTCCTTCTAAAATATCCATCAAGTAAATTATTGGGATGAGCCTACACATATTGGAGATCAATAATGTGATTTAGGAAGTTGACTTGTTCTAAATAAATTAGGATGAGTACAAAAAGACATCTTTGACAAAGATAAAACAATAGGACCCATCTTCCCATTTTTGGAAGTATTGGTAGATATTTTGGACCCCAAATTTAATGGGATCAATTGGGAACCACTCCACATGATATTAGTACCTGAAAAACAAGTAAAAATGGGTTAGAAGACCTACCTTGGCCGGCCATAATGGAGGGGAGCTGCACATGACTTGATAGGAATCAAAGCTTGGGCCACCATCCTTATTTTCGCACAAATTGGTGTGCTGTTTGTCTCCTCTCATTATAGAAGCTATACTCGACCAAACAACGTGAATAATATGTCCTTGGATAGCCTTTGAAGTCTATTATCTCAATTGAGTGGTCTTTGTTCGAGGAGAGAAGGCTTATCTTACAAAAATCGAGCTGGAACGAGCAGAGGTCTGTGAACTCGAGCTGTGAGAGTGCTGAGACTGTTTGGTCGATATCTCGAGTTTTACAAATCCAATTAAGGCGTGTGAGATACCCACAGAAAGCTCTCAGGACGAGGAATCCGTGAAGGTCTGGTTTGCAGGAATCGGAGTTGTGGAAGGCTTCCAAATCGTCCGAGCAAAACACAACCTCGCAGGAGAGGATTTAATCTTCTAAAAGTGAGTTTTAACCCCAAAACTTTACTTTTCATTTTCCAAATGATATGAACGATTGGTGGGACTATCATACACTAATCCAAGTGTATAATATGTCCTTATAAAGTTATTTTATTGATGTAAAGGTTAGATACTAACCTAGAACAAATCTTGGAAAAACTAGGAAACGAATTGACCGGGAAACACCCGTTCTAGGGGCTGTTTTCGTATCAACGATTAAGGGTTGAACTAGCACTTTGAGGAGGCTGTTTAACACTCATATTTGAGCAAGGAATCAGTTCCAAATCCACCTTGACCAAAGCTTTGACCATTGGACCAAGAAGGGAAAGTTTAAAGCTCAATTGAGGTGAGGATTGACATCTAATTGCTTACAACTTGTAGGTTAAGCATGAGATTACCTAAATGCTTAAATCATGATTTTTCATGGATTATGATGATTATATATTGATGAAATATTGATATAGTTGCCAAAGAATGAAATTTGAAATGATTTGAGAAGGTATGAATAATATGAGATTAAATGAGTATAAATGAACTATTTGTGAAAATGGGCATTTTTCTCATGTATGAATTATGTGGATACATAAATGAATATTTGTGTATTGAGAATGAATGTTTAAGTTGCTGCTACATAATTATAAATATGTAGAGAATTACAAATAACAAGGATAATGGTTTGATAGCAATAATCTTAATAGTATTGAAATACTAGTTAATGATTATTGGGATTTATTGATTAAATTGATCCTAGGGATTGGATTGTATGAAAGGTGCTTGAATATAGTTCAAGTGTATATAATAACTTAGTATGGAACTAAGGTTAAGTTATGGGAAGTCTTTAAGGATGACCCATGGTAGTTTAATGATATGTCAATTCTAGGCATAGGGTTGCTTGAGAATTGGACCTTAATGCATGGTGATGTGATAGAGCCGAGCTCTAGAATGCATGTAAGGGTAGACTTGGAGTCTATGTATTGTATAGCTAGAGCCGAGCTCTAGGACTTGCGTGGTGATGTGGTAGAGCCGAGCTCTAGAACGCAAGGTAAGGAAATTGACCCGAGGTATATGAATTGTATGGTGATGTGGTAGAGCCGAGCTCTAGAATACAATGTCATGTACTAGGGTTGGACTCTAGGAGTTGTCGTGGCTTATAGCCACGGGGTTGGGAATGGTGATTTCCAAATGAAAACGGGCCCACGGGCCGACTACTTGACTTTTATATAAAGTAAGTATATTTTTAAACGGGGTAACTTAGGGTTACAATCATAATGTACTATCACCCTACTTGAGGGTCTTGTGTTTGAAATACTTGTTGTATATCTATTAGATGCCTGCCACACCAGTACTTTATAGCCGTATAGAGTACTGACCCCTTCGGGGGCGTCCCACCACAATTTCAGGTTGAGGCTAGAGCTTGCTTCCTGTGCTCGTTGATCGAGTGATTCCTTGGAGAGAAGACTTGGTTCGTGCTTCCTCCATTCTGTTTTTAAATAATATTAAACTTGCTCATGGATATTTTACTTTAGAGCCTGCGTGCTCATGTTTGCCCTGTGTGGCCCTTTTGTTTTAAACAATGTTTTCCGCTGCGTATTCAATTGTTTATTATGTATGTTTATGGATGACTTATGTGTGAATGATATTCATGACGCCTTGTATAATATGAATGTGTTGGACTGCGGTTGACTATTCGTATTGTACGGCGGGTTGTTGACGTGTCCGGGGAGGTCCGGGGCGTGACAATTAAGTTGGTATCAGAGCCTTAGTCCATAAACTTCATAATGGAGTCTCAAAATTCTCTTTTTGAAAAGATTTTGAAAACCATGAGCATAGAAGTTTTGTACTTGGAGAGCTTTTGGTACTTGGGTTGCAAGGTCTCTAATTGCTAAGATGGTACCCTTAGCAATTGGTATGGCGGTGACTCGAGCCAAGTGTGTCTTAAGTACCTATCCGTCAATTGACATTTGATACGAGTCTAATGACTCTTTCCAAATTTCTTTCAGAAATGGACCGTGGTGGCAGGATTACTAGGAGAAACCCGACGGGCCGTGTACCAGTGGAGACTGGACAGGGCAGTCGAAGGACCTCTAGGGCATCTAGAGGAGCTGGCCGTGGAGGCCGATCACAGACCGTGAGTGACGGTCATGTTGACACAGAAAGTGAAACCTACTGGTCCTATGAGGACTCGACTTACCAACCGGAGACCGAGCCGGTTGAGACCCCTTACGAAGGGGATGACGATGATATAAGTGATGAAGAAGGGGAGAATGACTCCCTAGTTAGAATTGAGGCGCTGCTCCAGCAATACCAGCGGGAGCGCGAGGAAAGGAGGGAACGCCGAAGGCGCCGAGGAGGGCGAACTTCGGGTGGGGCTTCAAGAGGAAGAAGCCATGGCGACTCTAGGGCCCACATTGAACCACATGGGGGCCGGGGTGATGGGGGTCCGATCATAAGGATCTCCAAATACCTCAAGGAGGCACGAGACTTGGGGTGCAAACCCTTCAATGGAGCGGGTGACATCTCGATCGCCGCGGAATGGATCAAGAGGTTGAACGAAGCAGCCCTTGATATGCAACTCACCCCCGAGTTTAAGCTAAGGGTGGCGGTGAGGTTGCTTGAAGGGATGGCATCCACATGGTGGGACGGAGCCAAGGGAAAGTATGGCAATACCGTGACTTGGGAGGATTTCCGACAGGAGTTCTTTTCCCAATACTATTCAGATTTTGAGGTGAACAATAAGAGGAGAGAGTATACCCTCCTAACCCAAGGTGGCACGATGACGGTGAGGCAACTTGAACACAAATTCAGGGAACTCGCGGAATTCATACCGGAGTACATATGTGATGAAAACCGTATGGTGAATCATTTCTGGGACGCCTTGGACCTTGACATACGCGAGAGGGCAACACAATTGCCTAATATGACGTTTAGTCAAGTGGTCGAACAAGGCCTGAAGGGAGAGAAGGAGTGGGAGGAAAGAAAACGAAGGAACGCCGAGGAGGCGAAAAAGAGAAAGTGGGAGAGTCATGGCTCCCAAGGTTCCAACAAGAAGGGGAACCATGGAGGAGGATCTTTCCGGGCACCGCCGCCACCGTCTAGGGGGAACCAAGGCCCGAGTGGGCAAGGCTCGAGGTCACAAACCTCGGTGATAACTCGTTGCAACAATTGCAAGAAGAATCACTCCGGTAAGTGTCGCGACCCCCCTAGATGTTTCCAATGTGGGGATGCCGGACACTTGAAGGCGCATTGCCCCCAGTTGGGTGGGGCAAGGACATCAGGACCAAGTAGCGGGGCTGCGGGAAGTAGAAACCAAGCCGGGGGTTCCCAAGTAACCAGGGGGCAAGGGGGAGCAAGCGCGAGTAACGCGCCGTCCGTGAATCAAGGAAGGACGCAAGCTAGAGTCTACGCAATGACCGAGGCTGATGCTCGGGCTAATCCCGACTCCGTCGCTGGTAATACACTTATTTTGGGCACTTTTAGGCTTACTTAGATCATGTACGTCGTTGGGATTGAGTGCGGGCCACCCCGGGGCCAAAACCGGGTGAGTTAGGCCAAATCAGGCTGGAAACAGCCACTGCCGGCCAGGCACGCCCGCAGGCACGCCGTGCGTGGCACCGTGCCTGGGAGGCAGTGGCCTCGCTGAGGAGTTCCGGCCAGGCACGGCTGCAGGCACGCCGTGCGTGGCACCGTGCCTGGGAGGCAGTGGCCTCCTCGAGGAAATTCGGCCAGGCACGGTCGCAGGCACGCCGTGCGTGGCACCGTGCCTGGGAGGCAGTAGCGCCCAGGGCTTTTTCCCAAGCCAGGCACGACCGTGCCTACCCCAGGCACGCCGTGCCTGGCACCCAGAATGCCGAAACCCGATTTTTCGCACCGTTTTGCGACATTAAGACCTTTTCTTGATCCCAAACACATGTGTGAACATAATAAACCTCTCTAAATGTGTAAGAATGGTAGGAAAGGTATCTTACATGACTTATAAATGTAGGAACACTAAAGATTAATGGGAAGGATGCGCGAATCCTTATCGATACCGGGGCGCAACGTTCATTTGTGAATGAAGCGTTCGCCAAGAGGTTGGGAGTGCAATCCGCACCATTGATGCAAACCTTAGTGGTGTCAACACCACTAGGGGATGACGTGGAAAGAACTTGTTACTATCCATCTTGTGGGGTGGAGGTTAATGGTCAAACCTTGACATGTGACTTCGTACCGCTGAGCATGATTGAATTCGATGCAATCCTAGGGATGGATTGGCTAGAAAGGAACCATGCTAGGGTAGATTGCTACACGAAGGTTCTTGAACTCGAAGGCAATGATGGGGAGACCCTACGCTTCGAGGGCGATCGAGGGAGATCAAATAGCTGCATCATATCCGCAGTGAGAGCGAGAAGTATGATGAGAAAGGGATGCCATGCATATCTAGCATACGTGGTTGACAAAACCAAAGAAGAAACGAACATCGATGATGTGAGGGTGGTTTGTAAGTATCCGGATGTCTTCCCTAAAGACTTACCGGGGCTTCCACCTGATAGGGAGATTGAATTTGTGATCGAGGTCGAGCCTGGTACCAAACCAATCTCCATACCGCCATATCGTATGGCACCCGCTGAACTTAACGAGTTGAAAACCCAATTGCAGGAGCTTTTGGATAATGGTTTCATTAGACCCAGCCACTCCCCGTGGGGAGCACCAGTTCTTTTTGTGAAAAAGAAAGATGGGACACTCCGAATGTGCATTGACTATCGTCAACTGAACAAGGTCACAATCAAGAATAGGTATCCTTTGCCTAGGATTGATGACTTATTTGATCAACTACGAGGAGCAACCGTGTTTTCAAAGATTGACTTGAGGTCGGGGTACCACCAATTGAAGATTAAGGAGGATGACATACCAAAGAGTGCTTTCCGCACGAGGTATGGGCATTTTGAATTCCTTGTTATGTCGTTTGGGTTAACAAACGCCCCGGCGGCATTCATGGACTTGATGAACCGAGTATTTCATAAATACTTGGACCGATTCGTGATTGTGTTCATAGATGACATCTTGATTTACTCAAGGAGTGAAGAAGAGCATGAAGAGCACTTGATACTTGTTCTTGAGACACTACGGGAGAAGCAACTCTATGCCAAATTTTCTAAATGTGAATTTTGGCTAAAGGAGATTGGCTTCCTCGGGCACGTGGTTTCTGGATCGGGAATTGCTGTTGATAACAAGAAGGTAGAAGCCATTACCGAATGGGAGAGGCCAAAGAACGTCAAGGAAATTCGTAGTTTCCTTGGATTGGCAGGCTACTACAGGAAGTTCGTGGAGAAGTTCTCTGTTTTGGCATCACCATTGACGAAGCTCACTCGTAAAGGAGCTAAGTTTGTATGGGATGACAAATGTGAGAAGGGGTTCATGGAACTAAAGAAACGATTGACCGAGGCACCGGTACTTGCATTACCCAAACAGGGTGTGGGGTACGATGTCTATAGCGATGCGAGCATCCAAGGGCTTGGGTGTGTACTGATGCAGAATGGGAGGGTAATCGCCTATGCTTCACGACAGTTGAAGAAGCATGAGGTGAATTATCCTACTCATGATTTGGAGCTGGGGGCAGTGGTGTTTGCACTGAAGATATGGAGACATTATCTCTACGGGGAGACATGTCATATATACACTGATCACAAGAGCTTGAAATACGTGTTTACTCAGAAAGAGCTAAACATGAGACAGAGACGGTGGATGGAGTTGATAAAAGACTACCATCTGGTGATAGAGTATCACCCAGGCAAGGCTAACGTGGTGGCAGATGCTTTGAGCCGGAAAAGCTCGTCTGGGCCATTGCTAGCTAATTTGAGGGCATTAAGAGCCCAACTGGAGGTATCCAGCGATGGTGCCTTATTGGCACGATTTGAGGTGAGACCTACTTTACTTGATGAGATCAAGAAGGGTCAGGAAACCGATGAAGAAATTATGAAGATCCGGGAACGCATGCAAGCGGGACCGGTGGAGGACTTCAGAGAAAGAGATGACGGTCTCTTATTATTTCGTGACCGAGTGTGTGTACCGGCAGATGACGAGCTCCGAAAGTCCATCTTAGAGGAAGCTCATTCGTCGGCTTATGCCATGCACCCGGGGGGCACGAAAATGTACCGTGACTTGAAAGAAAGTTACTGGTGGTCTGGAATGAAGAGGGAAATAGCCGAATACATTAGTCGATGCCTTACTTGTCAACAAGTTAAGGCGGAACATCAGCATCCAGCAGGCTTATTGCAGCCACTTTCCATTCCTGAATGGAAGTGGGAACACGTGACTATGGATTTCGTGGTAGGTTTACCACGGACAATCAGAAACTATGATGCAGTTTGGGTCGTTGTGGATAGGCTCACAAAGAGTGCACACTTCTTGCCTATCAACACTACCTACCCACTTGAGAGGTTAGCCAAATTGTATACGGATGAGATCGTGAGGCTGCATGGAGTCCCAGTGACCATTGTATCTGATAGAGACCCACGATTCACATCACGTTTTTGGCCAAAATTTCAGGAGTCTATGGGAACGAGGTTGAAGTTCAGTACTGCTTTCCACCCACAGACGGATGGGCAGTCTGAAAGAGTCATACAGATCCTAGAAGACATGCTGAGGGCTTGTGCATTGGAGTTCCAAGGAAGTTGGGACAACCACTTAGCACTTGTGGAGTTTGCCTATAACAACAGTTATCAGGCCAGCATCGGCATGCCTCCATACGAGGCATTGTATGGGAGGAGGTGTCGTACACCGTTATGCTGGGACGAGGTTGGCATGGCCAAACTCGAGGGTACTGAGTTGGTTGAGGTCACCAAATCAAAGGTGAAATTGATTCGAGAGAGACTCAAAGCGGCTCAGGATAGGCAAAAGAGTTATGCAGATAAGCGTCGAAGAACCTTAGAGTTTAAGGTTGATGACGAGGTGTTCTTGAAAGTTTCTCCTTGGAAAGGAATCATTCGATTTCAAACCCGAGGGAAGCTTAACCCACGATACATAGGTCCATTCAGAATTATAGAGAGGATTGGGGCCGTGGCATATCGTCTACAGTTGACTCCTGAGTTAGAAAAGATACATAATGTGTTTCATGTATCCATGCTTAAGAAGTATGTGCATGATCCCTCTCACGTATTGGAGAAGCCACCTGTAGAGGTACGTGAGGATTTGAACTACTCTGTTCAACCTATCAAGGTCACCGATAGAAAGGTGAAGAAACTGAGGAGCAAGGAAGTCCCAATGGTTAAAGTCCTGTGGAAGAGCGATCGGGTCGAAGAAGAGACATGGGAAACAGAGGCTTTGATGAGGAAGCAGTATGCTTTCCTATTCGAGTAGAGCTGTGAATTTCGGGGACGAAATTCCTGTTAAGGGGGGGTGAACTTGTGACACCGCACCCGAATGTCCTTGGAAATTTGATTTGAATATTCATAGCTTATGTATTGGATTTCCGATTCCCAAACATTTTGTAAAACGATCAATGTTCTACGTAGTGCATGGTTGAATATCGTACTGTTCAAACTCGTACATTAGTGTCGGGTTTCGCAAATACTTACTCGGGACTTATTAATAAATAAAAAAGCCCAACATTACCTAAATAGTGAAAGAATGATTAAAGGAGAATACAAATGTCTATAACCCCATCTTTGGCATTATTGAGCTAAATAATGGGAGTAAGATTTTCCTTCTAAAATATCCATCAAGTAAATTATTGGGATGAGCCTACACATATTGGAGATCAATAATGTGATTTAGGAAGTTGACTTGTTCTAAATAAATTAGGATGAGTACAAAAAGACATCTTTGACAAAGATAAAACAATAAGACCCATCTTCCCATTTTTGGAAGTATTGGTAGATATTTTGGACCCCAAATTTAATGGGATCAATTGGGAACCACTCCACATGATATTAGTACCTGAAAAACAAATAAAAATGGGTTAGAAGACCTACCTTGGCCGGCCATAATGGAGGGGAGCTGCACATGACTTGATAGGAATCAAAGCTTGGGCCACCATCCTTATTTTCGCACAAATTGGTGTGCTGTTTGTCTCCTCTCATTATAGAAGCTATACTCGACCAAACAACGTGAATAATATGTCCTTGGATAGCCTTTGAAGTCTATTATCTCAATTGAGTGGTCTTTGTTCGAGGAGAGAAGGCTTATCTTACAAAAATCGATCTGGAACGAGCAGAGGTCTGTGAACTCGAGCTGTGAGAGTGCTGAGACTGTTTGGTCGATATCTCGAGTTTTACAAATCCAATTAAGGCGTGTGAGATACCCACAGAAAGCTCTCAGGACGAGGAATCCGTGAAGGTCTGGTTTGCAGGAATCGGAGTTGTGGAAGGCTTCCAAATCGTCCGAGCAAAACACAACCTCGCAGGAGAGGATTTAATCTTCTAAAAGTGAGTTTTAACCCCAAAACTTTACTTTTCATTTTCCAAATGATATGAACGATTGGTGGGACTATCATACACTAATCCAAGTGTATAATATGTCCTTATAAAGTTATTTTATTGATGTAAAGGTTAGATACTAACCTAGAACAAATCTTGGAAAAACTAGGAAACGAATTGACCGGGAAACACCCGTTCTAGGGGCTGTTTTCGTATCAACGATTAAGGGTTGAACTAGCACTTTGAGGAGGCTGTTTAACACTCATATTTGAGCAAGGAATCAGTTCCAAATCCACCTTGACCAAAGCTTTGACCATTGGACCAAGAAGGGAAAGTTTAAAGCTCAATTGAGGTGAGGATTGACATCTAATTGCTTACAACTTGTAGGTTAAGCATGAGATTACCTAAATGCTTAAATCATGATTTTTCATGGATTATGATGATTATATATTGATGAAATATTGATATAGTTGCCAAAGAATGAAATTTGAAATGATTTGAGAAGGTATGAATAATATGAGATTAAATGAGTATAAATGAACTATTTGTGAAAATGGGCATTTTTCTCATGTATGAATTATGTGGATACATAAATGAATATTTGTGTATTGAGAATGAATGTTTAAGTTGCTGCTACATAATTATAAATATGTAGAGAATTACAAATAACAAGGATAATGGTTTGATAGCAATAATCTTAATAGTATTGAAATACTAGTTAATGATTATTGGGATTTATTGATTAAATTGATCCTAGGGATTGGATTGTATGAAAGGTGCTTGAATATAGTTCAAGTGTATATAATAACTTAGTATGGAACTAAGGTTAAGTTATGGGAAGTCTTTAAGGATGACCCATGGTAGTTTAATGATATGTCAATTCTAGGCATAGGGTTGCTTGAGAATTGGACCTTAATGCATGGTGATGTGATAGAGCCGAGCTCTAGAATGCATGTAAGGGTAGACTTGGAGTCTATGTATTGTATAGCTAGAGCCGAGCTCTAGGACTTGCGTGGTGATGTGGTAGAGCCGAGCTCTAGAACGCAAGGTAAGGAAATTGACCCGAGGTATATGAATTGTATGGTGATGTGGTAGAGCCGAGCTCTAGAATACAATGTCATGTACTAGGGTTGGACTCTAGGAGTTGTCGTGGCTTATAGCCACGGGGTTGGGAATGGTGATTTCCAAATGAAAACGGGCCCACGGGCCGACTACTTGACTTTTATATAAAGTAAGTATATTTTTAAACGGGGTAACTTAGGGTTACAATCATAATGTACTATCACCCTACTTGAGGGTCTTGTGTTTGAAATACTTGTTGTATATCTATTAGATGCCTGCCACACCAGTACTTTATAGCCGTATAGAGTACTGACCCCTTCGGGGGCGTCCCACCACAATTTCAGGTTGAGGCTAGAGCTTGCTTCCTGTGCTCGTTGATCGAGTGATTCCTTGGAGAGAAGACTTGGTTCGTGCTTCCTCCATTCTGTTTTTAAATAATATTAAACTTGCTCATGGATATTTTACTTTAGAGCCTGCGTGCTCATGTTTGCCCTGTGTGGCCCTTTTGTTTTAAACAATGTTTTCCGCTGCGTATTCAATTGTTTATTATGTATGTTTATGGATGACTTATGTGTGAATGATATTCATGACGCCTTGTATAATATGAATGTGTTGGACTGCGGTTGACTATTCGTATTGTACGGCGGGTTGTTGACGTGTCCGGGGAGGTCCGGGGCGTGACATGGTAAGTAATGTATGCTCATTTTGTATTGGTGTTATGCTCAATTTAAAATGTTTTATCAATGCATATCTCAAAATAATTAGACTCCTAATACTCAACATAATAGGTTTGATGCTCATTAAAATTGCATCAACGCTCATTCACCAGAAATCGTGACATGCGAATGTAATGTAATATGACACTTTTTAAATATGCATTGATATGACCTTTTACATATGAGCATAAAATCAATACAAAATGAGATTATGTGACTTACACAATGTGTATTGATATGAAAACTGTAAAGTTTATTAGTTGAAAATCATGACATTCATGGTTTCTATTAAATGAGCATTAATGAACTTTTACTGAGCATCTGACCAATTTTGTTGAGTATTAAGAATCTGATATTGAGCATCGAGATCTCTGCTTCATATCTTATATTCACTTTCTTTTTCTTATTTTTTCTTTTATAATAATTATTAAATTATATCTATAATCAACTCCTGTGAAACTTCAATATGTGAATATAATGTAATATAGTACATTTGAAATATACATTGATATGACATTCTAAAAATGAGCATATATGAGTATAAATTGAGCATATGTAACTTACAAAATGAGCATTGATATGAAAATCATAAGTTTTTTTAATTGAGGATCAAGACATTTTCATTGAGCATCAAATCTCTTCCTTGAATATTAGAAACATGTAATCGAGTATCAAGGCATGTGCTCAATCTAGTATGCATTGATATAATTAACATTTTAAAATGAGCATAAATCAAGTACCAAATGAGCACACAAAATGTACCAAATGAGTAATAATATGAAAATCATAAACTTTGTTATTTGAGCATCAAGACATTTTCATTAAACATCAAACCTCTTCTATTGAGTATTAGAAGCATGGAATTTAGTATCATGATCTATGCCCCCATGTGAATCTAATATGAAACTTTTGAAATATACATTAATATGACATTATGAAATGAGCACAAAACCAGTTTCAGATGAACATGCGTAACTTATAAAATGAGCATAAAAAAGTTCAAAAACTCATTTGAATTCTCTAATGTGCTTAAATGTTCACTTTTGCACATGCATCATAATGAAAAACATATTTATTTTACACTATACTCATTTTAGTATAACACGAAACTCATGTTAGTAATTAGCACATACGAATTAATATTTAATAAACTAATAAATATTCTTCTTAAATTAATAAAGAAAAATAATAAAATAATACTTTAAATATTCATCAGAAATTGAAAATTTGAAATCAATGAATAAGGTGGTTAAAAAAAGGGAAAAGGACTTGAAAAAAAAAGGAAAAAGAAACAAAAAAATCTATGTAAAAGGCAAAAGAAAAGAGAGGTAGTGCTCCCTCCACTCACGCAGTCCACTTAGAAGTTACGAAGAATTAAGTTGGCCGGCTAGACTAAAGAGGCGTAGTCCACTTACCCAGGCAAGCAGGGAAGAACACACGGCCGGAAGAATCAACAAATAATTACAAATATACCGGGTGTACGTACACCCGGGTGTACGGTATAAATTGCCATAACAAAGGTGGCTGACAATGAGTTGAAAAGAGAAAGTTCAAGAAAAGAAGGCAAAATATCGTGAATTATGATAATTGCAAGTATGGTGTGTATTTTCTTATAAAACTTATTTTCTATAATTGGTCTTTGTGTATATATGGTCATATGGTACTAATATATAAATCATATATTTGTATTTTATAAATACTCAATGTCAAGTTTCAGAAAAGGTATATCTATTTAAATAATGATACCATGAATGCCTTTTTAGATATAAACATATCTATTCATTTTAATGAATTACGTATCTAAGGTATTACGGAGTATATGTATCTAAGTTATAACAATTAGAACAAAAGTGACTGAAAAAGTCTCATAAAAAAGTTCAAGTAAAAAGAGAGATATTGTGGAAATATGACAAAAGCTAAGTATGGTTTCTTTTTTATTTTTTTCACAACATATACATGCCATCAATCAGTCTTGTGCTTATAATTTATTTCTAATTTCTACCAAAACATTCATTTCCAAGTCAATACATATGCTGTTTTTCTCTTTAAGCATTGTTCAGAAGTGAAATTTTGGAGGAATAGTTTTGAAGCAATATATTCCAGATCCATAACAGCAAGTACACTTAAATATTCTCTTTAGGACAAACATTACACTTAAATATATACAACAAGTACTAAATAGGGAAATACACATTGTTTTTCTGGTCACACATAGGTAAACACTAATAGCAAACCTAAAAAATAGGAAAATACCAAACAGGGAAATGCCAAAGTTGTAGACCCTCCTCCATTCAGCTTTTCTCAACCTTCACTCTGTTTGCTTTGAAATTCTCTTTGCTATTCCTTTGAGTGTTTCTCCATCTATCTTCACACCTCTTTTCCCTCCTAAGGTAGTGTCTTCAATCGAACCCATAATGTGCTTTAATCTGCTCCTAATCAAAACCTGCTTTGATCTCATATCACATGTCACAATAGGACTCTGTGTCCTTCAATTTTATTATCAAATGTGAGTGAAATTATACTATGTAGTAGATAAAAGAATACCAGATAAGAACAAATTGAAATATTAATATTTACTAACTTGAGAAAGAAAACAGGGAATAGAACACACATCAGTATTTTGCAGAGATTGAAAATGCATTTGCCAAAGGCTATTTATAACATCACTGTGGGTCAGTTTTTTTTACAGTGGAAGGTTGTTGGAACTATATTACGTGCATGTGATGTCCACAAAACTGTAATGGTAACCGCCAGAAGTAATGGACATGAGAGTTTTTAGGAAATGCATGCGCGTGTTGCAACTTTTCTGGATGGGCCACATGGATTTTTTTTGAATAGTTGTCAATTGCTAACCAATCAGTCTGTGACATGTGTCCAATGTAAGTCCAATGTTGGGACAGGTTGTACCAGACGATTGAGTATTTATATATAGAAGATTTAAACATATAATAGTTCACTTTAATACTCAAAAATATTATCACACTAAACCAACCGAGCCCAATTACATTTTCCCAACTCTTATAAACACCCACCTAACCTAGCCCAACCATTTAATCCATTCGAAAATTCCACCTCTCCTCAATCTCCCCGTCGCACTCTTGTCACGTAGCTGCCTCAAAATTCGCCGATCTATTTCCAGATCTATGTTTTCATAGCCTTTTCTCAGTTTAGTTTTGTGTTAGTTCTTGTAATTCTGGTGTGGAAGCTATTTACCGAAATTGAGCTCCACCGATCAAGACAAACGGTAATCCGAGAACATTACTATGCAAATCCGGTTATATAATCCTTTTGTATATTGGTGCTAACGCTTTCACAAATGTATACTAATTATTAACGCACTAATATCATAATTATCATCATCAATAATTTCATCACCAGCATTACTAAAAAAACACAATTTTTTTCGGGGAAAAAAATAAGTACTCTTTATATGTACCTATGAAATCTATAATAGGTGCTTAGTCGCTTTCACGTTATTTCTGGGGATATTAAAAGTGTTACAAATTATTACATGAATATAAAGAAATAATTACATAAATATGACCAAAATAAAGATGATTTACAAAAGTATGATTATTGACTAGAGTAGTAATGAAATCATAGTAATTCATGTTCAAGTTTTGATCTTAAGTTACCACAACACCACATTGTAGTAATGAATAGTCATATTTATGTAAATATGTTTTATTTTAGTAATATTCTTGTAAAAAACCCGAATATAAAGTTAAAGATTCTAAATGCTCCTTAATTGTTTATTGCAATATACTCCGTACTTCATTTGAAATTTTCATCTCATCCTCTTTTGCTAATAAGGGGTGTTTGAGTCTGATTCTCAAAACTGATTCTGCTCTTTCAGGAGCAGAAACAGAAGTTGGAGTGTTTGGGTGCAATTCCAGAAGCACTTCTGGTGCTCTAATTTACTCTCAGAATCAGTTTTGTTAGAAGCTGGGGAGTACCCTGAAAACTAATTCTGCTTCTTCTTTAAAAAAGAAAAGAAGCAGAAGCAGAATTAGTTCCAAACGCCCCTTAACACCCCTAAACAGTGAATTTTGTTAGCCTTTTCATGATAGAATCTATAGCCTGCTATATCTGATGGAAAAATATTGGTTGCTAAAATTAGGTGGTGGATTGCACTATGAGGGTAGTTTGAGGGGGTGATTTGGCACTTTTCCCAAAAAAAAAAACTAAAGGGAGAGATAGGCTGAAACAAAAGATTACTTCTCACCTATCTATTGCAAGCTCTCGTAATCTCTTCTTCTGCGCACAGCCATGGCCAATCTCCTTTCCCTGACCATGCCAATCTCCTCCACTTCGAGTTCTGTAAAACAACTCTGCTCTTCATTCAAGGTATGAACTTTATCTCTTCTTTTACAAGTATATACATTTCGGCGTATTGTATAACAAATATCCACAGTGGAAAAGCAAAAAAGTATCATCTTAATTCGGAACATCTATTCACTTCCAGTAGGTCATTAAAGTTTTTTGACAACTAAATTAGAAAAGTTGTCAAAAGCTTAGTGGGATAGATGGATCTTATCAAGATAATTTGGGCATTTTCTATATAAAAAGTAGCTTTTGTACCAGCAAGCATCTATATGATAGAAATAATACTGTAAGATAATTCAAACTAAACCATTTTTGTACGTATGCATCGAACCATTTCTGCAATGGATTAAATTTTAGAGCCATGTAAGAATTCAAATCAAGGAAGACCTTACACTCAATCTGTAAGCCCTTACTTATAATTGTGGTTGCCTATGTCTTGGTTTTTAATTTTTTCCCCTGTGTTTTTTTATTTTTCATTGAATATTATGTATATTCAATGAAAAAGATATGTTTTTATTGTTTTCAGTACAAGTGTACCGATAGGCTATGTATTTTTGCTGGAGTTCCTGGTTCCGTGGGTTGAAATTGTTTTACATTGGCTTTAGCTTATATAGTTATATTGATTCTGCTGTGTGTAAATTGGCTGGAGTAGTCTCATTGAACATTTTTATGGTCTATGGTGTTTTCAATTTTGTGCATTCACTCATCAATTTGGAGTTAGAGCAGCTCCAAAGTCGTACAACTCTTATATTATATGACTGTATGATAGGATAAGCTTTAAGTTTCTGTCCAGCCTAATAGTTTGTTTCAAAATCTGTACCTAACTACCTATCCGGTCTCTGTTCACCCACCTTCCAATGTTCTAATTGATATTTCTTCATCTGATTCATTTTGTAATGCGACTTGTGCCTATTCCAAAGTATGTGACTTAGGTCCCATACTGATGCTTAGTTTTGGTATGAACTTTCAATATATATCGGAAATTTTATTCCAGCTTCGTTGGTTACCTAAATGAATAAAATATTGCCAGCAACCTTTTGTCCCTGTTGCTATCTCTACTCATTTTGGTCTTATCTAGAGCAGGTATGATTAAGCATGTTTAGTTGTCTACTTGGTACTTTTTTTTTAATTATTCTTTGAAAAATCCCTCGTAATTATTTATTTCGTTTATTTTATATTATTTCTCAGGGAAGTGTGCGGACTTTGAAAGAAAATCCATGTCAGTTTCCAGGTGTAAGACTTATGAAACAAAAGCCTAATTCAAGAACATCATTCACTGTATTCAACCAGGCTCCCATGTCAGCAGATACCAATGGAGCTCGGTTCCGGCTCAATAACTTGGGCCCGCAACCTGGGTCTACAAAGAACCGGAAGAGAAAGGGTAGAGGTCATTCAGCAGGGCAAGGAGGCAGCTGCGGATTTGGGATGAGAGGTCAAAAATCGAGGTCTGGGCCTGGAGTGCGAAAGGGATTTGAAGGCGGTCAAATGCCACTCTATAGGAGACTTCCCAAGCTCAAAGGCATTGCAGGAGGTAACTTCTTACAACATTTCCAAGATTACTTCATGTTCACGCTTTTACATTTCCATCGCATCTGTTTTATTGAAAATGAATGAAACTCTCCGCAATTGTTCAGCTGCATCAGACTACACGTTAATGTGGTCAGTTAAGAGATTATGTCTGTATTGTACTCAAAAGGTGTAAATAGAGCATTTATCTTCAGGTCATATACTGTATTGTACTCATTTTTTCATTAAAGCACTAAATACAGTTAAAACTAGCTTTAGGGGTTGTTTACTTGATTTAATGGACTTGATGACAATAATGACTTAGGGGTTGTTTACTTTCGATTTAATGGACTTGATGACAATGACGACTTAATCATCCAGCCATTAAGTCATGTTTACTTACGTCTTAATTAGAAACATGGCTTAATCATATAGTAAAAAAACTGACTTAATCATTAAGATGGAAAATAGCAGTCCTTCCCATTAAGACCTTCTTTTCTGTCAATTTTTTCAAATTGATTGTGGAATAGATTTATAATAATAAATGAAGTTTTTCATTGACATTATATTCTGAGAATAATACTAAGTTGATTGTTTTACTTGATTCAGACAGTCTATTCAGCATACAAAATAAATAGCCTCATATACAAATATAACTTAATCCAGATTTTAAATTGTTTGTTCTCTAAAAAAGAAAACACTTAATCGACGTCCTAATCCCGAAGGACTTAATAGAAAAAAAGTAAACAACCCCTTAATCGTTCATCCATAAAGTCATGTTTACTTGTGACTTAATTGAAAGCACAACTTAATCATTCAGTAAATAAACTGACTTAATCATCAAGAAATCAAGATGGAATATGATACTTCCCCATTATGACATCTATTAAGAAGTCTTTTTTGTTAGTTTTTTAAATCGATTGGAATATATTTATGTTAATAAGTGAATTTTCTCATTGGCATTATAACTTAAGAATAATACTAAATTGATTATTTTACTCAATTCAGACAGTCTATTCAGAACACAAAGTTAACGGCTTCATATACAAATACTACTTTATTCAGACACGCGCCTTAATCCAGACAGACATATAAATACAAATGGATTATATCTTAATATAAGTCTAAGGTGATTGCACCTTAGGATGCTGCAAGTTAAAATTTCAGTTTCATTTTGATATTTATTTGCAAAAGAAAATTTGCTCCGTCTAAGGCTGAATTGTATCGATAGTCATATCCGTTAAATAGAATGAAAAATAGAATGTGATGCACCTGTTTGCTTATTGCATAGTTCTGCTTTTGGAACATAACTTTTTATTATGCCTTCTCAGCGCCTTTAGTTTTCTCAATACAAACTAACAAGGTGTCTTCTCAATGTGACTAAGGCATGCGTGCCGGACTACCAAAATATGTTCCCGTGAACTTGAAAGACATAGAAGCTGCTGGATTTCATGAAGGAGAAGAGGTGTCACTGGAATCATTGAAAGAGAAGGGCATTATAAACCCATCAGGAAGAGAAAGGAGATTACCCCTAAAGGTAATTGACAAGTTTATTTATTTTTTTATTTAGTTTTGTGCATTAAATATTTTGGAGAAAAAACCGCCCGAGGAATGAGACATTCAGACAAAAGGTGGGAGTCACCGTAGTCTCACTTATTGAAGATAAGACGCAAGAGTCTCGATTGTGGTGGTTTGGTCATGTGCGCAGAAGACTGAGTGGTGCATCTCTTAGACGAGTTGAGAGGTGGGGGGAAGAGGCAGGGAGGAGGAGAGGAAGACCTAAACGGACGTGGACTATAGGAGTCAAAAGTGACCAGCTTCTTGTTGGGTTGGATGAGAGTATGACTTTGGAGAGAGCAAAGTGGAGGGAGATTATTCCTTTGGAGGGTTGATCTTTTTTCATCTTTTTTATCCTTCTATCTTTTCATCTTGCATATGTTCTTTATCCATTTATCCTTTTTATCTTATTTTTTATACTTTTTATCTTATTATTCTTATCTTTATCTTATCTTATTTATCTTTTTTCTATCTTTTTATCTTACCTTATCTTTTAGCTCTAATTTTATGTGTGGATTCATGTTATCCGATCCCAAACTCTTTTGGGACTAAGCTTGGATGTTGTTGTGTTAAATATCTGAGAATCTTTTGAGTTTTGAAGGATTTCAGTCTAGATTGTCGGAGCAAAAGAAAGAAAAGCAACTAGGAGATGGATGGATATATATATATATATATATATATATATATATATATAATCAAATATTCTGTTACCTGCATTAGCAGGATAAATACCTGGTTTTAAATTACTAGATAGATGCATGAAATAAAGCATTTATATAGTTAAACATTGTTCTGCGGGAAACCGTGTTCTGTGATTTGGTAGGAAGTGAGTTCTATAGTAGCTGACTAGCTGTGCAATACTTCAGCACCATCCCTATAGGACTAAGATCTGCAAATACCCCACCCTCTTCAAACCCTACTTTTGTGTGAGATATACTGAACATGTTTGATTGGGTTACTATTCTTGAAGCTGAAGTATCTAATGGTTCTTTGATAATTTCGTTGCACTAGAAATTATTTTCCTTTTCTCGCTATTTCCTTCTCTAACTTTGTCCATGCCATTTCCATGGGAATTGTTTATTCCTCTTAATCAAAGTGAGGGATTTGAAATCTTTCTTGATTCTTTACACATTCTTTTTCCATAGAATTGAAATTCTATTCCCTTCTGATTCCTTCCCGCGTTCCAAATGACATAAATGACATGGTTGTAAAAATATTAAAAGACCACACAGAAGCGACTGAACAATGGCCAGACGCAGCACCCTGTATGAAGCGCAGTTTTTGCGCAGAAGTGCCGAAGTTGAGAAAAGCGCACGCTTAAACCGCCTGGGCTGGGAAAGGCTTATCAGTCTATTTTTTTGTTTGATCCTACTTTAAGTAACAAGCCCATACTGATAATAAGATGTAGCCCGTCCAAGTAATAGGTAAAAATATCTTAAACCCATATTAAACCCTTCTTAGTCGTGGGAAAAGTCTTGACTTTATCGTTAATCTCCTGTGCCTGCTATGTGCGCTACTTGCGTAACATGCTTATCGCTGAAAAAACATTCAGCGAACCCTCAGAAGCCAGAAAATCCATAAGGTGTCTTCATCATAATCTTCGCATGTTCTTTCTTCTTTCTTTTTCAGCTTGTAGTTTTTTCAGTATATCTTGTTTCTTTACTGTTATCAGTTCCAGTCATTTATGCCTACTTTATGGTTCTTTTACCTGACCTACCAGTTTACATATTATTTCATCTTTACACAGTCTATAACTCTATATCTTCCTAGTATCATACTATCATTTCGTATTTCAACTGTATAAAAAACTTCATATAATCTAACTCAATTAATAGTTTCATGCACTACATAATTTATGCTATTCCTAGTGCTAAAATTGCAAAATCAACAAAGACAGGCCCCACTCAGTGTATTGTTTTTGTGAACCATGACATTATTTTGGTGAATCGTGACTTTTTTTTTAGAAACATGACTTTTTGATGCATTTAGTTCAATATGATGTTGAATATGTCATATTGGATCACTCTAGAATAGTATAAATAATATTTTCTAAATAGTGCGCTTCACCCGAGTCAGGCGAGCGCTTTTTTGCGCCTTGCGCCTTGCGCCTTGCGCCTTGCGCCTTGCGCCTCAGGCAATACAAGTACTCGAGCGCCTTAAGTGCGCCTTGCGACTTTGACTACCTTGAGACCACATTTGTATCGCATAGCCTTCCATTTCTCAGGGTCATTCATTCTTCATAAGCCCCTCTAAGATGAAAACGAAAAAGCATGCATCCCATTTGAAACTATTGGAAAGTAAGAATTCTTTGGGATATCTAAATGTTTCTACCTTACATCATCTCATGGATAAGTACTTAAGTTAAAATATTTATTTATAATGAATCTGGAAAAGGGTTAACTAAGGGGGTGTTTGGAACTGATTTTGCTTCTGCTTCTTTTCTAAAGCAGAATCAGAATAACAATCAGTTTTCGGAACTTGGTCTTCCCCAACTTTTAAAAAAAATTGCTACTAGTAGTAAAATAGAGCATCAAAAGTACTTCTACACTTACCCAAACACTCCAACTTCTACTCTTACCAAAACAAGGAGCAGAAGCAGTTTTAAGAATAGATCCAAACACCCCTAAGCCCTCCCCCACTCCCAGAATCTTTGTGATGTTCTAACTTCTAATGAGAGTATGAGACACGTGCACAGTGCTGTCAATCCCTGATAACGGAGTGGCATTAATATTTTATAATGTATACTAGTATATATAAACAAAGTCTTAGAAATGTTGCAAACTACTATGACGTTGTGACATTCATTTTTTTTACTTTGTGACATTCATTTTTTTTGACTTTGTGACATTCATTCATAATTAACCATAAGAAGTCATAGATGTCTTAAACTAAACATCTAATGATAACCCTCAGAAGTCATGGTATAAAAGCCACTTATGCTTATCCATAGAGAGGAGGATGTTTTTAATAGTGAGAACATCGTGGAGGTAGAGGCAATCAGTACTTCTGAAATAGTGGTAATTGGTCATAACTTGTTACAAAGAGATGAAGCAAACACCTTTTTTGTTCATTTTTGTAATGCTAATGTAGTGTTTCATAGCTCAGTGAGTGCTCAATGTTTGCGTGCAAGTTGTGTTTGTTCTGCTGTGAAATCTCCTCATGCATTCCTTACTTCCAGATATTGGGCGATGGTGAGCTGGGTGTGAAGCTAATGTTTAAAGCTAGAGCATTTTCAGAATCTGCAAAGCAGAAGCTGGAGGCCGCCGGTTGTTCATTGACGGTTTTACCAGGGCGAAAGAAGTGGGTAAAGCCATCGGTTGCTAAGAACCTTGCAAGAGCAGAAGAATATTTTGCGAAGAAAAGAGCAGGTGCTCAGTCTGTGGAGGACTCCTCTGCTGCCTGATGTAACATGCCTGACCCAATGTAGTTCCTTCTCTTCATTTTGTAAATCAATACTTGAAAAAAAGGATGTTGATGCTATAATATCACGATTTACTATCTTGTAATTAATCAAATACCTTCTTTGATTTATGTTTCCACTATGAATGCATAATGTTTTTATTCTATATATGCTATAGTGTTGGGGATCAACACTATCCTATGGCGTCATTCTAAATTTTACTTAATCATTGTTTTATGTTACCCTTAGAAAATCTTAATAGCATAAACTAATATTATCACTACAAATAAATGAAAAAATGGTATTGGATATTTGGATGGGCAATTTCCTATCATACAACACGCGTCACATAAGTACTGTTTCATATAAGAAAATTATTTAATCAATTAAATAATATCAAAGTAGAGTGTGAAAAGTGTAAAAGTCAATTAAATATGTTAATAATGAAAGTCGTGCAATGACAAATCTATATATCTATGTATCTATATTAAGTGAACTATCTTTTTTTTTTTTTTTTAGTGAACTATCTATATTTGCATAAGTTCACAAAACCTTGCCTACTCGCTGTCAAACTCTCCAAATCTAATTAAGCTTAAAGTCGCCAAACTCGCTCTCCAAATCTAATTAAGCTTAAAGTCGCCAAACTCGCCGCCAATCTTTTCATCTCGAACCTCCTTCAATCTGCATCACCTTCCCATTTCTTGAGCCTTCATCTGATCCTTCTTACCGGTCCCTATCCCAGCATGTTTTCATCCTTATGCTTTATACTTTCTATATTTTAGAAGTTCCCGACTCTGTAAAAGCCTCCTCGACCCACGAACCTCTTCCATCTACACGGTTACACCCGCAACTCAATGGTTCTAACTAATGTTGATTGGCAGATGGATGACAAGACTGTCTTTTTGTTAGAGTTGTGTGCAAATGAATTATACCTAGCAAAAGCAATTCATGCCACCCATATTATTACCATATATGGTAGAGATGTTCTCATGGATGAGGATGGACATCTATTATAATTCCTTTTTGTATTAATTGATGTTACCATGGTCCCTCAATTGGTATAACTCTGCATTATTCTTCATAAGGAAATTTCCGATTTTTTTAGCAACCTACTGTTTATGTAATCTATGGACGGATAATATTAGATAGGGCTAAAAATATGAAAATAGATCCGGAATTTACCTGTTTATTCATTTAGATGGATTTTTTGCTTATTCATTTGATACCTATTTCTTTCTTGGTTAATAGAATTTAATCTGTATTCCTTATTCTATAGAATTTTTAAACTTTTGTTAACCAAAGATGAATGGAGTGAAAGGTTCCTCTTATTTTAATCTGTATTCCTTATTCTATAGAATTTTTAAACTTTTGTTAACCATAGATGAATGCAGCTGATATAGTATGACAAAATGATGAATGTAGTGAAAGGTTCCTCTTATTTTACTTAAGGGGCTATGGGATAATCAGACTACAATTTATGAACTTATGAAATAAATGAAGGAGCCCTGAATAGAACTTCCCAAACTAAATCTTGATGCAATTTATAGTGTATTCATCGTATTTCTTTTTATCTAGATTTTTTAAAACTTATGTTATCCATATATTTTAAATAAAGATACCGTTTTTCAAATATTTTTTTCCTATTTTCTTTTATAAATGAAAAGGTGCAACTCATAAAAAAGCAGTAAGTTTGAGAACCAATCCATTAGACCCAGTCTAATGAAAAGTTTGCACCTTTTCATAAATGAAAAAGTGCAACTCATAAAAAAGTATGATAAGCTATAACTCCCAGTTAGACCCACTCTGTTAATGCTTATTTCTGACCACGCTAAGGTTCATTTTAGGAATTTAAGGGTCTGTACGGGTTGCAGATTCTCATGGTAGGTTCAGTCTATATCTTAATATATATCTTAG
Source organism: Cuscuta epithymum (assembly GCA_945859915.1). Taxonomy (NCBI): domain Eukaryota; kingdom Viridiplantae; phylum Streptophyta; class Magnoliopsida; order Solanales; family Convolvulaceae; genus Cuscuta; species Cuscuta epithymum. The sequence goes on from CAMAPF010001150.1 coordinate 26,014, forward strand.
ATTTTTTTTGAAAGTGAAAGAGTAACATAATATGTAATTTATAAACGAATATGCAATATGAAAAAGAATGTAGATATTCACGTGTTATATTTCCATTTTTATTCCCTAAGTATACCAATTAGTCATATATGTTGTATACGACTAATATTGTACTCCCTCTGTCCCCCTAAGTTTGTCCCGTTTTACCTTTTTCGTCCGTCCCACTAAGTTTGTCTCATACCATATTTGGTAATATTTGAGTGGTTAGAATTCATTCTTACTTTATTCACACTTTATCAATTCAATATCAACCACACAATTCTACTTTTTCTTAAAAACCACGCCACACCCCTTTGTCCCAAACTTAGGGGGACGGAGGTAGTAAATGATTAGGTGCCTATTTCCTGTATTCTTTTTGTGTGTTCTGTTTTTTTAGGCTTACCGCTCTTTCCCTTAAAAGGGAAATTAATTTTAGTAAGATATGAGTTATAGGTATTTTGTTGAGGTGGTAGATTAGTGTAGTGTGATTATAAGTCTTCTATTTTGTTTTAAAAAAGACATCGCTTGATTATTACCCACTTTTGACCCTTGATTTCATTTTCTGCTATTTTTATTGTTAATTAACAGAACCAGTTTTTCATTTTGATCCATTCGAAGTTATATTAAATGAATTGGGTTTGTAATTCAATAAAAGATAGAGGTGCTTTTGGTTAGAGAGGTAAGGGAGAGGATAGTCCTAAGTAACAAAAAGATCATACCATTTTCCCCTTTGATTCATCTTTTCCTTGAACAATCAGATTAACAATTGGTTAGCAAACCATTATATGCTCAGTTCAGGAGACAAAGTTTTCTCGTACTATAACTTATTATTTTCCAAATTTTTCGCTTATATATTATACTCAATTACTCCGTATATACTTATTGATAGAATTGTTTCATTTTTTGCAGCAGCGGGAGATTAACAATTCTGGTCATTTTTGGAGCGGTTCTTTTATCTTTCCCTTTTTGTTTTGCTATTATACTGGTCTTATTGTTTTACTAACTGCGGCAAATAGAGAAAGCTATATGAAAAATCTAAACTACCTCACTCCCCTTCTAAAGTACTCTACTGATCAGCAAAGCATTGAACATTTGAACCTACTTTTAGAAATTTTGTTCTAATGAATCCCTACTTTGTCCAATATATCAAAGAAACTACTGCAGTGCATGATCCACAATGACTCTATGCAACCTTCATTTTCTCAAAGGTCAGGTAATGTTTCCTATTGAAAGCATGCCTTTAGCTACTGGCCTACTTCTCATACAACGAGTAATCGGGTTAGTTTTTTTTTTCGGGTTAGGTTTTAATTTTAGGTTGCTTATTAGTTTATATTATTGCTTCAGTTGTGTTACTAATTTATGATTTTGTGTTATTTTCCTTTATTCAAATTTGAATTTTTTTCAAAAAGTATAAGTTGGTTAAAGAATTTAGGATTTGGAGATTTTTTCTAGCTCTTTTCATAAAAAAATATTTTATCATATATTTAATGCTATCTTAATTTAAAAATCTAAAATTTTCATTTTCCATGTGAGTAGTTTTTTATTTCTTTCTACTTTCTTTGGTTGATATTATTATATTCTATAAATTATAATCCGTATGGTATAGCTTATTGTTTTAATCTTTAAGATCTGGGGTATAGGTTTTGGAGGTTTGGCTATTTTTAATGAAAAGTTATTAATATTATAAATTTAAGAGATATAATGGAAATTGTAAAAAATCTTGAAAAAATGTAAATAGCTTGAAATAAAGATTGGGATTATTACCATATACTGAAAATAGTTGGGATTCTTATTTTCAATTTTTCCAATGAGTAACTCATTACAACTTATCATACGCACAATCGTAAGTCACATGATTGAATCAATATATTTCAATTTTTGCCAAAAAAAATATCAATATATTTCTATTTATTTTTTAATTAGTTTATGTCTCGTGCAACGCACGGGTGAAAGACTAGTAGTAAATTAAAAGCTTTGCAATTATATGGATTAGGGTGATATTATTTATTTCACAATGGAGCTTTAGAATGGTAACTGCGTCTAGGAATGGATTGGGATGGGTCGGCCCGACCCGGTCTTGGTCTGGTGGCTATAAGGGCGGGCTCCGGGCTCGTTTTTTAGGCCCAATCCGGTACAAACCCGTGCCAGTATCAGGCCTGCAATTTTTAGTCTCGGTCCCGCCTGGTCCCGACCCGAGACTGAACAATCATATGCCTTCGTGTCAGAAACCAACAGACGGGGGGGAAGCAGAAATGGAGGAAGATGTAGAGGTCGAGGTAGAGGCCAAGGTCAAAACAGAGGAAACTCTAAAGTTCGCGAAAGATCACAAGAGAGAGGTATGTCCTTTGAAAACAGTACTTGGTTTGAAGGATATTGCAATTACTGTAGTAAATATGGGCATAGAAAAAGAGATTGTAGAAAGTTTCTATGAGAGCAGCCACAGACAAGTCAAAATACTAGCCAAGAAGATGGTGAGACCATGATTAGTTTGTCATCAGACGTGTGTCTTGTTACACATGGTGAACAAGAATGTTTACACCTAGGTACTCATGATGTTGAGTGGGTGATTGATATAGCCGCATCATTTCATGCCACTCCACACTTGAACTTATTCACATCTTATAAGTCCGGAGACTTTGGAGGAGTGAAGATGGGAAACACCAGTTTCTCGAAGATTGTTGGCATTAGTGATATGCACATAACAACCAATGTCGGATGCGCACTTGTGTTGAAAGATGTTCGACACGTTCCAGATCTTAGATTGAATCCTATCTCCGGTACAGCTCTGGATCAACAAGGATATCTTAACCGATTCAAAGAAGGTATGTGGAAGTTATCTAAAGGTTCCTTGGTTGTTGCAAGAGGCCATATTTGTGGTACTCTTTATAAAACTCATGCAAAGTTGTGTCATCCAAGTCTTAATGTTGTTGAAGAAAAGATATCACCAAACTTGTGGCACCGGAGGCTAGGCCACTTGAGCGTGAAGGGATTGACAACTCTTGTTAAGAAGGAAAGCATTTCCATGGGCCAAGGTGTTGCCCTAGATCCATGTGAGCACTGTCTATTTGGGAAACAACACAGGGTTTCTTTTAGTTCTACCAGGAAGAACCATACAAAGTTATTCAGTCTTGTCCACTCTGATGTATGTGGACCCATTGAAGAGGAGTCACTTGGAGGAAACAGATATTTCGTGACATTCATTGATGATGCATCACGAAAGGTATGGGCTTACTGTTTGAAGAGTATGAATCAAGTGTTTGATCGCTTCAAATTATTTCATGCCATGGTAGAAAGAGAAACAGGGAAGAAGCTAAAGTGTCTACGTTCAGACAATGGAGGAGAGTACAGTTCCCGAGAGTTCTCAGCATATTGCGCCGCATATGGAATCAGACATGAGAAAACGGTTCCACGAACTCCACAGCACAATAATGGTGTAGCCGAAAGAATGAATCGAACCATTGCGGAGAAAGTTCGTTGCATGTTGAGTATGGCTAAAATACCTAAGCCATTCTGGGGTGAAGCTGTGCGGAGAGCTTGTTATCTTATAAACAGGTCACCTCCTGTTCCTTTAAACTTTGAAGTGCCAGAGAAGAAATGGTCAAGAAGAGATGTTTCTTACTCTCACTTGAAAGTGTTCGGGTGCTAGGCATTTGCACATGTGTCCAAGGAGTTGAGATAGAAGCTTGATCTCAAGTCAAACCCATGCATCTTCATCGGCTATGGAGATGAAGAATTCGGATACCGGTTGTGGGATCCCGAAGTGAAGAAAGTTGTACGAAGCAGAGATGTTGTATTTGATGAAAACGAGTTTCATGGGTGTGCGCGCTTCGATAATCCGCCAACAACATACTCCATAAGACGAAATGCCTGTATCATCAAACATTCCTCTCAGCAACGAGGAGATGTATAATACTACTGAACAAGAGAGTGATGGTTCAGTAGGTGATGATGATGCTCGCGGTGATGATATTCCTCAGCAGGGGGAGCTAGCCTTCATCTGAAGACGAAGCTAAAGGTACTCATGTTCGACGTTCTATGCGAGGTATAGTTCCAAAGAGAAAGTATTCCACATCCGAATGGATACTTGTTGCTAGCGAGGGGGAGCCAGCGAGCATCGCAACAATGAGAGAAACAAAGAAAAAGGTGGAGGGGGAGATTTGTAGGGAATTTCCACCTTCTTTCTTGGAAGTTGCCAAGAGGCATCTCACACCTTCTAGGAAGGAGTCATCCAACATTGAGGTACTTCCACATCCCTTCATGGAAGTTGCTTGGAGATAGCTAGGAACCTCCCTAGCAATGAGAATGGAAGCTTGGATGCAACTTCCTCATGTCACCCATATACACCTATAAATAGGGAGTGTATTGTTGTTCATTTGTATCAGTTTAAAAGTGAGAAAATTGTGTGAAGAGTGAAATACACTTAGAGTAGAAGTGTATTGGTGAGGATTGATTTTTTGTAATAGTTGAGTGTGAGAGTTTGCTCCTCCTATTGTAATTCTGTTCTTGATATTGAATAGAAAAATTTTCCAATCCCAACATAGATTGCCAGATAAGTGGGTGTAGATTAAAAGCCCATAGCCCATAACTCTATTATTGATGTTGTGTTTTTTGTTTTGTTATGGATTATGGATTAATATTTGAATAATTTTACAGTTTAATATGATGAGTTATTATTACTTTTTAGGATGAAATAATCTCGTGTGGCATGTTTGTTGGTACGTATGTGTATGCATGTGCGTGTGTATGTATACACATATATAAACTTTATATAATAACTCCTATACTTTTTATATTCACGCGTTTCCCCCACGTTTCGTTTCTGTAATTTTGGAAAATGGCGTTTCCGACATTTCCCTTAGCTATTCCCGTTTCTGTAATTTTGGAATAATAATAATAATAATAATATTTATTGGAATAATAATAATAATAATGATAATAATAATAATTATAATGATGATGATGATGATGATATTGTACAGTAATCATTATGATATTTGGAATATTTTATTAGAATGAAATGTTCTAGCCCGATTTGTTAAGTATGTTTGGTCTGGTTTGTTTAAATGTGATTTGATCTAGTCTATCTAATTCAGCTCTAGTCTGACCTATGATTTAAAATCAGCCTAGTTAAAAAGTTTATTTTATACAAGAAAGAATTTTTCATAGGTGGGAAATTAAGGTACCAAATATGCATTCATACCTTGTCACTTTATGTTATTATTATTTATTTTTTTTTTTCTCTTACTATTACTATGATTATTATGATAGAATTATTATTATTATTATTATTATTATTATTATTAATGGATTAGCCGTAAAGAATATATATTAAAGGTTTTAATTAAATTATTATTGAAACATAATATCTTGACAAATACTTTGTATATGACTAAAATTACAAAGAATATAACATCATGGCTACTTAAGTGTAAAAATCGTAACATAAAGTAGTCGTTCAAAAGCATCTATAAAGCTGCTATAGTTACTAAACCTAAGAGGGAAAAAAAAGTGAGAGGAAAATTTTGCTACAATTTTTTTGAAAGATTTTGTTACAAAATATAGATGCACACTTTGTTACTTTACAAAATTTTGTTACATTCTTATAGATATAAATATTTATTATTATTATTACTATTTTTATCGATGAAATTATTTCAACTAGTACTACTATTGTTATTAGAGAGAATTCCCCAAATAGGAGTAAAAACGTTTTGAAATTCCAAAATAAGAGTATCATGTTTTTTATTCCTTAAATAGGAATAAATTTCTGCCAAGTTTGGCATTACAAGACTTTTAACATGGCATTTTTTTTTCCAAACTTGGCAGATTACTCCTATTCAGAGAATAAAAAACATGATACTCCTATTTTGGAATTTCAAAACGTTTTTACTCCCATTTAGAGCAATTTCTGTTGTTATTATCATCAAAGGTTAAAACATCTTTGTCATTCGATAATTAGTGTCATTGAGTGTGCATTAATACGTTACGAGTGGGAAAATCAGGGTCAACACCTTGTTACCAAATGTGATATTGGTAAGAGTATCCAAATGTTACATCTTAATAACTATAAAACGTACATATAGGATGTTTTCTTTTGGACTGAAATTTGGCGGTCTGGTCTGGTCTTGTCTGATCTGGTAAACGTATGGTCTCTGTGTACTTTATAACTACGAAAGTCTGGTCTGGTCTGATCTGGTCTGGTCTGGTTTGGGACTGAAAACAGTCCAAAAGAAAACACCCATAGTAACTTATTGTCACATTTTCATTAACAATTTTTTTATTAGTAATATCTTAGGAAAAAATCTGTTGACATTATTGTGGATAGATATAAATATTTATTCTTGTTAATATTATTATTATTAGGGAAAAGGGTCAGATAGGCCCTTGTACTTATCTAAAAGGTCAAATAAGCCCTTATGTAGGAGGCTCTTTCCGGACGTCGCCGTCAGTGCCGATCCTACCAAAACTCGGGCCTGAGTCGAACTTAATAAAAGGCCCTATACATTATTTATTTTTTTACTATAATTTTCTTTGAAATTGAAGATTAAACATCATAAAAACGACTAATTAAATAAAAATTACATTAATGTCAAAGTATTCAAATGACTAATTAAGTACAACTCGCCGGAGAGTTTTAGCTGCAAAAGAATAATATAGATGCACACTTTGGTAGGCTATAAATTCTTTTATGGCTTTAAATAGAAAAATATTAGAAATTTAGAAGCTAAACAAAGAAGATCGATGAAAGATTAACCTTGATGTTGATTGATTAAGTCTATAGATTGGAACAAGGGAATCGCAAATTAACCTTAGTTAAGGCCCTGTTGTCGATCGATTAGTCTAGGCCAGAACAAAAGAATCGCAAATCGCCTTAAAACCCTTTTCCATTTGTACGTTGATGGCTATTTCGCTTCTAAACTGGTCGAACAAAAGTAATTGGGAGACTTTTGGGTTATCCTTTTTGAAGTACAACAGTGGAGTCAGCGGAGTCAGCGGACAAAGGTTAGGCAATGTTGGGAAATAGTTTTAATTCAAATAAATGTGGGAAACTAAAGAGTTGCTAGATACATGAAAAGACTTCCCAGAAAGTTCTATCTTTAATGTTCCAATTAAATGATGTTTCAATGCCTATTATATATAAAGGCATCCTCCTGTAATTCAAAAGCAGAGTTCCTGGATAGAATATGATTCCCTTCTCATATATTAGCACATAGTTTGTGTGAGTGTGATCTGATATCTCCAAGTTCTTTCTAACTGGTGCTCTAACTAACATGCAAAAAGGAAGCCCAATATGTATATTTAATACATATATATATATATATTTTAATCCCGGAAGGCCAACCACCAAAATCAGTGGGGCAAATGCCGGGGACATATATATATATATATATACATATATATACATATATATATATATATATATATATATATATATATATACTAAAGAAATATCTAAAATTGTGGGCCCTAAAATTTTAACAATTTTTTGGACCCTGAGGCAAGTGCCTCATCCGCCTCAAGCACCGCACGGCTCTGGTCGCCGTTTGGGGCGGTTCCCGATGGAATTTTTTGGTGGAATTTTTTGAGCGTCTTATTCATTAAGTCTAGTTTACCCATACCAAATTTCAGCTAAAACTTCAATCAGACATTCAAATGAATTCTTAAAGATAACTGCGCAGTGAAACGGGAAGACATTTGAATGCCTTCCCGATTGAAGTTTTAGCTGAAATTTGGTATGAGTAAACTAGACTTAATGAATAAGATGCTCAAAAAATTGCATAAAAAATTTCACGGGGAACCTCCCCAAATGTAGACGGCCGGACAGAGTCTCCTATATAAGAGCTTATTTGATCTTTTTAGGTAAGAGCTTATTATTATTATTATTATTATTATTATTATTATTATTATTATTATTATTATTATTACTATTACTATTACTATTACTATTACTATTACTATTACTATTACTATTACTATTACTATTACTATTACTATTACTATTACTATTACTATTACTATTACTATTACTATTACTATTACTATTACTATTACTATTACTATTACTATTACTATTACTATTACTATTACTATTACTATTACTATTACTATTACTATTACTATTACTATTACTATTACTATTACTATTACTATTACTATTACTATTACTATTACTATTACTATTACTATTACTATTACTATTACTATTACTATTACTATTACTATTACTATTACTATTACTATTACTATTACTATTACTATTACTATTACTATTACTATTACTATTACTATTACTATTACTATTACTATTACTATTACTATTACTATTACTATTACTATTACTATTACTATTACTATTACTATTACTATTACTATTACTATTACTATATTATTATTATGATTATTATTATTAAATGTTAAACCATCTATGTCATTAGATTTGTGTCATTGAGTGTGCATTTATTAAGCTACAGAGTTATCAGATATGGCGTATTAGATAGATCTTTTAGAGGGAAAAGGTCAATTCTTTACTACTCTCTATCCCAAATTGACTTGCAAGACTTTTTGGGTCAAACAGTTTCATTTTAATCACTTAATTAAGATATCAATTCTTAATTCCATTTTAATTTAAATTTTGCAGCTTTATAGAGATTTTGATATAGTTTCTGAATATGTGAATTTTAATTATGAAAATTGAATTATTTATGGGGAAGATTTAACCCTTTAGCACTATTACAAATATTGGCTTTGCAAAAAAAATGGGATGAAAGTAATACTTTATATATATATATAATATATATATATATATATATATATATATAGAGAGAGAGAGAGAGAGAGGGCAGTTCATATACATAGTTCCTGAAGAGCAGGTCCGTGCGGACAAGCCCATCAGAGGGTCTTCCCGGTGGAATTTTTTGATGAAATTTTTTGAGCGTGTTCCTCATCAAGTCTAGTTTATCCATACCAAAATTCAGCTCAAAATTCGATCGGGAAGGCAGTCAAATAAATTCTGGAAACATACTGCACATTATATGTGCGCAGAATGCTCAGTATTTTTCCAGAATTTATTTGACTGCCTTCCCGATCGAATTGTGAGCTGAATTTTGGTATGCATAAACTAGACTTGATGAAGAACATGCTCAAAAAATTTCAGCAAAAAATTCCACCAGGAAGACCCTCTGATGGGCTTGTCCGCACGGGCCTGCTCTTCAGGAACTCCTGATAGGAACGGGACTCTCTCTCTCTCTCTCTCTATATATATATATATAATATAAGTACTTCCCCATTCATTTTTAATTGAAACAGTCAACTTTTCACGTTTGCCAATGCATAAGTTTGACTGTTAATATCTTTCATTCCTTATTAGTAAAAATCTTAAAAAGTTCAGATTTCGGAAATTTAAAATTAGGGAAATTTACAAATATTTTGTAAAAATTTAATTCGTAATATATTACGGAGTAATAAATAAACTATAGTCAACGTAAATTGTGTGAATAGTGCAAAAAATCCTACATTGTAATTAAAAGAGAACGGAGTAGTATATAAATTTATCGATAGATAAGTAACTTTTACGCGAAAAAATTAGACGTATTCGCTGTAATTAGATTGGTGCAGTATAGCATATGAAGGGGAGATTTACCAAAAGACGGGAAACATGAGATTGGGTTGCCAAAATACGGGGTTTTTTCTAGGGTTTACCAAAAAGCGTTAGTCGGAATTGGGTGTTCCGACTAGATTTTAGGTTAAAAAAACTCCTCCCCTAGTCGGATTAGGGAGTTCCGACTAGGTTTTAGCTTTTATTTGCACCTCCCCTAGTCGGATTAGTGAGTTCCGACTAGTTTTTTTTTTTTTTTTTTTTTTTTTTTTTTTAATTCCTTCGGATTACACAAAAAAAATATTGGAAACTTTAAAAAAAATTGAACACCCCCTAGTCGGATTAGAGAGTTCCGACTAGGTTTAATTTTTTTTTTTTTCGAAATTTGTTTTTGAATTTGAGTTAAAGTTTCGAAAAAGCAAAAAAAATTCCCTCCCCACTAGTCGGATTACCCAATTCCGACTAGGTTCTTGTATTTTTTTTTTATTATTATTTTTTAATTCCTTCGCATTACACAAAAAAATATTCGAAACTTTAAAAAAAAATTGAACACCCTCTAGTCGGATTAGGGAGTTCCGACTAGGTTTAATTTTTTTTTTTTTCGAAATTTGTTTTTGAATTTGAGTTAAAGTTTCGAAAAAAGCAAAAAAAAAAAATCCTTCCCCCCCCTAGTCGGATTACCCAATTCCGACTAGGGAAAAAATATTTTTTTTTCAAATTTTGTTTTTGTTTTCGAATTAGTTAGGGGTTTCGAAAAAAATCCTAAAATTCCCTCCCCTGGTCGGATCACCCAATTCCGACTAGGGAAAAAATATTTTTTTTTTCGGATTTTGTTTTTTATTTTGACGGGAAGAGGAGATCCGGACGGTCCGATTGTGATCCGCGTAGGTGTGAAGAACGGTTAGGATTAGGATTCAAATGAAATGTGTTTGTTTAGTACATCCGCGTAGGTCGAACAAACGGATAGGATTAGGATTGAAAGAAATGTGTTTCTTTAGTCGGGTGAGTTAGGTAGAAATAAAGTGTATTGAATATTTTAGGTTGCCGACACCTTAAATTTTATCTGATTATATTTATCTAATGAAATTTGATCTTATTGAATTTATCTTATTAAACTTTATCCGATAAAAATTATCTGATTATATTTATCTGATGAAATTTGATCTTATTCAAATTATCTTATAAAATTTTATCAGTTTAATGATGTAGTTCGGGTCGACTTTCACTTTTGGAGCGATTTCACATTCCAAGCTTTTATTGTTTTTTTACATTTTAATTCGACAGCACTTAAAATGGGATTCAATACACTAATAAAGATAAAGGAAATAATGAATTTGTATAGATATGGTTTGGAGAGAATAATGAATTTGGTAGACGCGGTGGATGCGAGAAATATAAAGGAAATATAATCACATAAATTTTATCAGATAATTTTTTTTTATTATCTGTTAAATTTTGATAATATTTGTATTTGAATTACAAAGAAATATTAAGTATAATATACACTAAATTAAAATTAAAACCAATTACAAATTACAAAATTAACTACTCCTACACTCCTAAAACCAAAATTTAAGGCCAATTCTAAATTTAACACTCTTTCTAAATTTAACACTCTTTCTAACTTTGAAGTATTTTATAGCTAAATTTAACTCTAAAATTCAAATTTAACAATCTAAATTAAAAAATTTGCAAATTACTAAATCTACTACGTCTACACTCCTAAAAAACCTAATTAAGGCAAATTATAAGTTAGCGGTCTATATATAGCTTTTTTAACGACGTGATACTATCTCCGTCTAAATTAATATCGTAAATATATAATTAATACAAGTAAAATATAAATCACATATAAGTAATTAGGTACGCATAATATTATTATAAAGATATTAAATTAAACAGTTATTAATTAGCCTAATTATGCATAATATTAGTATTATTTAATATATTATACTACAGATAATATATACTTGTATGATAGGATAAGTATATAATTCACTAACTAATACATATATTACTAATATCAGTGATATATACTCATTAACTCATTATGTCAATTTAACTAATATTTACGAATTACTAAATTAACTACTTCTACACTCTTAAAATGATAAATAATAAAATCAAATCATTGTAAATTCTACTTAACTTGAACAATACATACCGGGAGATTCATAGTTCTGAAACATTTGGCGTTTGTTCCTCCGACCATATGTTGATGATGGGCCTTCCTCTCCGGGAGTTCCGTGGAACGCCAAATTTTGTGGCGGGGTCGCTGAAGCTTCCACGTAAATGTGCAGCTCCTCATACTCATTTGTAGCAATCCGGAAAAAATGACGTCATGTCCGCTCATCGTGAATGGGCCATAATCTAGAAGCAACATATACTAAATTTTTATATTTTGGCAATTTTCCGTGAATTACTTTAATTTCGGAAAATCGGTCGCCTCTAACATGATTTAGAACTTTCTCATGTATAGTGGTATAATCATCTCCTTCACTAACCCATAGTACCGCCCTAGGAGGTATGGAGTACTCTATTTCATCATCTTTTTGAGATGTAGAACCATTCCAATGAACCATAACAACAATATTACTCTCACTAGACATTTTTTATATATGGTATATAGTATAAATATAATATGAGAGGAGAATGCTAAACAAAAATAATAAATATATGAAAGTAATTAAAGTAATAAGTGTTTTGGGTGAATATGGTATGTGGGTACCCTTAAGAAACAAAGAATTGGGTGAATATGGAATGTCGGTAACCTTAAGAAACAAAGAAGTGTTTTTGGAGTGCGTTTGTAAATTTTGAGAACAAATGAATTGATTTTATAGCGGTATTAGTGTAGGAGTTCGGTGAAATACTAGAAGAGGAATTAAACACCTCACCAAAATATTAAGAAAAAAAAAATAAAAATATCACACTACCTAGTCGGATTCCCCAATTCCGACTAGGTGTTGGGTTGCTTCTAAATAAAAATAATTTGGTTTGGTTTTTTCGGATAATTACACATGCTAAACGAAAATAATAATAATATGACCCTACCCTAGTCGGAATTGGCAAATCCGACTAGGTGTTCAATTTGGTTTTCCCACTCATTAAACATTCTAAATTAAAATAATAATAATAATACCCTAGTCGGAATTGGTGAATCCGACTAGGTGTTTAATTGTTTTTTTATTAAATATTCACCCTAGTCGGAATTGGGGAATCCGACTAGGTGTTTATTTTGGTTTTTTTCGAATTATTAAACACTTCCCGAATTCGAAACAAAAAATATTACCCTAGTCGGATTCCCCAATTCCGACTAGGTGTAATGCCTTTATTTGAAAACCCTAATCTCTAGTCGGATTCCCCAGTTCCGACTAACGTGTTCAGACGGGAAACTCCCGTGTTTTGGTAATTTCCTCGCATATGAAGCCCCCTTAACCTAATGCCCTAATCCGAAATGAAGTTTTAAAGTTTTTTAAACATAAACTTTGGCGGTCGGCGAAGCTTATCACATCTAATAATAGCAAACCGCAGTAAGCTTCCCACACGTAATGTATAGATCATTTTATCTATCTGTATAAACTATAAAGCCTGCATCACAATTAAGTACCCTTCCTTAATTAGCCAAATAAATTAAGTATAAACTAATCACTGCGATCCTTTCTGGATGTCGGACCCGAAGGGGTGTTCCCACCACCAGCATGAGAAGCGGAAGCTCTGCGTTACCCTCTTCATCGGCCTCTTCTGCTTAACCGTTATCATTCTCTTCGGAGTCTTTCTCACTTGGCTCCTCCTCCGCCCTATCAAACCTGCATTCGTACTCCAAGACGCCACCGTCTACGACTTCAACCTCACCGCCAACGCCAACGCCGCCAGTATCACCAACGCCTATATCAACACCGACATCCAGGTAATATAGTGGTGAACATGGGCGGATCCAAGAAATTGAGATGTCCTGGGTTGAATAGGAATGACAGTAGGCTTAAATATTAGCGGGGCGGGCTAAATGTGAAAAAAAAATTACACTAAAAAATTGAAAAATTTCTGAGTTACCCTGGACTTCAGCCTACTATAGCCCGTACATAGATCCTCCCCCGATGGTGAAGACAGCAACAAAGAAAAAAATCGAGATGTACTATAAAACTTAATATATTGAAATTTTAAACTTAGAAATTTACCAAATGATTTAAACATTCATAGACACTTTTAATACTCGAACAGCAAACTTACACATGACTTTGTGAGTAATAATTGAATTCAAGAAAGAAGAAGTAACATCAAAATACATACTCCATCCATCCCTTTGGAGTTTGGAAGGTTTCCGTGGGCAAATGACACAATTTTTTATGCAATTGGTTAAATAAAGTGTTTTGGGTAAAATAGAGAGTAAAGAGAAAATTTAGAAAAAAATAAACATAAAGTGAAAGTAATTAAAAGGAGTAAGTGAGGGAAGGTAGATTGAAAGACTTGAGTAAGAAAAAGAAATTTAAGTAAATGTGTAACTAAAGACAATAAATTATATCCTAAAATAGAATGAAAACCTTTAAATGGAACACCTTAATAAGGCCATCTCCAATAGTTTACACCATTTTTTGCACTAAAATGGTGTAAACATCACATCATACAATATTTTATCTCCAACAGTTTACACCATTTTCATCACTAAAATGGAATATTCCTTTTTTATTCTTTTTACTAACATTTTACCATTATTAAATTTAATTATGCGGAAAAAAACGTAAATTATACTAGTATGATAAAATGCTCTTTAACCCATTTGTTTAACTCATTTTCGAGAGGGAGAGCAGGAATAAAAAAATTAAAAAACATAAATTATACTTTATCATAAAATGCTCTTTTACCCATACCTTTTAAAAAATATACGGAGTATCTTTTACCCATACAGTTCGCAATTAAACACTCCTTATATGTTAAACAAATGATGCCTTCATAAGGGTTTTTATGAGAATATTACTAAAATAAAACTTATTTACATAAATATGACTATTCATTACTACAACATAGTGCTGTGGTAACTAAAGTTCAAAACTTGAACATGAATTACTATGATTTCATTACTACTCTAGTAATGAATCATATTTTTGTAAACCATCTTTATTTTGGTCATATTTATGTAATTATTTCTAAAGCCAAACCCCCTCCCCCAATTTGGTGTAATGGTGTGAAATTTGGTGTCATTGTTGAAGCATTTTTTTTGCCAAATACACCATTTTGATGTTGAAAATGGTGCTTGTTGGAGATGGCCTAAGGAAAGTGAGAACCTTTTAACGGGACAAGGAGACTACTATACATACAAAACACTACTCCGTATTTAGGAATAAAAACTATCTACTCATCACCATATCTTTTGGTTGTAATTTACTTTTTAAACTTTAGCCCCCAATATAAATTATGTCCCATAACCTCACATCTGGCTCGTCCTTGCAGTTAACCATTGCCGCAAGCAACCCCAACGAGCGGGCCGGGATCTTCTACGACCACCTGCATGTCTACGCCACCTACCGTGGACAACAGATCACACTAGACACTCTTCTGCCTGACTCGTACCAGGGGAAAAAAGAGGTCTTTGTCTGGTCGCCCTTTCTGAACGGAGGGTCTGTCCTGGTGGCGCCTTATATCGGGGAGGAGCTCAGCCAAGACGAGCGATCTGGGATGGTGATGATCAACATCAGAGTTGATGGAGAGATACGGTGGAAAGTGGGGAGCTTCATATCTGGGAGGTACCGTTTGTATGTGCACTGCCCAGCTTATTTGAGCTTCGGAGGAGAATATAGCCCCAAAACTATTTTAGTTGGGTCAACTGCGAAGTATCAATTGGGTCAAAGCTGTCATGTTGATTTGTAAACTAAGAACTTGCTTTTCTCCTATATATGGGTTTTGAAAGATTGGTTCAGAAATGGGAAATACATATAATATGAGAAATGATAATGAATCTCAATCGTTGGCTTTACGATGTTGCATAAAAAAAACTTTATATTGCACTAAGATTTAAACTTTGTGAGCGCCGGATTTTGCACTAAAGGAGTTTCGTATTGCCCCAGGATTTGAGGGATGGTGCATTAAAACAGATTTATTTTGCATTAAAGAGGTGTATCACAAGCATTTATAAAAATGACACTGCATAGTTCATATTTTAATGCAACATAAAACTCTTTTACTACAACATAGTCGAATCCAACTTCTTATTTGATTCTCACTTGATCTTGAAATGTATTTTCATATAAATTTTCATAATAATGTGATGTAGTACTACGTATAATATTGAGATAATTTCCTAGCTAGCTAACCGAGTAAAACTTGTTATACCTTATAAGTGCAACAATAAAACTCCAATGTTTCGTAGGGATAAATAGAAGCGGTTGACAAAATTACCCTTACTAAATAATTAGCTTATACGTAGTATATAATAGAATAAATTCTACTTTTGATCCTACGAGTATCACACGGATTCCACAATTAGTCCACGTCTTTAACTTTGATCATTTTTGGTACATGATTATTGTGTTTCCGCCCATATATGGTCCTTCCGACAATAATTTCGGTAGTTAAAATCGCCGGAGAAGGGCATGCAACAAATGATCAAGAAACATTAAACAAGTACTAAGAGTTGACAAACCGAAAGACGTGGACTAAATGTGAAAATGACATTAACTCGTAGGACGAAATAAAATAATAAAAGAAAATATGAGAGGTCCAAACACGCATGGGCCGGGGCAGTCCTCTGGCACATGCAGCAGGACCACAACCATCTATGGTACAACAGGCGCCACCGATCGCTTCATCATCGCCATGTCCAGCGTCATTTCCGCCACATCCGACAATGTAATCGCCTCATCTAGCATCACCGTGCCTCACATGCATGAACGGTGGAGTGGTGGATAATGTTTTTGAATTGATTTGATTTTTTTATCAAGTCTAGTTTAATCTGATTTGTTTTGAGTTGGTCTCATTTGGTCAAGTCAAGTAATACGTTTTTTGGTGATAAGTCAAGTAATACGTTGTTTTATGAATTGTGTACCTTTTTTATGACTTGTGTACCTTAGTTTTGTTTAAAATCTGATTTATTCTTGTCTAACCTGGTCTAATTTGATTTGATTTGATCTTACTTGATCCAAGATTAAAACAATTCAATTAATAACATCCTTAGTCTTTTGTAAAACTCAACCGTTGTTGCAAAAATAAGTTTTATTTTTGTAATATTTTTGTAAAAAAACCTTATTTATAATGTTGGGTCTATTTTTTGAATTCAAAAGGGAAATTGCAAATCAAAAGGGATTTTTATGGTATATAAGTAGGGTACTATCTTGTTTATAATAAATTGGTTGTAAAGTTTAGTCAATAATTTTAATTAATTTTTCCTTTGTTTCATAAAACTTGATCAAATTGACTTTTATTGATTAATGATAATAAGTTTTGATCAATGATTTTAGTTAGGGGAAATTCCTCAAATAGGACTAAATGAAACTTTATTTGCAAAAATATGAATATAATTTTTTTTTTAAATTCCCTATATAGGACTGCCTTTCTAATCCTACCCTTGCTTTGTTTTAATTAAATTCATATTTCATTTATAATTCAAACATAAAAGTAATAACGTAACTTTTTATAATAAAAATGTAAAAAAAAACTAAATATTAAATGAAATTAATAAAATTAAAAATTAGAAAAATAAAAGGTAGAAAAATATAATTACAAAACTTAAAAAAAATAAACAAATAAAAAAGTAAAAATAAATATAAAATATGCAGGCCTCTGCTACCGCCTCAACAACGTCCTAGTACCACCAGCTCCGACTACCAAAAAATGCCAACATGTATAAGTAATACCATCTTGATGGAAATTTTAGAGAATAAAGTGGCATTCTCAAAAAGTAAAAATATCATCTTAATGACATTTTAGAGAAAATGTGGCACTTTTACATAAAATCGCATATTTTTCACCAATCGGAGGTGCCGTTGTTGGGAGGTAGCAGAGACACCATGAAAGGTCTCCTTACCTTTATTTTTTTTGTGTTTTCATCTATTTTTATTTATTTAAAAAAACATTTTAAAATTTTAAATTTATTTTAAGTTTTATTATTTTATATTTTTAATTTTTTTTTAATTTTTTTACAATTTTATTATAAATGAAAATAATTTTTATTATTTCTACGTTTTAATTACAAATTGAATTATTATTTTGCTATTAAGTTATGTTAAAGGTATAATATGAAAATAGAGTATACTTTAGTCGTATTTCGGGAAGATAAACAAAAGAGTCTTATTTGTACATATAGAGATATGTTATTCCTATTTATGGCAGTTTTCCCTTTTAGTTATTATATTTGTCTGAAGTTAATAATCTGTATACTTTTATGAAAGTATTTTGAAAAAATAACATTTACATATAACTTTCAAATTTTAAATAATTTCATTTTAAAAGATAGCTAGCATTAATAAAATTTGGTCATTATTGATCAAGAAAAGTCCATATGATCAAACTATATCGGAAGGAAGGATACTAAGTATATTTGTTTTTATGTTGAACAAATTATACTCTTATAATGTACTTTTAACAAACAATATTTTCATTTGATTTTTATATTATAGGTAGTTTCATACTTCACGCGTATTAAATTACTATGTTAAACTTGAGCATACTTAGTTAGTGCAATAAGAGATAATGGAGGTTTGTGAGACATAAAATATAGCATCTAATTAATACACATGACTACATGAGTACATATATTATATATAAGTCAAATGAAAATAAAATTCCACTTCCGTTCATTAATTAAGTTCACAGTTTGGACTTTGAGATTCTCCAACATGGATGTTTCATGTTTGACAATTGATGCATAAAATTTACACGAGTAAATTCCCTAAATAGGATCAAAACAATAGAAAAATTCAAAACTAGGACTACCATGTTTTTTTGAACGTTTTTAGGACTAAAATATAGCAGCTTGACAAAATTGCCCCTCAATATAAAACTCCAAGCTTCCGTATGGAGCCGCTGCTACTCTTGGAACGATCTGCTACTCTTCTTCTTTTCTTCCTTTTCTTCTTTTTTCCCTTTTCTTCTTTTCTTCTTCTTACTCCTCTTCTCGTTTTAGGTTCTCTGTATTTTAATTTTTTCAATTTTTTTCTATTAACAATTGAAAATAGTATTTTGGATCTTAAAATTGACATGAAAAGTGAGTTTCAACGTATGACCATGATCGAATATATTTGATTTTTTTTTTCCAATTTTGTTTAATTCTTGTAAATTCTTGAAATGTCACTTTTGTAATTTGAGAATGTCAAAATTATTAGAAGAAACGCCACTTTTATGGCATCATGTTTATAAAGATGGCAATCTCACTTTGAAAAAATGACATTACATATGTTATAATTTCAAAGTAAGATTGTCATAGTACTGCCATAAAAGTGACATTTTTTCTTCAAAACATGACATTCTCAAATATGTCATAAAAAATGACATAAAATGCCATAAGAATGACATTTTCTTAGTGACATATGACATTTTCAGATTGTCATCCGGATAAATATACTGCCACAAACATGACAGTTTTTTCAAATAACCAATAATTTTGACGTTCTCAGATTATAAGTGACATTTTTCTGAAAAAAAATTCAAACACAAAAAATCCAAATTAATAAATAAAATTCAAATCCAATCCCAGTTACGTTAATCAAAATCATAATACTTCGTACAACTCAAATAAAAATGTTGTTGGTTGAAACCTCACGTTGAATCTAAATGGTTACAAGTGAGATTTTTTTTTAAAAAAGTAAAAGAATTAAGAGAAATCAAAATCATTCTAAGAAAAAGCAAACAGAGCACCACATAGATGATGAGAATATGAAGATCGAACAGGAAGGAGAAGAAGAAAAAAGAAAAAGAAGAAGAAAGAGGAGGAAGAAGAAGAAAGTTGGAGAGGATTACCTATTTTCGCCGGCAAAATAGGTGTGATTGGCGTCGATGGGGAGGGCGGCCGCCGTTGATGATGTAGGAGTTGCGTTCCGTCGCAGGCACAATCCTTGCGTTCAATCGCAGACGAAGGATTGCAATTCCAAGGCCAGGAGAGAAGTTGCAGATTAACGGAATTGATTCGGAGAGAAGTCGGTGAATTGAATTAATGTTGGAGAGGGCAAAAATGTAATCTGGGGTCCTATTTTGGAAATAATAAACTTGTAGTCTTACTTTGGTATTTTCTTAATGTTTTAGTCTCATTTAGAACAAATTCTTAATTTACACGTATAGTACTACGTATAACATTGTCCATTAAAATGAAGTATTCAAAATTGTTTTTATGTTATAAAATAATAGGGTTTTTGAATAATTAAAAGTTAGAGATAACCAAATTTGATTCAAAAGAATTCAAATTGTGAATTTACATGTTAGTTGTAAAAGGGAGGTATATCATGTGAATGTTACACGGTCAATTGTTGTTACAAACACTACCTAACCTAGAGCTTTTTCTTTACGATAAACCTATGTCATCACATTACAACAAACCGCACTAACCTCCCAACACCTAATACACCACTAGGAAATCGATCTTTTGAGGCGCATGTGTAACGGCGCATTTACGAAAAGTGTCTGTTCCTTCTTTTTTGAATGAAAAATTGTCTGTTCCTTGTATGCTTTTTTCCGATCAGAAGCACTTGTACTAAAAGCGCTCCTACTCTTCACGGGCACAGGGCACTTATATCTGGCCGATGCTAAAAATATCCCGACAAACCTAACTTAAAACTAGCTAAGTACTCTTAACGAGACTACCTTCGTCCCAAATAGATCGACGCTAACCTCTGGCCGCTCGCTTCTCCTCCCATGTTCGAGTCGATGCAACGCCGCCGGCTCACTGCCCGCCGTTGCTCCGTGCCTCTGTCGCGGATTCATAGCGATGCAGTTCCCAGGATTTCCATCGGCACCGGCACAACGCCTCCAGGCTCACAGTTTCATGGCGGCAGCGGCACAACGCCTCCAACCCTTCACGGTACAGCTCCATGCCACCTCTCCTAGGATTAGCCTCAGCTCTTCATTCACAAACCACAACCTGAATTTTGTAAACCTAATGTGAAATTCATAGAGGTATTCACCAATTCCAATTTTCACCATTTTCCTTTCGCTTATACCTGAAATTACTTCTCCCCCAAACTGAATGTTGAATGTTAGATCCCAATTCCTAAATTGAAATTATAATTTTTCCTTATTTTGAAGTCAGACTTGTATATTGTAATCCTAAATGTGATGATGTCATTGTCAAAGGTATGAACTAACTAATCTTGTATATTGTATACTTGTATACTGAGTCATTTTAAGTATCAGTACTAACTAATCTATTCTCTTTATTGCAGACTTGATGGGATCTATCAAGAACAAATCGATCATCTTATCAAAGGTTATGCCAATCTCGTTGACCTCATCCAACCCATGAAGTCTTTCAACTGGTATTTTCAATCTCTTTTTGTTTCCACTGTTTCGTTTTTAGAACTTCACTTTTGTTCATTAGGCATATGAATGGAGAAGAAGTCGTTTATTTTCTGATTTTCCTATTATATTTTCGTTTTGTGAAGTTGAGTCTTTGACATCTTTCATTTTCTTATTTTGTAAATTGAAGTGTCCATCTTCTTAGAAGGCATACTCAATTTTGATATGTATTAGTTTTTTACAATGAATAACCTGTGATCTATTTTTCTCTCCGATGAATTCTTATGATATTGAGCAGTAATTCCGTTTATGTACTTGTTCATTCTGTTTTCCATGAATTTAATTACAGTGATAGTTAATTGCTTAGGTGTAATGTGATGATTAATTGCTTTGATTCCTTCATTTTTTGCATTTGAATATAAGATCCTTTTGTTCATTCATTTTTAGTTTCATTCGCTTCATTTTAGGAAGAAGATGAAAGGCCCTAATTTTTTGGTAGTGGCTATACAGAAGATGGAAGACCCTACTGAGTGTTACAAGTTATATCTATTAGAACTGCGTTAGAGGCTTAGAGCTTTGGAGTCTCGTATCTGTTAGTTTCCATTGTTATTGGTACAAATGATTCTTCTTTTAAGACTTAAGTTCTTCATTTAAAACAACTCCACCCTCCATGATACGTTTGTTTGTCAAGCATATGTACAAGCATTCTTGAGGGAAATGGGCAGCTTAATGGGTGGTGGCCTCATGGAAGTTTCCGGCCTGATTTCAGGGTTACACTGCTTCACTACTGGTACTGATAATGGAAAACACTGCCTGGCTGAGTTTGGGGGTGAGGTGCAGGAGCAACTATATTAGAACCATTTTTCATATTTGTTAAAGTTGAAATATACATTTCCTTCATTCATATTTGTAATATTCATATAATAACTTTGTATGCCATTTTATCATGTACCAATGTACCACCAAATCCAATGGGGTGTAGTATATTTTGGCTTATGGAGGTTTATATTGACACTTAATCAGATCTGGTGGTGATTATGGCGGTGGTTGTGGTGGTGGTTATGGTGGTGGTGGAGCCTATGGAAATGGATCTGAAAACACTACTTACTATGATGACTAAGGTCAGTTTCTTTGTGTTATTGACACTATTTCATGTTTTTGGCCTCTAACTAAGGCCAGTTTCTTTGTGTTATTATTATTTTTACTCCGTATTATTTTATATAGCCTGTTTAAAATTTGTGATCCTAAACTCTTTAGAATTTCAACAAGTATAGGTGGATGAGAGAGAGTCACTATACTCCACACCAAGTTGGAGATGTTATAAATATCATAAACAGAACTACTCTTCATCTCTTATGGTAATGTCTTTTTGTCCTCCCTTTACGGCTTTACTTCCTTACTCTCTTATTTGATCTGCCAATGCTTTATTTATTCTTCTATTATAAAATGTCATAAGCTATCCCAGAAATACTTGACTTTGTTTTTCTTGTCTAAAACTTGTCCAAACATAAGTTAGTCCCACTATCTCCTTCCCTCTTGACATAGTAATAAGTGTCAGTAAGTACTAATGTACAGTTGTGCACTATGACGTGTTTAACTATTGTGAAGTTAGTAAATGATTTAAGAAGAGATCAGAGAAAATACTGACTACATTTATGTGTAAATGTAAAGTCTCTTATAGATGTATGGTCTGCAATTTACTTGTCCAGCGCATTTTATTGTCCGAGTTAGCTGCCTCATATATCTGGAGTCAATTGCTTAAAACTTATATTTGAAGTATTAAGTATGCAAATTTAGTAGTCAATTAATTACAGGTGTGCTCACAGGTTATTGATCATGTCAACAAAAACAAGAGACATAACACAAGCATTCTCATTCGACACCTTGGATCATCTGGAACTTCAAAGATTCTTATAGATGCTGGAATGTATGTACTTGTTTCCACAAGATAGTTATTACTATAATGATGTCTTTGGAAAATTAGAAACACGACATTGATTGAGTATAGCTGACATCTTATGTGTTACTTCGGATTGACAATTCTACCATGAAAACATTTTTTTTTTCTTGCTTAATGTGCAGGTTCTACCATAGCTGCTTGAGATGGTTTCGTCTTTATGGGTAAGTTCCTCTTCTTTTAATTTATTATATTAATTTATTATATTAGGATCAGTTTACAGATAGTAAATATGGGATGAGATAGTAAAATCTGATGAATTATTGATGGTTTGGTTGAAATGTCCTAATGTGTTGAATGAGCAAAAATACCTTAAAGTTATTGTCAAGAGTATTTTTTAAAAATAAAGAAATAATTATATTTCTAAATTCTAGTTGCTCTAGGGTTATTTTGGAATCAAAGAGTAAAGTTGTAGAGGTAGTCAATGTTGTTAAAATAGGAGAGATGGAAAAGGAGGAAATATAGAAAAAGATGATGACAGATAGTTTGTATAAAATTGTTTCTAATGCCACGGTTAGATGGTGTGTTTATTTTTTAATAACAATTGCTCATTATTTATTCTATTCTATTATTGCAGATTTTTATATACAAGCATTGAAGATCAAATGATGAGGATTGGTTTTGGATCAATGTAATAAACTAATAAATAATGGATATCTTGAATCCTTGATACTTTTTGCTTAGTTTAACTTTATGGATTAAAAGTAGTATGATTCCAGCATTGTTTGGTCATTGTGATGTCAAAGTACCTTAAAGTTCTTGAATAATTTAATTATACATTTTAATAAAAAACCATTTGTTCTTTCCAAGTGATTAGTTTTGTATAATCTCTTATGAAATTAATAGGTGCAATATTAATATTCATTGAATTCGGTGCTATTAGAAAGGAAATTGAAGTTGAGTATCTTGCGACGCTAATTGTGTGCCTTGATAGGTTGATGAAAAGTGCCTCAACTATAGCAACGCTTTTAGAATTATATACCGACGCTAACACTTAGCATCGTAAAAACGGCTAGCGACACAAGCAAAGCCAGCGCTTTTACAAGTGTCGGTAAAAGCACTAGCGACGCTTTTTAGCGTCGCGGTAAGTTTATATAAAGCGCCTTGAGAACCCATTTCTCTTCTAGTGATAACGTATAGTGCCATAATAATAACTCTATATTTAGTCCTTGCCTTAGTTCCATTATCACAGCCAAACATGCACTAGTTTGCTTCGACATTGCCACCCTATGACGACCAAGGACGACTGTCCCCACCATCATGAGCGGCGGAGGCTCTACCGCCGCCTCCTCATTGTCCTCTCATGCTTCATAGTTCTGGTCCTACTCATTGTCTTCCTCACCTGGCTCATCCTCCGCCCCACCAAACCCAGCTTCGTCCTGCAAGACGCCACCGTCTACGCCTTCAACGTCACCGGCCCGGGAGTGATGGGCCCCAACGCGCTCTCAACCGCCATCCAGATCACGGTAGCAGCTCGCAACCCGAACGAACGGGTCGGAATCTTCTACGACCGCCTCGATGTCTTCGCCACCTACCGAGGCCAGCAAGTCACTCTCCCCACCCTCCTCCCGGAATCGTATCAAGGGCACAAAGATGTCACTGTTTGGTCGCCCTTTCTTAGTGGGAGCTCCGTCCCGGTTGCGCCGTATCTGGCGGTGGAACTCGGCCAAGACCAGAACGCCGGGACGGTGCTGATCCATATTAGGGTTGATGGAAGGATCAGGTGGAAAGTTGGGACGTTTGTGTCTGGGAGGTACCGTTTGTTTGCAAACTGTCCAGCTTATTTGAGCTTTGGAGGACAATATAGTCCGGACAGTATTTTAGTTGGGTCAACTGCCAAGTATCAATTGGTGCAAACCTGTCATGTTGAAGTTTGAGTTTTGACTTTTGACCATAGTTAATTAATTGGTTTTAAAATTATTACATATTGAGTACTTTTTTTTAATTTATTGAGTACTTAATTCAAATCTTGCTTCTATGTTACTTGTCCTGGTTAGTATTTTAAAGTAAATTCATTTTTAATTTATGTGCTGATTTTTTTAACATTTAACTTTAGTTTTACACTCCCTTGATCTATAAAACAATTGCCATCTTTGATTTTTTTTGTCAATTTTGATCAATTATATACTTTTACAAGAAATTAATTATAATATGAAAATGATATGAAAATGGTTTTTGTTAAGAATAATTTCATAAAATTATAAAATTTATAATTCCAATAATATTACACTAATTAAAATCATGATCCAAACTTTACTACCATTAACTTGACAAGTCAAAGAGGGCAAAGTTATGAATAATGGATGTAGTAATCAACGTATATGATTACTAACTTTAATTTATTGCGTAATTCTAAGTTTCTTCACCCTTCAAGATTTTAACTTCTACATGCTAAAAAGCAACTAGCAATAGACGGTTTTTCTTGGGGTCGGAGTAGTACTATGAGGCTTTAATAGGATCCGTCGTCCCGCCGCCTCTAATTGAAGTGCTTCTCGATAGATTTTTTCGATAGATTTTTTCGATGAAATTTTGTGAACATGTTCTTCATGAAGTGTAGATTATATCGTCACAATAATCTACCTTAAAATTCAATCGGAAAGTCCGTTAAATAAACTATTAAAAATCACTTCGCCAAAATAGGTATAAAAATACGAAATTTTTCAATAATTTATTTAACTAACTTTTTTATTCAATTTGGAGCTGTAATTTTGTGTGCATAATCTAAACTTCCACCATGAGGTACCTTACAAAACTTCGTTTAGATTACAAAGTTCTATTAGTAAAAAAAGGATGACACCTCATTCCTGAGGGCCCCCCAACACCGTCCGGATAGCACGATGGGAGGATGTAAGTTGGACTATAATCACAACCTGACAGATAGAGAGTAGAGCTCCGCCCCCGATACTTGCAGAGGCCCTATGCATTTTTCAGCATAGTAAGTTGGACTATAATCACAACCTGACAGATAGAGAGTGGAGCTCCGTCCCCTTATCACAGTTGCCGGGATTCAAACCCGAGACTTAACCCTTGTGGCACTCTCTCGCTACCAGTTGAGCTACGCCTACCGGTTACAAAGTTCTGTTAGTAAATTCCACCATGAGGTCTTACATCGAGGCGGCCGAGTGACAGGAGTACAATTTTGTTCACCCCTCCTTGGAGGGTGAACATCACCCCCATAGCTCAAATGTTGCCATTTGACATTTCATTTCTTTTTTTGCCACATGGCAAGCAAATAGGAAGGGAGGTTATGCTCACCCTCCAAGAAGGGGATGAACAAAATTGCACTCGAGTGACAGATCCTAAAAGAGGCCGGCCTATGAGGATCACTCATCTATGCACGCATACTCACTAGGTATAAATTAGCCGTATAAATTACTCCGTATAATACTCCAAGTATTGATTAAGACGGAGTAACAATAAATAAATATGCTTAAACTTGACGGAGTAACAATAAATGAATATGCTTAAACTTCAAGTTTTGTGTGTAATGGATTATTAATTAACGCTACCTCCGTCCCATTTTATGTGTCTCATTTGGTTTTGTCACAATCTTTAATAAAATGATTGAAAAGGTAAAATTTGTGGTTGGAATTTGAGTATGGTAAAGTGAAATGTCAAGAACCACATATTTCTTTCCAAAAAGGAAAATGTGATATTTATTGAGACATTCCAAAAAGGAAAGTAAGACATGTAAAATGGGACAACAGTGAATTAAGATTTAACTCAGAAGCTAATTGTATTACGTAATTCTGTGATTACAATGAAATTGTCCGAAGGTCGGTATGAGTTCAAATAAAACACAAGAGAAACGATTTTATTGTTAAACTCTCAATATCAAATTGCTATAAGTAAATATCAAAAATGCTTGAGGTACACACTTTGTGTACACACTTTGTGTACACTCGTCTGTCTCTTAAGAAAATTTTGTCTGTCACAGACAACTCATATATGAATTATCTGTGACAGACAAAATTTTCTTAAGAGACAGACGAGTGTACACAAAGTGTGTACACAAAGTGTGTACCTCTAGCATTTCTCAGTAAATATAAAGGACTAACGACTTTGCATAATGGGAATAATGTACTGTAGAACAGTAGAAGCAAAGCAAGAAGGAATGCACACAAAATCACACTTAATAATGCATCAGTCCTACCAGCTATCGATCGCCCAAATAAACGTCTTTCCATGACGCATTTTTTATCAATAAATTAATGAATTAAAGGTATTCCGAATTTGAACACACATTAGTAGTATGAACTATGAAGTATCTTGCAAATATATATTGTGTGTTGAAAATTATTTAATCAGTACAATATTGAATGATAATAATTTTTTTATCCAACAATTGAAGAAATGTAAAAAAAAAACTAGTAAACAGGGTTAATTAATTAAGCTAAGGGTGGCATTGTGGCAATATTATCATAGAATACCGAGTATATTTTTACATCAAATGTTTATATGTTTTTTACATTTTATTTTCAAAATTTTGAATGTTCACACATGAACACAGTTGAAGAAAACGCACGTGTACACCACTAGTATGTGAAGTCAGATAAATGACTAAAGTAAAAATTTCAATGATCATATAACGTATATTTTCAATGCACAATGATCATATTGGTCACTATGCCTATTTCCATTTAATAAGTTATTTAACCATCATTTTACAGTACCTAGTGAGCAATATGCTCATATATGTAGTCTTAATTTGTGTTCATAATATAATCTTTTTTGTACTCCATAATAATTTAGGGAAAACCAAATGTGTTTCTAACTTTAATTTCTATGTGTCTGTGTGTTGGGAAAAGATTGCATAAATTAAAAGGTAAATGTTAAAATGAAATTTGTAATAAAAAACTGTAATAAAACCAAATTTATAACCTTTAAATTTGTAAAATTTTGAACTTGCAAAGAATGAATTAATCGTTTTTTCGTTGTTATTTCTATATACATCCGTCATTCATATCATATCATATACATAGTATACAACTATGTAACTGTACTCCATGTCTATCGCTAATTTAATTTATAAATTTTATATGTTTATAACAATATTTTGAATAAAGAACATTTTGATATATTTTTCATATCTAAAATAAATTCGTATTACAAAATATCATTGGTCAAAGTTGATTGTTATTGATCAAGAAAAGTCAATTTGCCAAACTTTTTTGAGATAGAGGGAATGCTAAACATAATACAACTAACAATATATTTTGGTGTTAATGAATACTGATTAGCAAAAACCAATACAAATTAACGTTAAATTGGAATATGCCTGTATAGTCGAATTCGGATACACTTTATACTACGTATTTCGGAATTGATAGTTTCATGCATGCCTTCGATTTGTTCCCAAATTCATAGTATCATTTCCTTGTTTTGCAAAGTTTTTCATACTACGTATAAAATATTTATTTTAACCTTATTCTAATTAAGGGTTAACTCAATTTTGAAAGGGATAACTTTCATTACAAGCGTAAATGCCTAATTAATTGGAAAAGTTTATACCATTCCCTTATATTCAATTCTCGCCTAAAAATACAAAATTACCAATTAATTTGGCAAATGTTTTATAAAAAAAATAGCTGAAAAGATGACATATTTTGATGTGGTTTCTTATTGGAGTAAGTCATCGACTCCTGCCTGGACTTCAAAATGCAAGTGACTGGTTTGACCCACTTCTGGTAGTAGCCACATGGAACCACGTAAGTGTGAAGTCAATCAACTTAACGGATCGAAAGTACTCCGTATTAAGTATGTGCGCAGGTACTCGAATATTAGAAGAAGCAAAGCAACTAGATATTGGTGATTTGGTGTTACAAAAAATAATGTCTATATACACTTATATTTGTGAAATGTTTTTTGTGTGAACCCCGGTTCACAAACAATATTTTGCACAAGCAAAATATTGTTCGTGAACCGGCTTCACAGATGAAAAACACTTCACAAACATGGTGAGTATTATGTGAGTGTAAGAGTGGGTACATCAAACATTATTGTTCGTGTTAACATACAGAAAGTCCAATATATATATAATGTACTCCCTCTGTCCCTAAAAGAAGTTCCATTTCGCTTATCGAGGGTCAACTTAAATCACTTTTAAACTCTTACTTTTTATATCAAAATTTTATAAAAGTTGAATTATTTTTTGCAGGCTTTGTAGCAGCGGGTTTAATGTAGTTTCTGAATGTGTAAATTTTATTTACTAAAAATAATCCGAATTTTCACAAGGATCATTTAACTTTATCGTCGGTCAACCTTCGTAATCCGCAATTGGAACAACATTTAGGGACGGAGGGAGTAGTATACAAATTCGACTCATTATACTCCCTCTTCTTTATTATCTGCCCTCTTAGGTTTTGACATACGGAGTAGGTTTTAAGAGGAAGTAATAGTTGTATAAAAGGAGTAGTAGGTTGTGGGTAAATGAAAAAATAGGAAAAAGAAAGAGGTAATGGACTAATGGTAATAAAAGTGGGGTATAAAGGTATTTTGATTGAAAAAAATTACCAAAAAGGGAAAGAGGGGCAAATAATTAAAAACGTCCCAAGAGACACTTAATAAAGAATGCATGGAGTATTTGATTAAAAAATACTTTAAATAAAAGTAACAATAAAACGGTTCATCTAAATATGAATACTCCGTATTATAATTTTCTCTAAAAATGATATTTCTATTTGGACTGGAATTTTTTAGTCTGGTAAACGTATGGTCTCTATGTATTTTATAATTGTCCAAATCTGGTCTCGTCTTGTTTGGTCTGGGTTTGATCTAGTCTCATCTTGTCTGATCTGGGCTGGTCTGGGATTCAAAACAGTCAAAGTAAAAACATCCTAATTAGACTGAAATTTTCTGGTACGATCTTTGTTCTCATTTGGTCTAACAGATGTACTCTGGACTGAAAGTATGAGTTTAATTTAGTACTCCCTCCGTCCCAAAAACAACTTCCCAGTCACTATTCATTGGTCAACTTGAATCACTCGTAATCTTTTACTTTTTATATCAAATTTTTATCAAATTTAAATTTTATTGATCAGACTTTGTAGCGGTTTTAATGTAGTTTCTGATATGTAAATTTTATTTATTAAAAATAATCCGAGTGTGAGCAGGGATCGAGTTGCTTTATCGTCAGTCAAACGTCGTAAACCGAACGGGAAGTTAATTTTGGGACAGAGGTAGTATATACGGAGTATATTACAACTGTCTAAGTCTGACCTTACCTGGTTGGTCTAGTCTGGTCTATTTAAATTTCGTCTGATATGGTTTGAAACTGAAATAAATCTAAATAAAAGCATCTCAATTACTACTCCGTCGGTTATTTGGTTTACAATTTATACATTTGGGTTAAAAAATTGGCCAAATCAAAATCGACTCACAAGCCCAACTAAAACAAGCTAAAATCAACCGAAGATGATATAAATCATCCGAAATGAATCAAGTTTTCTGGTATGACTCTCGGTTTCACTTGTTCTAAAAGTCGCTAAAACCGACCAATTAAAACCGAAACCACCGACCAAAATCAGCCCACTAAAAATCAAAACCGACTAAAAATCGATTCCAACCAAAACCTAATCGACGAACACACCTAGTTCACATCACACAAACTGGCAATGGTGGTTACCAACAATTCAGTTTCCAAGAAAACAAAAAATAAATCAGTCTGTCCCATTGGATTTTCGTGAAACTAAGGTTATGCTCTAGTGTCTCCAAGAAAAGGACGCAAGTATTGAGCAGGGGTAGATATTACCCTTTGAACAAAATTTAGTTGTGTCCTACCTTACATATGGATAAACCACGAGAATGATATCGGTCATGTTCTACACGATGTTTGTCATCCTATGAACATAAAATAGTTGTGCCACGGAGATTGGGAATTAAGGGTGTATAGACCCTTAGAAGTGGAGCAGAATCATGTTTTGTATTGGGTTTATATTCATAACCTGCAATGAAAGTCACTAATGCTATTTAAAATTTTCATTAGGCCCTCGTTCATGTTGACAAAGTACTTGGCGGGCATGTCGACCCTTTGCACGCATATGAATTTTCATTAACCTTGAACAGGAGGGAGGCAATAGGGGTTGAGATGAGTTTAGGTATGAAAGACCCCCTAATCCTTGTTCAAATGTGAAACTTTGGGACAAGGTGCTTGTATTTGCAATTTTGCAACTTATTTAGGCCAATGGATGGGCGAAAAAGCCTACGGTTCATGGCTTCAAATGTATTTTCGAAAAGGCATGACACCGGGTGATAAATGGTTTATTCCAAGTGTCGCACAATGTTATTTAATTAGGTGGCAATAGGGTGTTTGATTTTGTAGTTGGGGACTGTTTGCCGAAGGAAGATGACCCAAACCTAGGGGGAGACGCAATCAATATGGAAGTGCAATATAATTTTTATTTTGATGTCTTGTCAGACCAAATTCATGTTATTTCTTTTCTGTTGGATAGTCTAGTTTGGTTTTATGTCTCTTTTATTAGCGATTTTGTTTTAATTCTTATTTTGATCTAGAATAAAGGTTGAGTGTAGGAACAGTAATGTTGTTAAACGAGTCTACATATTTTTGCGTTGGCAAACTATTGTATTCGGTCCACCCTTAAGTTACACACTTCATCCAAGTGTTGCTTTAGACTACGTAGTATATGATTGCCTTGTTTTTTGTCATTTTCATCACATAAGGGTCTGTTTGCAACAGCTTCTGCTTTTAAAAAAGTGTTTTTTTTAATGAAATGAGGAGAAGTGATTAAATAAAAGTTGATAGTGTTTGAGAAAAAAGTGATTTTGAAAAGTAAAAGTGAGTAGTGTTTGGTAAAATAAGTGTTTTTTGTGTAATAGAAAAAGTAAAAGCACTTTTGGCGCGGAAGACGAGAAAAATAAAAGTTGTAGTGTTTGGGAAAATAAGTGCTTTTTAAAGTCAAAAGCTGAGAAGTGCTTTTTTAAAAGCAGTTGCAAACCAACCCTAAATATGTTTGTTTCTTTTAAGGAGCTATTCTGAAAGCTTGCAAATGACATCTTTAGATCCAAAATTCAATTTGACTATATATAACGCACATTATAGATCAAATAAATGCTCGAACCACACTACAATATAAACAATTGTTACATATAGCTCCACTCTACCCATCGTAAAACAACAAAATGAAACTAAAACTACTTCAAAGTGTATCCTTAAGAAATATCACATATTAGACTGTACATCTTCAATAGCATTTTTGAAGAGTGGTGGCACTTTAATATGAAAAAATGTAAACAACAATAAAAATATTCATGAACTTTAAAGTCTATGTAGCACCACTGATGGTGTTTAGAGTTAGAAATCAACACACATATCTCTATTTATCTTTTGCAATTGAATGAGTTGGTTTTTTGGTGATATATGTCTATAATATGACCATTACTTTCTATAAATAGAACAATGAAAAACTGTAGATGAAAACACATAGGGGGTGTTTGGCAATTGGCTGTTGACTGTTGGCCAATTCTGTTGGCTGATTGGTAGCAACGGATTCTGTTGGCTGTTTTGATTAGCTGATAATATTAGCTGTTTATAAAACAGTGTTTGGTTATACAGCTGTTTACAATCGGCTGATAAATTGTTAATTTACTGTTAAGGACATCAATTAAATTATTTTGTTTACTAACTACTTTTATACTACGTATGTGTTTAACACATTTTGGTAATATTACTAATACAACTACTAAATCCGTTGTTATTTAATAAAAATAAATTTTTTTAGCACATGGTTTTGCAAAACATGTCCAAACATTAAACGCATGGTTTCAAGTTTATATTATAATAATATTATATACTTCTTATTTACTTATTTATAATTTATTTAATCATGTAGTCTTGATAAATGGGGCCCATGCCCCATAGTTGTACATTATTTGAGGCCTTGTCTCTAACGGTGATATTCTTACAATAGGAATTAGAAATAAGCATGCGGCCAAAGTGGAAAACGAAGTGACGAACAAGAACAAAAGGAGAATATGAAAGTAGTAGATGAACTTCATTATTAATGCAAAAGATCTAAAGATTTCAAAATACTCCCTCCGTCTCATTGTATATGTCTTCTTTTCCTTTTTGGATTGTACCAAAATAAGTGTCACATTTTTCTTTCTGGAAAGAAATATGTGGTTCACAACATTCCACTTTAATATACTCAAATCTCAACCACAATTTTTACCTTTTCAACCACTTTATTAAAAATTATGCCAAAACCAAAGGAGACACATAAAATGAGACAAAAGTAGTACTAATCAACATTACAATATCATACTACCTCTGTCCTCCTATGTTTGGGACAAAGGGGTGTGATGTGGTTTTCAAGAAAAAGTAGAATTGTGTAGTTGATACTGAATCGATAAAGTGTGAATAAAGTAAGAATGAACTCTAACCACTCAAATATTACCAAATATGGTATGAGACAAACTTAATGGGACAAACGAAAAAGGTAAAACGGGACAAAATTAGGGGGACGGATGGGGTAACGATTAAAGAATAATAACGGCATAGACAACAAAACGTAAATGTTTTTTCCTCAACAAAGTTTACCTTCTTTACGTGGGCTAGAGATGTTTTCTTTTGGACTGTTTTCAGAGCAGACCAGATCAGACCAGACCAGACCAGACCAGACTTGATTTCCGTAGTTATAAAATATACAGATACCAGACGTTTACCAGACCAGACCAACAAATTCCAGTCCAAAAGAAAACATCATAATTACAATACCTTCATTTATTTGTGAGTATAGTACCCTCACCTTTTTTCACAGCCACAACTAAACCAAACCAAATTCCATAATACTATCCAGGGACGGATCCAGGATTTCGAGTCAAGGGGGGCGAAATTTTTCATTAGTGTAGGGGGCAAAAAAAATCTGCTAGTGTAGCGGGGAGAATTTTTTCCCGGTAATGTAGCGGGGAAAATTTTTTTCGCTAGTATAGCGAGACGGAATTTTTTCACTATTGTAGGGCTACGCGGCTGATTTTTTTTTAAAAAAAAATCATTAGTACATACACGATAACATTTAAATCTATTACATTTTAAGTTTAGAGAATGAAAAAATAACTTTAATTTTGTAACCGTGAATGCTCTAGAAAAAAGTACTGATACATTAAAGCATAAGAAATTGCGAATCAAAGGGAATTTATTTGAAAATAGAAAAGGATATATAACATTTTGTCGAATTATTTGAAGGTGAAAAATTTGAAAGGTAATAAAACATCAATCAATGCCTTTTAAATAACCTATGTCTTGTTTAACCACATGAATCTTATTGGAATAAAATTTGAAAGGTAATTCAAAAACCATTAATGGTTTTTGAATTGTAGTTTTTGTCTACCAAGGAGGGTGTTCATGGGTCACGAGAAGTTTTTTTTATATTACAATAGTATGTATGAGATTATTTTCTTTAAAATAATATTATATATAGTATTGTTAATTCATATATATGGTACATATTATATTTGTATTAGTGCTAAAATACGTTAACGTTTATTATTTATGCAATAAATTGCTTTTAAAAAGTAAGAAGTAAATGAATTGTATAATTTAATGTCAACAAACATTTATATTTTGGATTCACTTCACATGATTTAAAACTGTTTAACTGGTGTGTCTGATATTTAATATCATTTGTTCTTTTGCGAAATTTAAAACTAATTATCTATTAAGATAATCAAATATTACAAAACCTAGGAATTTTTATATAATAGGTACCTAAGTCTTAAACTATCTAATTTATTTTAGATCTAACTTCTTTTAAATTTCCAATTAAATATTACACTATGTAAGACTATATATTAACTTTGAAAACTAAAAGTCAAGAATAACGAAAACATATATATCTAATTAAAGTATGAAAATTTTATGAAGTCAAGGGGCGTAGGGCCGCCCCGGGCCCCCTTAAATCCGTCCCTCATACTATCGAACTGCACACCACTTTCCCTCGTATTCTTCCGGATATCTCTCTTCCCGCTTTTTCTATTATTTTTACCACCTCTTCAGATCTCATCTCGCGCCATCTTCCCATCTGCTGTTCCATCCCACCGTCTCTGCTCTCCCCAAATTCAGTTCTTTTAGTGAACCCTTTTCACTTTCCAGAAACCGAATCAACAAAAAATCAAGAATCGGCAAAAGTTTTGTGCTTCAGGAAAAAGGAACTGCATATAGCGGATCATGCAGCAGGAACAGCCTTTACAGCGGCAGCAGCTGCAATTCGCGGAGGTAAAACCGGCGTTTGAGGACTACCACCGGTTCCTAGCTGACCCGCGACTAAAACCTCCCCAGGTTCCTGAAGGCATCGTCGTAAGGACTCCGGTGAGTTTTCTTTAGCACTTCCCAAAAACGATTTGTGTCTTTTTTTTTTTAGTATTGTGATCTTTCTTTGACTGCATTAACTTCTTGGTTTAATTGGATTTTAGTGGACTCTGCAGCATACGTATTGAGCTCAGAAGTATGGCTGAGATTAGGTTTATTATGGTTCTTGATCAAGAATGTCTGCCAAATGTGTGATCTTTCCACGGTTTCACCCTCAAAATACTGATTTGGACTGACTTTAAGTGATGTTATTATTCTAAAGTTTTAAACTTTAAGTGGATGTGTGTTCTCTCTTTGTTCATCTGAGGGCCATCAGCTCTTGTTGACCACAAAGTTTAGACCTTTTCTGTTTATTTATATCATAATTACTGTTTAATTCAGTCAGTTTTTGTTTAATCTCAATGGCGGTTTGAGCCCTCAGGTACTTTGATTCACATAACCTGTTTAAAACACTGATCAGCAAGCTATGTACTCCCTCAGTCCTTTGAATTCAATTAGTTGTTCAGCTAGGCTTTTTCATGGTTTCTAAGTTTAGAATCTTGTGTTAGAGTATTAGAGCTATTGCAATTTTAGATGACATTCTACTTCTTCCTGCAAAGTTTCTTTCATTAACATTGTGACATCATTGATTCAGTTAATGGGTAAAGATTGTAATATTGGTTTTACTTTCCTGACCCTATTGTCTCTCTTCATTTGACCAGCCATTGAAGAGAAAGAATGAGAGAGGCAAGTATACTCAGGTTTTCAGTCAGCCAAACCAAGCTTCTGGATTTCCTGATGCCTACAGTCCCTTGCAAACACCTGTTTCAGGAAAAGCTGGAAAGGTTCAGAAAATATCAAAGACATCAAAAGCCAACAGATCTCTGTCTATAACTGCTGGGAGCATTGGTTAGCTCTTGTCTGAAAAATAAAATTTCTGCATTTGGGCATTTTATTATTATACACTCTCTCCGTCCCAGGCCCCAGCTTAAGCTTCTCATTTGCTTCTTTTGAATGCCCAATTAAAGCTTTTCATTTCTATTTTAGGAAATAATTAGCACTCTTAAACGACAATTTAATCATCAAATATTAAAAATAATACACCTATAGGCTATAACATCAAAGTTATCATCAATGACCTTATTATACTATATACCCATCAAAGTTGCTTCTCAA
Organism: Cuscuta epithymum; assembly: GCA_945859915.1. Classification (NCBI taxonomy): domain Eukaryota; kingdom Viridiplantae; phylum Streptophyta; class Magnoliopsida; order Solanales; family Convolvulaceae; genus Cuscuta; species Cuscuta epithymum. The sequence continues at coordinate 62,494 of CAMAPF010001150.1, forward strand.
AATATACTCGAATAACCTTGTATAATTACTGTCTAAATAACCGTGTCATTTTCCAATGCGAAGCTTAAGCCATGGCGGTGGTAGTAACTAGTTTAGGGTAAGACTCCACAGGAGAAGTAACTTTAGTTATTATGCATCCACAGGATCCCCTTTCAGTAACAATACAACTCCAGTTGCTCCTTGTCGGTATGATAGCTCCCTAGGTAATCAAGGGCTTGCTGCACATAACTAATTGATATTAAATTCTAGTGTCATATTCAATATCAGGTTAAAGTACTAATGACTGAAGTAAATAATGACAATGTTCACTCACAATCAGGCGTCTTAACGAAGAGGTTTATTCATCTGATTAAGCATTCTCAAGATGGCATTCTTGATCTGAATAATGCTGCTGATACACTAGAGGTCTGCAAAACTTTAGTTAATTTTATTTTATGTCTATCTAATGAATTCTACAAGCTAAAAACTAATAAGTTGTTATTATTGATTCAGGTGCAAAAAAGGCGTATCTACGACATAACAAATGTTCTGGAAGGCATTGGCCTAATAGAAAAGAAGTTAAAGAACATGATCCAATGGAAGTAAGAGAATGCATCTCACATCAACCAAAAAATGGCTAATGCTATATTTGTTTGCTTTCATAATTTTCTGGGAAATAAAAAGTGGCCTAATAAGTTGTATTTGTTACACAGGGGTTTGGATGTCTCAAGAACAGAAGATGATGAAAGTGGTTGGAATTTAAAGGTAAGAGGAAAAGTCTTCACCATCATGCCTCATTTTGTTTTGTGGGATCATCCTGTCCCTGACCTTGCATTAGCCTCAAACTTTTACGGGCAGTCTTTTTAGTAATAGATTACAAGTGGCTCTTAGGTTTTCTGCTTGGCAGCTAGATTTTCTACCAGATTTTATAGTTATGGCTATAATAAGTGAATACAGTGGAAAAAAGCAGTGCATGAGTTACTTTTTGGCTGAGATGAAAAAAATTAACACTTTACCTTTCTTTTATATACTTTATTACTATCTTTAGTTTACTTATAAATCAATGTTACTTTCTGGGTAGGGTCATAAAGAGGATTGATAGGATTCTAAAATATGTTGGCAAAGCCTACTTTTAGAATAGGCTTCCCTTGATCCAAAAATGTCATACATTTTTTTTTTCCAAATGTAATCATCACTGTTTGTTTCGGAGAAATTGATAAGGTTTCATTTTGGATTGTTCTCTGGAAGTTCAAGATTACTTCACTTTTACCCTGTGGTCCATGCCCCCTCCCTTTTGCAGGCTGAAGTGGATAACTTGGCCTTGGATGAGCGTAGAATAGATGAACAGATCAGGTTCTTTTATAAACACTTTAGCACCACACACACATGCACAAAACATTACATTGATTTGACCATTAATGTGCTGATTCTAAGCGATATCAACTTTAGAGAAATGCAACAAAGAATTGGAGATCTGATGGAAGATGAAAAAAATCAAAGGTGCCTTGTCATTGGCGTGTTCATTAACTCTTTAGTTGACCATTCTGATGGACTTGTTTTATGATCCATCTAATTTTCATCTTTCAGGTTGCTTTTTATCAGAGAAGAAGATATTAAGAGCATACCTAGTTTTCAGGTACACGTAGTTGTAATCATTCTACTTTAGTTGTCTTAGTATTGGTCCTTATTGCTTGATTGACTATGCTAAAGTGGAATCAAATACTCTTTTCAGCATGAAACACTCATAGCAGTTAAAGCTCCACATGGTACCACAGTAGAAGTTCCAGATCCCAATGAGGTGTCCCAACTATCAGAAATTTAGTCTTATTTTTCTCTCTTCGGAAATTTATCAATCTATGACCCGAAAGATAGGTTAACTATCAATCAGACCTAAAATATCATATATTTTCATTTTTTTCATTTTTATTTACTCTTTTGCTAAGTTTTGATATTTTTTTCTTCACAAAAGTTTATTAGTTTAATAAAGTTAAGAAAGATTTAAAATATTTAAAATTTTATAAAAATAAAATTTGTGGTATTTTAGGTCTTAGATTGATGATTTTCAATCATTTGAGCCCTGTATAGACCATTTTCATCTTTCAGGTCCTAAATTGATAGTTAATGTATCTTTCAGATTCTAGATTGATGAAATTCCTTTCTTTTTAATTCCCAGTTATTTTATAAGTTCATCCAAATATTTATACTTTCACAAGTTCTTGTCTTTTGAAAGGGAATCTTGGCACACCGGTTACAGTGATAATGTGTGACCGGGAGGTCACGATTTGATTTTTTGGAGCGGCCTCTTGTCAAAATGATATGAGAAGACTTGCCCTCTGCACGCCCTGGTGGTGGGACCCTTTCTGGGGATGCCAATATGCACCTGGCTGCCCTTTAATTTTGTGTCTTTGATTTTGTTTTGTATTTATTTGGCAGGCTGTTGATCATCCTCAAAGGAGGTACAGAGCAGTTCTACGCAGCACCATGGGACCCATAGATGTTTACCTTATTAGGTAATTCTACTTCCATGAAGAAAGAACACTTTACATCATGAAATATGGGATCTTGCCTCCAAGTATATGAATGAAGTGATTAAATAAGTGATACCTTATGTGCTTTTCTTCCTGAACTTCAATATTCAGTAAATTTGATGAAAAGTTTGAGGTGATTCATGAAGTTGTAGCACCACCACCTAGCCACCCTTCAACACCACCCAGCACAAGTGAGAGTGGAGCTTTAGAAACTAAGAAGAGAAGAGGAAATGAGGCAGGTGGGCTCAAAACAGTAGAAAGAATGTTCTCAGATGTTGATGCAACCTTGCCAGAGGACTCTGGAAGTGGAATTGTCAAAATTGTTCCTCATGTTGACGTAAGTTTTCCCCATATTTATCTCCTATATTATAGTTTATTTATGAAGAAATTGAACGGTGTTAAATTTTCAGTTAGATGGTGATCTTGTGTAATCTTAATCGGAGATTTTATCTGAAATATTACTAAAAAATCATTGACAAGAATGACCAAATATCACATAAAAATACACAATGGTCACTGCTAGTGGTGGGCAATATGGTTTATGTTTGGTTTTTATTGGTTTCTGTTTGGTTTATTCGGTTTGGGAGATATTGTACCAAACTCAAACCATTTGTGTTTGGTTTAGGTTCGGTTTAGGAGTGGTTCGGTTCGGTTTCGTTTGAAATACAGATTACCAAAATGAAAATGATTTGGTTCAATTTAGTTCGGTTTGATCCGGTTCCATATGTTTATTGGTTTATTTGATCTATACATCCAAGTTCTATTTATTGAAATAGAAAATGAAAATAGTGAACTAAAATAGTAGTCCACCGCACCTTGTTGTGTTCATTAATCATTATTTAAATAAAATGTGAAGAGAAATAAAAATTAGAAAAATAATAATAATATTTTATAAATTAACATCTAATTTGTTTTACTTGGATTGATGCCATGAAAATGTTTAACATTTTCTCAACCACTAGAAAAAAGATTCACCACTAACAAAAGTTAAGTTTATAGTTAATTAACATTTATAATATTACTTAAAATATTCAAAGAAAACTAAATGAGTTGGTGGTAAAAAAAATGTTGCAAAATTCATATTTGTATTTAAATGAATCATGTAAAATGTGCATTGTACTCTAGTTTAACTGAAATTGATATAAATGCAATATGCTATTATCATCGCCAAACGTGTTATACAAAGTACAAAGTATAACAAATAAAAGTATAATGTTATACTCTTTAAAAAAGGTATAATGTTATACTCTTTCAAAAAAAAAAAAAGGTATAATGTTATACCATGTACTACCTCCATTCTTAAATAAATGCGACGTGTAGAATTTTACACTATTCACATGTTCTACTTTGACTACGTTTTATTGTATCAATAATTTATTTCAAAAAATATACTGTTAAATTTGTTTGATCCTATATTTTCAAATAATTTTTAATTTTTTTAATAAATGAGAATTAATTATACTAATGGTCAAAGTTATGAAAGTTAACTGTTGCATTTAATTTAAGAACGGAGGTAGTATTAGCTAACTTTGTCATAATAAATGTATGAAATGTATAAAATTTAAAATATATATTCTTAACAATGTACATTTCTTAACTAAGTTATTTATTTGTATCCTACGGATGAAGAGTGAACACATATACAAAGTATTGGAATAAATATTAAAAATTATTCAGTTAGGTTTACGGTTTTTTCGGTTTAAAACCAAACCAAACCATTCGGTTTGGGCAAATTGTTACTACAATTTACTTCAATGAACCCAAACCAAATCAAAGTATCAATTTTCAGTTTATTTCAATTGAACCAAACCGTTTTGCCCAGCCCTAGTCGCTCCATAGTAACATGGAATATCAAATATCACGATGGTCACTATACTTGAAGTAAAAATGTTATCATGGCCAGTAGTCCAGTGTGAACGTCCCATTTTGATATTAGTCATATGCATGTCGATGTATCGACTCTGTCCTTCCTTAACAGAACTACTGGCTTTATTAGTCATAATAATTGAAGCACAGCCTATTGCATTACAGTACATTTGAATGCTAGATATATCAACCTTCCAGCTCTAATATTTCATGCTAAGTACTTATTTATTTTGGTTTCCAGTTTATAATAGGTTATCTTGTTCTTGCCTTTCCAGAATGAAACAGATTACTGGTTATTGTCGGATGCTGATGTTAATATCACTGATATCTGGGGAGCAGACTGTATCCTTTTTACTATTTTTTATAATTCAACCTTGTATTTACTTAATGCCCATTTGGTAAGGCTTATTTGGCTAAAATGGCTGAATCTACACTGAAGTCTGAAGATATGCAATATCATATTATTATTTTGAATTGTTATTAGAATGATGGAATTTCCCTGACTCTCACATAGCTGGGGTTGACTGGAGTGAGCTGATAACAACTCCCGAGGATTACGCCACAAACAATGACAGTACTGCCCCAAGCCGAACTTCATCTCCCACTTTTCTCAAAACCGCATCTTGCAACTAATACTACGGGGAGATAAATATTATCTGTTAGTGCCCCATGTTTTGGTTTTGTACAGTGTATATATGTCTACTACCTTGTAAGTTGCAACATGAGCAGTTTCTCTCGTGCCTTAAAGCACAAGTTGGTGATGAGCAGCACATTGTTAAACATAAACAGTTGGATTATGCTTCTCCCAATTATATGCTTCTAGTAAAATTAGTTGTTTTGAATTGATTGAGAATAAATAGGCGCAGTCTATTCATGATAAGTTATTAGTAATCATTGATGTCAGGGTGAATAATTTACTAGACTTATAGCAAGGCAGCACAGACCTAGTGAGCACACCATTCACAAATATCTGCCCCATTGAAGACTTGAAGTGTTGAACGCTTCTTTATTGCATCCAAGTGTTTTTTCTGTCGTAGTTTATATTTTCCCTGCCATTTGGTTATGGTAGAGACACAGCGGGATACAAGTTTGGCCCTAATGATACTTCTTCATACAGACTATGAGTACCAGGAAAGGGATCCAGGTCAATCAGTTCTACTTGAAGGTGTTATTATATTGTTTCCGTAATGAATTGAATTCCTAGTATATAAACGCAGTTATTCTTTATCTTGTTAGACATTTTGAACATACTTTCATAACTGTGAAAAGAAGAGTGAATAATGGCTTTAGTTTGTAACAAGTGTGAAACCAAGAGTGAATAATGGCTTCAGTATTTAGCAAGTGTGAATCCAAATGGATTTATTTTTTGTCCCATAACTCCATATGGAGATCACAATATGATGTGGTTGTAAAACTTTTATTAAATTGAGATCTACTAGTGATTGAGCACCATTTAGAGTTTTAGTACTGACCAGTCCATAATTGACTTGTTGTTTACTTTGGTTTGGGGGGGGGGGGGACATATCAATTCACAAAAGTTGTAATCAACCAGTTTTATAGCCAGGTAGGCTTCTCTATATTTTGCCAAAAGCTCCTTAGCTTCCTTTTGTTTTGACTTGCTTCCTTGGTTAATTTCATTTTTTGAACTTAATATCTTAGGGTTTTTGAAAATCTAAGTCTAGAACACCCTTAAATTCATCATCACATTGGAAATTCTATGTCTTAGCCTTTAAACCGGGTTAATTGGCAATCCATAGGCTTAAACTCCATAAAGTAAAAGAACACATACACAAATTAAGACATTGTCAAGCACGAAATCCATTAGGAAATCAATGCTAAAAAATTATCTAAAAATAAGTGTTGCGTGAAAATGAAAAAGATGAATTTGAGTGAAAGCATCGATATTTGATGGTGTACTATGTCTACTACCTGGTAAGGAGCAACATGAGCAGTTTTGCTCATGCCTTGAAGCACAAATTGGTGATGTGTAGCACGTTGTTAAAAAACATACATAGTTGGATTATGCTTCTCTCAATTATAGGCTTTTAGCACAATTGAGCTGTTTTGAATTTACTCAGAATGAATAGTGTGTGATAGGAACCCGAGCAGAATAATACTATTAGTAACAATATTAAAGAATAGTATAAAGGTCTAATAGAAGGAGTAAGATAAATGTAAAAAAATAGCTAGGGTGGCAACCTCATGTTAAGATATTCAGAAATTCATTGGGATTAGGCTGGGGGGGAGAGATACTCAAAATCGTCTCTATTTCCTTTGTACATTATTTTCCTTATTCCGCTATTGTAATAACTTAAGAAATTCTGAGATTTTCTACACAAAGCACTTACTGAAACTACTATAAGGATCCAGACTCTAACACTGGTATCAGAGCACTTGATCTTGGAGGAACAATAGTCTAAAAAGCCATTGCACGACCATCGTCAGAGCACAAATGGAAAATTTGTTTGGGGAATTTGGATTGCATGATTGATGAGACATGATCGAACGAGAATGAATGGATAAAGGAGAAATTAGGAACAAACAATAGACTTGGATATATGGACTCAAATGGAAAACTAATACTGATGGATGGTCAGATTTCCTGTGTATGCTCCGTCTTCTTATCAGGACTAATTCAGCTTCATGGGTCACAATAGCCACCTGATCAGACTAGTCAGTCAAAGTGGTTTTGCACAAGTAAAGGACTCTTGAGAGTTGGACCCAATTTAATTATGGTTGCAGATGTTATCGTAATAAATTCTGGAGCCTTATACGTGGTGGGTGTCCCAATTTGGAATCCATCTACAATATTTGTATGGGATGCTGAAATAGGGCATGGAAATTAATTTCAAGAAATTTAGAAGGAAAGTTTGGGCAATGGAGTTCCGCCACCACTTAATCCTCCTTTGTGTGAGGCTTTGCTCCTCTTGCTACTCCCAATTATATGCTTGTAGCACAACTTGAGTGTTTTGACTTTATTATTAATAAAGTATAATAGTATCAGTAATAATAATATTAAAGAATAACATAAAGGTCTAATAGAAGAAGTAAGATAAATGTAAATAAATATCTAGGTTGTAACCTCATGCTAGGATAATTAGTATTGATAGTAGTTGAGGGGGAGGAAGAAGTTAAGCACAAATTCAGTTGAAATTGTCTCTATTTTCTTGGTACGTTTTTTTTCTTATTCCACCATTGTAATAGCTTATGGGATTCTGCGATATTCTAGATTATACCTACTATTGTATTGTGAGGATCGGTATGCTACAGGCCAACATTTGTATCAGAGCACTCGATCTTATTTAGAATGAAAAATGATAGGAACATGAGAGTTTTGATGTGCGTGCAGCACATTGTAAAATATAAACAATTGGGTTATGCTTCTCCCAATAATATGCATGTAGTACAATTTGAAATGTTAATAGTACTATTAATAATATTAATGAATAATATATAGGTCTAATAGACGGAGTTAAGGGGGGTGTATTGTATATGGATTGTGATAGACTTTTTCGAATTCATGGATTTTTAAAAATGTCAATGAACTTTTAAATCCATAAAATTTTTTATGAATGAATTCTATTGACTTTTAAATCCATGTATAAGTTTGTAGACTTTCAAAAAGTCCATAGACTTTTAAATCCGGACCGCCACTGCTGGATTGTCGGAATTTCACCTAGATCGCTGATAACGATCTGCCTATCCGCCACCGGAATTCGCCGCCATCATTATCGGACTAATCCGCCACCAATAAAATGACTTTGGTTATGCAAAGGAACTAGGGGCGATTAAGTATACAAAGTATTAATTTACCGTAATTTGTATTAATTTAGGAACTAGGGTGGAAATGTAATATTTAGTCCTATTTAAGAAAAATCATACATATGCTCATACTTTGAGAAAGTATGATGTATCATTTACCGTAAGTAATAGGGGTAAAATAGGTATTTCTTAAGGAAAATCATACATATGCTCATAATTTTAGTCCTACCGTAAGTAATTTCTTAATGGTTAATTGACAACGTACCAGAATTGCACCGATGTAATACTATCAATTCTTACATCGGTTCTTCTAAAACTTCTAGAACTGAATCGATATGGGAATAACGGTTCTTCAAATGATTCCTTATTTTCTTTTAAGAATTAAAACTATTTTACCCCTACATTTTTTCGTAAGACGACATATCATTTTTATTAAGTTTATCTTGTGTATCGGTATTAATGTAGAATCTCCTTGTTCAAATCTTGCATATTGAGACCATCCTGATACCCACCTCCTGACCCGACCGGTACTAGTCTAGGACTCGTTGACCGGTTTGTGATCTCAACTCTCAAGTAAATAATTAGCCATATTTGCAAAGTCCATAGAAATGTCCACGGAAATCTTTGGTGAAAAAAGACAATTGCAGAGCATTAATGAACTAAAAATGAGTTAAAAGTCCATAAGAATCAGTGATTTTAGAAGTTAATAAAAATGAACGGAAGTTTGAATGCGTCTAGACTTTTGTATACTTTTAATAATCCACAATGCATCTAGACTTTTGTATACTTTTAATAATCCACATTGAATACACCTAAAATTCAATTGGGAGACACTTTCAAAGTTGTTTCCATTTTCTTTGTACGTTGTTTCCCTTATTCTTTCAAAGGAATTTTGAGATTTCCTATGAAATATACTTATTGTTTCTGCGATGAAGACCATACCTTATTTATGAGAAATTATGAGTAAACATTGTTTCTAGGATGAATGATTTACAAATATTCATAATAAATGCACTCGATTTATAATTTTTCTCTGTCACTCGGTTGTGTTAGACTGTAGACAGGGGCGGAGCCAAGGGGGGTCATGGTGGTCAGCCGACCCCGCTGAAAGTTCAAGAACGTAGAGCTCTGAATATCTTCGATTTGATATATTATGGGTCCCGTAGCTCATTACGAGTAAAAAGTTATGACTTCTGGAAAAATCAGAATCATCTTAATTTGAAATAAACAAAATATGATGTGTGACGTTGATTATATTCTTAAATTTAAAAATAAAACACCTTATCCAGTCATTAGTTGTCTGAACATTATGATACATTACATATATATCAATACATTAATCGAAAAATGGTCATTAAACTATCATTTATCTCAGCTACATATGAAACATTTAACTCAATTATTGTATAATAACTATCCATTATTTTGATACAATATACTTCGTATAATTTTATAAACTAGTATAGTACCCGTGCGATGCACGGGAAGAATAATTTTCCATATGAAGGAATAATTTGTTAAAACATCACATTTGTCTTAATTTAATCATATAATTTGTAAATAGATGGTAAAAATACCTAATTGACAAAATCCCAATATGTATCATATATATGGGTGGTATTGGGTTAAGAATTAAAAGATGGTAAAAAATAAAACATGAATATTTTGAAACCGAAAGAAGGGGCAGTTAGGGGAAGGTCAATCTAACTGTCTAAGCCCCGTCTACTTCAGATTTAAAAAATGTCTCTATTTTTTTGTGCAAAAAATTTCGTGTATTTTTTTCAAAATTTTTTACCGGCGAATCTGGTCTCAGCCGCGACCTGGCTCCGCCGCGCGTGGACTGAAAGTAAACTAAAAGGTGAAAATTATGAATGCTATACGTAGTACATTTGTATAGTAACTATCAGCCCAACTTTATTTTTTAGGACAACTTCAATGTATTTCTCTACTCTATTCCTATACTTTTAATAAATTAATTTGCAAAGAAAAATAATATAATCAATCTTCATCACTGCTATTGGTATAAAAAAACATAGTGCATACAAACACACACTACTTGCAAGGTTTCCAAATACAGACAGAACATTTAATACTCCGTATTTCTAATACTTTAATTTAAAGAAAGTGACGTACATATGTTTTAAACAGTGAATTATGTTTTTACTAATGACTAATGAGTAATGAATTGTGTTTGCATATTGTGTGCGTATATATATATACAAATATATGTTGGAAGAAAACGTCCGGATATACCTGCAAAAAGCGTTTTAGAAAAATAATATAGCTCGAGTCGCGTAAACGCTGTCCTCAAGAAAGTATTTCCGACTAGCGAAAATCTTTCCCCAAGATAAAACGAGCTCTTCGGTGTAAGCCGGTAACAGAACAACGAGAGTAGACAAATGATTAATCCAGCAAGAGTTTAAAAATATGTGAGGGAGTTGTAATTCGTAAGTAAAATGATTCCTCCTATTCCATGGTAGCTCAAGCTCAAAGTATATATATCTATATGAACCCGAACGTTGCCTTGCAGATGCTTTTTATAATCGTTGCTGCCATGAGGGTTACTCTATTAAAGTATTAATTAATAATAATGAGGAGCCACTACTCTTCCTCCATTGAAAAGTAACGTCCCAACCTATATTTGCAACATTGATTATTTAGCTTAAATGATTTAATTAAAAGGAATAGAAGAAAATTGTAACGTGTAAAACTTTAATAGTGGATTATAACTTATCATAGACATATGTCCGGCCAAATGAAAATCAACATTAGAATTTGAGATTTAAAATTATTTCTAGCAAAATAAATGAACAAAGTATTATTCATTTGAAATATTCTCAATATTTCCAACAATCCCCCACATATTTCAAATGAATATTTTTTGTATTTTGGAAAATAGTTTAGAAAATTTCTGCTGGATTAAAGGAATGAGACTTTAAGATTGGTGTCCGTAGACTATGAACCAAACCGAGACGATTAAGTCTTAATAAACCGAGCTTGTGGTGAAACCTATAGTTTCTTGAAACCAACAAGCTACTATTGGTAAATCAGGGTCTTAACGGTCGTGTCTCACCCCGCACAATTTCTCGTTATTACGCCGTTGTGCGCCGTAAGGCCATGCGCGTGCTTGGTGTTCGTGAGTGCTCTAGAAGTTTTGTCATGCTTCATGGAGGCGGCCCCACCTCACACTCATATAGGTGATATCATCAAGTGTGTACCGCTTTTGCACACCACCCTAAAATTAAGGGCTATGATAATCATTAAGAGCTTTTAGCTCACCCTCTCAAAGAATGCGGTTTCTAGCCTATATCTCACATCATGGAAATGGGCTATTTTAGTTAGGCTAGCAGAACTAAATGGAAGACTTGTTATTACCCATTTGAACTTGTTTCATGGGATCTCCAATCACACAAGTTGGGTTCCCATCCCCATTTGTTTCAAGTGACACTAGTCCCATTTCCTTCGATGTTTCGGTTATCATTTTTCATCCTAGGGTTTCTGTCAAAGGAGTAGCTAATTCCTTCTGACTTCACAAAATTAATGGAAATAATTCCATTCTCAAACATCATTGCACCACTTTTAAGGGTGAATGGATATCCACTATTTTAATTTATCTCATGCGAGTCGACTCAGATGTCGTCGTTGTATTCCGGAAATACAACGGATAACACTCAATGACATCGATGTGATTATCAAATACATCGGATAATTCTCAATAAAATATATATCATCATTTTACCATTATAGTACAATGGATAATTCTCATATAACATCATTGTACCACTCTAGTACAATGGATATATCTTAATGAAACATATCATTGTATTGATACATTACAACGGATAATCTCAATAAAAAAATACATTTAAATGGTACCTCTCAAATATCTCAATAACCGCCTCAACGCAGTCTAATGCTCCCCATTTGTGTTATTAGTATATGGGCTCAATCTTCCGACAAATAAACTATGTCGGGCCTCGTATAATTCATCAAGTGTAATAAACATCCAATAATTTGGGAGTACTCATATTGAGACTCAGGATCACCTCTATGTTTTTTTTAAGTGTATATGAGAGTCATAAGGGATACTCACAGGGATGTCATTGAAATGTTCAAATCTCATTAATTAAAAGTTTATCAACAAAATGCTCTTGAGATAGTATAATACACAGTCCTTCCTTATGACTTTCATACCCAAAATCACTTTTGCTACCCCCAAGTTTTTCATATTAAAATTTAACATCTAAACCACATACAAATAAACAATAATGCACACACTATTTCATATTCAGTGCATACACACTTTGTGTTACTAACCACATGACTCTCCGGTTGCACCATATAAATTTCTTCCTCTAGCTCACCAATTAAAAGCACAATCTTAACATTCATTTGATGGAAAAAGCTTTGTGAATACAGTCTATTTCAGTGTTTATATGCACCAATTTTTTTTTTTTTGTTTGTAAATAAGTCAAAAATTCATCACTAATTAGATATGTATAAAAATCATTTCTAAAAGATTTCTCTATATTTGGCTTCTTACTTCTTTTCAAAAGAGAAGATTCATCATTAAAAGAATCATTTTCTTTTAATGGTTCACTATCACTAGAGGGTTCATCATTAAAGGTTCATTTCCTTGTAGTGGATCACACTCACTATATGGTGCAACGGTCTTGTGTTCAAGTTCAAAAGAAGCACATTTTCAAAAATTTAGCATTCTTGTTTCAACAAATTAAAGTATAAACAAATAATTATATATACATGCATCATTTGGTGTGAACACATTCTCCAAAAAACGATCACATTAATATCAACAATAACATAGCTTAAAGTATTGCACATTAGCACACTATTTCTTCAATTTAAGAAAATTATAAATGTGCTCCATTGTTTCAGTTTATGCAAAGCTAGCGAAGAGTTATAAAGCTCAGTTTACTCAATGAGATAGGTAATAAAGCTCAGTTATATAGCTAAGCACCCCCACAATTTTAAATATTTGAAAAACAGGTGCATAGCCCTTCTAGAATTCATAGACAAATAATTTATATCTCAACCTTAATTTGTACACAATGATTTTATAAAAAGAAACTCGCCTTTTAAATTTAAGTACGATAAAATTTAGTTTATCTCGAAAAATCACCCGTAAATGTGATAAAGAACTTTTACCACCTCTAAGCACAGTGTAGTTGCTCTAATAAAGTTCATAAAAAATTCATCAAATATATCACAATTTTCTAGAGGTGCTCTCATTTCACTAAATATCAATCTTATGATATTTAGGAATTTCATAAATCAAATAAAAATAAAGATCAACTTAAAATGCCACGTAAAAGTCAAATCTATTACTATTATATCACATTACACGATAATTAACCAACTGTAAGTACGTATAGCATTATCATGCAACACTCCAAAATTACTAAGCACAAAATTTCCGTTCTTACAATAGTCATTTCCCACAAAATATCATTTTTGGTCATAACAAATTTGTCACGACCAAAATAAACTTTAACCCCAACTTTTCTCAAGAGAGAGACAAAAACTAAATTAATCCAAATCTCGGGCACATTAAACACGTCATTTAGTGATAAAGTTTTTTTTTTTTTTTTCACTCACTCATTCACATCATAGTTTAAACTAAGTTTAAACTACAACCGCAGTAAAATTATCATCACTACAAACTAAGTTTAAACTTGATTTTAGTGGGTTGTTATTTTTCATAGTTGTCATTTTATCACTAAATCAACGAATAACATTTTTCTTAAAAAAATGGAGTTAAAGTATGACTTGTTGTAAGTAGGAAAGCGGAGAGACTAACCGTTATACGTAGAAGACTTTTGTGAGCGTCTATCCGATAAATGCGGCTCCCCATGTGGGTGTATCACAACTTACTTCGCAGCGCACATGTAGAGATAACATAGCCCCGAGGAGTGCGGCAGCAACGCCTTGTGAGATTGTATGTGCAGGCATATCCGACGCCAAATACTTTCTTGAGATTGTTGGAAGAAAACGTCCGGATATACCTGCAAAAAGCGTTTTAGAAAAATAATATAGCTCGAGTCGCGTAAACGCTGTCCTCAAGAAAGTATTTCCGACTAGCGAAAATCTTTCCCCAAGATAAAACGAGCTCTTCGGTGTAAGCCGGTAACAGAACAACGAGAGTAGACAAATGATTAATCCAGCAAGAGTTTAAAAATATGTGAGGGAGTTGTAATTCGTAAGTAAAATGATTCCTCCTATTCCATGGTAGCTCAAGCTCAAAGTATATATATCTATATGAACCCGAACGTTGCCTTGCAGATGCTTTTTATAATCGTTGCTGCCATGAGGGTTACTCTATTAAAGTATTAATTAATAATAATGAGGAGCCACTACTCTTCCTCCATTGAAAAGTAACGTCCCAACCTATATTTGCAACATTGATTATTTAGCTTAAATGATTTAATTAAAAGGAATAGAAGAAAATTGTAACGTGTAAAACTTTAATAGTGGATTATAACTTATCATAGACATATGTCCGGCCAAATGAAAATCAACATTAGAATTTGAGATTTAAAATTATTTCTAGCAAAATAAATGAACAAAGTATTATTCATTTGAAATATTCTCAATATTTCCAACAATATATATCAGGAAATAATCCACACCGGTGATATTCCGTATAAAATTGGTACTCCGTATATACTTTAATTCGTACTTGCTACTTGTAAAGATGAAAGCAGATGTTCAAAAATATTGAAGCAATTAACATGAAACAAACTCAAGCTTCAAGAAGAATCACCCAGAAATTCAAAACACTAAGGACCCAGAACCTAAGCCCAAAAAAGAATTGGGAGGTATATATGCGATACTTAGGATGTTTTTACTTGGACTGTAATTTGCCCCAGACCAGACCAAACCAGACCAGTCCAGACCAGATTAGACCAGTTCAGACCAGACCAGACTTGGATAGTTATAAAAATACAAAGAAACCAGACCTTACCAAACCAGACCAGACCAGTTCAGACCAGACCAGACCAGACCAGACCAAACCAGCAAATTACAGTCCAAGTAAAAACATCCTTATTTGAAAGTTCAGAGATTTTTCATAACAATAAAATAATTCAGGCATAAACAAAAGCAATCACATGCAAGCTAAGGGCCGAAAACAACTGGATTAAGCAAAACCTTCATGAACAAAATAGTAAATTTTGAATTATCATTTATCAATCAAGTTACACCACTTACATTTATAACCTGAGATTACAAACTGAAAGATGTTCTCAAATCATATCTAGCACACCACCTTGTAGACTTGTTAGTTTCAATTTCAACCACATGTCTGTCATCAAATAACTCCTAGAAGCTTCTTTGGTGTTGTGGGTGGAATCCAAATCCTTGGTGGTCCTCTTCCCTTCTTAATTATCCTTCGCCATGCAATCCCAAATGCATGAGTAATTGAAACGCTGGCTTCTTCCCTCTTCTTATCTCATCTTCCAGAATAGATAAATGGAAAGTCTGGACAGACATAAAGAAACAACCAAGTAGAAGATTTATCTTGGAAAATAAGAGATGGCGAGAGATAAGGTGGGATGGAGTAGCACACACTCTATAAAAAATAATTACTCCGTACATAATTGAGATAATTACTATGACTAAAACTTCATGAGTTTCTCAATATATGACTTAACAAGTTTTTTTACTAAAATAACATCAATATTTAATTAAATTCGTAATAATTAGTTAATTAATATAGGTGGACAAATATACCCTTTAAGTTATATCTATAAAACCCTAACCTCCTACTTTTTTCTCCAATCCTAGCCTCCATTCTCCCACCTTAGATCCATCTGCCTGCTGTTGCACGCTCCCTACCACCACCGCCCCATTGCCCGCCGTCAGCCGCCGTTTAGGAGCATCTTGCCGGCCAAAATGCATCCAGGATCACGATTTCCTCTTGGATAAATTGAATTTGGATCCTAGGGAAAAGCTCCTTGTCCTTTGTCTCGGCGATTTACTCGTCCGTAGGCAGTGGCGGAGCCAGAAATCTACGATTAAGGGGGCCGATTCTTAAAAATTTTACATTGCAGGATTCAGAGTTTAAAATATCAACATATTTTCTATAGATTAAAAATATTTATACATAATATATACTTAAGAATTTTTTTCTTGTCGAGGCCCCCTCCAGCCCCTCCCTGTCTCCACCCCTGTCCGTAGGGTGCACCTTAGAGATAAGCAAATTGTTCGTGAGTTCAAACTGCACGTCATTCATGGGAAATTTTTAGGTCGGGTTCAAATTAAAATACATAACCCATTCATAATACTTTTTTATACCAAAATTGTACTAGTAGCTTTTATTTTTCTGATTTGGAAATTTTTATTTTGGATGAACTTGGAGCAGAGTTCAAGAGGCCATTTTGCACGGCCTACATCAGCACAATCGCCGACCAAAATGAATCCAGCCGCTTGCATCGTCGTCCAGGAGAATGCCGCCCCATGGCCCACCTTCGCCTTCTACCCGCACACTGCACTCCAACTTGCCGTTGCTGATCAACCTTCTTCCTCCGTTTTTAAATCTTAATCTTCTTTTTCTAATGTTGAAATTAGGGTTTATGGGCATTAAAACCATTGAAACACTATTGAACCTCCGACTTGCCGTTGCTGATCAACCTTCTTCCTCCAGAAATATTAAACTATTGAAACACTTCGAAATTGCTAAAATCACTTCCAAACATTAACTTTACGCTTCTGGAATTGCAATCTTTAATACTCGTAATTTAAGTCACTTAACAAAAAAAAGGATGACATCCCATCCCTAAGGGCCCCCAACACCGACCGGACGGCACGATAGGAAGATGTAAATTGGACTTTAATCACAATCTGACAGATAGAGAGTGGCGCTCTGTCCCCGATACTTGCAGAAACCCTATGTATTTTTCAGCATAATAACCCCTCATCACAGTTGCCGGGATTCGAACCCGAGACCATTTTTTTAAATTTAAGTCACTTAACCGGACAAATATCTGGAATCAGGAATTCTCGAGAAGTTCAAACCTCGGATGAGGAACATCTTCCCATGTTGTTTTCATTTTTCAATTACTCAACCGCTTCGGAATTGGAAAGGTCACTTCTAGAATGTTACTTTACAATTATCAATTCAATCGAACAATTAATAAATGATAAATAATTAAATCCAGTAGATCAATCAAAGCAGTAGGCGTAGGCAAAATGGTTTCTCACATGCATGTCACACTTTTCCCGCCCATTTTCCCTACCACTATTTTGTTTTTATATAGATATAGATTCCGACCCTCCTCACGCATTTTTCTGGCTCCGCCCCCGACCGTAGACATGGGAGAAGCATGTTAAGGCATAACATAGATACAGGATATATATGCAAAAAAGAATGACACAACGCAAGCTAGTAAATATAACCGATTACATAAATATATGCGATTAACAACGGGAGTGAATACAACGCAAGATGTTATTTATTTACATTATGCAAGAATAAATGTGATCACTTATGCTCTTTATCAACTTTCATTCCCTCAATCCAGCGAGCAACAATGGGAGTAAGAGCAACAGTCGGTGGAAATCTAATCGGGGATGCAGCCTTGTGGGCAGCATAAGCCAATGCGAATGTCCCAACTTTCTCCCCCGTCTCATTTGATGAAATCCCGACCTGCAAACACACATTGTTCATCAAGACATTTATGGAGTTTAGTTCACATAGACTTGTAAAATATTTCAACTTTCAAGAGACAACAAACTCACCTTCGGTAGCAATGCTTGGACATCAACTCCGGCATTGATCAACGCATAGCAGAGACCGAAGGATATCAAGGAGAGAGTGATG
Organism: Cuscuta epithymum; assembly: GCA_945859915.1. Taxonomy (NCBI): domain Eukaryota; kingdom Viridiplantae; phylum Streptophyta; class Magnoliopsida; order Solanales; family Convolvulaceae; genus Cuscuta; species Cuscuta epithymum. Next base: position 80,467 of record CAMAPF010001150.1, read on the forward strand.
GAGGTAGCCAGGTAGGCTCCTCCATATTTCGCCAATAGCTCCTTAGCTTCCTTCCCTTTCGACTTGTTTCCTTGGTTTTTTTCATCTTTTGAACTTAATATCTACAGGGTGTTCAGTTAACCAGCTAAAATGTCACTAAAACCGCTAAAATAATTACGCCAACTTCAAGAAAACAATACATTAAATGAAAATTGCGTGTTGACAAAAGAGTTTTTTGTCTCAACTACTATTCCAAGTCTCCAACGACTACTACATGGTTATCACTCTTTAGCTCTTGAGTATATATCATTTTTGTCACATTTTAGTCCATTCTTCCAAAACTCACCAAACTAAATTTGTCTCGAGCATTACTACATATGATAAAGGGAATTAAAAGGACTGAAATGTGGCAACATTATTCCATCTGATGAGCTCGTTTAAATGTAAAAATTTAAATGAAAAATTGTTATTATCAGCTCGCCCCAATGTTTTGGCACGGCTATGTTGTTAGGAATTAACTCACACAACACGAAAGACAATAAGAAAGAACCTACGAAATTTGGTAACCCAGTTCACCACAAAGGACTACGTCTGGGGGCACTACCAAGCCAGGATATTGCTATTAATTTTGGATCAATGATTACGAGAAGAGAGCTTGTATTTATAGAGAGCAAAACATAACCCCTACCGGTAATAGGACGCGCGCGTGGCCCAACCGGAATAAAAAACTCGCGGCCCATACAGAAAAGGACCCAAAAAAATTTCGGAATGGGCTTGGTTATACAGTCTCTAACACCTTACATATGTCACTGGTTCAAGTCAGTTTCTAACGTCCTATCCCAGGCTTATGTTACTTTGTCGGGTGTACGAAGCTTAATAGGGAGTGACATTAAGAGTATATTTTGTTCAATTTCTTTCAAATGTGGATAGGGAGTGACACTAAGAGTATATTTTGTTCAGTTTCTTTCACTAGGAGTATATTTTGTTCAATTTCTTTAATAGGGAGTGACACTAAGAGTATATTTAGTAGTTTTAACTGGTTGATAGGGAGTGACACTAAGAGTATATTTTGTTCAATTTCTTTCAACCTTGCTAGGGTCAACCTTGGCTTGGTCCCAATAAATACCAGATCCAAAATGAAATTACTGGGACATTTTTGTGTCAAAATTAATAGTCAATGTTTAAAAATAGAAATGAAGTATAGTTTGAGTAGATAATTGAAACGTAAAAAACCTCATAAAACCCATCAGAAATCTAAACAAAAGTAGAACCATCAAACTAGCTTTCTTGAACGATTATAGATAAAGGAACATAATATAATCCTAAAGATTTGCGGAAAATATAAGAAATACCCATTTATTATCAATTGATTGTAAATACCTTCCATAGACCTGCTTCTAGACCATATTTCTTGACGACTTCCTCTGCAGATGTCTGAGACTTGATATCCTCTGATTTCTCCTTCACTGCCCTCAATCTGAGCTTGCTGAAATTGGAATTTGCAGAAAAGCTTGGCGCACTGTTTGGTTTTGTATAATTCAAAGGGGGGCGCAGAGGAGAGGAGAACATTGAAGCTTTACTGAAGTTGTGAGAAGGAAGGTGCAGATCAGCAGCCATTGCTGTGAGAAGTGGATAAACAACTACATAGTACTCCTGGTTATTTCAAAACTTATCCACACATGTCAAGTCCAGCATAATTCGTTGGATGGGCATTTCAGTTTGGGTTGAAATAAAACCAAACCATTTATTCCGTAAAATAAAGGGGGAAAAGGATAAAATAGACCCTTGAACTTACATAAAAAAATCAAATAAGTCCTTATATAGTTTGATTTAACTGTTGTTGAGGTTTAATTCCGAAGATCTGAAAGCCCAACACACGCTTTGGATATTAAGGATGTTTGTTTCGGTTAGAAAGGTGTATAAATATAAAATAGTGAATTACTACTTCCGTCCCCCTAAGTTTGGGACAAAGGGGTGTGGTGTGGTTTTTAAGAAAAAGTAGAATTATGTGGTTGGTGTTGAATTGATAAAGTGTGAATAAAGTAAGAATGAATTCTAACCACTCAAATATTATCTAATATAGTATGAGACAAACTTAATGGGACAGACGAAAAAGGTAAAACGAGACAAAGTTAGGGGGCGGAGGGAGTAAGATTTAACTCAGAAGCTAACTCGTATTACGTAATTCTGTGATCACAAAGAAATTTCCCGAACGGTAGTCGGTATAAGTTCAAAATACAAGAATGAGAGATATGATTCTATTGCTAAGCTCTGAGTCTCAAATTGCTCACTCCTTCCAATGTATTCAATGCAGGTATTTATACTAAGAGGGGATAAGTGAGATGGACACGTGGCCGAACCCAGTAGGCTGTTATCTCTTCCACGAAATGCACCCATACCTCTACTTGCTACCGCCATACTTTAGCATTAACTACAGTTTGCCACTTGTTGATCCCCGGTCGGGTACCCCGTTCGGAGTGCGGGACCCCTTTGTGGGTGTTTTGATGCCAATCACCTGTTTAATTAGTTCAAGTGGATAATTCTACCCGAATGTTGTTCAGGCATCTGCCGTTCGGGACATTTTTGGACCTTCCCGATTGCGTTGGGCTTCCTGTTTTCCCTGGGCCTTCTTTATGCTTTGGGCCGGGTGTATTGGGCCCAAGCCCAATATCCCAACACGAGTCCCCCACTTTCTATGTCTCGAACAGTAATGAGTACATAAAAAAGTAGAAGAATATTGCCCGAACGCTGCTCGGTTATGTAACGTACAGGATTTCGCCAGTTCCCGAGGCGTAACCTCTACAATTTTCCTGCGGCTGCCATTTCAATTTCCCAATAATCGTCATGATTGCTTGTTGGTGTTTCTCCGCTTGACACGTGTCCCTGTAATCATTCCTAGTGATGTGTTCTCTTCTGATTGGTTGAAGAACCGATGCTGTTAGTTTATAAATAAACCCTTATGGTTTCGGTTCTGGGTTTCCAAACTTTGACTCCTTCGGTCTTTTGCTCTGCCTTCTCTTTAGGGATCTTCTTTGTCCCTTGCTCAGGTACCTTGCGTCCCTCCTTCTAACTTCTTTCCCTCCTCTGTCCGGTTACATGGCGCCCCGCAAACGTTCTTCCGATCCTTCTACCTCTGAAGAGGCTCCCCAAAGAGAAACCCAAGACGCCGCGGCGGAGAACACTATCGTTAATGAGGAGGTTTCCTGTGGTGACTCTGGTGGTAAGGCTCCTTCTTCCCGTACATATTCAGATGGCACGAAGTCCGGTGATGAGCTTGCTTCCATGGAGGCTAGTCCTCCAGACGATATTTCGCGCCATAGGGTTGATTTAACCCTAATCAGTCGTAGGCGGCAGAAGCTCACAGGCCCGAATAGGGCCCAAATCCCAATCCTGATTCCGGACCCAGTGAACTTTTGCCTCCAATCTGGGTCCCACCCCATGCGCCACCTCCCGGGGATGGTGATGGTACACTTTGATTCGGTGAAGGCTGGGCTCAGGTTCTCGCTTCATCCGTTTTTTGTCTCTTTGTTAAATTTCTACGAAGTGGTGCCAACGCAAATCATGTAGAACTCCTACCAGGCTATGGCCGGTTTCATCTGCCGCTGTGTGGATGTCGGGGCGACGCCCACTCTGGACCTTTTCCGTTATTACTACACTGTAATCCCCCAACAGGCCGATGGATTCCTGGTTGCGATTGCCCAAACGGGTCATATTCTGTTCTCCCATGATCCTTCCTCGATCAAAGGGTGGAAGGATCAATTTTTCTTCGTGTCTATCCCGGACAGCTTGACACCGAAGAAGTGGAATGCTTTTCCCTAGAAATCCCCTTAACCCTTCATTTCTGAAGACCTAGTCAAAGATGTTATTGCCATTGAGAAGGGCAAAGTCTATAACATCATGGATTATCTGACTCCCGATCAGTTAACCAAGGCTGGGATAGGTACTTCTCGAACTCCTGGACTTACTTGATTGAAACCCAAGTGCCATGGTCCGGGCGGTCTTTCCCGTGCGAGAAACATTTTATCTTTGTTTCACACACATTGGAACCGCTCAGTACTAACTTTTCTCCTTGTCTTTGTCAGTTCGTCAATCAGAAGAAAGTCCCGAACAGGCTATGGATGACATCAGGCTGTTCGATGTTGGTGGAGGCCCCGAGCCTGAGAAGAGGCAGAAGAAAAGAAAGAGATTGAAGAAGGCCGATCAGGCCAGCTCCTCTCAGGCTACTCCCCAGGATGTGGAGCAATCTCGGCCCATCCAGGAGGTGCAGCCCATTCAGGAGGTTGCTCCCGAACAACAACCCTACCACGCTAATATGCTGATGGACAATCTCTTTGCCGATCAGCAACCTCATCAATTTGATGCTCAGGATGTGGCCGCCCATCAAGCAGATCTGGCCAGGAAATTTGAACGGATCTCCCTGGAAGATCCAGTTCACGAGATTCTGGAACAGGGCGGCTCTTCGACGGCCCAAGTTTGGTCCACCGCCGCCTTCTTCAATGGCTTCCCATTCCCCAACCTCCCGGTCGAGCGGGCCGAGGAGTGTGTGGCCTTGACTGCTTCCCTGAAGGTACTCCTTTATCTAAGTTTCTTTTTCCTTAGGTTCCGTTTCGAATTGTGTGCTTATCTTTTTCTTATTGACCGATCGTGCACAGATGGGGCTTTATAGTCTACAGCTCCGCGAGGCTCGGCTGGCCAAGGAGCGGGAGCTAATTGTGGCGAAGGAAAATACTGAACATGCCTTTTCATCGGCTGTTCAGGTCGCCGAGACCGATCGGCATGCATTTGCCGAAGAGCGAAAGAAGCTTGAGACCGAGCTTGGGGAGCTTCGTGTCAAGGTGGCTTCCCTCTGGGCACAGATTGCGGCTGCTGAGGTCGCTCAGGTTAAGTTCTCGGAGGCACCCTCTCAGATCCCGGATGGTCCTCCGGAGGTAACTGTGGACCTTTCTTCCGTCCGGGAGAATTTCAAGGCTTCTGATCTGAGGAGTTTGCTGCCCTCAAGGAGCAATACGCCTTCGAGCAGCTTCCCGCTGGGCTCGGGAGGCACTTGGGGACATTCCGCCGGGGCATCACTCGTCGCAAGGAAGGTGTCAGGATTCTTGATCGATCCTACCTCCAAGAAATGGGCTGAATCCTTTGCCCGGGAGGTCTATGTCGCTAGGTGCCAGCCCATGCTGCAGACCCTTCTTCCTGTTCTCCAGCCGGCCTTAGGCTGAATGCTGCAGCCATCTGACTTCCCTCATCTCCCCGCGGCCCATCTCAGGGCCTTTAAGACTCAGGTAAAGAAATATGCTCGAGATCTGAAGAGGCAGGCTGCTCAGTCAACAGGTAAATACCCCAATCCTCTGACTGATTCGGGGGATGATCTCCCAGCTGGAGATGATGAAGATGATGGTGATGAGGGAGATGACAAAGAGGGGGAAGGTGAAGAGGATGAAGAGCCCGCTCAGTAGATTAGTTCCTTCTTTTTCTTGTATTTTCTGTCTCCATAGTTTTTAATATGTAATCATCCGGCCAGTAAAGTCGATGAATGTATGAACTTTTGCTCCATTTGATTTGCTCTTTGCTTCTTTCTCTTTGCCTGTATACTTAGTCGTTTTTATGATTCTAATCTGCCCGATCGATGTATCCTATTGAGTGATAATAATTGGTTTGCCTGTCCGGGATCCTGATCCCGATCACTCTTAACTGATCCTGTGGAAACTAGACCTAGGCCCAATGTTTTCATGATCCTTACCATCTTTGTCGGGGAATTTTCCGCTGTAGATTATCCTGTTCGGGATCCTGATCTTAGCAATTTACAATTGTTGTGGTAGAGGTTGGGTCTAAATCCAATGTTTAGGACTTGGCTATTTTCCTGATTTTTCCACCTCGTTCGAGAGTGTATCTTCTTCTAGTCTAAGCCCAATATTTTGGACTTAGGCGTTTTCCTGATTTTTCCGCCTCGTTCGAGTGTATCTTCTTCTAGTTAAGCCCAAAATTTTGGACTTGGGCGTTTTCCTGATTTTTTCACCTCGTCCGAGAGTGTATCCTGTACTTCTACCTTCGTGCCTGTTCGGCCTTCGGGCATGATAGATGTCTTGAGACGGGTATTCTGGGAACACTTCTCTACCTGTTCGGGCAAGGAACTAGTAGTTTATCCTCTACCTCTACCTGCGTGCCTCTGCGGCCTTCGGACATGATAGATGTCTTGAGACAAGTATTCTGGGAACACTTCCTTACCTGTTCGGGCAAGGAACTAGCAGTCACTAAGCGTGGATATAGAGTGCGTTCGTTCTCCTAGCAATCTTGATCGTATGGAATATCCTTGTGTTGCCGACTGGGTATTTTTATCCTTGGTTGCGGACGATCTACAGCTCATGTACTTATTTCAAATAGCTTTGGGGTTTATTTCCCGGTCGGCGCTTTTGATCGTTTCATTTCTTGCTTGCTGCTGATCTTTGGTTTGGATGACCGTTCGAGTATCTCTGTTGCTTTTATTGCTCTCAACCATTTTGTGCCACGTGTCAGCCATGGATTTGGGCTCTTGACGGCATTTTTCTTTTATAAGGACACAACTGCTTCCTTTTAGATTTTCTGCTGCTTCTTTAGCTTTCTATCTCCTTCAAACTTGCTCTCTTTAGAATCTTGTTTTCTCCTTGGTTTTTATGTCTGGTTTCCTTAGCTCTTCTGATTCAGAGGAAATGGCACCTAAGCTAATTCGTCGCCCCAGGGGAAAAGCCCATCCCAGTGATCAAGATGGCACTTCTGCCCAAACATCAGGTTCCAATGGTTCTTCCTCATCTCCTCAACCCGAATAGCCCCTCCCAAACGTCCCCTTCGTTACAGCCTGAATTTTCAATGCATCAGGAAACAACGTCAGCGTCTTCCTTCGGATGCCGAACAGTCGCTCCGCCAGTTGTTGCCCCGAACCCGCCAGTTCTACGCGAGTTGTATCTAGCATCCCATTCGGCACCGTCCGGGATGCGTGCTGGTGCACATGGACGCACTGGCTGCCGGTCCCCGATTTCCCCTGCACCCTTTTATAGTAGAATTCTTGCGCCGGGTGTCGGTGTTGCCGGCACAGTTCGTGCCTAGCACTTACAGGATTCTGAACGGCTTTATCGTTCGGTGCTACGATCTGGGGATTGCCCCGAATATTTACCTCTTCTTATACTGCTACAGTTACCATCCGTATTGGACCACTGGGTATCTGTGGCTGGTTGCCCGCATTGACCGGGCTCTGTTTACTAACAACCCCACTCCTCCTGAGAAATGGGAGGAACGCTTCTTGTTCATCCATGTGGGCGAGCCGCTTCCGTTCCCTGATCGGTGGAATACATATCCCGTTCGGGATACCACCCCTGTGCTGGATGCCGCTCTACTCTGTCAGTACGATCGGCTCCGTCTAGAGGGTTCCAAGAACCTTTGATCTTACCTCACCCCCTCCAAACTTCTGGCCGCCAGCATCGGTAAAATTTATTCCAATTCGGGTCGTTCGGTAAGAGTGTTTTTTCCTTTTCCTGATTCCCATTTAACCTTCTTTTTGCAGGCGTAATTCCTTTCGCTTCTATGAAGCGGCCTGCTCCCACTCCCTCCTCGACCATCCCAGCGGATAAGGGGAAGGAGAAAGTCACTGTTGTTGCCGGGAAGCTGGTTCCTCAGCAAGGTTCCTCTGCTGGCCAGGCTACCGAACAAGCAAGGAAGCGTCCAAGGACTAAGAGTGGTGGTCAGCTGGTCCCGATCGACCATGTCATTGACTTGACGGTTCCTGCATTGGAAACCATGCAGTCTGCTCCCCTTCCTCCCAAGAAGACGAATTCTGCTCTTGGTAAGAAGGGTGATTCTGCTCTTGCCAATTTCCTGGTCATTGATCGGCTTACTGTGGAATTTTCTGCAATGGGTCCCCGTGTTGAGGGCCGCACGCTGTTCGGGCATACTGCATCATCTATGTGGTGCAGCACTTCCCTGAAGGCTGGTGAGAACTTTACCAACTTAGCTCACTGGTCCGATTGCGTTGGGCTTCCTATTTTCCCTGGGCCTTCTTTATGCTTTGGGTCGGGTGTATTGGGCCCAAGCCCAATATCCCAACAACTGTGCAGTTAAATAAGACCCTCGTTTAACTCATTTACTACGCAGTTAAATAACCATTTGCACGAATTCGTAAAGATAACTGCGCAGTTAAATAACCATTTCAGTTTGGGTTAAACGAAGTACTACAGAGTACTTACCCAATAAATTACTCCCTCCATAACTTTAAAATCTTCTCACTTCAAAAGTAGATAGATTAAGAAAAGTGAAAGAGGATATTAATTATTGAGGGTATAATGGGAGAGTAATGGACTAATGTGATGGAATGAGAAATAAATTCAAAAAAGTAATTGTAATAGTGTATTATTTTCAAAATTATTGAAGGTATAATAGGAAGATCGAGAAATGAGAAGATTTTTTTGTTACGAAGGGGTACAATATTGTATCAATTTGTCCCATTATGCGTGTTTCATCTTCCCTTTACACTTTGTTTTAATAAGTTTGTTTTATAAAAAATTTGATAAAATTTATAGGGTTTTTTACAAGAATATTACCAAAATAAAACTTATTTACATAAATATGACTATTCATTACTACAACATGGTGTTGTAGTAACTTAAGTTCAAAACTTGAACATGAATTACTATGATTTCATTACTATTCTAGTAATTAGTCATATTTTGTAAATCATCTTTATTTTGGTTATATTTATGTAATTATTTCAAATTTATATGGTTTTAAATCATTCTTATTTTATTATTACTTTATTTATTAAGTATCAACCACATAAAATCACTTTTCTAAATAATTGCATGTCTGCATCACGTCATTATGTTTTAATATTAGTGAGACGGAATGATGGAGATGATAACTTTAAAATAAACCAGTGAGATAAAGTCAACGTAAACTAACATTAATTAGCTTTAAAATAACGGACCAATTAACACTTAAAATAATCAGCAAAAATCTGCAAAAACATACAAAAACAGCATACATGTGCAAATTGTTACATGTGTAGGAGAGGCTATCCCCTTTAGGCTATTCAGAATTTCAGATGAGATAAAAGATTATGAGTTTGTCTTAAAGTTTACCGTGAGTCACAATATCTTAATTGGAAAGAATTACTCTATAAAAAATGAAATTGAGAAAAGAGTCACTCTTTTGAGATGGTCTCAACAAACCAAAATTTCAAAATTCACAAAATCACAAAATAATTTTCTAAAATATACTATGTTGTTTAACTGCACAGTTATCTTCAAAAATTCATTTGACTGTCTTCCCGATTGAATTTTTAAGTGAAATTTGGTATAGGTAAATTAGACTTAATGAACAAGATGCTCAAAAAATTTCATCAAAAAATTCCTTTGGTAACGGACCCAAATGACGACGGGCGAACATAACCTCCTATGTAAGGGGTGGTTTGCACTTTGTAAATTACTTCGAGTACTGATTTGGTACTTTTCTCTTATTATTATTAATAATAATGATAATAATAATAATAATAGTAATATTATTATTATTATTATAATTGTTGAAGTACACCGTCTATCATATTGTACGGAGTATATAGTTATATACTTTCGGATGGGCGGGACGCCGGGACTATAACTCTGACAAGGATCTCCTTTTACTCTTTGTTATCCCAGCTACTGTTTGAATCAAATTTGCAATTTTGCATAGTACATAATTGTTGTTTAATTATCCACGTATGTCATTGTTGTTGGAATCTAATTAAATAATGTTTGTATATACTATATAGAGTATAGACACCATCCTCAACTGAAAATAACGGATTACAAACCCATCCTTCAACGTTAGACCTCCAGATGATGTGTAGCTATCTGCATAACTGCATTTGTTGATTCTACACAATTGTTAACCTCCTCTAGTCCTCTCCCCTTCGAAGTTCAAACCATGTACAAAATCCACCAGTCCCGGGCTCACGTCCACCCCAAATAGCAACTAAGCGGTAGAAATCAACACTTTGACCAACAATTGTGTAATGTGAACTCAAATAAGCATCATACCACATGAGCCTGACGTTTTAACCAGTGTTAATTACCATAAAATGGAAATTTAGGGAACAGTAAAAATTTCATGTTCTCGTATAAGGTTTTCAGTTTATACTGACCAAGCGCCTGCAAGGATTAAAAAATTACACTTCGAAGCAAACAAATGGCAGGAAGTGTTCCTTAAAAATCTTCTTTACAAAAATGTTCACCACGTCTAACAAGAGCAGAAATTGAAATTTGTAGCAGCAATATATAAAGAAAAGCATTAATACATCTCAGCGGATTCTTTAATAGTCACTGCAGCTCCAAAGCTGTAAAGGAAAGACAAGAAGAAGCCTCAAATAAGGGCGAAGCAGTCTGCAACAAAAAATGAGCACCGCATAAAAACAACAAATTTTCATTCCAAAGCTAAACTTTGGACAAAAACCATCAAATGACCTTTTTTATCTCCTAGTTTAGAAAGGAGGAAAAAGAAAGAAAGATATTAACAAATAATACTACCCACCATTGGACTGTGCAAATACCAGATTTAATTATTCATCGACACTAATGATTACATTTACTGAATCAGCTGCCTCCCTTTTGCTTTAGCGTGATTTTGTCACCCAAGCTAAGAGCAATTCCTTGAGTTTTGCTCCTTATCCGAATGTAGCCGCTCAGCTTACCATCTGATTGTTTCTCTATGCTTACGTTCACTAGAGCATCCTCCCCAAAGACACTCTTTGCATACAAGTTAGCAGCAATGAACCCACAATCACCCTCCAGCGCAGATCTGATTCATACAATCCAAAACGACGACAGAAAATGCTTGTCATCAAATAGGCAACACGGTAAATGTATACAGAGTACTTTACAAAATTTATATGCTAAAAGTAGGATCATGTAGTTAGATGCGAAGCTCTTTCCATGCATGTGTTCAGATAAAGGTAAAAAAGGTTGATCAATTAAAGGGGATAATAATATGAAAGCCTCTCAGTCAGAATATTCAGATTTATAAGCAGAAATAACTCACTGTGCAGTCAAGCAGTTCATATTGGTTGATTTGACTATATGGTCCAAAAATTCTTTCTCACCTTGAATGACAGTATTGACAGCAACCTTCATAAGACCAATTCAATGTTAGGATGACATCAGAATACAAATGCGAATGGAGCTTTTAATAAAAGGTGGACAGAGAGTGAGAGAAGCAAAAGTACGGCTAAAAGCAATGGTCTGAATTTATTGGACTGGTTTCATGCTAATGTGAATAACATGGTGATGTGAAATGTCATCTGGCATAGTTCAAAAAATTAATGAAATGTGTATATGATTCTAATTCATTTACACTATTTTGGTTACATAAATGATCATATGACAAAAACTCCAAAGTACTTGATATCACTCATTCACTCTACATAGTTTTGTAATCACAGGTAAATACGAGATCACGACTAATTACTACGGAGTACTACATTTCATTTTCACTCGGTTCTGTGAAAACATTACTATATAATTGTCTTTAGATACGATGATCAGTTACAAAAAGGAAAGTTTAGCAACAAATAAAAAATTCTATAATGGGAAAGTGGGGAAAGTAAAAGTGAAATGAGGTAGCCCTCAAAAGAATTCCTATAGTGTTTCATCATTTCATCCTAAGGTAAATGAATAGTGACTAATGGTCAGGTATAAAGCAAGAACACACAAGTCATACGATTAAAAAGAAGAAAAAACAAAACTATACCTTGTTTTCCCACTCAAATTCAGCCCACATAGTTCTAAACGAAGTATCACTGCACACTGCTGGAGAGATGTAATCCATGATATCAATATGGATGTCATTTAGCACAACAACAGTGCGCTCAAGCACATTTGAAGTCTCATATACAATGTTGCCAAAGATGACTCCAGTCTCAGTTGAAGAGACCTTGATGTTTGCTTTTATCTGCTTGCTTGATTCGGGAGCGAGGGTGTAATTTTGAGGACGCTCGACTAGTTTGAGATCACCCATAGTGGCTAATTCTAAACATAGATTCTGTAGGGTCTCCTTTGTTCTATTGATTACTGTAACATCCAGTACAATATCATAATGGTGAACAGTAACATACGCCTCAGCATAGACAGGATCACTAAATCCAGTGAGTTGAAGAATACGACTTAGTTTATTGGCATCATTCTCATCCTTGACAAATTCTCCGGTTGCACGCTTCAGATCATCTTGGACCTCATCTTCCAGCTCCAATTGGCTCATGCCCTAAAATCCAAGTAACACAGTGAGGATGTGCTAAAAAAGCCAATGCAAATGACCTCCAAAGTAAAAAGAAAAACAATTGAAAACACCATTACACAGTGTGATAATGAATCAACTAAGTCATGCTTTCATTAACCTAATTAACCAACATTCCTAAGATGAGATATGCATTAATACGGCTCAGAATCTCAGATGCACAGCTCTTACCCCCCTCCTCTTCAAATGATAAAAATCAATGAGATCATCTGGTTGAGAGTGAGAGACTTGAGCCTTCGCTTTGATCTGCTCTGTCTCACGAAACTGTTTATCCGAGAGCATTTTCACAAAACTCTCTCGGCAAGATGTTAACCAGATCTTCCTGACTTCACCCCCAGTGTTACATAGCAATCTTATACAAAGCACAATCCTGTCATAAGAATCATTATCAATTGGATGAGGAAGCAGTGAAGACTGCCCCAGCTGAATTATTGACACCATAATCAATAATGCTTCTGTTGTTAATTTGTTCACTTCAACTTTTGATGGTTGAACCTCTTCCAATCTTAGAATCAGCTTGGTCAGTGTGCAGGCAACAACTGCTCCGAGGAAGAAATCACCAGTAAGGAGAAGAGATCTCAAGTTTACAGTAGCCAAAGACCCTTGGGCAACTGTTGGAGGAAGGAAGGCAGTTTCAGAGGCTGCACTTTGAGTAGCATATGTACCATCAGCAAGGACAGCAGGCCTTCGAGATGAAACAGTAATGGAGTTCACTTGTTGAGGTCTTCTGGAAGAAGAATCAGCAGCATCACCTTCTTCCGAAGGTGAGTAAAATGGGAGTTCACCTAAGCACTGCTTTATGGTTTCAATACCACTCTCAACTTCAGAAAGAGAAAGACAATACTCTCCAATGATCCAAAGTGCATATGTACAAACTCGAGCAGCTCGGATCTGGTAGAAAGTGTCAAGTAACCTGGTTACAATAGAAACCCGTAACTTGGGGTTGGTTTCAATTATCTCTCTCACAAAAACAGCCACATCGATAGCAGAAGCCACATTATTGTCTCCCAAGAAATCCATCAACAGATGCACTACAGTGCTTGCTACTTCTGGGAACTTCACTGCACAAGAATGAATGGCTTGAATGAGCAATTGCCGGTATTCCCCATTCTTCTCAAGTTCCCCACCTTGTGTTTTCACGACTTCTTTTTTCAGGGTGTGGACAACCTCATTGATATTTCTGGGAGTGACCAACTCCAGAACAATATCAAGCGTTTTCTTCCTAATGTCAAGGTTTGGGCTAGAGAGTGCTCGGAGAGTATCCATAATCATATCAGTCATAATATCTCTGTGAGAAGCTTTCAGTTCATTGAGTCGATCAAGAAGAATGAGCTTAACATTGTGGTCACTCTGAGAGGCAAGAAGTTGGCAGTATGTATTAGCAGCAGCTCTAATTGCCGTCGGGGCAGATGACAAAGAAACTAGAGTTCCAGCGCATTCATAGACAACGGCAGCAGAAGGAGCACTCAACAGAGATATAATTATCGTTATGTACCTTCCTTTCTCTGCTTTGTTAGTCCTGCAAACCTTTCGAATCAAATCCAAGACAACCATCTGAAGTAACTCACCCCAGTCAGGAATCCTATCCACGTGTGTCAGTAGATAATTGATTGCACGTTCCTGGGAACACTGGAAAAGCATCAGAAATGCATTCCTCTTAGCTGATGGGTCCTGTTCTGTAGAAAGAACATTCTCAATCTTCTCAGGGGCATCTACCAAAAGCTGCTCGCCTTGAGGAAGCTTGAATACAGACATTACTGCAAGAATGGCATTCCTCCGCACGTATGGATGACGGTGTTCCAAGTTGCTCATGATGGAAGGAATCAGAGGCTCAATAATATCAACCTCATTCAAACGGCAAAGGAATCTCAAAGTAACTCCACGGATGTACTCATTTGGGTGCTGCAGATTGTTCCTCAGGTTTTGGCAGATTAGAATCATCTCAGGTAGAACATGCCCCTTAGAATCTGTCTTCTCAATGATCTCCAAGTACAGCAACAGCAGCTTCTGAATCGTATGGTCCTCAGATGGCAAAACGTATCTAATAACAGTGATAAATAACTGGGAAAGAGTTTCCCCATTCAACAAAAGCATGATTGCCTTCTTCATGGCGTCAACCTTGGCAGGGATGTCATTCCCTTCAAGGGCTTCTTTTATCTCATTGGCGATAGCCGGCGTGCTCTTGTCAAAATGTATCAGAAACGAGCATGACTTCTCCATTTCACACTAAATACCTATTCCTCAAGATATATAAATGATTAATAACCTGTGAATGCATAAACATTGTAGAATATGTGTAAAGAAGTTATTATAACTCAATGTGAAAGCAAAGTTATAACCCAATGTAAAGAAGTTATAACGCAATGAGAAAGCAAAGTTATAACGCAATGCAAAGAAGTTATACTGCAACGTGAAAGCAAAACAAATTCAGGATACATGTGTGTGTGTGTCCTGAAATCAGTCATACAAAATGCTTTAACTAAAAAGCAAAGTGGAATAGTTTTAAACAACAAAACTCGAAATTAAGGATACAAGGTGTGAATGGATCTATAGTTTAGACTTTAGATTAATAGACAGGTTTATAATATGTACATATAGTTTAGTGTATAGTTTTTAAAATATGATCCATATATACTTTTTTATAAATATTTCAGTGGCGACGACAACAGCTTGTCGTAGAAGGAGATAACACGTGGAGCCAACGACCCACTAAGACTAACCCATGTTACATAATATACATACCACTAAAAATCCCAACTTTATAAGACAAATAAAAGAAAAATAACAGTTTGAATCAAATAAAAAAGGATTGGCCGTTGTAGAGAAAAGCAACATCCAAAGGAGATGCAAATATGCAATCCCCACTTATCTAGCCATGATGTAAACTTTTACATATATAAATATAGGGTGCGGTTCCAATGAGAACAATACTTAACATGAAAACGTGAGAACACACACATTTAACCCAATGTGATACACAATAGATCCCATATGGTGCACATTTTAACTTTGCTCAAACCAAGCTAACATAAATAGTTGCGGTGGCATTTTGGTAAATATTAAGCTCAACATGAAAAAGTGACATGGATGAGCCTCATTGTGCATCACATCAGGGTAAATGTGGTGTTCTCACGTTCAGCCTTGTTCTCATTTGTCTTTAATCTATAACACACACACATGCAGTTTTAAATATGAGATGTAAATGGAAGAATGATAGCTTTGTCAATATAAAGTTTTTAAAAATGTAACCATTAATAATCATGCAAAATTATTTTAATAACCACTACCACAATTATCAGATAAATTTAAGTTCAAAAATTGAACAACAAGACAGATGGACCAAAGCAATGATTTTACAAAAGACGACAGATTTCCGAAATGCAGAAAATGTGTCAAAAACACTTAATGCTCATAAAGTGTACAACAAAAACACAATTGGAAAATGAAAGAACGGATAAAGAACGAACCTCAACAACACCCTCTTAGCTTGATCTATTCAATGCTGATAAGATATATAAAGATATGTAAGATCAAACAAAACAAGATACGATAAAATAAGAAGACAGTTAGTAATAATCGACTAACCTCAACATATTAGACGAAAGGCGCGGTGTAGACAGCGTCCGACCTAAGGGGAAGGAGATTGGATTGGGCGTTTACGGTGTCAATGGAGGGGGTGGAATCAGAGAGAGGGCAATATAGCGTAGACCGTCTGACTGAGAGATGAGCGGTAGAGAGATGGCGGATCACTAGATCGGAGAACGGTGAATACACAGGCGGAAGCAGCAGTGTTTCGAAACGGTAGCAGGATGCAATGTCAAATGACTCAAATCAATACTCCGTATTAACAATTCAGAAATTTTGGCAGATGATTTTCTAATTGGACAGGATTAAACCCTTTGAGTCAATAACTTTAAATCATTTAATTTAGCAGATTTTAGATTGTTTTTACTGCCTATTTGGTAAGATTAAAATTGGTTAAATGAGTTATATTGAAACTGATAAAATTTTAACAAAATTGGTTGATTTATTTTCGAAAATATTATATTCAAAAGTATTTTTTAATAATAAGTAAAGGAAACACTTACGATTTACGAATATAAAAAGATTCTCTACCATAAGGACTCGTTTGGTAGTTTACACGTTAAATCTTAGCATGCGAAGTGATTGCATGCAAAGTATAAGGAAGCAATCATTTTACATGTAAAATAAATTACATTATTTGACTAGATGTGCAATTAACTTTTAAATTGCACGTAAAGTCGTTGGGTGCTTCATAAAAGGGATAATTGGTTCTAAATGGGACTAAAAAACTGGAGATATGCATCCGTAGGTCTTCATTTACTTTTAAGCCTAAGTGGGACCAAATTTAAGTGCTATACCAATTATACCCTTAAGGAAGTGTTCGCACTAGTCAAAACCCCAAACCTTATTTCGTGTTGCGCAGTGTATTCCCTTTTTTAATTTGGCCGATGAAGTTCCACGCAGCTGCAACGATCTACGACAAGCAAGCCAACGAAGTTTACAAAAGCAGTGAACAGAGAACTCCATTGATGATGACGGTGAGATGACTAAATGTTTGTTAGAAAAGGTCGTCTTGTTTCCTCTTCTAAGCACCTCTCTTCTGTTTCATCTTTCAAGCTCTGTTTCTTATTTAGCCGGTTACAAATTCCAAGTTTAATCTGAAAATGCCAGAAAAATGGCATTCATACACTTCACAAATTTCATATTTCCCTCTGAAAATGTCATTTATATGGCATTCTAAATTCATGGTGGCATTCTAATGAAAATATTGGCATAAGCGACGAGATTAGTCAGATCTTCAACGGTGGGGTCTGAATCTGCAACGGAGGAGGTCGGTTCTACGGTGACGGCGGTAAATCTTCAGGGGCGGCGGAAGACGGCCGGTGCGGTCAGATCCGGCTAGATCCATGAAGGTGGCAGTCAGATCTGCAGAGAAAACCAGTAGATCTGTAGCAGTAGCGGCCATATCTTTAGCGGCGACCAGTTCTGCGATGGTTGTGGTGGCTGACGGCCGGCGGTGACCGGCGGTGATCTGAGGTTTGTCGGCGGCAGACCGACAGTTAGCTTTTTCCAACTACATATAATAACTCCTATTAGGGGAAATTTTAAACATTACTCCTACTTTAGCAATTAAAGATGGATTTAGTCCTATTTAGATAAATACCTCTTCATAAAAGGCATGCAAAGTATGTTACCAACCTCTCCCCACATAAAATATTTTACATGGTACAGTGCAAAATGTTTTAAAAAAGTGTCCTACAGTTTACATTAAATAATCAAACCAAACAATGTAAACATTTTACATCCTTACACTTCGAATGCAAAGTCGTTATTTTACATCCTACCAAACGCCAACTTCATTCAATTCAATCACAAAAGTAACATGAAACTCGCTTATATTAATATTAATTATTATACAATTCAATCAAATTTTATGTGTTTCATAAAAAAAATGACTAATAAGAGTGATAAGTTGAAAATATCAGTTACTAAACGAACTCATAATCTCTGTTAATTTATTCGCGTATAATTTGCGTATAATACACTCAAACGTATAAGTCACGTATAATACTCCCGTTTATGAATTTTTCAAAAAATTCTGAAAAATTCACGTACTTTAATGATAAAATGTATAATACACGTACCGTACGTATTGATACGTATTTTATTCACAAATAATACTCTCGTTTATGAACTTTTCAGAAAATTTTGAAAAATTCAGGTACATTAAGGATTAAATGTATAACACACATACTGTATGTATTGATACGTATTTTATTTAAAAAAAACACACCATTAAACGAGTTTATTCGCGTATAATTCGCGTATAATACACTCAAACGTATAATTCACGTATAATACTCCAGTTTATGAATTTTTCAAAAAATTCTGAAAAATTCACGTACTTTAAGGATAAAATGTATAATACACGTACCGTACGTATTGATACGTATTTTATTCACAAATAATACTCTCGTTTATGAACTTTTCAGAAAATTTGGAAAAATTCAGGTACATTAAGGATTAAATGTATAACACACATATTGTATATATTGATACGTATTTTATTTAAAAAAAAACACACCATTAAACGGAAGCTCAATGGAGTGATACAACTGAAATGAAATGTCTAGCTGCTCAATAATATTTATATTGCTTAAAAAAACTTTATGCCTTATATGTTCGTTAATTGTTTAATAGTCATTACATTTAATAAATTAGCTTCTTAAATTCGTAATCTGTTTCGATATTACTATTGTACTACTATTGTATTACTTTTGTTCTCCACCCATACCGGCCCAAGACTCCGAAGAGATCGACAAATGTTGTGGCGGCTGATCATCAAACGGTCACAGTAATATCAACTATTCTCTAGTAATATCTTTCTACTTCTAATTAAATAGGCAATGTCATTTTTATTACTTATTGTACCTATGCATTCAAATCCATATATCTGAAAAACTATTCCGTACATTTTAAATTGTTGAAGAATGTGGTGGAAATGTTAAATAACTCTTTATTTATATCATTAAATTATTATATAAGACACATACTATATGCCGTATTTTTAAATTGTGAAACGTTTAAAACACGTCCGTATCTTTATATATTTCACGAATGTATGAAACATGTATTAAGCCGTATTTTATATAATTGTATCATATTATACACGAACATACGTATTATTGTATTATTCACGAACCGTATATTACTAACAAAGCTCATAATAATCTTAAGTTGGAAAGTAAATGTGAAAGTTAATAATAAACTTTGAAATTAATATGGTTTAAATCTCGTATTGAGGGTATTTTTGTCTATTCTTGTCTGCTCTGGTCACTTTTTGCCCGAAATTAAAAGTAGCCATACATTTATCGATTAAAACGTTACAAGAAATTTCTTGCAAATATTTCTTAGAAATAATGTCAAAATAAGACTATCAAATTTTGACTGGACAAAAATGGGACTTGCTTTTATTTAGGAAAAAAATAAGGCCTACTTCATTTTTCATCTGCTCATTCATTTCTCGTTTCCATCTCCTTCTACACTCTCCGTGTGACCCATTCATATATGTCTGTTGCAACTGACTTGCTACTGTCACAACACCTCAACTGTGGCGACCTTAGCAGCATCTCGGGTTTGTGACTGTTTCTCTTATCCCTCTTATTACTCTCCTTCTTATGTCATGGAGGACTCAATTTCAAAATAAGGGAGGCGGCGTTTGCGAAGGTGGTTGCAGATGGATCTAGGGTTTGATGAAGTCCAGATTGGTGGTGCTCAGGCCAGCTAGTGGCAACAGTGACTTTTTGGTAAAACTACAAGTAGTGGACACTTGGTTTCTGATCTGCCAAGGGCGGTGGCAGTGGTTGGGCATGAGGATGTGCAAGGGTGGGGCTGATAGGGCATGGTCGTGGGAGGCGGTGGAGGTCATTGTCTGTGTTGGTCAATGGTTGCATTGGTCACTGGTCGATTTGGTCATTGGTCGTATTTTGGTCATGGTCACTAATTAATCAGGTTGGTCACTGATCGGGTTGGTCACTGGTCGAATTGTTCATGATCACTGATATAGACCAACATCGGGTTGGTCATGAGTTTTGTTTGCATACCAATAAATCTCTTTTATATAGACCAACATTTTTATAGGCCAAGCATGTATTCATATGTCCCTAAAAAAGCTAAATGTGTGTGTTTATATTTTGGTACATATTGAAATAAAGAATGCTAAAGTTTTAAAAATCTCTAGTAATGTAGTGTATATAACTTTTTTATGTATAAATATGTGGTTTAAATATCTTAGATTTCACGTTTCAACTATAAATTAAATTAGAACTAATATTTAACCTAGAACAAAGAAAAAGAAAGTTGATTTTTTTCTATTATATTTAACAATTTGATGTTATTCTTTTTTATATTTTTGCATGAATTCAATAAATTAAAGATGATGTTTATTTGGTGTATCATCATTTTGCTACATTTTTCGTTTGTTTTATTTCACTATTTAAGTATTTGTGAATTTAAATACAAAAACGTCAGCTTCTTGAATCTTTCCTAGTACTCCATTTAGTATGTACTTTCTTGCATTTTTATCAACAATTCATGTGAGTTGGTTGGTGTGTGATATCTATTAATTGCAAGTTTGTCCAAAAATTTTAGCATGTATTTTACATTGTATTGTACCATTTTGTACCGCTCCAAAATGACATGGTATCAAATGATTCCATCATTAGAACCGAACTGTAACTAATCATTAAAAACCTTACATATGTATTACAGATTTTGCTAATTTACTGTACCGTTTGGGCCGTGTCCGCCCCTAATTATATCAAAACCGGGCGCCCCATTCAAACCGAGCCAAAAGCTCAAAAGCGTAAACAAACGCATTTAAGTAGAAATCCATATATGTTATCTTTCATATATCAATATTAAGATGAAGGAAGAAGTGAAATTTGGATTAGGATAGGATAGAACGAATGGATTGAGAGTATAAGACTTCTCATCCCAGTAAAACTACGACTCAAGAAAGATTTCTAATGCATATGCAATATTGCAATACGAATGCCTTATAAAACCCTCAAATAATTAAAAATAATAGTACCATAATTACAATTAAGACGCGGGTATTTCAATTTCCCCGCGGCAAGAAGCGGAATATGCAGAGTGATAATAACAATGGCCGGAGACCGCCGCATGTGGACGCCGGCGGCGCTTCATCAGCATCTGCTCCTACAGCTCCACACGAATACACTTCGTTGAAGGATATACTGCCGCCGTGCTTGAGGTGCCAATGGTGTGTGTCCGTCGAGCTCACCCTCAAAAAGCCACTCCTCCGCCTGGCGCCGCATCAACGGCCGCCGCACCCTCAATGCTGGACGTGCTGGGTGCGGGGACTCGCCGAGACTATGTTCCGCCGCCCGCACCGCCGCCTTGTCCGCAACATTAAACGATCCTTCTCGACTCTCTTTGCTCTTGGCCGACCTCGCCAATGACGTACGATTAAGTTGTAGATAATGACAACAATTTTTATTTGTTTGTGATGATCATTGAGTTTATGATAAAGTATCATATGCTTAATTTGATTTATCTGTAAATTATATGCTTTTATAGAATCTCCTAGTTGCTTTGTTCTCTTTAGTTTAGTTTAATTTTGTTCATATAGGATTAAACTTGTAGATATACTTCAATTCGTACTATATACTACGTATATTAGATAGATCCATACATAGTTACATACAACGCTTAGCATTATTAGCGTTGTGGATCATAATGATAACAAAAAAAGATCGATCTCAATTAAAAATATTACTCAATAAGGTGTGTGTTGTTCTAAGGTTTCATCTACTAAGAACTCCGTCATTAAGCGTATTGTATATGAACTCCACAATTACCATACTTGCACCGGGCTAGTCTTAGGATGCATGTTGCACATGACTAGTTTTTAAGAACTCCACAATTAACATACTTGCACCAAAATAGTCTTAGAATGAACAATCCTTTGTGAATTTCGTAAGGCGTGCATGAGTGAAGATAAAATGTGTTACAAAAACTTGTGTTGGTTTGTCAGGACAATAACAAATCCAAAGTGTATTAGTGATAAAAGCATGAGTGAGTTTGCAAGGACAATATTAAATCTAGTGCATAAGGGAGTAATCACCTTGAACCTTGCGGGGTCGGTATTACTATCTTGTTGAACTATATCTACCCACATGTGAGTAGTAAGATTCATTATCCACTCATTAGCATTTTCTGGGAGATCAAAATTCATTGAATCAATATGCTTGTATAAGAGAACAATGTATTCTTGGACACGCCAAAACTAATTACTATTCATAGAGGGTTTACATTTATCATTCGTGCCATTAATTTCGTCCCATATTACTTTTGATGATATTTGTTGGATAATTACAATGCATTCTTATTTTATTTACATTTTATCAATCACGTTACGTTGTTCCACATTTTTGTATAACTTCCTCTTGTCTCAATCTTAGAGAGACAGGAAGTAGTATTATACAAAAATGTTGATACCCGTTTAGCTTAGAAGACTTTGGAACATGAGTTAAGTATTTCAAATAATTGTTTGATCATGGTGCTTAACGAAGCATGACAAAGATGGACTAATTCAGCCGTATTATATTGACGGAGGTCAATATAGAGTTAAAAATTGACGTTGATTTGGAAATATCCCCCAAATGTATAGCATTTGCCCTGCTCTCTGATGACCTTGTGATCGAAGACTATAAATTTCATCACACTGAGTAGGCGACAAAGTAGTAAGTAGTAACTATTGGTGATTAAAATTTAGAGAAAATAACCATTGCTAAAACCAAAACCTACATTAGCCTTTTCCAAAAATAGGAGTTAATGTTCGGTTATTTCTAAGTAGGACTAATTTTTCATTTTTACCCCCAATTGAAATAATTAATTAAAATTAACCTAATTGATTGCCCCTAGTTCTCTTGCACAATCGAAGCAGTCCGGTGGGCAGGCGGCGGTGGTGCTAGGAATCTGGAAATTTCTGAAGGTGCTCTGGCGACGGCGATTAGAGATCCGACGGTAGGTGGCAAGCGACGGTCCGCTGAGTCGTGAGGCAGTAGTGCTAAAGCCTATGAGGGTATTTTAGTCTAATCAAAAATAAAAAAATCCAAATTAAAGATGCTTAAACTAGGTGGCCCTATTGTGGGAAAAAAGCTACTACATATGTTTTAGTCTTATTAAGCTATGCTCATACTAGATAGTAGGCATGGACTCGAGTTAGTCCGGTCCCGGTTCTGAGTCAAGACTATTCAGTCCTTGACAATTTCTTGTGAAAATCGGGTCCAATCCGGTTATTTCCGGTTTCGGCCGATTTCGGGTACCCAGTTAATCCGAGTCTCGGTTCCATTATTTTTTCTCATTTTGTTTGGTTCCAAGGTCAAAACTAGAAAAAGAAAAGTACATTGCCCATCAGGACTGAAATCGAGCTCGGGACCGTCTTGTTTGGTCCCAAAATCAGTAAATCGGGACTAGTCATTAATTCTATCGTACTAAAAAATTGAAGGAAAAACTGTCAAATAGGTCTTTGTACTTTTACGAAAAAATTAATTAAGTTATCGTACAAATAATCAAGTTTAAGAAGTGTTGAAAACGACCAAGTTAGCCATTTAACCGGTAACCAACCGGTAGCCCCTTTACCTGCCTATGTGGAGGTGTAGTTGACTTTTTTAGTGTTCATTTTTTGTTTAATTTTCATTTTCTTTTTCTCTATTTAGTATGTTTGGTTAATAATTGTTAGCTGCTAGATGTTAACGGATTGTGTTAGATATTCATCAATAATTGATTGTATTAGATGATTTGATTGATTGATAATGCCAGCTTGTTGTAAATGAATGCAAGGTAAAACTATTTGTTTGTAAATTGTTAGGGTGCTAAAAGACATATACGGACATAAGCTTGTTTTATAATCCGTATGTTTTTTATCTGTACAATATATTAATTTTATAAGTTGAAATACTTAGAAAATAAAATACATTCAAGTGTTTTACATTTTAAACGATTACCTTGAATTACAATAACAAATTAAATTAAACTTATTAACATAGGATAATTTGTGAATGCATCTTCCTTTCACTGAAGTGATACTCGAAATTATTTTACCCAATTTTAATTTCTTGATTATTGATGTTTATGATCTTTTGTGCGTCGTCATTTTCTTCCACTTGTCAAACACGTGCATCTTGAGGGACGAAGCTAGGATTGTAGTCAACATAGTTAAGTCTCAATCAGATAACTAAGTAATTGTAATTGGATATACACTCATTCGTTTTTTTTTATGTAATGCAAAGCATAAACAATACTACGTATAATGCAAGGTTTTGTACCATATAGTTGCTGAAGACTTGGCTGCAAATTACATAAACGATATGCAGAAAATGATGCCAATGAATAGCACAAAATACTTGGACACGATGAAAGAAATATGTCCAATAGGACATATTGTACGCAGGGAAAAATCAGCAACATATTATGCAAAAAACTACTCCGTACTTCGTATCTCATTGACAAATTGTAATAGTACTATTACTCTATTAGTGGCATAAAAGCGGGCTCATTTGATTCTTCAAGCATCCTATAATATTGTTTGGTATTTGGATGCTCTCTTTCGTACTAATGGTACTAATTGTAAATATCATTTGGTATTTAAGAATTTTTTGTATTGAAATTTTGCAATACATTTGTAATGGAGCCAAAGATTCACTATTTTTTGGTTTGGGAATATGATGAAATAAAACAAAGTGATTCACAAAACTACCTGTCTTTTTATGCAATAGTTTTTTCCATCATTTGCAATTGAGTCAAAGACTCACTATTTTTTGGTTTGGGAATATGATTGAATAAAGTAAAATGATTAATTAAATTGTTTGTGCTTTATTATTATGAAGCAACAGTTAGTTCATGCAATTTTGTATGTGAGTCATCCGAAGACAGTCTCTATATTCTTTAGGGAAAACTATCAAATAGGTCCTCGAACTTTCATAAAAAAGTCAATTAAGTCCTTCTATAGAAGGTTCTGTCCGGCCGTCGCGATTTGGGGCAGTTCCCGGTGGAATTTTTTGATGAATTTTTTTTAGCATCTTATTCACCAAGTCTAGTTTATTCATACCAAATTTTAGCTAAAAATTCAATCGGGAACACATTCAAATTAATTCTTGAAGATAACTGCGCATTTTTGCGTTCTCGAATTAATTTGAATGCGCTCCCGAATAAATTTTTAGCTGAATTTGGTATGAGTAAACTAGACTTGATTAATAAGATGCTCAAAAAATTCCACCGGGAACCGCCCCAAATCGCGAAGACCGGACAAAGTCTCCTATAGAAGGACTTAATTGACTTTTTTATGAAAATTCGAGGACCTATTTGACAGTTTTCCCTATTCTTTATTACATCTGTATATATCCAAACTCTCTTACTCCACCATAGATGAAAGTCTTTGGTGGCAGTGGGATAATGATGATATTTGAACTATTTGTGGCCAGCCCAATTTGAACTAATGTATCAATGTATCATATGTGGAGTATTTTTTTAATACGTCGTATTGAAGCACCACTAATTTAAATATCTTTATGACGTAATTTAATATTCCATTTCATTAAACTGATAGGCAAAAGAATTTGATAATTAAGCTTATTTTATTTACTAAAAAGGACTAGACTAGAAACAAATGAATTTTTTCACTCCTAAAAAACTTCTAGTCCGTACAACACTCCGGCGTGTTTTGCCGGCCCTTCCTTCCCGAAGTACATATCTCTCATTCTCTGAAAAGTGTGCCATGTCAGCAGGCTATCAGACCCGGCTTGATGACACTTCCCGGCAACCCGGTCCACCTCCAGTATTTCCGCCAACCGGTCCAACCCGCCGTACAGGCTCTGGCAGAACTTCATCAGATGCTTAACGTCATAGACACGGCTCCCGAAAAACACCCTCAAAATAACCAAAAAGTCCTCCAGCCCCGCCGGCAAAGCGCGGCGCGTGAGGATCTTCACCAGGTACCCGAAGTCGTACGCGCTGTGGAACGTCACCCAGCTGACGGACTCGTTGCAGACCAGACCGGATGACATCATCAGCTCGGCGAACGTGGCCGAGTCAACCCCGCGATCGCGGATCTCCTCGAAGTCGATGCCCTGCCGGCGGAGAAGCTCTACCGAGTCTGGAGCGTGGAGATCACGCGCGAGGTCAAAGTCGGAGAAGTTGAACTGCCAGATGCACCGGGTCCCGCCGGATCCGAGCAACGGGAGGTTCCCGCTGGCATCGGAGAGAGTCAATCCTAGCTGGATCAGATTGAGAGCGTCAACGTTTGACTTAAGCGTCTGGTACTGGTCGGCGCATCGATCGGAAGCCGACGGAGATCCACTCCGGCGACGCTGAGTCTGATTCTCCGGCTTGAACACAACTCCGGGAAACTCCGTATCCATGGAGATGTACGGATAGCTATCCACGATCTGGCTAATGAGATCGAATTCAGATTCGATGTTATCCGCCCAAACCTCCCGAATCGTGATCAGATCTCCATCCAAAACGTTTTCTCCTTGGACAGCCATGATCCTGCAGATTCCAGAAACAGAGGTGAAGTGTATAATTCAGCAGGGAACATATAAGAAGATGGGAAGAGAGGTAAAGAGCTGATATAGAAATGGTGTGAAATGGGTGCTCTAGTATTTATGAACTGGAATTGGAACCTTAAATGGGTGTTGCTTGGAAGCAGAAGAAATGAAAGTTGAGAAAGGGGAATTTAGAAAATGATTAAAATACAGGCACGTTGGAGTGTATCTATCTTAATCATAGACCCGCACTGTGTGCTGCGTGTAGAACCGGGGTGTCCAAGTTCAACGCGTTTGGGCGTTTTGACTAATGATAATGAAAAATTGGAGAAGCCCACACCCTCACAAGAATGGCAGAGGAGTAAGTCACTGTAACTTAGTCAGTCTAATGATGATAGGTATTACATCAGTGCGCATCAGAAGTCCAGCCCAGCACACAAGAGTTGTAACCCCCATAACGGTCGCTATGAATTTCGATCATTAGTCATTGTTCCAAATTTCTCACCACTAGGATCAACTGAGCTACCCGTGCGGGTTGAAAATTTGCTTACTTTTTAGCTCTAAATTGGACGAGCGGTAGGATATTATGAGTTATAATCAAGCATCGAACCCATCAACGATCGTAAAGAGTTTACAACTGTTGTGTACTAAACTACATATCTCGTGTGTGATACTTTTTCCGTTTTGAAATAAATGCAACGGTCAACATTTCACATTTGTCGAAACACAACTTTGATTATTAATATTTATAGTTCACTATTAGCAAACAAAGAATTAAAAAAACTAGATTTTGAAAATTTTCAATGAGACAAATTTAACAATATTTTTTTCAAAAAACTATGTTAATATATTTATAAATAAAATGTAATCAAAGTAAAATATGTGAATAATACAAAATTAGGCATTGTTGCATTTATTAAGAAGGAAAGTAATACTCCGTATAAAACTTACAACTATTATTTGATTGAATTAACGTAATTTGTAACCTCTTACATGCTCTTTTAGGCTGGGTTTTGGGACCACTAGTTTTAGGATTCAACTTATTGGAGAATTAATGAATGATTAAGAAAAAAAGGAGAAAAGGGAACAAGGCGTCTGATTGAGGGTCGTGCATGAAGTGAGTGGGGTCGTGATTGTATGACTTTTCTATTTTTCTATTGCCTTATCCCGTTTGGCATCTCATTCCGCCCCCACTATTTGGTGCACATCTTTTATTGCGGTTGAGGGTAGGGGGAGTACATAAAGGTAATGGTGGGGTCCGATTTGTTGAAAAAAAGAAATACCCGAGTAGAAAAAATTACATTTACACAAAAGTGTAAGCTTCCTCCCGTCATTAAAGTAAATTTGATATACAGTGAGTATTGTGTTGGGGATAATTAGGCAGAAGAGATTGAAGTGTTTAAAAATGTGTAAAAATGATTGTGAAGGACAAGTTTTTATCAAAAAAAAAAAAAAGTTCATTTTGAAACGTTCGAAGAGGAAATTTTGGAAGTTTGGCAGAGACAAAGATTAGTTTTATGTACACATCTCTTGTATACGGTCAACTTTTTTATTTAGGTGAATTTAAAAACTTTTTGCATACACAAAGAACAACTCATAAATTAAAGCTTCTTGACTTTGAAATGAGAATTTTTATGGAGTCGGCCAATTGAATCACCTAGTTCCTTTCCTAGTTCCTTTTCCATTGGAGCTTTATGATCTATTTGTAAAACTTGGGTTCATCTATATTTGGTTATGCTCTAATCTTTGTGCATGTATTATCTTTGAGACTTCTACTTTGCATTCTACAATTCGAGGATAAAGATGTAATAATGATGGTAAAACCTTACATAATACTTTGTACTTTGTCTAGTTGCTTTCTCTCTACCCTTATTTTTGAGATTTGGATTCATGAAAATGACAATTGGCAAATCTAGTTATAGACAAGTCCCTGTTTATCAAATAAAAATATGTAATTATGGAAGAAAATTCTTAGTCAATAAC
The DNA here is from genome assembly GCA_945859915.1 of Cuscuta epithymum. Taxonomy (NCBI): domain Eukaryota; kingdom Viridiplantae; phylum Streptophyta; class Magnoliopsida; order Solanales; family Convolvulaceae; genus Cuscuta; species Cuscuta epithymum. The sequence continues at coordinate 108,807 of CAMAPF010001150.1, forward strand.
TCAATATATATATTCACAAATTCTTTCTCATTGTTCTGTGTGGTGGAGCAATTGCTATGTATATGGGACATTCAAATTCTGAGATGGGAAGTGTCAAATTTATTACTACTACTAAAAAGCTGTAAGGGAGATGATTATTCAAAATAGCTTGTTACGTCCTGATGCGAATTAGTGTTGTTGGTGCATGCAATATTGCATGTCCTCAACTTAAAAAGAGATATTACACCTCATAAGTAGTGATTTCGCAATACATTTGAGTCGCAATCCATGAGACCATTTTGAGTATGAACATGTGTCATACTCAAAATGCTCTACTCTTATGTTTGGGATGTCAATCCACCAACATTGTCAAGGCGAATCATTTTAATGTGGATGACCAGGAAAATGTGCTCTTTATCTATCAATTAAGCAAGCAAACCCTATTATAATTCGTAAACTTTTCATTTATGGTCACATGGGACTCGTCTTTACTGATTTAAAATGTAGTACAAACCCGATGAAAATGAAAGTAGTTTTTTTTATCATAAATGAAAGTAGTTTCTGTAACAGGTTTTTAATACATTAAGTTTCATCCATTATTTAAATATTCACTATCACCTTTCTTAGTTGTCTCAATGTGACACATAATTCAGCGAATATCCTTACTATCTAATAAATATCTTTTTGATATATTTCAGGAAATATAATGCATCATGAATATGAAATTCTAGTGAAGCAAGCAACACTATATTGGCTTAGTTTGAACCATGCATCTATCAATTTGGTAGCTAGTGTCAATACTGATATTAACATTTGCCTTTCGCATTGACAACGCAGAAAAATAGTTTATGTTTTTAATTATTGTGTGCATATGGTAGCACTGTTGAGGGGAAATAGTCTCTCAATTAGTGAGATTTTTTTATAATTACTATTACATGGTACTGAGGTACATGATTATTGGCGATGGAAATTAATTAAGAAAACTTTTCACTATCCAATGATCGAGCTTATCAACATGTGCCTTTATGGATCAAATAAAAACTACATAAAAATATACATGTATCCCTGATCATATCATAAGGATTGTCGGTTTTGTAATCTTGAATTGACTTGTTAGTCTTATAATTAATTAGCTAGATATTTATCGAATATTGATTTTTATTTTATTTCACATGTTGAATTGGTTAAGAAAATAGGAACAAGTAAAGTTGGGAGTACTCTTCCATCTCATTGATTGATTTAATTTGTTGTAGAGGTATGTGTATGATCTCTTTTAATATTTGAATGAATGGGTGGACATCTGATGATTTGATAGAGAAATTGTCCTAAAAAGGACTAAAAATGTAATGAAATTCTAAAATATAACTGCTATATTTTTCATCATGAAATATGAGTTGTTTCAGTAGCTTTGTTGTCTCATCATTTTGAATGAAGCAAGTCTGATAATTCATTGTTTATATTCCGTCAGAATAATAGTGTCATTTATTTATTATTATATGTCGATGACATCATTGTTACTGGCAATTCGTCATCTCTTATTACTTCCTTTATAATCTTGCTGCTCAGCATTTTGCTATGAAGGATCTTGGTGATCTTCATTATTTTCTTGGAGTCCAGGCTAAACGTTCTGACAAAGGTTTGTTCCTCTCTCAACACAAATATGTGTCTGATCTTATCTCTCGTTTCCATTTGCATACGGTTAAGCCTCTTCGTACCCCTATTGCTACTCGCACCTCTCTCTCTCTCTCTCTCTCTCTCTCTCTCTCTCTCTCTCTCTCTCTCTCTCTCTCTCTCTCTCTCTCTCTCTCTACTCTCTCTCTCTCTCTCTCTCTCTCTCTCTCTCTCTCTCTCTCTCTCTCCTCTCTCTCTCTCTCTCTCTCTCTCTCTCTCTCTCTCTCTCTCTCTCTCACACACACACACACACACACACACACTGATGGCGAGCTTCTTGCAGACACCACTGAGTATCGTAGTATGGTTGGTGCGTTACAATATTTAACTTTGACACGACCTAATATTACCTATGTTGTACATTTAGTGTCTCAGTTTATGCATGCTCCCCGAACTACTCATCTTTTTGCAGTCAAGAGAATTTTCAGGTATTTGCAGGGGACATTAGATCACGGCTTATGGTTACGCCCTACTACACAAGCGATTTGCGTCATTGCCTACTCTGATGCTGATTGGGCTGGCTGTCCAGATACCTCTCGTTCCACGACTGGATTTGCTGTATTTTTAGGGCCGAACCTAGTCTTCTGGAAATCCAAGAAACAGCCCACAGTTTCCAAGTCTTCTACAGAGGCAGAGTACAGAGCTGTTGCTTACACCGTACAGGATACTTTGCACATTCGTTCAATTTTATTTGAGCTTGGTTTTTCTGTCAAAGCTCCTGTTCAGCTATTTTGTGACAACATTTCTGCTTCTTATTTGACTGCTAATCCTGTTCAGCATGCTCGCAGCAAACATATTCAGATTGACTATCATTTTGTCCGAGAACGTGTTGCGCATGGAGATCTGATCGTGAAATACATTCCTACACAGCTACAACTGGTTGATATTTTTACTAAAAGCCTTTCTAGTTAGCAATTTCATTTACTAAAGGACAACATGCGCGTTGTATCTCCCGCACAGTTTGAGGGGGTGTAATAGAATATATTTTAGGAATATTTTTTTCCTAAAATATATTTAGGAATATTTGTTTCCTTTTGTATTTTCTGAACTCTCTCATTACATATATTCCTGCCAGGACTCCTATTGGAGTACCTAGGGATGGCAATGGGGCGGGTTTGGGGCGGGGGTACACTCCCCCATCCCCCGCCCCATGTCTAAAAAGTTCCCCCCATCCCCCGCCCCATCCCCGTTACTCCCAAACCCCGCCCCATCCCCACCCCACCCCGTTGTGCCCCACGGGTGCCCACGGGTGCCCCCATATAGATTTAATTTATCGTATTTGCATATACTTTTAATCTCTTATTATAAATATATGTAGTGTGGTTCCAATGAGAACCAAGTTTAATGTGGAAGCACGCACATTTAATCCACTGTGAAACACAATAGAGACATTCTAGTGCACATTTGGACTTCGCTCAATACAAACTAATATAAATAATAACGGTGGCGCTTTTGTGATTCACTTTGGGGATAAATGTGGCGCTCGCACGTTCTCACGTTAAGCGTTGTTCTCATTTGATCCTAAACATATATACATCTATGCGCGCACAGTAATATATGATACACACACGCAACATTGAAGTATTATGTTTGTTAAAAGTTAATATCGTCAATTTTAATAATTCTTCCTTTTGAATAAGTTTTGTGAATTGAAGATAATTAAAGTATAAATATATTATCATCATGTACGTTGTTTCAAAACTTTCAACAACTATTATACAATTAATTGCATATTATATTACATATAAATGTGTGTGTATTTATTGACTCACTTTCTCACTCTTAAAACTCGTGTAACATTTATGATAAATAGTTTCAATCATTACTAGTTTATTATTATTCTAGTATAATACTCCGTATGTATTAATCATTAACCATGATTAAACCTTATACAATTATGTATGTCTATATGTATATGTGTTTGTTATACACTACATATAATTTAATTTAATATGTGTGTACATTATTTATATATGTGTATATTTATACGTTTGTTAATATGTGTTTACATTATTTATATATGTGACTATATTTATAACGGGGACGGGGCGGGGATGGGGCGGGTGTAGCAATACCCGTCCCCCGCCCCATATTTTAACGGCGTAAAAATATCTCACCCATCCCCGTCCCCACCCCGCCCCAAGCCCCGCCCCATCCTTCCCCCGCGGGGCGGTTCCCCACGGGTCCCCGCCCCCATTGCCATCCTTAGGAGTACCTTTTCAGTTAATTCTCACAGTAGTATCATTTTAAAGTCTAATACTGCAACTACTTTAACAGTAAGGACTCCAAAATGACAGTAATAATTTGTTTTCGAATTCCAAAACTTATTTACTTCTATTTCAAACACTTTACCTATTTGATAATGTCATGCATGATGCACCACAATTTCCGTTGAAAATTTTCTCCCAAAAGTTTTTTTTTTAATCGTCAAATTTTTCTCCCAAAAGTTAGAGAGCAACAACAATAAATAAATTAATAACAATTAGCTGTTTTTAAAGTAATACTCCCTCTGTCCTGTTAGAAGGTTCTCACTTTCCTTTTTTGCACGTCCCGTTAGAAGGTTCCCATTTTTATTTTAGGAAACAATTAACAATCTTAAGTGACAAATTAGTCATTAAATATTACAAATAATACATTTAGCACATCACAGTTATCAATACTAACACATTATATATACATCTATTAAAATTATTTCTCAAAATATACTCAAAATACTTTATTTAATTATCATCTAAATAACTGTGCCGTTTTGCTATGAGAATCTTCTAGCGGGACAGAGGTACTAATAATTAGCTTAGTGACAACTAATTAAAGTCTAAGCATCCTAATCCAACCTTACCGCCTGACTACCGAACTTGACTATTTGGCTTCAAATACACTGCACGTTTTGATTCTCAACGATTGTGACATACTATACGGAGTATTCAGAACACTTTTTTTGTACTCCGTATCTAATAAGCTGTGTACCATCCTAATTTGATCACTTTATTCGATATACATGTATTAATAATACATGGCTCAAACTGTTACAATAATGTCAATGAATATATATGTAACATGTCAATAATTTTAATAAGCATTTAACATTGTAACATGTTCATTAATGAACACGTATAGTAGAGTGACAAAGTTAACATAGTAAACACATGTCTAAATAAGTTCATTAAACATAATATTCGGTATAATAGAATAATCAATTTAACATTCGATATACATGTTACATGCTCATTAAAATCATTGTGAACTGTTATGACTTATCGCTAAGAACAATTTATTAACACATAAAACATGAATAGTTCACTTGTAAACTTTATTTGAGTGAGTATACAGCTTATAAAGAAATTGTGTAATACTACGCGTATGACTTAAACAGAACAAAAATGTCACCATAAAAGTGACTATTGTATTCCATTTTTAGAACCGATGTACTCTTCTTCAAAGTTTGTCGAATGTGTGCAATATCTAGCATAACCATGTTCAAGAATTGAAATGACTTTCTTTTGTACGTTGACAACCAAAATAAATTCTTCATAGCAAGTCGAAATAACATTATACACGTTCAAGTTAACTTATGTGCTATAGTCGAAAAGAACATTTTTATGTATTGGCAAGCAAGATGACATTTGTACTACTAGTCGATATGACATTTTCAGCAAGTCAACAGGCCAATAAAATGTCCATGAAGATGATAAAAACATTACTGGTGATAAAATTTCACTTGATAATAACATTATAATCTCATCAGTATGACATTAAATAAGATCATTTTTACATTCATTCTCACTTTTACTCTTTTGACACACAAATGTCATGATTATGTTTTTACATTTTCTACATATTTAAATAGTACTTGAGTCATACTACCCCGTCCCAAATTGAGTTGCAATTTTGACTTTTGTTGGTCAAACAGATACGTTTTGTTCGCTTAATTAGGGTGTCAATTTTTAATTATATTCCATTTTGGAGTTTACAACTTTGAAGAGATTTCAATGTAGTTTATGAATATGTAAATTTTAATTATTAAAAATTGAATTCATTATCAATAAGAAGGTTTGACTTTTATTATTGGCTGACCAAAAAATGTTGACTTTGCAAAACAATTTGGGACGGAGGAAGTATCATTTTGTGGTAATTTATACGGAGAGTGTTCCAAGTCAAATTACGTTGAAGAGAATATCACAAGCAATAGCTGCGACAGTACTCCAAGTACCACAAAAAGTCCAAGGACACGTCCTAGAGTCTAGACACTTATGAATAGACAATAGTCATGGAGTCCAACCAATTAATCAACATATATTAATATCTTGTAGTAGAAAAACTGAGTTGTATAAAAATTACATATAAAAAGTAGTAGTACTACTATTTTTTTTAATATATGTAGTAGTACTACTTATTTTCTCATGTCAATATTGTGTAAATAATAACCTCTAGTGTAGCCAAGACCACAACATTTTGAAATAGGGAATGCAGCGAAAAAATAATTCATCATTTATAGGGTGATTTGCCAATTTAGTCATGTAACTTCTGACCAGGGGCGGATCTAGGATTGACATTCAGGTGGGGCCATTTTAAAAAAAAAATTATATGCATGTCAAAGACGTAAACAAATATTATGAAAATAAGAAATTTTGTAAAACTGAAATACATAAAAACACTCAAGCCCAAAACATTGAACTAATTAATTCTTTAGGCTAATACTCAAAATCACAAAGCATGCCCATTTTATTAGAATGAAGCCCATTCAATGAGTTTATGTTTGTAGTAATTGATCCTTGGAGATCCACTTTAAATAGATATGTACTCCGTATGAAGGAAAAGTAGTTCTCTTTGTCTGGTGTGGGATAAAGAGGTTTGAGGAGAAAAAAAACTGAAATTTTAAAACACAATTGCTCTCCATTGCAAAATTTAAAGGCATCTACCTCCCAATGAGATTCAAACTCGGGTTGCTCTAAATATCACCATGCTAACATGTTCGATGTACTTCCATCCCACCATCCCTCATTTTGCAAACAATTAGACATTTTTTATTATTATACTATTTTTGAACAATAGTATACATTAGTGTATATATATACTATATTTTTTTTTGAGGTGGGGCATAGGCCCTCCCTCACCTTAAGGTAGATCCGCCCCTGCTTCTGACTATGATCATTTTCGGTCTTGTACTCTTGTAACTTTACTCACTTGCAAATTTGATTCTATAACTGATAAATCTTTGTAAGTTAAGGGCTTTTTCACCAGAAAGTACACTTTCCGGAAGAAAAATCTGATGCCAACGACATCTTTTCTAGTATACTTTTGATGAAAATGGTACTTTTGAAGGGGAAAAGTCCTTAAATCGCAAAAAAAAAATTACTCTATATTATTTTCAAGACCAAATTTACAAGCGTTTAAAGTTTCGTGACTAATAATGAAAACGAACGAAAGCTATGGGACGAAATTTGGGAATATCTCTCATTTATACGATAGTATAAATCTACTAGGTAAAAGTTACCAATAACAATTGCTTTTTCCGCATTGGTAGTAGGTCATTAGTCATGACCTAAGTATGCAAGATCTTCACACCATCATTTCTATTTTCAAGCGGTAACTTAGTCAATGAAGCTGAACTGCTGAAGCCTAATTTGAACAAGTTCTTAGCGATCACAGTTGGAAATGTGAAGCATTGGCATGAAATTCTATCTTTGGCTATCTAAATGTTTGGTGCATGCTCTATTTATATTTTAAAACTATATCGAAACATTGTTCCGTTTCGCGAACGAGACCTATTTGTCCCACCCCTATGTTGGACCAGTGATGGACCCGGGCCGGGCCAGGTCCGGATCGGGCCTAGGCCTGGGCGGGCCGGCGGTTCAGGATTGGTGGACCCGGTACCGGCCCGGGTAGCCACCTGGTCCGGTCCGGGCCGTGGCCTCCGGTTTGGGTATTTTTTTTTTTTGCTTTCCTAACCCCTCCCCCCCCTCACCCACCCCCCCCAAACCCCTCCTAACCATCAAGCCCAACCCGGGTGGAACCCCAAAAAATGGGGGAAAAAAATCAATTTGGCCCGACCCGGACCCGAGAACCGGGCCGGTCCCGGTCCCGCACAGTAGCGGGCTGGTCCGGTCCACGGGCCGGGCCAGGTGGCCCGACCCGAGTCCACCACTATGTTGGACAAACGCGATTTCACTGTATGTAGCTTTCTCTGGACATGTTTTGCCAAAAAACGTGAGTTTTGTATAAATTAATGAGCGGCAGTGAAAGAACTCCGAGAAGATGCAACTATAAACCAGTAAACAACGGCGGACGCAAGAATTCTAGCTAGGAGGGGCGGCAATGTAAAAAATACATATAAAGACATACATATTAAAATTTCGGAATAAATATACCTAGGATAAAAATTGGGGGGGGGGGGGATCCTCTATTAGCCCCCATGTTCGGTCCGCCACTGCCAGTAAATGAAAAATGAAGGAAGAATCCAAATTAAGATATAATGCAGCTTATGAGAATGGTTGGGAGGGAGGCAGTAGAACAAAGTAGAAAAAGTCTGACTAAGGTTCACCATGTTAGTTGTTCTAACATTCATTTGGACATAGAGTCGGAAGTATGTATAGACACATGTAAGATGGTCATATATAGTCTTACATCTCCATCTTTCTCTGATAACAACAGACAGTGAAAGATACTAGACCTAGTAGAATGCTTGAAGTTTCAGCTAAGAGTAAAAGGTTCCTTCTGCCGGTTGAGGGAGCTTCCGGTTGTGCGGTGCAGCCATTTCTTTCCGCAGCTGAATCAAGATGGTTTCCATTGTATAGTCTCTCAGCCAATTTGCAAGAACTGCAAACTTATTTTGTTCAACCTGTCAAAAAAGATGACTCTAGATGACCCTTTTGTTTTATATTTTTTTATTTTAAAAACATAAAACATGAACCAGAAGTCAAGTTTATATTACCACTCCAGTTTCACTGTTCACACAGGTCATGCGGATACACGAATGGAAACGGACACTTGGAGGTTTAGTTGGATATTCTTGGTCACAGTACAGCTTCAGTTGATAAATTCGGCCATCATGTACAGTCTGTAAATGAATATAGAAATACCTGGTAATAATGAGTGAGTGTATATGAACAGAATATACTACTGATGGATTATGGTGGTATCCAAACTATAATAAATGGAGAGTTGAGCTAGAGAATTGGAGAAGAAGATGAATAGTGTATTATTAATGAATATGGAATTAGGGTTACAATGTTTCCATAGGGTAATGATAGGCCCAACTACATAAAAGGTTAATCTAGTAGATACAAATAAAGGTAATGACTTCACACATCATATGTATATCCTTGGAAAAGAAACAGAATCAAGTTTACACTTTCCGAGACAATCTTTTCTTTGTCAATGGAAAAGCAATACAGAGTACAAGATTTTATTATTATTATTTAGTATATAAGCTGATAAGCACTAAAGATGCATGTTGTCTATGTCCTTGACAGAAGAACAGTATCAAATCTTAAGATCGAATGTCATAACTGAAGGAAGAATTATAACAAACTTTTATTAACCTATGGAAATATAATACACAGTTTATTACTCCGTATAAAGTAAAGGGTATGCCTTCATGTTTTCTGAATCCAGTTGATTAACGAGGACTCTGTTTATACCTATTTTAGTCGGTTTTACTAAATTCATCAATCATATGTAATTGTAACTTTTTTGGAAAAGTACAAGATAAATTAACTTCAATTGATCAATGAACATTCCTTTTTTGGAACAAGAGAATTATTTTAAACAGAATTTTTTAGGGAAAGTGCGTATATAGTTTCTTATATTTTCTTGCAAGAAATAATGTAATATTAAAGCCCAAGATATTTAGAGTGAATAATGTAAAAGAAAGAAATGATATAAATATAGGAGTAAACAACAACTTACATTAGGCGGACCGATTATGGTTCCAGTCCAAGAACACATGTAAAGATCATCACCATCATCCATTCCGTAGCTGACAGAACCATCTCCAATGCCTTTTTCCCCACGTTCAAGCTCCTCAAGCAACCTAAAATTCCTAGGGACTGCAAATACATAGCAGATAATGATGTATGAATAATACATGTATCTTGGAGCAGGTTCAAGAGTCATTCTTCAGAAAAGGTCATTCTTCTCAGCTTAGAAAAACATAACCGAACAGATCTATCTCATGCTTAGATAAATCATAAATGCAATTCCCCTAAAACCTTCCATGCAAGGGGGGAAACTATGATGAAAACGGTTTTAGAATCTCATGTCATTATTCTCTTTAGGAAAGTTTAGACATAATGGAATTCCAATATACGATAGTATAAATTTGTCAATGTGCTTTTTACCAAGACTTTATAGTGTTAATGATATTGATGATGTTGAGCCAAAAAATGGCTAACCTGTGATCATTTTAGTAGATATGAACCACACAACAAAGTATATTAATGCAAATAGGTATCCATACAGCCATATATGCAATCCATTCTAGACAAAGCTAACAGACTCAATGGTGCAAACTGTATAGTACAATCAACATTAAACACCAAAACTCTATACTAGTATAGTACTCCCTCCGTTTCAAAATAAACCTCACAGTTTGACTTTTGCGGTCTCCTAGGCGGACGTTTGACCGTAATTTCCTATTAATATATGCATATAAAATCTATAATAAATTGACATTTGAAAAATACATATTACAATGAAGCACATTATATAATTTTTTGGGATAAAATATTATTAATTTTGAGTAATAAGCGGTCAAAGTTTAACAAGTTTGACCCAAAAAGTTTGACTGTGAGGTTTATTTTGAAACGGAGGGAGTAGTATATTATTAACATTGTTACAACCTTAATAGATGACAAAGATATATGGCATGAAATTATGGAAGGTATTCCCATATTAATATTACAAAATCTCCATTAAGTAGGCACATGGGCAAATTCCTTTATAGATGTTTCCCCCTTTGAGGAGTGAGGGGAGATAATAGTCAAATTTAACTCTTCCTTTCATTAAGCAATTGGCCCAAAACATAAGGATAACAATATGATTTAGTTCCCTTTGCTGTTTTACAAAAAAAAAAAAAATGGGAGTTATCAGTTATCACCATTATTTGCGTCCACAGATACTTCCAGAATGTTCTGTAGAGAGGCATTACTTTAATGACTAAAAGATTATTTCCTTCAGAAGTCTATACTCTAAAAATGGTTAGCTAGGTTACTTTAGCACTTCAGCATTTCGCATGAATGTCGGACTTTGCAATTCGGCTTTGCCATGCAAGAGTCCATTTGTTAGGGATTTCAACTCTGCATAAAAACTACTTTCTTAAACCTTAACACGCTTCCATATACTCCGTATAAATGTTTAGGAAAATAGTTTTAATTAATTAGATCTACTATCCATACTCCGTATTTAACTACACAATACTTTAAATTTAATTCTGTTTCCAAAGTTTTTGTATTACCTATAGTTCAATGATTACACAGATTTGAAACCCAGTATAAAAATTAATTAAACCAGATATTATATTGAAAACTTCAACTTTCACCCAAATAAAATTTCAACTTCTTGACAAAAAGATCACTCTAAACCAATCTGGGTGTGCCCCTTCTCCAAACAACTGGTCATGATTGAAGACAGATACTGCTTCAACTTTCTAGCAATCAACATCGAAGACAGCCAGATATAAAACGCAGATATCCAATCAAAACAAGAAAGAACATACTTAAACAGTTAAATTAACCAAAAGTTTAATGAATAACGAGAAAAAGACGGGCATAGATTGGATTTCATGAGCCCAATTGCTAATTCACTTGAAAGATTAGCAGGTATGTGATTTACATATGGATCGGGACTGCAAAACGAGCAAAGATCTAATGATACATAAATAACTATATGAAAAAATTAAAGATTGAACTTTTAAGGCTAGAACTTACCGACTACGCCAGATCCACCTGACCCGAGTTTCATTTCCGGTTACAGAGACTACAGCCAAAATGATCAAACCGTGAAGATAAGTCTCTGAAGATAGAGAACGGCAAGGAGAAACCCACTCACCGTCACCGACAATTATCTTTCTCTTTCCTAAATTCTAAAAATAACGGAGCATTTCTGTATTTCACAACAAGAAATCAGGAATGGCACGGAACTGTTTAAAAAGATTACGCTAAATTTTATATTCGGTTGATATCGGTAGAAGATATTGATTTTAATAAGTGGATTTTTATTAAGAACGGAAAAGTCTATAGAGGTTGATATGGGGATGTTGGATCTGATTCCAAAACTGTTTCCGTTTCCTGAAAAAACACAAACAGAAGTTGAAGTGTTTAGTGGAAGTGTAGAAGTATTTTTGATACTCTAATTTACTCTTGAAAGCAGTTTTTTAAGAAGTTATGAAAGATCAGTTTTTGAAAACAAATCCTGATTATGCTTCAACTTTAAAAAAGAAGAACAGAATCAGTTCCCCTCCTATTTTTGAATTGTTTACAGATGAATTGTATTTTTCTTATGAGCGGCATCCACCAACAAAAATAGGTAATAGTAGTACATCAAAAGTGCGTATACCTGATTATTTTCTACTATTAATTTCATGGAATCAGATGTATATTCTCTTCTAGGGGTGTTTGGATCTAATTCTCAAAACTGATTCTGCTCATTCAAGGAGCAGAAGAAGAAGTGTTTGGGTGAAATTCCAGAAGCACTTCTGGTGCTCTAATTTACTCCCAGAATCAGTTTTTTTAGAAGCTGGGGGGGACCAGCTTCTAAAAACTGATTCTGATTCTGTTTCTGTTTTAAAAAGAAACAGAAGCTCAATCAATTCCAAACACCCCTAAATACGTTTTAAACTTACAACTGAAATATATTTTCAAAAAAAGTGAACATTTGGTCAAAAAATAGTAAAATTAGTTTTTTTAAAAACGGAGATAGTAAAATCAGAAAGTCATAGTGCATGTCTTTCTTCAAAAAAAAAAAAAACTGAATAGTGCATGTCATTAGTGGCGGGGCGAATAGTGCATGTCTTTCTTCAAAAAATCTGAATAGTGCATGTCATTACATATTTACATAATGCTTGACTCGTGTCTATAATTTGAGTATATCAATCATACAACTTTAATGTTCACATGTGGTATGATATCTTCATGTTGGAAAACACGACTCTCAATCTTTTTCAGGATCACGAGCTCATAATATTCGTGTACACTCACTCACACTCTCACAATACAGCGGCTCAATCTCACAGTATCATTGTGTATTATACCATTGAAATTTACAAGAGACTTTTTACAAATAAACTAGTAGTCCACTTCACTATTTGTATATGAGACAATTTCACTCTACCTAAATCGATCACATACACTTATGTGATGACTACTTGGATTATCCCTCTCACCCTTAAGAATGCTTTTCACTAGCTCACACTCATTAAGAGATATCATTGAGCCTTCTTCTCTAACAAGAAGGCTCTCACTCTTCTTTCTCAAGAAGGTTCTCAATTTCACTCACTCAAAAACTTTTTTCAAGATTCTAATAGAAATGAGAAGTCTAACCCCTACCCATAAGAGAAAGGACATTCATTTTATAGCTAATTTAGGATGTTATTTATCCAAGAGGATATCACCGAGAAAGGGTGTAGAACCATCATTGAACAATGAGAGAAGTCTAAGTGTATAACCATTGTTCAATGGTCAACATCCCATGGGATAGGTCTCTAAAATAGAACCATATCATCCTTCATACGTCCCTAGAGGTGAACCCAAATGAGAGAAATGTCATTTTAGAATGTTTTTACCACCGCCATTCTATGAGAGAAAGATAACGCTCAATTGAATCTTCTTTTCGATTGTTTGTCAAATTGATTATATTGGTAATTTCTTCCCACTAAATGGTCAAATTGAGGATATTAAAAGGTAGCAAAAATGTCACAATTAATATACTAGTACACAATAACAATAAAAACTTCCTACGAAAAGATATATGCAACAAGTTATAAAGAATGAATACGGTAATTAATAAAATTAGGTAAGAGAGATTTAGTTTTTAACTACACTTATATTGTTTTTAATTGGGCTGAACTTTTCTGATATGGTCTGATCTAGCCTGATCTGGTCTATTTAAGTCTAGTCCGATTCGATATAAATCGATTTAGTTTGGTCTAGTAAGGATGTTTTCTTTTGGACTGAAATTTGCTGGTCTGGTCTAGTCTAATCTGAACTGGTCTATTCTAGTCTGGTAAACGTCTGGTCTCTGTATATTTTGTAACTGCGAAAGTCAAGTCTGGTCTAGTCTTGTCTGATCTGGTCTGGTCTGGTCTGGTCTGGTCTGGGACTGAAAACAATTCAAAAGAAAATATCATAAATGCATGATAATTGTGTATTTTACGGGTTTATTTGAGTCTTGTATAATCTATTTTGGTCTGATCTTGGACCAAGAACATTCCAAAAATACATATCCTTATTTGATTTATGTTTGTGGTTTTAAAATGTAACGCTCATCCATTCGACAAAAACAGTCCAATTGTGGGCTTGTGGCGTTAAAGGCTGATAGACACAACAAAAAGTCATAATACTTGAACTTAAATATTCATGTACGTACCTTGAATTCCTAAATAACCGAGGGAAAAAAAAGCATTCCCAATCTTGACTCGCATACAACACCTAAATACCTAATGCATTGAAATGCAATTAAAGAAAGTAACGAGAAATGGTGGTTGTAGCACGCAAAGTTTGATTGCATTTACTTTAATGATAGCAACTAAGACCGGTTAATATTAATGTCGCTATATATTTATGAAGATATTCTACCAAGTTAATTGAATACTTTTTATATCTTAATAGTAATATCGCTCTGTTACGTAAGCATCATACTGTGCTATAGTCTTTGCCCTTGAGGAATTGGAGTTGGTAACACATTTTTCATCAAACACGTCGAACGACTATTTGGTGATCCATACATATAGAATATATTATTATATTTTATCATCCATATAAAATATTTTTTCATCATGATTTTTTATTTCACGTCAAAATGTATAATAATCAAAACAAGTAAGATTTGAGTTACTTTTAACTGAATTAATTGAACTACGATAGAAGATCATTTTAATACTTTTATACAGATTTTTCTTTATTTTATTAACATAATATATTTCAAATATAATAATTTTAGAATTCAATAGATGCACCCCATTCAATTTTTTTTAACTAGAACCTAGTTACTTTTAGCAAAATCTTTTGATTCAGTTCGCTAAAGACGCTCTAAAATGGAAATGAGAATATTAAAAAAGAGATGGGATTAATACCGATTTACATAATTACATACATCAATCAATAAAACTCCTAACCTGTAATTAAGTGGGTTGACTCATTCTGAATTTCTGACTGGTGAAATTAACTCATCAAAGATAAAAATCCTAAACCGTAATTAAGTTGACCCGCTTAATAATTAGTGAAACCATGATATAAAAAAATAGTGAAACCAATTAGCCACCAGTCTTCCTGGGTTGATGAGTTTAATAATGGAATAGAAATGGTGAATCTCAATATTGAGTTTAATGGCTCAGGGGTCGAAGCTCAACCTATATACAGAACGAAAATGGTGAATCATTTTTAAACAATGTCTGAGTTTAATATTTCATATGCAGTTTAGATAAATAGGACCCATAACAATAAAATAGATTGTCTTTGCTCTAATTTTGAGTCGTGTCACGTAAATATTGAGTAAATTATAACTTATTTTTAAAATTTGGAAAAATAATTTATAGTTTGCATCAAATTTTTTTTTTTTTTTTACGTTTAGATAGTGTTGTTTTTCAAGAAGTCATAACTTTTTACTCGTAATGAGTTACGGGGGTCATAATATATCAAATCGAAGATATTTCAGAGCTCTATACACTCAAACTTTCAGAGGAGTAGGCTGACCACCCTGACCCCTCCTTGGCTCCGCCCCTGGAAATGACTCAATATAAGATCGATAAGGCCTAAAGTAGGATGAACTGATGAGTGTATTTACCAAAGAGAGAAGTACAAAATAATCAATATCTTCAGGTTGTGGTCAGGGACGATATTAGGCTACGGTCGACTCCAAATTTCAAAATACTTGGAATTTGTGTGTACAAAATGATCATGTAACAATATATCTGGAAAAAAATATCATGTACAAAATGATCACGTAACAATTTATTTGTAAATATTTATTGTACCGGCCAGGCTAGTATACCCTAGTGACTACGTGTCCACAACACTCAATAAACTCAAGGTATTTGAACTCACAAAGGGAGTATCAAAGGTGCTCAAAGCAAGTGTACTCACATGCCCACATTTGCACCATGCATTAGATTTAGTACAAATCATATATATTCTGCGTATCTGACATGAATTATGACAGACACGAACTATTTGATAGATTAACCGCAATAAACTGTCTATTACACCAACATTATTTGATAGACCACATTTAACAAGGAATGACGAACTAGATCTTTAACAATGCATATATAAGCTACTCCTGTTATCAGATTGAACTTTTAATAAAATGAAACATATCACTGTTGGCTCTATCTTTTCAAATTCAACGTGTTGACCGTGTTGCTCCTCAATTGACCTCAATGACCAGCTAGCTCCGCTAATTCAGCTGCAAAATAATCACTAAAAAGAACTAAGAATATATTAGTGGCTCGAGACGCGTCAGACGCTGTCCTAAGGAATTATTTCCGGCGTACGGAAATTCCCCCAAGATATAACGAGCCCTTCGGTACATGACCGGTAACAGAACTAACGAGAAGTAAATAGTATATGAACCCAATAATAAAGTTATTATAATAGTTTATGACAAAGAACTTTGCTTAAAAGTATAAGATTATTGAGAGTGCACTTTGTTGCTCCATGAATTCTTCTACATAGTAATTTTCCAGCAGACATGCATGTAAATAATACTCCATATATGTAGTATGTAAAGTACTCTTCGTTTTGATTGCTATGGCATGTGCGGCCATCCATCACATATATCTCGTATTTAGTACTCATACGTAAATATATATAATAAAGAAATAGAGTGATGCTTATGAGAAGCTCAATAGTTTTGCATAACATTTGATATTCAATATACTATTAATGGCTAATGCAAGAACTTAATAGTACTTAATATAAGAAAACGTTTAGGAATATAGGAATATAATAAGTGAACTTTAATAGCAATTATAACTCATAAAACTACTCATTTAATTATAAGGAACCTATGGGACAATGGAAGTTGAAAAATGTATGCTTGGAGTAGAAAAATAATTTAAAGATAATTTTATTCATTTGAAATATTCCCAACTTTCCAACAATCCCCCACATATTTCAAATGAATAATAATTTTTAAGTATTTAAAAATCATAATTCCTTATTGGGTTCATATATGGGGTGAGGTTTTTCAATCTGGTGTCCGTAGACTTGAACCAGACCTAGACGCCTAAGTCTTTAAATACCGAGTTTATTGGTGAAACGTATAGTTTCTATGAACCAATAATCTACTTTGGTAAGTCAGTGTCTTAGGGGATCATTTTTCACCCCCACCTTTCTCGTCGTTAACGCCGTTGTGCGCCTCTAGGCCATGCACGTGCTTGGTTTTCTTGAGTGCTCTAGAAGCGTTGTCAATGTTTCATGGAGGCGGCCCCACCTCACACTCATATAGGTGACCTCATCAAGTGTGTCCCGCACTTAACACACCACCCATAAGGGCTATGACAATCATTAAGAGCTTTAGCTCAACCTCACAAAAAGTGGAGTCTAGCCTTCCACATCATAGAAATAGACATTTTACAAGGCTAGCAGAACAAATAGAAGACTTGTTATTACCCATTTGAACTTGCTTCATGGGATCTCCAATCACACAAGTTGGGTTCCCATCCCTATTTGTTATCAAAGTGACATTAGTCCATTTCCCTCGATGTTTAACGTCCTAGGGATTCTATCAAAAGGAGTAGCTAATTCCTTTTAACTTCACAAAATTAATGGAACAATTCCATTCTCAAACATCATTGCACCACTTTTAAGGGTGAATGGATATCCACTATTTTATCTCATGTGAGTCGACTCATATTACGTCGTTGTATCCCGGCAATACAACGGATAACTCTTAACAAAATATACATCGATGTGACACTTTTGTACATCGGATAATTTCACTAATATGTTATATCCTAACGGATGATTCTCAATGAAATATATATCATCATTGTATCATTATAGTACAATGGATAATTCTCATATATAACATCGTTGTACCTTTCTAGTACAACAGATATTTCTCAATTAAACATATCATCGTTGTATCAATATATTACAACGGATAATCTGAACCATAATTAATGATACCTCTCGCATATCTCAATAACTTAAGGTATCCCAACCATCACATTTGGATTTCATACATTGGTTCAAAAATAATCACTAATGCACCACTTAATGTATACACATTTTTTTTTCAAAAAAAAAAAAAAAAATTATCCTATTAATCTCAAAGATATTATAGTTTAAAGTATTGCATACTAGCAGATTAATTCTTCAATTTAAGAAAACCGTGTATATGCTCCACTATTTCATCTTATGTAAAAGCATCCAAAAGTTGCAAAACTCATTTTTACTCAATGAGATAGGTAGTAAAAATTTAGCTAAGCACCCCCACAATTTTAATTATTCCAAACCAAGTGCATAACTCTTCTAAAATTCAATAATATCTATTTTATGAAGATAATTTCTAGCTCAACTTTTATTTGCACACCAAGATTTTACCATAGCTCACCTTTAAATTTAAAGAACATATTAAAATTTAGTGTATATAAAAAAATCATCATTATAATGTATATAACATCATCATACCATTATAGTATGAAGGATAACACTCAAATATAACATCGTCGTATCACTCTAGTACAACGGATAATTCTCGATAAATTGTGTCATCGTTATACTCATTTAGTACAACGGAAAACTTGATAGAATATATATGACATCATTGTATCGTAATAATACAATGGATAATTCTCAATAAATTATTCCATCATTGTATTTCGTTAATACAATGGTTGTTTAGCTCACCAAATACATTTTTGTGTTTTCGAGTTCATCACAATCTTCCGACAATTTTGCCGGATCTCACATAGTGTGTTAAGTTTAATAAATTCACACTTTGAGCATCAAGATAAATTTCTATAAAATGAACAATATCAAACTACAAAATTATCCTTAAATCCAACTCAATATATCTCCACGCTCAATTAATAATAAAATTGACACATATTATTTGCATCCACAATTTTTGAATTTCACTACAAATCAATTAATACCCAGTATAATATACTATGCATCTAAAAGCACACCACACACATGCACTACAAGTATTGTATTTAAAATACCCCCACATTTTGAATATTTGAAAAAAAAATTAGGCGCATAGACAATTCTCATATAAAAGAAATGGTCCATAACATTTTTTTTTAAGAAAAATTTAATACGCAGTAATTATAATAAATTTATAATGTTGGGAATACATGAAGTTCAATTCTAACTTTTAAGCACCGGGCAAGCTTTTCATATGAATAGCTTTAAACTTCGGTCATTTAGCTATTCACATTAACATTACACGACACTGCGTAAGAAGTAATATGCCACATATTAAAAATATCAAGCAAATTGAAAAGAGTATAAATTCACTCAGTAATTTTAAAATATTTGGCACACAAAATTCATGATTACAATAACTTTGTCTCAAAATTTACTCATTGTTTTCCATTAGTCAAAACCACATTTTTTTTTTCCAAAAGGGAAACATAAACTGAAATAAATCAAAACTCGGACACTTGGAATACGTTATTTAAGGATAATAGTTTTGCATTCACAAATGAATTTTGTAGCCTCAAAATCTACCAATTATTCATTCACATCCGTCTCTATCCAAATTAAAAATTAACCGCAATAAATATATAATCACCCGCAACAAAATTTATTTTTTATTTTGATGGATAATTTTTTTTTTCTTCATAATTTTCATTATATAAAAAAAATGATGTTTATACTAAAGGTTGTTTGTAACGAGAATAGTGATAAACGCATACCACAAACTTGATCATTTAGCGGGAGTTAGAATTTTTACCGCTTCTCTAAAGGAGAGTTTCGAGCAAGTTGACAATTTCGTAGGTGAAATCTTTATTCGCCCTAATTCCTTAGATTGTTGGCTCTATCTTTTCAAATTCAACGTGTTGACCGTGTTGCTCCTCAATTGACCTCAATGACCAGCTAGCTCCGCTAATTCAGCTGCAAAATAATCACTAAAAAGAACTAAGAATATATTAGTGGCTCGAGACGCGTCAGACGCTGTCCTAAGGAATTATTTCCGGCGTACGGAAATTCCCCCAAGATATAACGAGCCCTTCGGTACATGACCGGTAACAGAACTAACGAGAAGTAAATAGTATATGAACCCAATAATAAAGTTATTATAATAGTTTATGACAAAGAACTTTGCTTAAAAGTATAATATTATTGAGAGTGCACTTTGTTGCTCCATGAATTCTTCTACATAGTAATTTTCCAGCAGACATGCATGTAAATAATACTCCATATATGTAGTATGTAAAGTACTCTTCGTTTTGATTGCTATGGCATGTGCGGCCATCCATCACATATATCTCGTATTTAGTACTCATACGTAAATATATATAATAAAGAAATAGAGTGATGCTTATGAGAAGCTCAATAGTTTTGCATAACATTTGATATTCAATATACTATTAATGGCTAATGCAAGAACTTAATAGTACTTAATATAAGAAAACGTTTAGGAATATAGGAATATAATAAGTGAACTTTAATAGCAATTATAACTCATAAAACTACTCATTTAATTATAAGGAACCTATGGGACAATGGAAGTTGGAAAATGTATGCTTGGAGTAGAAAAATAATTTAAAGATAATTTTATTCATTTGAAATATTCCCAACTTTCCAACAATCACAAGACTTAATATAGTATTCGAGCAAATTAAGCTCAAACGATCCTTAAAAGCCTCAACAATGAGCACACCTGTTAGGAGTGTATTAAACTATTAAACTATCTCATGGATCACAGGTTGCGTATAAAAATACAAACAACATATAAACAAAGCCATAAACGACTACTCATTTTTAGGATAAAACTCCATTACTCCAAGACTTAATACGAACAAATATTGTATTCGAGTTTCATCACTATCAAAGTTCATAGTCTTATTATTTATTACGTACATTAGTATAGCTTTAAATATATTACATTACTGGTAGAAAAGTTTGGTAATCGGCTAAGCCATATAGCCTGATCATAGGCCAACCTTGTCAATGGTTAGTTAATTACCCCCGATCAACATCAATAAAATAATAAAAACAACATAAATATGATAATACTTTAATGGGCTTTATATGTAGGCCAGAGTAGGTTTGTGAGTATAGCAAAGCTAAGCCCGGCCCAATTCGTGAAGGGGATCACATTTTTTTGAGAAAAAAAGTCAACCTTCACTTCTTAGAGCCGTTGACCCTTTGGTCATGGAAGAAATCAAGCAAGACGGAGCTTTTGCACTTGGGGCATTTTGGATGTTCGGGCGCCAGCATAACGTACATGAGGCATCTAGGGCAGCCCACAAGCTTCATCGAACCGCCCTCCACGGCAGCGGCGCTGCTTCCGTCGTCGTCCCCCGCCGGGCTCGGGTCCCATGACACGCACGAGCTCGGTGATGACAGCTTCATGGAAAGAGGAGACGATCTTAGCGGTGACTGAGGACTGGTGGCGGCTTGCGGCGGAGATAAGTTGAGCGCCAATTCCAGCTTTGCACCCTCTTTGTTAAAGTTCATCTCTATTTTCTTCCTATTCTTTTCTTGCTGTTTAATTTTCCCTTTTGAACAAACCAAAGGTGTATATTTATTTATGAACAAAGCAATGCAAATGGAAAGAAATACAGGTTTAGGTCAACAATCAAAATAAAAACTAATGCGACCGGCCACAATATGATAAGAAGAAAAGTCACATCAAAGTATTAATTATCAGACGTAGTCTATATAGTTCCTCTTTCGAAATGAGTTGTTTGCATGCGCGGTTATGTTTATATTAATTGTTTGCTTAATTTCCAAAATTGGTAGTTGTTGTATGCAACTATGCAAGATATTGGTGGGTACATGCAATTAAGTCTTTTAAATAACTTTAAAACTGAGATATGAAAAAAGAAAATTAAAAAATGGACAGGAATAAGCCTAATTATTATTGTTCTTATTGAAATAGTCTAAAATATCAAAATTTCTTCAACGACTTCTCAAAGTAATCCCAATTATTCAAAAAAACTTCTCAAAATAATCCAATTACTTAAAATAACACGTAAATGACTTATAATATTTAGGAGTCAGTGAAGCATTTTGAGAATTTTTTTCATTTGTTGAGATTATTTTGAAATGATTGATACTTTGAATTATTTCAAAAAAAATCAGTAATAGTTGGAATTGTTGTTATCCATTTTTCATTTCAAAAATAGTTTTTGAAAGATGAACTCACTTGAGAGGCTTATTATAAAATAATTATTAAAAATAGAAAATTCTCTAAATAGAACTAAAATAAGGATAAAATTCATAAATAGGACTTATATTATTTTATTATCGAAATATGACTTATTTACTCCTATTTTTTGAAATTTCAACCAACTTATTCTTTTAGTATGATCACATAAATCCTATTTGGGGGATAAAAATTACTACGTAATACTTATCCTTATGGTAGATGAAGGCAGCAGGGATGACGATGAAAAATTGTATAATAAAAATGGGGGGAAAGGTGTAAATATACCCCTAGAATATAGGTGGAGTTGCACATATACCTCTGAATTTCTAAAAGGTGTAAAAGTACCCCTCAGGGTCCTGTAAAAAAGCAAATTTAACCTTATAATTGACTTTAAATAAATAAAATAAATTTTAAATAAATGCAAAAAATAAATTATAAATTTAGAATTCAAAATTGGAAAATAAAAATAAAAAAATCTACTTGTGTCCAATTCCCCCTTTTATTATTTTTATACCACAATTTCATATTGTTGGTATATATAAAAAATTGTTTCAAAACTTTAATATATATTTATGATTCTTTCGTAAAAGTGGTATCATATGTATTACAATGTAAAAACATCATAAGTTTTTGTATTCTTTGCACTATTCATGATGATAAATAGTCCAAGATTACATAGTAAATTTAACTTTATTAATAAGTTTAAACAGAACCAAAGATTGTTATTTCAAAAAATGTAACAATGTGTTCAAAATTTCGCAACAAGACTAAATTAATATTTATGAATTTGAAGTGCTTCGTTTACAATGGAAAAATAATAATTTTGAAATTTAAAATTAAAGAATTAATATTTTAAAATAAAAAAAATATTTATTTTTAACTCTTTAACTTTTTATTTTCAATTTCAAATTTTAAATTTATAATTTATTTTTGTTTGTTCTTTTTTAGTTATTCTATTTAGGGAAAGTTCCCGAAATGGGACTAAAAAAGTTTGAAAATTCCAAAATAGGACTGTCATGTTTTTATTCCCAAAATAGGACTAATTACTGCCAAATTTGGAAAATACTGCCATGTTTGAAGTTTGGTACTGCCAAAACATGACAGTAATTAGTCCTATTTTGGCAATAAAAACATGGAAGTCCTATTTTGGAATTTCCAAACTTTTTTAGTCCCATTTTGGGTAATATCTCTTCTATTTATTTAAAATCAATAATGGTAAATTTACCCCTTTATAGAGAAAATATAATACAGGTATTATTTCACCTTTTAAAAGTTCAGGGGTGTATTTGCACTTCCACATATACTAGTATATGTGAAAATGCAAATATATCTTTGTTGAGGTTTTGTCCCGTAGATCCGAAAGCCCAACACACGCTTTGAAAATTTAAGGATCCTGGTCTTGGTGTAGAAAGGTGTATCAAATATAAAACAGTGAATTTTAAGATCTAACTCAGAAGCCAAATGTATTACGTAATTCTGTGGTTACAAAGTAACTGCCCAAACGGTAGGTCAGTGTGAGTTTAAATACAACACAAGAGATGATTCTATTGCTAAGTTCTGAGTATAAAAATGCTAACCCTTTACAATGTATTAAGCACAAGTATTTATACTAGAGAGGGGATGGGTGAGATGGACACGTGGCCGAATCCGGTAGGCTGTTACCTTCTGCCACGAATGCACTCATGCCTCTACTTGCTATTACCATAATTCAACATTAAATGCGGCTTCCACTTGCTAACTACCCGTTCGGGTAGTGCGTTCGGCATGCGGGGCCCCTTTGCCGGTGTTTGGATGTACATAATTTGTTTGAGTGTCTCAAGTGGACAAATCTACCCGAATACTGTTTAGGTATCTCCCGTTCGGGATGTCTTGGGCTTTTCTGATCGCGTTGGGCTACCTACTTGCCCTTTGGGCCGGGTGTATTGGGCTCGGGCCCAATACCCCAACACGAGCCCCCCCCCCCCCCCCCCCCATGTCTCGAACAGTAGTGAGTGCATAAGGAAGTAGAAGAATATTGCCCGAACGCTGCTCGGGCATGTGGAGGACGGGATTTCGCCAGTTCCCGAGGCATTGTTTTGACGGTTTTCTGCGGCTGCCGTTTTAATTTCCCGATAATCATTATGATTACTTGTTGGTGTTTCCCCGTGTGACACGTGTCCCTTTAATCATTTTCGTCGATGTGTCCTCTCCTGATTGGTTGACGAACCGGCTTGTCAGTTTATAAATAAGGCCTTCGTTCTTTGGTTCTGGGTTTCCAAAATTTTACGTTCTTCGTGTTGCAACTCTGCCTTCTCTCTATAGCCTAGTTGTTGGTAGTGTTCAAGTATCCTTCGCCCCTTCGCTTTTTCTCCCATCTTGTTCGCTAACATGTCACATCAATCCTCCTCCTCCGATCCTTCTGTTCCTGAGGTGGTTCCTCATGGAGAAGTCCAAGGCGACGCCGTAGAGAATGCGGAAAATTCCGGCCATGTTCCTGGCGACACCTCCTTCCCACGTACTTACTCGGATGGCACTAGGTCCGGTGATGAGCTCGAGTCTATCGAGGCTGGCCCTCCAAGCGATGTTCCTCGTCACAAACTTGACTTAACCCTAATTCGTCTACAGCGACAAAAGCTCACAGGCCCAAATAGGGCCCTAATCCCAACCTTGATTCCTGACCCGGTGGACTTCCGTCTTCAAGCTGGGCTTCACCCCATGCGTCATTTCCCCGGGATGGTGGTAGTCCATTTGGACTTGGTGAAAGCCGGCCTTAGATTCCCGCTCCACCCCTTTTTCGTTCTTTATTTAATTTTTACAATGTAGTGCCGGGCCAAATTATGCCGAATTCCTACCGGGAGTACCGGGTTATGACCGCTTTCATCTGCCGCTGTGTAGATGTTAAACTAACGCCCACACTAGATCTCTTCCACTACTTCTTTTTAGTAATTCCTCAGCAGGCCCATGGGTATCTAGTTGTAAGTGCCCGATCGGGTCATATTTTATTTTCCGATGCCCCCTCCTCCATCAAAGGCTGGAAAGATCGATTCTTCTTTGTCTCTGTCCCGGACGGTCTGATCCCAAAGAAGTGGAATGCGTTCCCGCCGAAGTCTCCCCAGCCGTTCATCTCCGAGGAACTCAACAGAGATGTCATTGTTGTGGAAACTGGCGGTTGCTACAAAATGAGGGCCTATCTGACCCCCGATCGGCTTATAAAGGCCGGGATAGGTACTGCCCGTATTCCTAGATCTACTTGATTGAACCCAAGTGCCAAGGCCCGGGCGGTCCTTCCCGTGCGAGAAACGCTCTCTTTTGTTTCACACACGCTGAAGTCGCTCAGTTGGTGTTGATGAGGAGCCGCAAGCCTCCCAACCGGCTCGGGAGCCGAGAAAGAAAAGAAAGAGAGTGAGGTAGGTCGATCGGTCCAGCTCTTCTCAGGCTGTTTCACAGAGTGCAGAGCAATCTCAACCCGTTCAGGACGCTTAACACATGCCTGTTCAGGATGTTCAACCCCTTCAGGAAGCCGCCCCTGATCAGCCCAACATGGGCGATATGCTTATGGACAATTTGTTTGGTCCTGAGCATTTGCAAGAGTTCCCTGGGCACTTTAGCTCTGTTCAGGGTTCTAGTGCAGAGGCCCACCGGGCTGACCTGGATGGGAGATTCGAGCAGATTTCTTTGGAAGATCCTGCTCATGACATTCTGGAGCGCAGTGGAGCCACGGCATCCCGGATCTGGCCCACTGCTGCTTTCTTCAATAGGCATGGGTTAGGGTTAGGGTTGTATCAGCGATTCCACGACAAAAAGTTGGATAACCGGGTCGAAATGACCGCACGACAATATCACAACTAAAAAATTCAAAGTTGGATAACCGAGTCGAAATGACCGTACGGCAATATCACAACTAAAAAATTCAAACTTGGATAACTGGGTCCAAATGATCGCACAGCAACATCACAACCACGGCCAAAAGCATCACCTCGATCAGATTGTTCGAACGAGGATCTGCATTTTGTTTCTAGCTTGAAACTAGACACTTCTAAGTGCTTGGAAAGTAGAATGAGCTAAATACTTGACATAAATTTGCGCAATGTCTGAACGATCGGGTAAACAACATTGAGACGGGAGAAGATATTTTTACTCTTCGGCACTACTGGTCGGGAAATACAAAAGAATAAAAGAATAAGTCAAAAAATTAAGAGAAACTATGCTACGGGAGGATCCTTGTTCGGGGAAGCACCAGATTTGGAGTTTGATGGCTCGGCGGAATCCTTGGCCTTCTGCCTCTTCTCCATCACCCGCTTGTAAGCACGACAGAACATCACATCGAAGTCTTCCTCTTCGGGATCAAACGGCTCAGGAAAATGTTCCTTGATCACCTCAAGATTTCGGTCGACCAGCATGTCCTCGCACTTAATGAGCGTATCCTTGGCCAAAGCATTGACAAAGGCTATTCCAGCAGGCGTCTCATCCAGAAGCTTGAGGCCATCGGTTACAGGATCCTCGCACTTCTCGAGGATCTCGCCGAGATGTTTGCCAAGGAATTCCCGAGCGGTATTTTCCAGGGCAATGTTCAGGCCCTTCCCCCTCTGGAAATCTATCACCGCTTGTTTGGTGATCTTAGAAACATCGGCCGTGTAAGGAGCAAGAGGATTCTCACCTTTGGCCTTCTCGATTTTAAGGTCAGTGGCTTCGGCAGCTTTCACCTTGGCGCGAAGTTCACGGATTTCCCGATCACGCCGCTGGATCCGCTTCTCCATTTCGGTCAGTTCAGCCTTGGCCTTGTCTCCTTTGTTGGCCCGATCCTGAAGATCCGCAACCATCTTGCGAGCGGCAGCTAGAAGAGTCTGGCTCTCATCCCGCTTTTGAGCAAGGAGCGTCATCTCCCGCTCGGCCGCTAGAAAGGCCTGGTGATAATAAGTACCGACTTCGAAAATGAGGAAACACATTAGGAACTGCTTCAACCAGATCAGACCAGTGGACCAGGTTGGTGAAATTCTCGCCGGCCTTCACGGAAGTGCTGCACCACATAGAGGATGCAGTCTGCCCGAACAGGGTGCGGCCCTCAGTATGGGGACCCAACCGTGCGGTCAAAACGGTCCACTGCTGCTTTCCCACAGACGACGCCAATGTTGAGGTTTTGTCCCGTAGATCCGAAAGCCCAACACACGTTTTGGGTATTTAAGGATCTTGGTCTTGGTGTAGAAAGGTGTATCAAATATAAAACAGTGAATTTAAGTTCTAACTCAGAAGCCAAATGTATTACGTAATTCTGTGGTTACAAAGTAACTGCCTGAACGGTAGGTCAGTGTGAGTTTAAATACAACACAAGAGATGATTCTATTGCTAAGCTTTGAGTATAAAATGCTAACCCTTTACAATGTATTAAGCACAGGTATTTATACTAGAGAGGGGATGGGTGAGATGGACATGTGGCCGAATCCGGTAGGCTGTTACCTCTGCCACGAATGCACTCATGCCTCTACTTGCTATTGCCATAATTCAGCATTAAATGCGGCTTCCATTTGCAGACTACCCGTTCGGGTAGTGCGTTCAGCGTGTGGGGCCCCTTTGCCGGTGTTTGGATGTACATACTTTGTTTGATTGTCTCAAGGGATGTCTTGGACTTTTCTGATCGCGTTGGGCTTCCTGCTTGCCCTTTGAGCCGGGTGTATTGGGCTCGGGTCCAATACTCTAACAACCTCTGAACTTCATACGTATATTCATTTACACCTTTCCCCTAAAAAATTGAATAATGATTAAGAAACACTACTATACTACTACGTATAATTATGAGACACATTCATATATGAGAAAGATGATTGCATTCCTAATTTAATTTGTTTCGTCACAATAAATTGATTGATATAGAGACAATATTGAAAGCTCTATTGAATCTGTTTGGGTATTGGGCCCAAGCCTAATACGCCCGGCCCAAAGCATAAAGGAGGCCCAGGGCAAGCAGGAAGCCCAACGCAATCAGAAAGGTCCAAGACGTCCCGGAAGGCAGATACCTGAACAGCATTCGGGTAGATTTGTTCACTTGAGAGTTGAGACAATCAAACAAAGTACTGACATCCAAACACCCACAAAGGGGTCCCGCACACCAAACGCACTACCCGGACAGGTAGTCAGCAAGTGGGAGCCGCATTTAATGCTGAATTATGGCAGGAACAAGTAGAGACATGGGTGCATTCATGGCAGAGGTAACAGCCTACCGGGTTCGGCCACGTGTCCATCTCACCTATCCCCTCTTAGTATAAATACCTGCATTAAATACATTGTAAAGGGTTAGCAATTTCATACTCAGAGCTTAGCAATAGAATCAGATCTCACAATCTTGTATTTGAACTGATACCGACTACCGTTCGGGCTATTTCCTTGTAATCGCAGAATTACATAATACAAGTAAGCTTCTGAGTTAAATCTTACTAGTAATTCACTATTTTATATTTTATACACCTTTCTGCGTCACTGACCACGGTGCTTGCTTCCAGCGCGCTGTTGAGTTCGCCGCTTGCTGCTGCAGACATTGATTCTTTAGATATATTTACTAAAAGATTTTTTAGTTTACAATTTCATTTTTTATAGACAACCTGCGCGTTGTATCTCCCGCACAGTTTGAGGGGGTGTAATAGCCTAATACATTTAGGAATCTTCCTAATATATATTTAGGAATCTACCTAATATCTATTTAGGAATACTTTGTATTTTGGCAACCTTTCTATTATAAATATATCTGTTAGGGCCCCTATTGGAGTACCCCTTTCCCATTATTTCACACTACCTCCGTCCCAATAAATTCTTCCAAGTCAAATTTGGCTCGCAAATTTAAAAAGTGGGAATAAAGTGGAAATGTATGAATGTAGTTGTGTAAGAAAAGATGAATGAATGTAAACCACATATTTTTTCCAAAAAAGGAAGTTGGAAGAACTTTTTGGGACGACCCAAAAAGAAAAGTTGGAAGAATTCAATGGAAGGATGACATTCATGTTATTTCCATGTTTATATTTGTACTTTTGATTAGTTTTGAGTGATTATTACTCTAGAAATTACACACTTTTGGTGTAATAGTTTAGTTTGTAAAATGTTTGTAAATTGTTTAGATTAGGTTTGTTCTGAGCTCAAACAGGTCCAAGACCACTCTAGGGACCATTGGTGAACATCACAAGTGGAAGGAAGGTGCAAAAATTCCAAAACAAAATGAAGATCCTGATTTTTGGTGTTGTACCCGGTCGAGTATACCCTATACTCGATCGGGTAAGTTGCTGAAAAATCAAATCGGATAAATCCGTGAACAAGGCAACATGCAGGGAAGATTTTAACCACGATCGAGTGTCTCTACCCGATCGGGTAGCCGACATACCCGATCGGGTATGCCCATGTTTTTTCAGCTTCCACGAAGCAACTGAAGGCCCGATCGAGTACCCAATATACCCGATCGGGTACATGACCCTGCAAGCCCAAAAAGCCTATAAATACACCACAATTCCTTCACAATAAATTACCAATTCCTATATACTTCTAAGCTCAGTTTAGACAAGTTCTTTCTTTATATTTTTATCATGTTTAGTTTCCAAATGAGGAGCTAAACTCTTCCATCTTGGTTTTGCTACTTTGAAGCTTAATGATTTGTAAGTTGTGAGTTATTTTCTTTAATCTTCTTCCTTGAATATTAATTACTTCCTATTCATATCCCATATTAATATATTGATCATTACTTAAAGTATCAACTAGTCTTGTTCTATATATTAATTATTACTAGAATTAATCGGTTAATACGCTTGTTATTAATTCAGTTCTTTCAATGGTAGTAAACTTGGATTACTAATGCATGCTTCTCATGGTTAATAATCTAAGGGGAATTATTTATATTGATTAAACCAATAAACCGCTTGTGTTGAGGTTATCAATCTCAATCGTTTTCATCTTAAGTTTATTGCTACTATCAATTTAATATACGGCGCTTGTCTTATATTGACTTGATAGTAAGTTTTATTAATGAACGCATCTCGTTATTAATAACTACCCTCGATGAACTGGATATACTCCTCGATTGAGTATTTGAGAGGAAGATAGTTAAAGATATAACCGGGATCGACGGACATTTCATTAAGTGGATAAAAGCAAAGCCAAGTCTTCTTCTCATTAATTAAACCACATAACTCGTTCATCTTCATGTTCAATATTAATTAAATCAAACCCCCCCCCCCCCCCTTATATTTACTACTCCCTCCGTCCCGCTAAGATTGTCCCATTTTACCTTTTCGGGAAGTCCCACTAAGATTGTCCCATACCAAATTTGGTAAAGATTGTGTGACTCTAAATCATTCTTACTTTATCAATTTAATATCAACCACACAAACCCACTTTTCTTAATAATCATGTCACCTTCTTCCGTCCCAATCTTAGTGGGACGGAGGTAGTAGTTTATAAAAAAGAGAAGTATTCCTTTCCCTGCGGATACGAACCTTACTTCAATATACTACGTATATTAGTTGTATTGTATTTATTTTGAGTGCACCTCACGACAAAGTGCACGTCAAAGGAGCAGCATAATTATGAAATTTTTTAATTCAGAATGCCGAAAAAAATGAAGGACTAAGGAGAGAAATAATTTATTTACTAATATTTATGTGGTCATCTCTCATGCCACGTGTGCACCGTGCACATTGTACCATTGAAGATGCTCTAAGATCTAAAAACGGTCAAAGGGATGTGGTGCACCTCTCATTTCTCAAAGGTCAACTAACATCTTTTTGGATAATTGTCCATCCGTTTATGAAGATCCGATCCTCGAGGATGTGGTTAAATTTTCTATATAATACTCCCTCCGTCCCGAAAAGGTTGACCAAAGTTGACTTTCATGTAGATTAATAAAGTAAAAACTGTGTGATTGAAATTTGTGCAAAGGAGGGAGAATTAACTTTAGCCACATATTCCTTACTTTAAATGGAAATGTCAAATCTTTTTGGGACATCCAAAAAAGGAAATTTAGCCAACCTTTTCGAGGGATAGTATGTAACAAGTACTACGTATTTATGATATATATATATATATATATATATATATATATATATATATATATATATATATATATATATATATATATATAATGTAAAAACGGTGGGAGCAAATCTTCACATAAGTCCGT
The DNA here is from genome assembly GCA_945859915.1 of Cuscuta epithymum. NCBI lineage: Eukaryota > Viridiplantae > Streptophyta > Magnoliopsida > Solanales > Convolvulaceae > Cuscuta > Cuscuta epithymum. The sequence goes on from CAMAPF010001150.1 coordinate 140,134, forward strand.
AATAAATTTGTAAGCTTAAAGAATAAATACCAAACCAATTATCAAATACTTTCACATACTAATTTCGTAATGACATAACTATGAGTCAAAGTTATCAAACTTTTAAAAATGTAAAAAATGAATATTGAAATATGGACAAAGAGAGTTTATATCCTTTATTTAAATTAATGTTTATAGAATAGTAATGATTATAATTAATATGAGAAATATTAATCTCCTGTGCAGCGCACGGGTACAATACTAGTAAATTAAGAATAGCTAACATGGAGTATGACTATTCAAAATTGAAATAGTCGAGTTCTGATTTTTTTGAATGTAAATGGTTTATATATCCAAGTGATCCAAAAATCCTAGTTATCAATTTATGTATAATTATTATTAATAATTTTTTTTCAACTCCACCAACCATTTTATAAGTTCAATAAATCATTCACCAGATGGCTTACAATCAATTCAGGTATAGAATCATAAACACATATATGATCTAAGATACTAACATGTGCTCCAGCCAAAGCGTGAGCAACACGATTCGCAGATCGCTTACAAAAAGAGACAATAAAATTACTCTTTGTTTCCAGCATACTCCTAATATCATCCAGAATGAGGTGCAGATAAGAAGTGTCTTCCCCCTTTTTGATCCCTTGAACCACTTGAAGAGCATTTGTCTCTACCTCCACTTTGGTCCACCCTTCCTCAGCCGCATAGTAAATAGCATCACGGACTCCCATAGCTTTCGTTTCCGCCATTGTCCAGTTTGCTGATTTGGACACTCCCCTCGCCTTAATAAATTCCCCTTAATTGTCGCGCATTATCCATCCCCAAGTTCGGGTGTTGCTGCCTTGCCCGACCGCTCCATCTACATTTATTTTAATAGAAACCCATCCTTTGGTTTCTGCCAAACCATCTGCGCCGAAACATTTTTCCTCCCAGATCCTGTTTTTTCCTTTGCCAGCTCATCCCTCTAGCTCCCAACAACCCCAACAACCACATTAAGGACCCATGTCGTACTTTGCCACTTGTCTCTTTCTAGACACACTCATTCCTTCTCTTCCATATACTCCTTAAAATGGCTATAAACCTAAATCGGGCTTCGTTGTCTACCACGCCCAACTGCTGCCATATCCACGTACTCGGTGGCTCCGTCTCCCGCCCCAGGCCGACCCCCCGCCTGTTGCCAAACCTTCTTGACCCTCCCTCCCCCGCCACCCTTCTTTCACCTGCACCCCTCTTTTCCTCAAATTATCCACTGTGGGCGATGATCTGTCAATAACCTGCCAGGCAAAATATTCGAGTTTCGTGGGCAAAGATATGTTCCATCGCCCGCGGTGATCTCCCCTATAAGTAACCGGTAGCAACTTTTAACCGAAAAAACCTCATTCTTCTCCCCTTCTCGCCAAAACCCATCTTTCCTATCCTTTACGTTGATAGGTATCCCCAACATCATTTTCCTATCCTCATTTAACAGATTATTTATTCTCTCCTTATTCCACCATTTAACGGTAATATCTCTTAGAGCAGCAACATTCATATCTCTTATGCCAGTGGGTTTAGCAGAAGTGATTTTCCCTGTTCCTCCCGACAACCACGCATCCGCCTATACCTGAACCTCCACCCCACTTCCCACCCGCCTCCGAATTATTAATAATAATTTTAATAAAAAAAAGTATTGACACTAATGAGGGGTATTTACCCCCCTCCGAATGATTGGTAAATATTTTCATTATTAGATTAAAATATTAGATTAAAATATTATTATTAGTAAATAGTTTCAAAATTATATTGGTAGTATTTGATCAAACTAAAAAGTAATGGTCCATATTGGGTATGCTTATGAACTTTTTGGGCCAGGAGAGTAACAGCCCGTTATCCGTCCACTGCTAGGAGTGGGAAGTTTTCGCTGCTCTGTTAAACCAGCCTCACGCAGTACCCTCCGATTTAGTAACCACGACACCTCAACTTTCGAGGAAAGGCCATGGCTAACTCTTAGCTTGGACCAGGCGGGCCGTATTATACTTCCATGACCCAGCCCATCAGCAAGCCCAACGTCCCATCACCCTAATACTCCCACTTGGGTTACAAGTTCACGTTACTGAACTCAGTGATCAGGGTCATCTCCAAGCGTATTATTAAAAACATAAAATGCTTCTCTAAATACGGTGTGGGATATGTATTACTCCGTATTAACGATTAATTGGCAAAAACCCAACGTACGGCTAAATCTCCTGAGCCTTTTCAAAAATAGTTTGTGAAAGAAGTACTCATTTGAGAGGCATATTACCAAATACGGAGTACTGCGTAATTAATAAAAGAGAGAATTTTTAAAATAAGATTAAAATAAGTATAAAATCCATTGATTTGGTTTTATTCTTTGACTCATTCACTCCTATTTTAACTTTTTATCATCTTAATCTTTTAGTAGATTAAATAAATTTTATTTGGAGAATAAAATATAGTTAATCTTATTTGTGAACTTTGTCTATTTTTTTATCTTATATTATTAGGCAATTTGTATCGATAAAAATTGAATAACGACAAAGAAAACTTCTTAAACGTAATTTAGTGATACATTCCTATAAGAGGGAGTATTATTCCGGATGTTTTTTATTGAATTGAAACTTTTTGGTCTATTTGACAAATTCCGAACTGATCTGATCTAGTTTGATAGATATCTGTTAATGTGTATTATTCTATACTTGTTGCAGTCTAGTCTAATCTAGTCTGGTTTGATCTGATTAAGTTTGGTCTAGTTCATTCAGGTTTGAAAATGAAATTAATCCCATTAAAAAGCATCCATAAATCATAGCAATGTAAAATTACAAATTATTGCATTTTATAATTTTTATGAATAGACAATATGGTATATCAAGGTCAAAATTTGGTCACCGACCCACTCTCTCATATGGAAGGTGTCGTATTCAAAATTCCATGGAGAGAATTTCAGTCATGTTTACCTCAAACTTTCCCCAGCCCCTCGACCTCGGCTAACAATGTTGCTTGAATCCACTAAAATTGATAAAGTTCTGGTTGAAGTAGTTGAATTGATTGAATCTTAAATACTACGTATATTTTAAGCCAAAATAGCTAAAATTATCATATACAGTAACTGCAGACAATTCAGCCAAAAAATAACTACAATCTTACTTATTTTGAATTTACTCCGTATATAATTCAGCGAGCGAGATAAAAAGTTGCATAAAAATTTGATTAATAAGATTGATAAATCAAAAGATATGATCACCAAACAGACTGAATATAAAATTAAAATTTGATTCATATGTACTTAGCTAAGTTTGTGTGGATTTTTTTATATAACATATTTCAAGACTTTTGTAGACTCTTATGTCAAGTAATCTTTCGGCTTGAAAAATAATTTAAATTTCCAAAGATTTTATGATTTTAGGAACGTGACTGATAGTTCAGGCTAGAAGTTACAATTATTATAAATTAAAAATTAAAAAAGGGTATTACTACTTTTGACATTTACGCCTTGTAATAAAGAAAATAAAATTTGAATGCAAATATTCATGGCACAAAGGGATTAGGGATACGAGTAAAAGGAAAAGTCTAAAAAAACGCTCCCTCTGTCACATATTTTATCTCCTAAGTACTACAGGCACATGAATTAAGATAGAGGCACATAAATTAAGATATAGGGTATTGTGTGATAGAGAGTTGTGCGTTGTAAAAAAATGTGTAGAAATATGTAAGAAATATTATTAATAATAAATTATTTGTCAAAAACGGAAATAGAAGATAATTTTCTAACGGACGGAAAAAGAAAGTTTGAGGATTATATCGGGAGGGGAGGAGTGCTACCTACTATTTTTGGTATCCAAAGCTTCCAATAAAGCTACTACTAATAATAATTAAAAAAAATTGATACACTGGTTTGATTATACACTAGTCAATTAACTCGTGCGTTGCACGGGTAAACCTGTTCACGAAGTAACTTATTAATTGTTTTTTTATAGACACTAAATAAGGGTTGATTTGCACATTTTTTTTATTAGTTCGAGGACTTATTTGTACTTTTCCCAAACAAAAATCCTTTCACAAGCTCTAGATGTATGGGTGTACGCATCTCTCAAATCACACCAATCATAAGTAACAATTTCCATTCCCTAACATTCCAATTCAAGGTCAATGAATTAGTACAATAAAAGCCTTTAATTAATGAATAATGAGAGTCCTTTATAGTCGGGTTGAGAGTCTCCTAAACGTTTTATGTGCCTTTTGGCTTTTTGGATGCACTTAGTACGTTGTTTGTTAAAATTAAAATATAGAAGTCTTTTTTAATACTGCCAACTTTGACTTAAGACACTTTTTTTAATAAAGTGGAATAAAGTGAAAGGTTTGGTTGATTGGTTGTAGTTGACTAAAAAGTTAAATGAATGTAGCCACACTAACCTTTCCCAAATCTGTAAATGGAAAGAATTGTTTAAGACATCCCAAAATTGTAGGCGAGAAGAATTTTTTTGGGACGAAGGAGAAATACCTATCAAATATAACGATTAAAATAAAATATTTATAAAAAAAAAAGCTGGAAATTGGAATTTATACCTATCAAACACATAACGATAAAAATAAAAAAATTATAATTTCAACTTGTAAAAAAGTCAGTTTCACTTTACGGGATTGGTTTATTCAAAAAATCGTAAACAATAAGCATAACCCTTTTCTGACCCCAAGAAAACTACGCTAAAAAACACAATTAAAGTGCAAATTCCACCAGCTATGCACGCCAAATCCATTCTCTTTTCCTTTCTCCGCTTCATTTCCCTCCATTGCTTCTTACACACTACAAAAGTTTTATACCTTTCCTTTTCTTCCCCTTCTTCTCTCTTCTTTCTTAAGCTTTCCATGGCTTCTCCTAAAATTACCATACTGTCCTTCCCGTTCAAAACCTTCCCTTCCACGTCCTCCACCTGCATGCTCGCATCCCGCACGTACAACTCCCCTCCTTCCTTTCCCTCGCAAATGACTACCACACTGCACTGTACCGGATCCCCACCGTCTCCACCGCCGTCCACGACCGTGGCGAATCGAATCTTCATCTCTCCGGTCAGCCAGTGCCGCCGGAAGTTGACGGGCTTCAGGCTAGATACGTTCACGGCGCGTTTACTCGACGGGTCTATGAGAATCCAGCTCAGCTTCAAGTGCTCTTCCAGGTGGGCCACACACTTTCCGTCGTCGCCGTCGAACTTCACCGGCATGCGCACCACCGTCCCTTTCATGTTGAGAAGGTCAACTCTGAACGGAGAGGACAAGAACCAACTCGACACCGTCTCGGAAACGGTAACTTTCGAGTATATCAATCCTCCGCCGTAGAATATATCTACGGCGGAAATGAGCTCCGTAGTCCCCTGACCAGATTCCGGTCGGGGGACACGGTGATGAATTGTAGGGAATGAGTCGGAAAATAAAGAACGGTGACCGGAAGGGAGGGCGGAGATGGCGTCACGGACGATCGGGTTGGTGGTTGACGGCCAACTCGAGTCGCATATCCGGCGCCAGAGATTCTCCTCGGAGCAAAGCGTGCGTAGTTGAGAAAAGGCGCAGCCGGCGGAGGCGAGCGTTGGGCCGTCAAGCCGGGTCAATATGTGGGTTTCAATTATCTCGGGAGGGACGGCGGTGATCGGCGTCCCTTCCGCCGGGCCGGTGGTGGTGGTGGGGAAGGACATCATTGGGACAAGAGGATAAGAGTTATTATAGTACGTACCTAGTAGAATGAATGTTATCAGGGTTTTGGAGTTGGGAGTGTTTAAATAGGGATGATATGGTCAACGGATGAGAAGAAGTCAAAGCCGGCATGGCGGCATGTAGGAAAACGGGAGTAAATAAAAAGCAGCAGTCCAAAATAAATGCACACGTTTGACTGTTATGGACACGTCTAACGAAAATTTCGGAGTACCATGGAAATTTGGGAGTAATTTCTATAATACTCATAAGTACCATACCTTTGTCCACATAGACCAATGAAAAGGTAGCAGTTGAATTATTTAAATCTAAATTAAAATTTATAAAGTGATGTGGTCCAATCAAATGAATGCTAGGTACGGTACCCCTATTTTTAGAAAGGTACCGGAATTATCACCCGATAAATAAAGCTTGCTCCATTCAGTCCATTGCTTTCCTTTAAGAAGAGTCACGCTGGCAACGCATACTTTTTCTTTTATGATAAATTTTGTGAGGTCAGAGTCAAACTAATTAGTCGATTCGTATGTAGAAGATAACTTCGTCCTATCATTACTTCTACCTACACGATCCATCCTACCTTGTTCGTTGTCACTCCCAATTAGCTTCATAGCTTAGTTAATTGAGGGATGGAAGAGTTAGAGATGGACGAGCAATGATGATCAGCGGCCGCGTGTAGATTACTATATGTTGGGGCTGGGTTAGATCTCTAACGCGCACGAGTACAAAATCTATCGTTATTGGATTGATTGAGTTACCGTGACTTACAACCAGTGGCGGACCCAGAAAAATAGAGTCACGGAGTCCCTACTCTAATGTTACTCTAGTTTAATATAAAATTTAAAGAATAACATGATAAACAAAATGCAACATCGTCTTAAAAGAGAAATAACGTGATAAACAAAATGTAGCATCTGAAAACTCATTCTCCAAAAAAAATAACATGGTAAAGAAATAAGAGCATATTTGGCAATACTTTTTTCAACCATTTATGTTCATCAAACTAACTTGAAAAAAATCTACATCTTTTGCACTCCATTATCTTAAAAAGGAAATCATTATCCCGAGGGTGAAACAACCCTTCTTGAAGGTAACTGTGGCGCACCTCGTCTTGAACATTAGGATGAAAATCAACAATTTCCCCCCCGGCCTCAATCTATGATGAGCTTTGAAAGATTCAAAATCAACATGTTGTTTATGTAGATTTTATGCCAAATTACTTTGACTTTCAGCAATTACTTGATTCAATTCTTCATTTACTAATGGCAAATCATTTGAATTAACATCTGAACTACACATGGTACTCCAAAATCTTTTAAATCTGGGTACACTATCGAAACATATATTCATTCTAAATCATAAAATATTGGATAAAAAACATTCCTAAGTATACAAAAACAAAAGAAAAATCTGTAAATAGGACTAAAATATGGATAAAGTTCAAAAATAGGACTATAAATGTTTTAATGCAAAAGTAGGAATCATTCACTCTTATTTTGGGAAGCTTTAATCAATTTATTCTTTTAATAGTGTTGAATAAGTCTTATTTAGGAAATACGGTAGTATACCATATTTAGTCACATTTTTGAACGATGTATATCAGTATATGTTTTAGTCCTATATTGAGCAATTTCTATTTAATCTTAATATTCAAAAAAAGTTTAATAACTAATCCCCAAAAATGAAGTGTGTAAAGGATAAACAATAAAATATGGGAATTGAAAAACCAATAAAAGTTAAAAATGAAATATGGAAAGTTAAAACAAACAAAAAAAGGGTAGAGGGAGTCGAACCCTGAACCTCTTCAACAAGAAACGCTTCTCTATCAGTTGTACTCTCATTCCGCTGCACAAGCCTTTTGTTTCAAGTGTAGCTTTCGTTATTTATATACATTGATTAATTAATTTTATATGAAATAAATATAATATATATATATATGTATTTTTTTGGAGGTGCACGGGGTCCCGGGACCCTGTGGGACCCTTAGTGGGTCCGCCGCTGCTTACAACTGATGATGGAATCAGAAATTCCAGTTATTGGGGGCACTTTGAGAATGTGTTTGTATAAAAATTGCTTATATTCCTTCAATGGACATAAGCAAATATTTTGGGGAAAGTACAGAGGTAGAAGTATATTTTGAGAAGTTGAGGGAGCCCAACGTCTGAAAAAGTAATTATGATTATGCTTTTGCTGTAAAAAAAAAAATAGAAGAAAAAATCATTTCCTAATATCCCCTAATAATTCATCTCTAATTGATTGTCTTTCTTGGGTTTGCACGGTTATCAATTAGAAAAATTTCCACTAATATTACTTTTAAAAAGTGGCGAACAAAAATGTGATTTAATAACTTTTAGTGCCTATAATTGGGTTCAAAGTTACTATGATGTAGTGATTATGATATAAACTTTGAATGCAACCATAACACTAATAGTTACTAAGTCACTTTTAAAATACTTTACCTAGTCTTAAAGTTAGTCCCTAATTAACCACGTCTAAACTAAATATATTTAAAAAAAATCAATCAAAGAACTTGGTATAACTCTTTTTTATGACAAGTGATTTGTGATCACAGAATGTTAAATAAGTGACATATAAACTCTAAAATAGATTTAAAAAGTAGTAGTGGTGAAAATTTAATGGGGCATATAAACTTTTTAATGGGGGCACCAAGTAAAAATTGTAAATACTATAGTCTATAGGCCTAAATCAAATTTTATTGCGGACATGTGCCCCATTGACCAAAAGGTGTATCCACTTATAAGTTACTCCGTAAAACTTCTCAGATGTTTTGTGAGATTAAGGTGTGGGCTCTTGGAGTTTGGGGATGAGATTGTTCAAAGTCAGTTCTAATATTATCTTTCTATTTCCCCTTAAGAAAACACTTTAATGGTTCATACTTCATATCGTTTCTTTCTAACATTAAACAAATTTCCACCATCTAATTCCCTTATCCCCCCATTATTAAAAACTGTCCCGAGTCAAATGTACAAAAAATTACATGTGTATATAAATATTATCACATGCATGCATCGTTTGATTCTTATAAAGTTGTTTTATTGCATTTTTCACGAGTCAAAAACAAAAACAACAGCAAGACCAAATAAGTTTTTCTCATCCAATATGGTGAAGTATTTCCATCACGCACGACCTACAAGTTATGTGTGGGCGCGACATACACCATAGAAAATCCAACTATATTTCCCCGAGATTGTGTTAAGGTAATAAATAGAACCCCCCAAAACAAACCCAATGTTTACAGTACACAATACTAAAGTCCAAGCTTTTGGTAATCAAATGCTCCCCACACTAAAATTAAAGGAACTCTGCAGTGATGAAAATTGAACGATGCAAAAGCTTCAAGCTTGCACAATGGATCCCATGAGGATTAAGGATTAGAAGAAATATTTTTTCTAATCCCACATTGATGGTCCACCCAGTCCAACTTCATCAACTGCTGTTAACAATTGCAGTGAAGTGGGCCCATTACTTTGTTTGTTGTTCTGCCTTTTCTTCTTGGCGTGACTAACTGATCCCACAGTTTCATCAACACTCTGACCAACTCCAGGATTATCACTACCAAAGGAATTAGCTGATGCATCATCTGTAAAAAGATTCATAAAAGGTGTCTCTCCATCATCAAATGCCGGTGTTTTGGGCTTCGAGGTTTTCCGGGTTCCAATTACACTGTCATTGTTAATAATCCTTCTATTCTCTAACTGATCCATCTCATGATCAGAAGCTTCCTCTACAACTGAATTCTTTTTATTCTCATGCTTTGATTCTCTTTTCTGCTTTTTAGGCTTTGATTCTTTCACATCACAACCACCAGCATTTTCGCTTTGAGAAGAGTGTTTTCGAGAGTTGTTTCTTGGAAGACTTATCGTTTCCACATTCTGAACTATGTCAACATCATGAGAGGTATTGGCTCTTCCCATTTCTCCCTTCAAGATTTTGCTAATGGGTTTGGCATTAAAAACCACCATATTCGGCACTAGTTTCTGAATCTGCTAAAATACATACTCATGAGCACATTGCAAGCTCTACACATACAAATCACATAAAATGTGCAGAACTTACCTTCTTCACCAGGCCGTCCTTTTCAGCAATAGGATTCCCGAGAAGATTTAAATTTTTCAGGTTAGTTAGTGAAGAGAGAACCTATGATCAAATGTAGTCAGAATAATGAGGAATAATCAGAGTTAGATATCAATAATAACATTTGAGTAAGGTACATTCTTTAATTTTTAGTCAACTCAATCAAGGTACCAGCTTTTAGAAGTTATGAATGGCCACTTAATTACACTCCAAAAACTTAGTTCTAAGACTATTTGGTATTATTGGGTTCACAAGAATATCACTTCAAAATTATGGGTACCTTGCGTTCTTAAAACAGGAAGTTCTTTGGGGACACAGTAATATTGGGGGGATGAAGAAACTGCAATCTACAATCTAAAATAAAATGCCTACCTTAAGATCAGACCATCTCAGGATCGCATTATTTCCCAAGTCCAAGTTTTGCAATTTGTTATTGCAAGCCAACTCACTTGGAAGTGTCTGGAAATTGAAGATCGTATGTTATTGCTAGGATGGTGAGTAAGATGAGTCAAATCAGTCAATGGAAAAGCATAATTGATTAAGTTAGAAAAAACCGTGATCTCATTATGAGAGAGTCTCAATTCTTTTAACTCGGTGCAAGATTTGAGCGAAGAGCCAATAAGTTGCAGCTGGCAGTTTGAAAGGGACAACTGCAATAATAGCTGGCACTTAGGAAACAGATGCACAGAATAAGGTAATGAATTTTAGTGATCAATAAAATAGAAAACTGCTTACTTTTGATACTGAATTCCTTTTAGCAAGTGATAGACCTATATCTCGTATTGGATTCCTTGAAAGAACTGCAGAATGATGCCAAAATGCAAGTACACGAGTTCAATATTTTCACCTTATAAGGAAAAGGCAATAGAGAGAGCGATTAACATCTTTTTGAAGACCTAAAAATAGTTTAGATTTTTCAAGATATCAATCGCAAACCAAAAAAAAATCCCAAGCATTGAAGCAAGTAATTTGAATATGAACTGCAGTACAAAATAATTCGTAAGCCACACCTACAGTGTTCAGGTCTTTCATTTGGTCAAGTTTACAAATAGAACTGATCTCATTATCTGCACAAGGAGAAAGGTTGGAAAAGGAGGAGGTTAGTTGATCCAGAAGAAGCATTCATTTCATGGAAAATAGAAGTTAAGATGAAAACCTTACCATTCAAGATCAGTGCACACAAACTTACAAGAGAATTAAGCCCGTCCACTGATTTAAGCTTGTTTTTTGCAGCATTTAGTACCTGGTATGATTAGGGACAAAAGAAAGTTTTAAACCTAACAGATGACTTATCAAATACTGAAGTTATTCGAAAGGCCTGAAGCATAACTACATTCACAGAACAACTTTCCAGTAAACAAATAATTATGCTGAAAAGGACAAGGAAAGAATGTTAAAGAATCCAATTCATCATTACAGCAAGGTTGATTATGAAAAGAATTATTAGACTCTTAATCAAGAATTCAAACTCACACAGGCCTCAAGGGGCCAGAGTTCAACTCTCCCGGAAATTCAATCATAAACAAATACTAGAATTGGAGAGGGTAGTTCAAATCTCCAATAAAGGGCATATATATCATGGACAGTCCCAGAAACCTTTATTCATTGAACAATGAAGAGACTGAAGTAGTTGAAACTACGCTTCTTCCCACATAAAACAATAAATAACTAAACCTAAGTACCTAACTCAGGGAAACAAACTAAAAGAATAACACAGGAAAAAAACTTAGTTTTGGTTATATTACTTATATATATGACGCTTACAGTAAGTTTAACCAGGCATTCAATCCCTTCCAAACTCTGAAGCTTGTTCTGGGCTACAGATAACCACTTCAAGTTTACGCATGACCTCAACCCCTAAGACCCATTTCACCGAAAAAAAAAAGAGGTCAAATTCTATTTGAAGAAGCACCAGACAAGATTAAATTATAAACGGAAGACGAGGCTAACAAATTACCTCAAGGGAAGTCAGGCTGTTGAAGCTAAGGTCGAGCCTTTGAATGTTCTTAAACGCGTCCAAGCACGATACCTGTTTTTTAAAATAAAACAAATGCGAATGAAGGTTTTCTGAAGTGTAAAGCTGAAAAATGTCAGAAATCGGCTGTTTTGGAGGAAAGTTACGTCGGAGAGAGCCTTCGCGGTGAGGGCTAGAGAAGTAATGGAATCGGAATCGCTGGTGTTGCTCTCTTGCAGCACCTTCTCCGAGCTCAGCACAGCCATGGTCGGAGATTTTCTTAGCCTGTTAGCTGCTGCCCAACTGGATTAGGGTTTTCGTGTGGAAACCTCTGCTTTTTATGAAATAGGAATGCGCCTGCAAATCCTTAATCAGGACAGATAAATGAAAGAACTTATTTTTAGTTAAATAAAACTGCTTACAAACTATGTCACCAGCTTCTATCTGGCGTTGCTGGATGCACTTAAAAGAAGCGTGCTGCACGTCCAGTGTTCGAAGCTGGTATGAGGATGATGATGAATGATGATGATGATGAATTTGTGGTATTTTAAAATACCACTTTTTAATTTCTTATTTTTTCATCTTGCAAGCTATATATCAAAATTTCATTCTATTATTACTTCTTGTAGGCTGTAGCTCTAAATTAATTACCCATTTTCCTTTTTTATCGTTCTCAACATTATTACCAATTTCTTTTAAAGAAAAATGATACTTGGTAGTCCATATTACTTCATTTGTTCTTTAATTATTGCAACAATGTGATTTTTATATCAAAATTTCATTTTATTATTACTTCTCGTAGCTCTAAATTAATTAAATCAACATTGTAATTTTTGCATTATTCACACACCTTACTTTGACCACGATTTTTTGCTAATATACATAATCAAATTATTAGTTATAAAATGTTATTAAATTCCTATTAATGTGTAATACTTGTTTTATGTTTTACTTTCTATAGATGTTTCTCAAACTATTAATAAATCATTGTGTTAATTAGATGGATCTCGTCCGAACTCAATTTGTAAATGATAGTCAAGCAGTAGAAAACTAATAAGAACAACGGAAGTGCAATAATAGCAAGAGTTGGCTGGACAAAAGAATCAGCTCACCTTCTTTGTGACCTCTGCATGAAAAATGTTGAAAGAGTAAGGAAAAATGTTCATATTTAATCGAGTGCATTCATCTCTAAGAAGTTGCATTGGAAGGGCTTTGAGAGTTTTCAAAGCGCGATGGAAAATATATTGCAGTGTAATAAAGTGAAATGTTGTGGACCACATATTTATTTCCAAAAATGGAAATGTGACACTTATTTTGAGATGACCCAAAAAAGAAATGAAGACAGGTAAAATGGGACGAAAGGAGTATAAGTTTTTAAGATATATTATCCTTTATGATGAAGTGGTAATTACTATATCGATCATGGTGACATTAATATTTAATTACATTTTTCATTTTGTTATGGAAATTTTCTCGGTATATTTTTACTTACATCTCCATTTATTAATCAATATCATCATTATAATTAAATTTATTAATTATAAAAAGAGAAGTGTTCCTTTCCCTGTGGATACGAACCTTACTACACCATACTACGTATTAGTGTCATATTGATATTTATTTTGAGTGCACGACAAAGTGCACGTCAGGCGACCAATCCTCTTTCCGGCCATCCCTCATCTTCGTCCGCATAGAGTCTTTGAGCGACGGCTGCAACTACGAAGAATGATGGAGACGACGACTACGCAGAGCAACGGCGACGGCTAAACCTGCCACTGGAACTCCTCTCCTCCTCTCATCTCTTCTTCTCCTTTCTTTTTGTCCGGAAATCGCCGTTGCTCGCTCCTGCGGCACCGACGAGCTTCGTAGATCCAGCGGGGAATTCTAACCCGGCGGCGAGATCTATTGATCCGGGGACATGCTTCGTCGGATTTGGGAGCCACCGACGACTTTGCTGATGGCTACGACAGATTCTCAAGTTGACCCTCAACTGATCTGGAACTCTTGTTCAGTGAGGCTCGTTAGGCTAATGTGGGGCAGGGGTAGTGGCAGAAGGTAGGGAGTTGGTGTATGCGGCGGCGATGGCTGGGTCAGGCAGTGGCAGTAGGTGGCCAGGGTGAGTACGAGTCTGGAGAAAGACACTTTGATGTTGCCGGCGATGGTCATTGTCACCGGCGGCAGGCACTATTGCCGGTGGTGGTCACTCGCCGGCGAGGTCATTGGCCAGCCGGCTGGTCACTATGGTGGGGCAGGGGGCTGGTTGGGCAGGGGGCGGGACTGGATTGGAGTCATTGGACTGCTGGGGTAGCAGCGGGGTTGGTTGGGAAGTTCTGGGCATTGACGAGGCGGCCGGATGTCACTATTGGTTGGTCACCAGGGTCGGGTTGGTCACTGAGATTGGGGTGGTCTGGGGGAGGAGGTTACCGTAGTCAGGATGTCAGTAGAGTTGAGTCACTAAGTGTTGGTAACTGTGGCATTGGTAACTGGCTATAAAGTCACTGTGTCATCGGTCATTGAGAATGTAGTCACTATGACATAGGTCACTGTAATGCATTGGTCAATTAGGTCACTGTAACGCATTGGTCACTGTGGCGGACGAACATTGGTCACTGGATGAGCGGGTGTTGGTAATTCAACGGGTGGACATTGGTCGCTGAGCGGGAGTGAGTGTCTCAATTGATCACTGGACGGAAGTTACTGTGTCAATTGGTCATTGAACGGAAGGAGGTCAGAGTGTAAATTTGTAATTGAGACGTTTGTCATTGAAGCAATAGTAACTGAAATGGTAGTCACTGGAACAGTAGTAACTAGGTCGGGATCACTAGAGTGATTATAACTGGAACAATTTTCACACAACTTTTGGTGTAATAATTTAAATATTTAAGACCATTATGTTCCATATCCAAATATTTATCTTGAGAAATAACATTAAAATAAAAACAAAAACCATTAATTTTAAAAATTGCAATGTTAATTTTGAAAAAAAAAAACGATTGCAATATTAAACTTATCAATATGACGGCATAAATTTATGATGTAGTGCATTGCTAAAAAACGGTTATGCACTTACGGAGTGTATTGCTAAGCACTTGCACTGAGAAATTTTGACGGCTTAAACTTCCGAATGCAGCGATCACGAAGGGCAGTTTAGACATCCAGGTGTTTATTAGTCTGGAAACTAAAAGAAAATCACTTTTTTGTCGATTAGCCTTTTTTTAGTAATATTAATGACAAAACCCCAATAATCAATAATTGAGATTATTAACAACGGACCAATAATAGTTGAAATTATTACAAAATTGTCCAATTTTTTTTTCCTGATAACAGTTGGGAGTATGAGAGTTTCCATCCTTCCCTTCTAAAACAGGATTATTGCAAAGTACATACCCTGTTAGACCATTTGGAGTGGTGTGAGAGTCTAAATGTCAAAAATGGACTCCGTCCATATGAAAACAGTGTTTTAACTCATATTTTCATGAATTCCAGCACTGTCCATAAGATACACTCTACATATTTTTTTACATATCAATTTAGTAAAACATTAATTAAATTATTATAAGTATTTTTTTTCTTTTAATTTATTTCCTGAATAATTATGAAATAAAAACACACATTTCGATTTCTTTTAATTTTATAATAAATTATTAAATAAATTTTATTATTTATGTTTTTAACATTTTTCGGTTAACAAAAAATGAACTTAGTTCATGTAAAGTTTGATTACGGAATATTAAGTTATTTGTGAAGGCCACATGAATTAAAAAATTGTGTTTTGATTTTTCTTGGGCTCATGAAAACTTCAATAGTTGAAATTTCAGATTTTGTTTTCATTTTATATATTGCATATTGGTGTCATCAGGGACGGAGGTATGCATAGTGTAAGGGGGGCCATTGCCCCTCCCAACTTTTCATTCTTTTCTATAATTGTGGTAATAGTGTTCCCATAATCCCCTTTTTGTGCTTTGAATGTTTAATTTCTTATGCTAATTTTTGTTTTCTGGTACTTCAGAATAAGTCATCCACTTAATATACTATTCTATTACATTAAAATGATGGAATATATACAACATATTACTTATGATTAATATATATGGAGTATACGTTTAAATTTAATTATTACTTTATTTCAATTACATTTAATTAAGTAGATAGAATTATTCATCTTATAAAAGAAAGATTTTAAAAAAGTGAACATGTCATTATAATTTTGATTTTTTTAATCGTCCTACAAAATCTTACAAAATATATTCAACTACACAACAAATTTTAATACAATGCATTCCTCTATTTATACGGTACATTTGATAATTTGTTTTTATGTAGTACATTTTGCCCCCCTCCAATAAAATCCTGGCTCCGTCCCTGGGTGTCATATGAAAGAGTATAAAAAGTTATGAATGTTAATATATTTTTTTTCTAAAATTTGATTTTTTTTATGGAACTAAAATTTGATTTATAAAAGACAAATTATAACAATTTCAAAAAAGATGGAGTTTTATTTTCTGGAGCCCACTTGTACCCACCACTCATAATTCCTTTATTTTTGGCAAAGTAGCACTCTCACGTCAATCGGCCAGCTAGAATTGGACTCCCCCTCCCTATCTCCATTTTTAACCTCCTAAAATACTCTCCAATGTAAGAAATTAAGAGTCCAAAATCTCCATTTTTAGCATTTTAGACGCCTAATGCCTTATCACTACAAATGGTCTTACAAATTTGAAAACAAGTGTTTAAGGCATAAGTGCATAACATCACTTTTACCCCAAATTTGTAAGTTTTTTTTGTACTGGTAACTTTGTTCCTCTAAAATATCCTGACCAAACGGATTGCAGGAAGCTACCTCATCGGCCTCCGCATATCACTCCAGCAAATAAGAAGGATTGATACTCCGTATATCGGTAAGTGAAAATGAGTTATGCTTCAGCCATATTTTCACAATTTCTGCAACCGGGATTGTGTCCCTACTCTCCCAGCCGGCGTAGTTTTAGTTCAAGAATCCCAGGGGCTGTTTCTGTCCTCAAATCATATATTCCTGGTACTCCTCTCTTATCGCCCTCATCTTGATTTTCATTTCAATTATAGTATTCATGAATTACAATCCTGGGTTCCTTAACAAATTGTCAATAGTGAGCGGGGTTGATGAAGACTATGTTTTGAGAGACTTCTTGAAGGAGAGAAAGTTGAATGGAGACTTCATAGCTAGAATTTCTGATAAAATTTGGCTAAGAGACGTTGCTAACGTTGAATATACAGAACCTGAGACTGGACCGACAAATAACGTTCAGCTATTGGAGGAGGTAGTGAATATATATAGATACTTGCTTTCAATTTCTGATGTTCTTCAGCGTTTACTAAAGAAACTGTACGGTTAAAACGAAATTGCAGGATTTAGGGGAAGGAAATGAAGGTGGGTTTTTGAAATTTAAGAGCACCAGAGCATGGCTCCTAGGTGAGGCCTCACCACCTGTTAATAAGAAGAGAACCTTTAAGGTATATCAGCAAACTCTTTCCTTCTAAATGGAAAAATAAGATATTTAGGCTCTCTTTGTTTACAGGAATATATTTAGTGATTCTCCTGGGTTTAGGACACTAAGTATTCTCTTTAATTCCTTGGGTATGATTGGATGAAGATAAATGCTAGGAAAAGGGAAAAAATATGCTATGGAAGATTATTTTCTTATGTTCATTTTACCCTGGAAAATACAAAAAAGGTGAAATATGCGACTTTTCTTCTTCAATTACATTTATTAAGATTTCTTAGTCATTATATCGTAGACACTAGACATCAAGAACAAAATGAGTTTCAACAAATAAGGTTTTTATTAGTCCTGGTTTTTATTTCGCACCACATTTTCCTTCCGATTTCTATTGTGTTCTCATTTACATTATCCTTCCAAAGCACTTTCCCGGATCTAAACTGACCCCTGTACTTTTGTGGAAAATGACTCCCGTTTGAGAAATGGAAAATTATTTCCTGAAGCAGCTTTATATTTTCTTCATTGGTCAAACACAATTCTGACCCCAAAATCTTTTGGGAATAAGGCTTGGATGTTGTTGGTCAAACACAATACTATACATAGATCAACTTATTTTCAAGGAAAACATTTTCCATAAAAGAATTCCCGCAGCAAGTTAATAATGTTTCCGGAAACAAATGGAGCCTTAAAAACTGATTTCAGTAGAACTTGTGATCACATATTCACATGTACAGGAGCTACAAGATGATAGTGACAGACGGAAAATGCTGAACTTTCTCAGATATGAAGCTGTATGTTCTCTATGAGACTCACATCTGTCATAAATAGTTGGCTTCTAGTGTCACAATGTCACTGTTCATATAAGGTCTATGAGGTATCTGAGTTGCCTAGTAATTTGACAATTACATTTTTTGTTTGTCTTCACTATTGAAAGATATTTCCGAAACTAAGAAGTTATGCTGAATGATAGTCTTTAAGATGTTTACTATGACTTCAAAGTACTTCATTTTTTCTTCATATAGCCCCGTCTCATTGTTTCTTCAGCTGTATCCATGTTTTCTTCACTACTGAAATGGATTCAAGAAACTAAGATCTTGTTTGGTTGTAGAGTTTTGGAGGGGAGAGAGGAAAGTGAACGGGAGTGGTGTGTGTTTGGTAGGAAGAGTCAGGGGGGAAGGAAAGGAAAGTGGAGAAGCTATAGAATCCTCCATACTCCTCAATCCTCAATATATCACTCTCCCATTTTGGGGATTTTTTTTTCTTAGCATATTGGACCTATTTTTACCAGAATTATTCTACATTATTA
The DNA here is from genome assembly GCA_945859915.1 of Cuscuta epithymum. Lineage (NCBI taxonomy): Eukaryota > Viridiplantae > Streptophyta > Magnoliopsida > Solanales > Convolvulaceae > Cuscuta > Cuscuta epithymum. Next base: position 158,660 of record CAMAPF010001150.1, read on the forward strand.
TCCTGATTCTAATGCATGTAGATTGTTACAACATGTAGATCGGTACATATATATTCATACATCCATTCTGATTCTATGTATATATATATAATGTATGTACATATATGATATGTATATATATAAAGAATATGTTTATAGAATAGAGATCAAATACAAAGCCTTCTTAATTTACAAAGTACAAACTCATCTTGACCGTCCGATGAGTTGATCCAAAGGACATAAAGGCAAGGTGGCATTTTTGTAATAAAACCCAACTTTTTAGGGTGCAACTCGTTGCACCTTTATGTGCAACTGTTATTTTTATGACTTTATAATGTGCAATACTTTGAACCTCAATATGCAATGCAAATAACGTCAAGGTGCATCGTACAAATATTTGCACAATAAGCACACTTTGTACTTGATCTTTCCCCTATGTTTATATCAGGTCCCTCCGGAGGGACGGGAGGGACCGTCCGTCCAAGGCCATCAGAGGCCCTTCCCGGTGGAATTTTTTGATGAAATTTTTTGAGCATGTTCCTTATCACATCTAGTTTATTCATACCAAATTTCAGCTAAAAATTCAACCGGGAAGGCACTCAAATGATTTTTGGAAGATAACTGCGTTTTATATGTATATAAACTGCGCGTGTAACTTCTAAAAATCATTTGACTGCCTTCCCGGTTGAATTTTTAGCTGAAATTTGGTATGGATAAACTAGACTTCATGAAGAACATGCTCAAAAAATTTCAGCAAAAAATTCCACCGGGAAGGGCCCCAAATGGCGACGGCCAGACGGCGGGTCCTGTACCTCCGGCTGGACAGTATCAGGCCTCTATATATATTATGTGTATATGTACCATAAAATAATTTAAAACATTCATATACACATACAGTAATTTTACATATTTTTCCAAAATATCATATTTTTCAAATATTCCTCCCCCCTCACTCATTGAACAAAGCATCATATATGTAACCATTCCCCCCAACATGAACCAAACAAGGGCTAAAGAATGTAGTCTGAATGATAGACTTTAAAATGCTTAAAATGTCAGTAGAAAAGCAGTGTATACTAGTCCTTAATTTCCTATATTGCAGCAAAGCACCCTTCCTAAGTTTTTTCTTCATGTAGTAACCTTACAGCTTGAAGATCTCGCATTTTATTGTATTTGATTGATTTTAACTTGTTTTCCTTATTTAATAGATAATCCTAACATTACTATGCTCAGTCCTTCACTTCCTTGATACATTCATGATCTTAAACTCTTACTCCGTATTATTCTGCATATGATATATCCTTAACTTATTGTATCTGGTCAGTGGTCATCCTGAGAAAATTTTGTAAACTTTACCTTCGCATGCTCTGTGTTATAAGTTACAACTTTAACATAGAGTTTAAGGTAATTCAGATAGCCCTGTACATTCAGATGCATAATGCTGAATTTCTAAATCCAACCTCAAAAGCAAAAGAGGGGGAAAAAGGGACGGACATCTGCAAGTTCTTCAATACACATTTGCTAAATATTGTTTTGAGTTTATTAGTTTAAAAATCCAACCTTCAAAGCTTCTTGAACATCTACAGAGTTGTGAATAAGGGGTTTCATGTTTTGAATTTCGGTTATTAGCTGAAGAGGGACTTGCTATTTTTAACTGTCAGCATTGGGACTGCTTGTGGTGGATATTGCCTCCTAGCTTTTTCACCAGAGGTAATTCTCTACAGTCATTGTATAATTATCTGCAACAGAACTTCCGCTTTCAATATCCAAATGACTATCTGGCCTTATTTTGTGGAATATCAAAATAAAGAAACTCAAACTTGAATATCTGAAATTTGCAAAGATGTTGTCTCAATAACAAAGGATGAGACTCCATGTGACAAGAATAAATTAATTCCAATTTAACAAATATGTGGATAGCTAAGCACAAGGTCTCTCTAATTTTACATGTATAAGGTGTGCCCAAGCACAAGAAGTACATTTTGTGCATTATAGCACCCTAAAATCCCACAAAACATACCAATACAAACCCAGCTTTATGAAGTATTTAACTAATAAAAGAACCCTTATAGCCATTGCTGGCTGTTCAGTGTTTGAGTAGTGGGATTGGAATAGGCGGTCAAATTTTTTCAATTGTGTTTCATGGTCAAATTGTTCCAATTGTGTTTCATCCAAATGGCCCGCTTGGAGAGCAGTTGGCGTTGGACCACTCAAACTGCGCTGTCAAATGCACACTTATGTTATTTTTAGAGATAAAACTGTTGAATTCTGAGAGTTACTTATCCAACTAATAACTGGTGTTGGTTGCTCATTACAGGCTGCTCTAAGCTACACAACAGGAGTGTTTTTCAGGTTCAGTCTGACACGTATTTGCTCAAAACTGTTCTGCGAATCAAATTGCCTTTGAATGATCTCGGCTTAGCAAGTGACTAAACTAATTAGAGGCAAAGCTAATATGATTTGCCACTGGCCACTGGCAAATTCACAACATATATTAGTGATAGTAAGAAAAGAACAAATATACCCCTGGTTTGTGCATATGAGAACATTTATACCCATGAACTTTTTCGAGGAACAGTTGATCACAGAAAGTGTAAATGTGGAACATATATACTCTTGGATTGAAAACGAAAATAATTACATATTTATAACTAAGTTAAAGGTTGTTTACAAAAATGTGACCTCGTAAGTGTAGTGAATTACAATAGTAACTTTAGTCAAGTAACTTATGTTCAATTTTTAGAGTTGAGCTACCACGACATTATATTATAGTAACTTTCAGTCATATTTTTGTAAATAAATTTTATTTCAGTAATATTTAAAAAAAAACTCTTAAAAAGCGAAATAACTTAAAAAAAGTTAGGTACGCCATTCCAATTTTTTTAAAGTAAAGAAGAATGAATAAACACATATAACTTCTACAAAGATAACGTTTTTAGACAAGGGTAATCAATGCTCCATACTTTATGTGTTTAATTGTTCCCAAAAAAAGTCAGAATGCCAGATATATTTGTTTGTTGAGTTATATCGGGTTATATTTGTTCCATATCCCATTATTCAAAAGATTGAACATGAGTACATGTCTTGAACATGGTCAGTTTCTGAAACTAGATTTCTTTATCCCCCCATGCGCTGGCAGTCTGGCACGCAGAAAAGGGAGAAAAAGATACTAAATTATGATGGTCTCCATATTTCTCATCTATGGATTGCTAATTAATGATTTTGAATGAATGTATTATGTATATATCTACAGTTGCATGTACTTACAACTGCTATGCCGGCATGTGGATATGCTCACAAGGGAAATGGTTCCAGAAATATTCATGAAAAAGAAAGAGAAGAAGTACTTTTAAATCCATAAACAATTTCATCGATTTTCAGTTTATTGTATGGGAGTGACCTTTTTTTTAACTTTTGCACGTCTCTGGACTAATTTCCTTACAGAATTGGAATTAGAAGTCAAGACTTTAAGGATTTGTTTGAGAGAACAGTTAAGGGTAGTGGCATTGCTCTTTCATCCACCAGACTTGTTATTCCTGCAGCAATATATGGATTATGGGAGTTATCTCAGCATTCTAACCACGTTCTTTTTGACTTCCAGGTATACTGTGGCAACATTCTACTATCTTGACTTAAATAAGTCTTTTGTAAAAGTCCCAAATTTATTGACTATTTTGTTGACGTTGTGATCTACTCAGCTGGTGCCTGCAGTTTTAGGGCTATTCGTGTACAAAGCTGCTGCTCTAGTGCAAGTCTACAGAGACAATGATGACCTTCAATTTGTTTTTCCGGAGAACGAAGAAGTGTCTGACAACTGAGGAAGATGTTCATTGGCATTTGCTCTTTTCATGGTATTAGACGTTTTCTAGTTCCACCTGATGGGTTTAGACTAAGAGGCCTGACTAACCAATGCGCATCTGAGTTGAGGTTGAGCCCATTGCTCAGCCTTGGGAATAGCCCTTAATGACCGATGTTGAGCCCAGCTCTCGTCCTATGAAGAGACTGTTGCTTGCTTTCTATTCACAATGTCTGGGTATTCATTCTGGCAATGATTCGGGCATTCTGCTTGACGCACACCAGTCTCGGCGTGTCATTATGCATGAATTAGTGCAAGAATAATATGAAGGTAGTCACTGACTTTCTTTTTTTTACTAATGCAAACATTGATGGTGAGCCATTTGAAGACTTTCTTGTGGTTAACTACTGTGAGTTGTGACTGGTTTCATCTGTAAATTTCATTCATTATCCGGCTACTTCGTAATTTGCAACTTATAAAAATTCCGGAGATGGCACCTTATGATTTAAGGAATTGAGAAGATCATTTTGGGATGGTTAAAAAAGGAAAGCAGGAAGATCTAAGCGGGACGGAGGGAGTATATTGTTGGTATTTTAATAGGTTCACATGTTAATATTAAAATGTTTTAACTTGGATTTATTTCAGTTCCAGATCAGACTAGAATAGATCAGACTAGATCATAAAAATCCAGTTCAATTATAAGCATCTCACCCATTGCCGAGTTGGTATTGCAAGAGAGTGTTATTATATAGATGGGGAACGATTGTTCGAATCCTAGTCAAGTCGGTATTTGTTTTTATAAAATTTATAAAATTTTGTTATGTTTTTTGAATTGTATATGTTCTCACACCAGAAGGTCCAGAACAAGATGACAATTCCTCTTCACGGGCGCAAGCCGCGCAACAACTCCAACAAGAACGATATATTGGACTGAATCAGCATAAACTTTATTTTGGAAATTTGTTTACGTGAAAATTTTACCCTAATAATCTAAAAAAATAGAAATTCAGGGTGGGCTGGACCCTAGCTACGTTCTTGAAATTTGGTTGATGATTCTAATTTTTTTTTAGGTAATGAATTGAACTGATATATGAACCAATGTAACCATTTTATATTAAGTTTTTATGGTCCAATAATATTTGTGACCCTTTTGGTATTTTTTTCACATAATACTGTAGTTACTAGTTATCCTTTCCATTTAATTAATGTTCTCAAACATGCCACATAAACCCCGGGAAATTTTATGGAGCCCTATATGACTCCATTATGGAGTCATATCAAGGTTGTTAAAATCGTATTTTTGAATCGAATCGGTAGATGTTTTTGAAAATCGAATCGTAAAATCGAATCGCAAATCGTAAGATTTTATCAAACATATTTTAATAATTATAAAATAAATAAATATTAAAATTAAGTTGCAAGTTAATGGTATTATGTCATTTTATTACATACCACTATACCTACAAGGTCAAAAACAAGATTTATAAACTATTTTTATATTGTAAATAGAGTGGATAATAACAATAAACATATGTAAAACATAAAAATAATTAAATAACACAAGAATCCATTACTTTTTTTAAATATACCATTGATGTTATTATTATTGAAATTTTGTATCAATTTGTAGTAGTTAATTTTAATAAATTTGAACCATTTTCACTAAAAAAAAACTTATTCCGATTTTGCTACGATTTTGATACGATTTTATACGATTCTACACGATTTTTGTACGATTTTATTACGATTTTGTATGATTTTATGATTTTACGATTTTACCTGCGATTTGAATCGATTTATTATTGTAGAATCGTAAAATCGTACGATTTTACGATTTAAATCGAGATTTTAACAACCTTGAGTCATATAGCACATGTGACATTATCATAATCATTCATTCATGAAATAGGGTCCTCCACTATAAATGAACTATCGAAATGAATGGTTGTGATAATGTCACATGCGCTATATGACCCCATAGTGGAGTAGGGCTCCATAAAATTTTTGCATAACCCCCCCCATTTCATTTATTAAAATGTGAGAGGAAAAATATTTTTTCCGGTCCTGCCTTCAATATATTATCCCAAACTAAACAGTAAACACTATCTTTAAGTTTAAAGGGTTGGAGTTAGAGATGGCAATGGGGCGGGGGTTCACTCCCCCATCCCCGCCCCGTGTCTAAAAAATCACTCCCACCCCCGCCCCATCCCCCACTACTATTCGACCCGCCCGACCCGCTAGACCCACGGGTACCCAACGGGGGAAGTACTCGTCAAAAATTAACATCATTTTAGACTTTGACAATTTTTCAAAAATTAAACAATGCTTCTAGTAGCAAAAAAAAACATTTACTTTTTAAGTGTCAATGCAATCTTACATCCCATTACAAATCTAGAACACATTATACGCGTTCTAATTTAGTCATTTTTATCAAACTCTAAATTAGCATTGATTAGATCTATAATATTTTCTTAAACCTTGCATTCAATCAATCATGGTCATTTGACGGCTTCTAGGATGACCTATGAATCCTATGATCACCAAATTTTAAGAGCCCTAACTACAATCATAAAGATGACATTCAAAAGAAAAGAATTAATGCATTGTGTTGAGGTTTATTCCTTCAACCCTCGGGCCCAACACGTAAGCCCAAGGATTTCGAGTGGAGTGAGTGTATGGATATCTAGCCCAACAAGCAGATGATATGGATTATAGAGAACAAGAAGTAGCAAGTAAATGATTAGGTATTATTATCTCTTAATAACTCCCTAATACAATACTTTTTGCTAAAGGCTCCGTCGGCCGTTCGTCTTACAAGGCAGTAGAAGCGCTGCGAGTAAGAATGCTATAGCTAGAGTGCTAAGAATAGAAAGTTGTCAACCCTTTACAATGAAATAAATGCTTCTATTTATACCCGCCAATGGGCAGGTGGCTATGCTGACGTGGAGGCCTGTGGACCGCTTGTGCCCCAACCACCAAATCTTCTGCATTAAATGCACTTCCCGCCAGAATCTAGGTTTCCCGCCTAAATAATGGGCACGTTCGTCCGCCAGGGAAGCGAGCTGGATCGCCCCAAGTGATCCCCAAGAGGTTCCGGCTGTTCGTCTCCTGGCCTCGTGGGTTTTCTTCATGTGGACTGGACTTCCTCGGATGACTACAGACTCGCCATGGGGACGTTCGTTGTCATCCGCTGGGCCTGAGCTCCCAATCCCAGACGTTCGTCCCTTCCCAAGGAATGTGGTCCTGCGGGCTGGTGTTGAGGTTTGACTGGACGTACGTCTGGTGAAGGAAGGGTTAGTGGGCCGGACCTCGGCTTGGGCCCTTAACCCAACACAAGTCCCCCACTTCTGATGTTCTGAGCATGCGCAGGACATAAGGAAGTATGAATCTCCTCAAAGTAGACGTTCGTGCCTTGATACTTGTGTGTATCGCATCCAGTGGAAGCGTACGCTCGTGGTCATGGTGCTTAACAGCTGTCGACGGTTCAGGAAACGAGGTGACGGCTGCTGTAGCGGCGGTGCATTTTCCAAGGAGATGTCATCATTACGCCTTCGCCCCACGCACGGCGCGTGAGGCGGAATACGCTCCCTGCCACGCGTCAGCCTCCCGTTGGCTCCCCCACCGGTGTTTCTCCTATAAATGCCGGTTTTTCCCTCTGGGTTAGGGTTCCCAATTTCTGCTCTCTTGTCTTCGAATTCCCGCAGCTCTTCAAGTCTTCTCCCGCTTCCAAGTTCGGCTAATCCTTCTAAGGTAATTCTCATCTTCTACTTCTTTTTCTTGTCTTGAATTCTTGCTGCTATGGTTTCGATGGAGATCTCGTCAAGTTCCGGCTCGGGTTCATCGGGTTCCTCCTCGGGCTCCTCTTCCGACTCCGGTTCGCGCTCTTCGGGCGAGACCAGCACTTCCGGTAGTTCCGGCTCGGCCCCTACCGTGGGAACTGTTCAGGCCGGGGAGGCCCAAAATGTGGTTACTGTGACGGTCTCTGGTGAAGAAGGTGCTGATTTGGGGGAACAAGGGGATATGGCCCTTGACGTAGTGGACCCCGTGGCTGATGCCGGGGAACAGGAGCCCGCTGGTGAGGACGAGCGTCCAGATGGGTATGACTCTGGGGTTGAGGCTCTGGACGGCTCCGACATCGAAGTATTCGAACTTGGGCTGAAGATAGATGTGGAGAGGCATCTGTGCCCGATCAAGAATGTCTTGTGCCATGAGCAGATCTTCTCGCAGGTGGCCCTCAACAAATTGAAGGTGTTCTTCCCCCCTCCGTCCGTATACAGCTTGCGTGGTGCAACCCACGTGATGAGGAGACGTCCAGGGATGGTTATGGTGCTCCTGGATTCCATCGAGGCTGGGCTGCGCTTCCCTCTTCATCCGTTCTTCGTGGAATTCTTCTGTTGTTACCAGATAGCCCCCGCACAGCTCATGCCGAACTCCTATCGGTTCGTCTCCGCCTTCCTAGTCCGCTGCAGGGACAGTGGGGTCACCGCCACTTTGGACTTGTTCCATTACTTCTACCGGCTCACCCCCCAAAATTCTGACGGTTTCCTGAGCATTGCAGCTCGTCCCAAACGGAGGCTGTTCAGCGGAGCACCGACTTCCATCCATGACTGGAAGAACCGGTTCTTCTTCGTGCGGTACGCGGATGCTCGTCTGCCATTGCGTTGGAACGGCTATCCGCCCAAGATAGGATCTCCGGAACTGACCAACGACCTGCAGGAGGACATCAAAAAGATCTCGACGGGCGGCATCCGGCCCTTAGATGACTTCTTAACTTTCGAGGTGCTCGGCCTGGGAGGCAGGAATAGGTACCGCCCATGCTCTTGGACATCTCCCCTTCTACGCTCGTCTCGGGGTATTGGGCGGTCCTCTCCTCCGAGGTGAGTTTTTTCTGACGCTCGTCCATCTAACCCATTTCCCTTGTCTCTTTCAGGTCTTCCCCCAACCCCGGAGCAGATGAATCACGAAAAGCTCCTCAGGACGAGGAAAGGTAAAGGTGCTGCCGCCGATGCTGCCCTTGCAAAAGCCAAAACCGTCCAGGCAGCTGACTCCAATTCTTCCGCCTCCCAGGCCGATCGTCGCACCGTGGAGGCGGAGCAGCACCTCATTGCCACGGTGATGGCACAGGGGTCCCAGGCCCCAGTCCTTGACTCTGGCATCCCCGAGGTCGTGGCGCCTCTGCAAGCCGTCCATCCTCAGGAGGGGGAGAGAGCGGACAAGAAGTCCAAACGGCCCAGGGGAACCGGTTCTTCGGCCCCTGAAGGGCAAGGGGTGATCCTCCCCTCTCTCGGACGTCCGGCGCATGACGTTTGGCAGGAGGTTGCCTCTCTGGCCGGCGTGGAGATGCCTCCCCGCACGTCTTCGGAAGCTTCTAATGCGGCCCTGGCTGCCGCCCTTCAGGTAAGATCTCGCTCCGCACATGCTGCCTGATCATTTCATTCTAATGTTTTTGAAGTCTCACCTCCCGTACTTGATTTGCAGGTCGGGCTCTTCGTTCTGCAGTCTGAGGCTGCCCGAGAGGCCGAGGTCCTCCAGGCGAGGAATAAAGCAGATGTTGTCCTGAAGAAGGCGAGAGAGGCCGCTCGTCTGCATGAGAAGGAGCTGGCCGCCAAGGACAAGGAGCTGCAGGCCGCCCTGTCGGTAGCCCGCGAGTCCTCTGCGAAGCTCGCAGCTCTGGAGAGGGCCGGTTTCAAGCTCGTCCCGGCTCTTCCCGCCCCCAAGGATGAGGCACCCGAATGGCTCGTCGACGCCTCTGGGTATCACAACTCCGGGGCCTTCATGATCGCCGCCCAGAAGTACCTTGGGGGCGCTTTTGGTGATGTGTTCGCCGCCGAGCTGCAGAAACAGGCGCCGAAGGACCGCCTCAAATTCGGGGTCCGAATCCTAGAGAGTGCACCCCTTGCCGAGAAGTTTTTGTACGATGTTGGGGATAGCTCCTTCGTCATCGGCTACAACGAGGGGGCAAGGGCCACACTGCCGGTCTTCGCCGCTCTTCAGGGGCCCAGATTTGACCTGGCCGAGCATACGTTTGATCCGGAGCTGGTCCGGGCGGTGGGCAAGTTGAAGAGGGACGCCCGGCGGGAAGAGGCCAAAGCCAGAGGTGAAGTCCCGGAGCCTCCATCCCCCGAACCGGAGCCCGAGGAGGAGGAAGAAACCGTCCCCGGGGGGTCCCGGCCCGTTTCTCCAAATTTTGTGTAATGTAACTTGTAGTTTTCTTGTTTTTGAATCTGTACTTATCCGGCCAGTAGAGCCGAGGAATATACAACTCTTTTGCTCTATCATTGTCTCTACGTTCATGAACTCTTTTTATTTCCTTTCTTCGTTGGTAGTTTTTCGTTTTCCTTGGGGACGTTCATGTCCATAACTCGCCCCTGCATCCCAACCTTTCGGGATACGAACGTATGTCTGAGAGCACCACATATGTAAACCACTCCCCAAGACGTACGGGTGGCCACCGTAATCTCCCGGACCAGAGTCGGCCGTTCGTCTATTCGACCAGGCGTGGTGATACGAATGCGCTTCTCCGAACCATGCCTTGATGGAGGAAATTCGCCGCTTCTGGAATAGCGTAACCTTTTTACGCTTGCGCTTAAGCCAGGTATCCGTCTCGGACGTGCGTCTGATGTGAACATGGGACTTACGAGCACATACGCACGTTTTCCTATGAATTTGGCCTGTAGGTACGCTCTCTGTTTGCCCCTTCGGGGGACGTTCATGGCATCAAACCGGATTCCCTCGCAGTGACCGTGAGGTGCTAACATCGAGGAGCCTTTAATACCGCGGTTGGTACCGGTATCCGGGTGCCACGTGTTCCACCGTGACTGGCACAACTCCGCGGTGTTGCCTATAAGTACCCAAGTCCTTGCGAACCCTCCATTTGCTCCATCTCTAGCTCTTGTGCTGCACAATCACTTCCTCTCTCTAGCTTTCTTTGGTATCGCTTCCGATTCCAGCACCCGTAGGTACCGAACGTCGTCATGTCTTTGTCCATATCAGGGTCCCAAACTATTGATAGGTTCGACGATGGGTGCTCCTCTGGTGATGACCTAGAGTTTTATGAGCGGGGTATGCCACCTCGGCCCCCCCGCCATCATCTGAACTTCTATGGCGTTCGTCGCCAGCGTCAGCGTCTTTTGAATGCGGACCGTCGGCTAATAAGCCAATGGTTCCTTCCCCCAAGGGTTTACGACGACCGTCGTCTGCGCAACCCAATGCGCCATCGGCCCGGCTATGTGGTGGTCCACTTGGACTCGGTTATAGCCGGCCTTCTTTTTCCACTTCATAGCTTCTACCTAGAGCTTTTTAGGAGCCTCCAGGTGACGCCCGCTCAGTTCGTCCCCGCCGCTTACAGGATCCTCGCGGGTTTTATAATTAGATGTCACAGTGTTGACGTGACCCCCACTGTGGACTTGCTGCAACATTTCTTCCGGTTATCCCCCTTCGGACGTACGGGGTACCTAACCCTGATCGCGCGTCCGTCCATGGTCCTGTTTTCAAACAATGCCGGGAACCCGGACGGCTGGGAGGAGCGGTTTTTCCTTGCCGAAGTGGGCTCTCCGATGCCCTTCTCCGATAGGTGGAACGCCTACCCGGTGAAGTCCATTCCGCCGCCCATGACGGATGAGGAGCTTGGCTATGCCAAGCGCATAGCTGGTCTTGGCGTCCAGAACCTCCGGTCGCTGGTGGCCGAGCCCTTTAAGGCCCGGGCCGGATTAGGTGCGTCTATTTGTACTTGTATTGTCCTGTCATCTTCTAGTTGTCATGGTTCTGAACGTCATGATTTTCTTCCTGCAGGAGTTTTCCCAACTATATTATCCATGGGGCGTACTCACATTACTTCGCATGCCCATGGCCGCGACAACAGGCATGAGGACAAGGGCAGGAAGCCGCTCGTCCCCAAAATTGAGCCTCGGGCGAGCAGGAGGCGGTCAGACGACACACCAGAGGCCGGGGCTTTGAAGAGGCTCTGCATCGATGGTACCGCCTCCAAAGCCATCATAGTGGCTGATGACTCCGACGGTGAGCCGGGAAGTCCCTTGAAGCGGAGGCCCTCCTCTCAGAACAAGCTCCCTGTTTCCCCTCCGGCCAATTCTGAGGTCCGTCGACTTAGGGATGAAGATGTCCATGCTACCAAGGGCTCTGACGATGCTCGTCCCCCTTCGCCCCCAGAAACCAACGGGTCCTCCCTTGGCCTTATCGAATTCTCGGGGGTTGGCCCTCGTAAGGAGTCGATGATGCTCTTCGGCCAGACCGCGTCTTCGATCTGGTGCGGCCTCAACCTCAAGGTCCCCCAAGATTTCGCCGCCCAGGAAGCTCCTGAGGATCTCCTGGAGTGCGGGCAGAGCACCCTTGACAAGGCCGGGCTGTATTTCCACAGGGCCCGGATGGCCTTTGAGCACCAAGGCAGGGAGATGGCCAGGGTGCGGGCCGAATGCGACGCCCTTCTGAGGAATGCCAAAAGCAGGGCTGGCACTCTTCAAGAGAAAGCCGATGCCTATGACAAGCTCGTTCAGGAGAATGCCTCTCAGAAGGAGCTTCTCAAGAAGCAGGAGGCCGAGCTTGTGGACCTCCGCAGCCGGATGTGGGCCGTAGAGAAAGCCAAGGTGGAGCTCCGTCAGACGGGCGTGGACAATCATGTCCCTATTTATGAGGCCGATGTTGCCAAAATCAGGGAGTCTGGTTCCATTGCCTTTCAGAAATCCAAAGCTTACACCGGTGCCATCCACACCATGGCCATGAAGTTTCTCCCGAGGCTCGTCGGGGAATTCCTAGCCACCTGCCCGGACGCCTACCTGGATGGGGTCAAATTGCTTCAGGCCACCCCCACCGGGGAGCGCTTCCTCGATGATCTTGCCGACGATACTTATCTCAAGGGTATGGTCGGCCTTGTGGCAGAGAATCTCCCGGCCTTTGAGCGTCACTTTGGAGCCCCCTTTGACCCCGCGGCCGCTGGATTTGATTCCCTGATGGTGGATGCCCATAAGGGGGCCCTTGAGCTGCTGAGGGAGCGCAAGGAGCGCGAAGAAGCTGAAACCAGGGAAAAGGCCAAACAAGTCTCCTTCAAGGTCCCGACTCCGGATGTTGACCCAAACTGATTCTCCGCCCATCGTCTTGTACTTGTGCCCATTCTTTCATTGTGTACATTGTACCTTTTATACTGTACTTCCCGGTCATCAGTACCGAAGAATAAAAATCATTATTTGCTCCATGTCTCTATCTCTCTTTCTTTCTCTTTTTTTTTTTTTTTTTTTTTTTTTGGAGTCTTTTTATCAGTCTTTGTCCTTCTCTAGCTTCGTGGGTACTTGTCTCCTGGTTTCGTAGGAGACGTTCGCCATCCCCGCCTTGAGAAAAAACAGGTTTATCCACGTCGGGATTCCCTATCTCCGTTCGTCCCCAGCCGCGAACTACTAGTCTTCTGGCTTCGCAGAAGGCTTTCGTCATGCGCTCATCAGGGGGAGGAACTATGCTTCGTTCGTCCTTGTCGTGGTCCTACTAATCTTCTTACTTCGAAGAAGACGTTTGGTCATCCAACGATCGCAAGGAGGTCACTGGTTTATCCACGTCGGGATTCCCTGCTTCGTCGTCCCATACCCGTGGCCCTACTAACCTTCTGCTTTGGCAGAAGGTGTTCATCGATCCACGGGTCATGGAAGGAACTGGTTTATCCTGCCGAGGTTCCCTTTGATACGTCTAGCCCCCCCCGCGTTCCTACTAACCTCCGCGTCGGGAGACGTTCGTCACGTGGTGAAGGAAGATCAGGCATACCCCGTCAAGACTCCCTCTCTCATAGGAGCTTCTCTCTCCCCTTCTCCTCTCTTCTCATATTTTTTATTATTTTTTTTTTTTTCTTTTTTCTTTTTTTTTTTTTTTGGAGGAGGAAATCGTTTCAATAGCACTTCGGCTTTTAATCTCTCTGTGGAAGTGAAGAACAGAAGTAATCCTTTTCATTTAGAGACGACGATCGGTGGTGTTACATGGTGCTTCGACCAAAATATTACAACGATCTATCTCTAATTATTGGTAGAACTTCTTCAAGTGTTCGGCGTTCCAGATCCCAGCGGGGTTCCCCTCCAAGGTGTGGAGGAGGAACGTCCCCTGGTTGTATCTTCTCATGACCTTGTACGGCCCTTCCCAATTTTTGGCCATCTTGCCACCCTCGAGCGGCCTGCTCTTCTCCCTCTTTCTGAGTACGAGGTCCCCAGCTTCAATTTCGCGGATCTTCACCGCCTTGTTGAAATATCTTTGAGTGGCTCGGTGATATTCCTCCATGCGACGAGCTGCTAGGTCTCTTCGCTCCTCAATGAAATGGAGCTCCGCTCGTAGGTTTGCCTCGTTGTCCTCCGGCTGGAAGTGCCTCGCGCGATGTGTGGGCACCAGCACCTCCGTCGGCACCTTGGCCTGGAATCCGTATGCCAAGGCGAAAGGTGTCTCGCCGGTTGCCGTCCTTGGGGTTGTCCTGTACGTCCAGAGTACGTAATTGAGCTGCTCCGGCCAGGTGGACGCGTAATCTTCCAATTTCTTTTTGATCCCGTCCATGATGGTCCGGTTCATGTTCTCCACCTGACCGTTGGCCTGCGGGTAGGCCACCGAGGCCTTGGAGTGCCTGATGCCCCACTTCGCCAGGTATGCCTCAAATCCTCTGCCGACGAACTGCCGGCCATTGTCGGTGATGACCTGTTCTGGAATCCCGAAGCGGCATATAATATTCTGCCAGAGGAACCTCTGACATTGATATTCGGTGATGGAGGCCAGCGGCTCGGCTTCTACCCACTTTGTGAAGTAGTCAATCGCTACAATAACAAACTTCCTTCCGCCGGTCGTCGTCGGAAGAGGGCCTAGCAGATCTATTCCCCATCTGGCGAAGGGTAGTGCAACCGTCATCGGGGTGTAGAAGCTTGCCGGCCGCCCGGGTACAGGGGCGTATTGCTGGCATACTGCGCATTTCCGGGTATGATTGAAGCAATCCTGTTGGATGGTTGGCCAGTAATATCCCTGCAAGATGATTTTCCGTGCCAAAGTACGAGGGCCCTGGTGGCTGGAACAGATGCCTTCATGTATCTCCTCTATGACGGCCGCTGCCAGGCTCGGTGGGAGGCACCTCAAGTACGGTCCGCCGAACGTCTTCTTGTAGAGCTGCCCATTAATGAGCTCGAAGTTGGGGGCCCTCCTCTTTATCCATGCTGCTCGTCCGGAGCTGCCATCATCCTCAGGCTCGGGGAGCGTTCCATCCCTGAGGTAGTCTGCGATCTCCTTCGACCAATTAGGTTCGGCGATGGAGATGGCCTCTACCCGGATGACGTCCGTCGCTGGAGCCGAGAGTGTCTCTTGCCTGACGAAGCCCCTAATGTGCCGGGGAATGTTCGTCGTAAGGTCATCGGTCGGGGGATTGCCTAGCTTGGATAGTATATCAGCCTCGGCGTTCTCCACCCGTGATACCTGCTCAATTATCACTTGTTCGAACCGCGCGGTTTGTTCCTCCGCGAGCTCCTTGTAAACCTTCATCCTTTCTTCCCTGGTTTCAGCCGTCCCATTCATCTGAGTTACCACCAGCTGACTGTCCATTCTCACCTTCAGACGAGCTGCGCCGAGTGCCTTCGCACATTTCAGTCCTGCGATCAGCGCCTCGTACTCAGCCTCATTGTTGGTGACTTTGAATTCAAATTTCATGGAGTAGTAGGCCCTGAAACCCTCAGGTGAAGTGATCACTGCTCCCCCGCCACAACCTTTTGCACTCGAGGCCCCATCGGTGTACATTTCCCACCAGTTGTTGAGATCATTGCCGCCTTGGAGATCGTCCTCGGTGCGCGCAGTGCATTCGGCGATGAAGTCTGCCAGCGCCTGTCCTTTGATCGTCGGCCTTGGTTTGAACTCAATGTTGTATTGGCCGATCATCAGGGACCATTTGGTTATCCTCCCGCTGGCCATGGGGTTCCGGAGGATCGTGGCGAGAGGCTGTGTCGTGTATACAATCACTGGGTGCGCCTGGAAGTACGGTGCCAGGCGTTTGATGGATGCTATCAAGGCGAGGATCGTCTTCTCCATCAGTGTGTATCTGGTCTCCGGACCGTTCAGCGCCTTGCTCACGAAATAGATCGGTCGCTGAACGCCCTCTGCCTCCTTGAGTAGCACAGCACTCACGGCCAAGTCTGCCACCGCCAAGTACATGTACAGTTGCTCCCCGGGGTCCGCCTTGGTGAGGACGAGCGGAGAAGAGAGGTATATCTTGAAATCTTCGAAGGCAGCTTGGCACTCTGGTGTCCACTCGAAGGGATTTGCCTTCTTCATGATCTGAAAGAAGGGAATTGCCTTATCTGCTAGTTTTGACATGAATCGGCTCAGGGCTGCCAGTCTCCCGGTGAGGCGCTGCACATCCTTCAGATTCTTCGGGGCCTCCATGTCAACTATTGCTTTTACCTTCTCTGGGTTAGGCTCGATTCCCCGCTCACTCATCATGTAGCCGAGGAACTTGCCGCCCTTGACGGCAAAAGCACACTTCTTTGGATTTAGCCTCATGCTAGCCTCCTCCATGATGGTGAAGATCCTCTCCATATCCCGGATGTGGTCCTCCCTCTTCTTGCTCTTGATCAGGATGTCGTCCACGTAAGCCTCCATGGTTTTCCCTAGTACGTCTTTGAACAACATCCCGATCATTCTCTGGAAGGTAGCCATGGCATTCCTCAGTCCGAACGGCATGACCACATAACAGTACACGCCCTCCGCTGTGACGAACGCCGTTTTTTCTGCATCATCAGGATGCATGAATACCTGGTGGTAGCCCCTGAATGCATCCATGAAGCTGAGCAGCTCGCAGCCCGCCGTTTCATCTACGAGCAAGTCGATCCTTGGCACTGGATACGGATCCATCGGGCAGGCCTTGTTGAGGTCCGAATAGTCGACGCACATCCGCCATGTGTCGCCCTTTGGGGCTAATACTACGTTGGCCAACCACTCCACGTGGATGACCGGTCGGATGTGCTTGATGTTAAGGAGCGTAGCTGCCTCCTTTTTGATGAATTCTCGCCGTTCGGCTGCCATGTACCTCTTCTTCTGCTGTATGGGCTTGGCATCCGGCCGTACGGCGAGTCTGTGGCAGATGAGGTTGGGGTCTATCCCGGGCATGTCCTCCGGCCCTCTGGCAAATAGGACTTTGAACTTCCGGAGGACAGCTATGACCCCTTCCTTGATCTCAGGTTCGAGGTCGGCGCCGATGGACACCTTCCTGTCCGAGGGATCATCCAGCTCCACTTCCTCGAGCAGGGCCGCAGGTTCCATACGAGCGTCGAAGTCAGCCTGCCTGGCTTTCTCAGTGATGCTGTTGACCCGGGCTTCTCGCTCTCTGAACCTCTCCATGGCCTTGGTGTAGCAGGCCCTGGCCATGTGCGGATCCGTGCGGGCGACTCCCACCCCTGTCTCGGTGGGGAATTTGATGCATGAGTGCCGCACGGAGCAGATGGCCTCAAGATCCTCCAAGCCGGGCCGGCCCAAAATTGCGTTGTGAGCACATTTTAGGCGGACCACGACGAACGTCATCCGGATGCGGGTGGTGTGAGGTCCATCCCCGATCTCAACGGGGAGGCCGATGGTACCCTCCGCATCGATGCAGTCCCCTGTGAAGCCAGAAAGAGGGGTACGTAGGGGGGCCAGCTGGTCCTTCCTCAACTTCATTCCCTCGAATGCCTCCCAGTAGAGGACATTCACGCTGCTGCCCGTATCAACAAGGACGCGTCGGACGATCGCATTGTTGACGTCCATGCTGATCACCAACTCATCCATGTGGGGGGCCGGTGACATCGGTAGGTCGGCCGGCCCAAAGGTGATGGCCTCTACCTTGTTCTTTTTGGTGGGGGGTGCTGATATGGAGCCCACATAGAGGGACCTCTCAAACTTCTTCCGTTCCGCAGGCGTGTCCCCGGTCTCTGCGCCCCCGAAGATCACTTTGATCTCCAACTTCTTCTTTCCGCCGTTCGGGCCGAGGGACCCCTCCGGACGTTTATCAGCACTCCGATAGTCTACGTCCTTTGGTTCCGCCTCGCGCCGATCGTCGCGGCGCCATGATCGCGATCTCGGGTTCGGCTGCCTCGGGCTATTCTTCTTCAGTAGTTGGGTGAACTCGCCCAGGTAGCCCTGCCGGACCAGCTCGTCGATGGCCATTCTCAGCTGTCTGCAGTGGTCGGTGAGGTGGCCGACCCTCTGGTGGTACTCGCAATATGCGGTCTCATCGTGACCCATAAGGGCCTTCTTGTCTTGTGGCTCCCTTAGGATGCCCTTGTCTTTGATTGCGTCAAAAATCTGGCTGACGGGGTAGGCCAGAGGGACGTGGTATTCCTCCGGGCGTACGCGGCTGGCCTCCGGATGAGCCTTCCACGGAACCATGCCGCCGTCCGTCTTCTTCTTTTTGCTCGGGGGGGATGGCCCGCCTCCGGGACCGAGCCTATCCGCCAACTTTCGGGAAGGGGCGGCAGGCGCGCCGTCCCGCAACCTGATCTCCTCCTCAATGGAGGCGTACTTCTGCGCCCGAGCCAGCACCTCGGTATAGCTGGTGCTGGGATTCCTCCGAAGGTCCCGATATAGGTCCCCCGTTGCTAGAGCGCTGGTGAACATGTTCACTCCTAGCCGCTCATCCAGGTCATCCACCTGAAGCACTTCATCTCTCCATCTGACCAAGAATTGGGCCAGAGGTTCGTCCTTCCCCTGCTTCACACTTGTGAGCGATGTGAAGCTCTTCTTGGGGGTGGTGCTGGCAGCGAATTGTGCCATGAACTGCTGGGACAGCTGTTCGTAATTATCAATGGATCCGGGCCTCAGCTGCCCGAACCATTCTTGCGCCGGACCCCTCAGGGTGCTGAAGAAGAGCCGGCAGATGGCCTCATCAGATGCCCCCAGCATAGAGAGGTTCCCCTGGAAGCTGATCAGGTGAGCCTTAGGATCTCCGGTCCCGTTGTATACTATTCCCTGAGGGGGTCTGCAGTCCCGCGAAATCTCCGCATTCATGACCCTCGGGGTGAAAGGTGAAGTGAGGGAAAAAACGCGGCGTGGCTGGGGTGGCCTCCGCCCGTCTATCCATCGCAGCTAATCGCCGCTCCATTGCCTCTAGCCGGGCCTCCTGTGCGGCCCTTCCGGGGGACACAGGAGGGGCGGCCTCGAGCGCAATGTTTCTTCGTGGGGCAACCGCGTCGGGTTGCCTTCGTGTGATGTGGGCGCCATGTCTTTGGAAACGTCGTCCAATGTTACTGGCGGCGGGGGTAATGACAGTGCCCCGCTGTTCGGAGGGAACATCCGGCGTGCGTCCCCGGTGGTCATCTTGCCAACCATAGCGGGGTGTGTTGGCGCTGGTGTGCTCCCCAGCTCCACGGGAAGACGGATTCTGGCCCAACCTCATGTGGATGGGTGTCCGGCGCCCGGCAGATTCCGCTGTCTCATCCAGGGTCTGCATGCGGTGGACAGGCGATATGGGCGTCCAGATGGTGTTGGCTGAATGCACCTCCTCGTTCGCCTCCTGTTCATCCGCCATTCGGCGCATTGTTTCCGCCAGTTCCCTCATAAATCGAGGGTCATGCCTGGCTTCATGGGGGATGAGGTTTGTGAGGCCACCCTCACCCCCAGTCGTCCCCAACGTCTCGGAGCGTTCCGTGGTTTGCCCGCGGTTGCTCCGTCCGCGGGACAACTGCTCGGAGAGATCGCGTTGGCGGTTGTTTCTTGTCATCGTGCCTGCTTTGGGTAGATTTAGTAGCTGCTTGGGAGAGTTTTTTGGAAACTTTTAGTTCAGTTTCCCACAGACGGCGCCAGTGTTGAGGTTTATTCCTTCAACCCTCGGGCCCAACACGTAAGCCCAAGGATTTCGAGTGGAGTGAGTGTATGGATATCTAGCCCAACAAGCAGATGATATGGATTATAGAGAACAAGAAGTAGCAAGTAAATGATTAGGTATTATTATCTCTTAATAACTCCCTAATACAATACTTTTTGCTAAAGGCTCCGTCGGCCGTTCGTCTTACAAGGCAGTAGAAGCGCTGCGAGTAAGAATGCTATAGCTAGAGTGCTAAGAATAGAAAGTTGTCAACCCTTTACAATGAAATAAATGCTTCTATTTATACCCGCCAATGGGCAGGTGGCTATGCTGACGTGGAGGCCTGTGGACCGCTTGTGCCCCAACCACCAAATCTTCTGCATTAAATGCACTTCCCGCCAGAATCTAGGTTTCCCGCCTAAATAATGGGCACGTTCGTCCGCCAGGGAAGCGAGCTGGATCGCCCCAAGTGATCCCCAAGAGGTTCCGGCTGTTCGTCTCCTGGCCTCGTGGGTTTTCTTCATGTGGACTGGACTTCCTCGGATGACTACAGACTCGCCATGGGGACGTTCGTTGTCATCCGCTGGGCCTGAGCTCCCAATCCCAGACGTTCGTCCCTTCCCAAGGAATGTGGTCCTGCGGGCTGGTGTTGAGGTTTGACTGGACGTACGTCTGGTGAAGGAAGGGTTAGTGGGCCGGACCTCGGCTTGGGCCCTTAACCCAACACATTGTAATAGTAAAGGAAAAAAACATTCACAACGTGCATGAGGCGTTTAAGCTAATATCACTTTATAACTTTCCCAAATTCATTTTACTTTATCCCTAAAAAAATCATTGTACTTTATGATTTTGATAAGCAATTTTACAAGATAGCTTAATTATTAAACAAGAATTAGATAGACCCATTAGACACAATCGATTAGATAGTAAACCACTAAACCCACCGGGCCACCATGCTATTTTAATTACTTCGTATTAGTATTACTATTATTATTAGTAATTATTAGTATTATTATTGAGATTATTATTATTAATTATTACGGGGGACGGGGCGGGGACGGTGCGGGAGTGGATAATCCATCACCCGCCCCATATTTATGCGGGGAGAAACTATCTCCCCACCCCACCACCCACCCCAACTCCCCCCACGGGCCCCGCCATCCTTAGTTGGAGTTCTGTTATCTGGGAATTATGAATCACCCGAACCAAATGCACAGTTGAATCAAAATTACAAAACGAGCCATTGGTCAGCCGTCAGATCAACCGGCATTGGTTTTATCTTCTTCCAAACCCTCACACTTTCAGTCCAACTCTTCTGCAATGGCCAGTGAACCGAGCAAGCCGGAGGTCCTGGCCACTGTCTATTACTCAGTGATGGTTCTGGTCTTCGTGCTCTTCGCTTGCGTTGAGCTCGGCGATGCCGTCACCGCCGTCGACGTCTACCGCCTCGTCCAGTATGATCTGTCCGGCGTCCCATATGGATCTCGGCTCGCCTCTCTCAATCATCACGCCAGCTCATCTTTATTGTCATCTGCCTCCGGGCCCGGTTCCATTGCTGATCTCTCGCGGTCTGTTATCATGCTTCCACTTCGTGAATTGAATCTCACTCTCATCAAAGGTGTGTTTAGTTTACTGCCCGAACTAGCTCGAGGTTTTATTGTATTGGGTCGTGGCCTTTTATGGTTACTATTAAATGCATTTTGACTCTGTAGAAAAAAGGTCCAAGCTTTGAGTGAATCTTAAGTTTATTTAGTTTCTCTGCACTTTCTTTATATCTTCGATGGACTGCTTCCTTTATGCCTTTTTCCAGGAGCTGTAATTTAGCTTGCTAACCTTTATATGGTGGTGCATTTCATTAAATGCGGTTATGCTAGGCTTGCTAGAACTGCAGTCAAAGGAACAACTTATGCTCCAATACCTTTTGATGAGGCTTTACTATTTAATTTGGTTGTAAATATAGATGAAAGTTACAACCCCTATTATATAAATTAGATCGCAATGGTCTTATGATTCTTGTGGGTGACGTAAGTGTTTATTCTTCTTCAACTTGATTAGAGAAATAGTATGATATAGGTTTTATAAGAATAGAAATAATTGTTTAAAGAAACAATGGAGCAAGGAAAGCATTCAAAGTAGAATATAATAACAAAATAAAGTCTTATATTAATTGGTAATATAGATTCTTGATCTGGAAACAATAATATTATCTTTTTTCCATCATCTTTTGGAGACTACTTGTAATGTTCACTTCAAACGGATACACCTTCTTGTGTACCATCTAAATCTTACTCTATTAGTCATCATCTTTTGGCCACATGTCTATAATTACATTGAAGATGTGGCTCAAATGCAAGGATGAAATTTTAGCTATTGGAAACAGGGAGACAAAAAGTTATAGCATGCTTCACAAGCCAAAAATAATTAACAGAACTGAACCAACTGCTTGTAAGCTCAAGACATGATTCTGTTGTTGTTTCGAGTTATCTGATTATCTATTGTTCCTAATTCTTATTTAATTATTATACTCTTTGCTTTAAGCATATTAGAACATTTATAAAAATCAAATTATTTTCAGATATTACTTCTATAGTTCTGCACTCCTGATAACTTTCAAAGTTATGGTATGGATATAGCGACTTAAATAAAAATGAGTGCTACCATGAGTTTCATATCAAACAGAATCTGTTTTCTATATTTAGGGTTTTTGTCCAAGATGCTGATTTTTTTTAAAAGATTTCTCTAATCCGTCTGGAATGACTACTTTTAGGCTTTACCAAGATTCTGAAGCTGAAAAGCTCTAATATAAGCTGGCCATAACAAGCATGTAGAATTCTTGCTTCATAAACCTGCTTCATGAAAGGACCATTGCAAATTTATCACAATGAAACACTATTGTATCTTTAATTTTTTATTCAGAAATTGCCCGAAATAGGAGTAAAAATGTTTTGAAATTCCAAAATAGGAGTATTATTTTTTTTATTCCCTGAATAAGAGTAATCTGCCAAGTTTGGAAAAAATGTCATGTTTAAAGCCTTATAATTTCCAAACTTGGCATAAATTTACTCCTATTTAGGGAATAAAAAACATGATACTCCTATTTTGGAATTTCAAAACGTTTTTACTCCTATTTAGGGAATTCTCTCTTTTTTATTTTATCTTTTTAAACTTTGCAATCAGCCAATCGCATATCTTAACGTTGAACACTTTGATGAATTTGAGTTATGCCTATTCAGTTTGTGCAATATTAAACTTGGTTATGGTCTTTATCAATTTTATTTTCTATCTGCATGAAATTTGCTTTTGTAGTTGAGCCATCCTTGGTCTTTTAATTAATATTTCCTTTGCTAGTTTCTCACCTTATGGTAGAACATATTGAACAGATAAAGCTATTGTTGTTGTCATTGTTTGCAATTTCTGCAGCTTTATCTTTCAAGTAAGATTGTTCATCCTACTTTTTTATCTTATTGCAGAATATATTGGACAGAAAAAGTTGTTGGGGGGTTTACTTTTATTACTCCCACCAAAATTTAGTCCAGATAACCTTCACGCTGCTGGCGAAGCTGATGCCTATTCTGATATAGACCGCACAAGGAGCATATTGAATGAGTTGGAACAGTTGCTCATTCATGTAAACATCCCGGTGGGTGAATATGTGTATTTTTAAAACATTATGACAAGGGGCCTTTGCATTTGCTAGTTTTTAATTTGCTGGTGTTTTCACTTGTCACAGATAATTGAATCTTTGCTTTTGTCTCCTCTTTAACCTTATGCAAAGTTATTCAACTGTGTTATTGTCTGTTTCAGTATCCTGTTTATTTTGCTTTTGAGGATGATAGTATCGGTCCTGTTTTGGCTGATATCAAGAGAAGTGACGCTATTGGTCAGCCTGCAACAGCCACAACAGGCGGGTTAGTAGATGCATGTGTCTTATTATGTATTTTGTTTTAAGTGTTCCGTATGTTCTGTATTTGACTATTTGCATTTTGCACTCTTGGTGCTTTTGAATTAAACTATTTTTGTTCCCAGAAATGGATTTAAATCTATTTCTTGTAGGTATTGTAACCGCGTTTGCCAAGATTTACATGATTGCTAACTTTCATACATGCCAGCTTTTAGCTAAATGGTTATGCATTCACCAAGTGGAATTAAAATTTCGTACTTTTAATCAATCTTGAAAGCTTGTTACATTGTTATAGAAATATATGGTTATATTTATGTGATTTTGAAAGTTAAACATTTCTTCTCCTTTTCTGGGTTTGAGTCAATATATTCGCCTAGTTTCTCCATTCAAATAGTTTCCTATTTTCCATTTATATGTTCTACTTCTTATGAGCACGAATTGTGGAAATATTATGCCAACAGCCAACCTAAATTGTTAGTGTCAATATTGATTTCTTTGCCATCATTTTGCTGAACCACTGAATAATATTTGATCCTTTACAGATTCAAGCTTGTCGTTTCTGCTCGAGAACCAAAGAAAATTGCATCTCCCACCATTTCAAATATCCAGGTTTTCATTAGTTGTCCTCCACTCATGCAGTACAATGTTTGTAGGATCATCTATAACTGGTTTTTTGAAAATATTTAGGAAGCAGATAGGTTGGTTACAACTTGCTGGTTTTTGGAAAAAGGAAAATGTATAGCATGGCTTGGTGCACAGGACATTTAATTTGGTTAATGGAGGAAGCATGGAAATTCCTCACCCCCTTCCTCTAACTTTGAATTAGTGCAAATCATTTCATTGCATGTTCCAACAAGTTTATCTGCTAAGTGCTAATTAAAAGAACGTTTGATCTAAAATAACCTCTAAGCATAGTTTCTAAGTCAATAATTTTTGTGAAGAAGTTTTTTCATTGTTAAAGTTTTATGATACATAATTAATCTGTTCTGATATTATAAAACTATCAGGGATGGTTACCGGGCTTGAAAAGTGACGGTGAAAGCCAACTCCCAACTATTGCCATAGTTGCATCATATGATACTTTTGGTGCTGCACCGGTAAGTTGTTGTTTGCATGCAGTGATTAATTTATTTATTTATTTGTTTTTATTTATTTATTTGTATTACATTAGAATATCAATTTTCTTAACATCTTAATGTATAACTTTATGTTGGTAGGCATTGTCTGTAGGGGGTGATAGCAACGGAAGTGGTGTTGTGGCACTTCTTGAATTAGCTAGGCTGTTTTCCATTCTTTATTCAAATCCAAATACAAGAGGCAGGTATAATATACTTTTTGGATTGACATCTGGTGGGCCTTATAACTACAACGGAACATATAAGGTGCCTCTCTTTCCAGATTTACTTTCTGAATCTTCATATGAATTAAATATCTTTCCATTGGCTGACTTTGTAATCTTGGTTTGCAGTGGCTTCGAAGTTTTGACCAACGTCTACGTGAGAGTATAGATTATGCTATTTGCTTGAATAGCATTGGTTCATCCAACAATGAGTTATGGATGCATGTTTCTAAACCTCCCGAAAATGCATACATAAAGCAAATCTTTCAGGTAGGATGGAAATTCTTGAAATAAATTCCGCTGTGCTAGTGTTGGAAGCAATTTACCACAGTACACCTAATTTCAAAGTATTCTTAAAAGTGATAAACACAAATCAATAGGGCGGTTACTGATACATCACTATTTGTGACTAAAAAAGTATATCTCTGAAATCAGGTTCCACCGGTCAATGACCAGTTCTTATATTTATATCATCATTATTATTACTAGTGAGTAGTGACCAAATTTGAACACTTCTGAACATTCTAGACTAATGGTGTGATTTTTGCAGGACTTTTCTAATGTTGCTGAAGAAATAGGGCTTCAAATTGGTCTTAAGCACAAGAAAATTAACATATCCAATCCCCGGGTAAGTAGATAAGCGTGGTGTGTATGGCACTCTGAAAATTAGGTTCATTGAAACTGGCTTATTTTTAGATGATCTTACTCTTCTCTAAGGAACTACTTGATGAACCATGCTCTTTGTGTGTGTGTGTGTATAATGGATTTTTTTTTCTTTGTATACTTTTTATTTGTATGCTAGCATTTGATATTGTCACAGAAACATACATTACTCGCTTTCCGTTAATAAGGATCTTTCTCTGGGTTCCTACTATACATAACCTCCTCTCCGTCCAGGAAACAAAAGTGGGCATTCACCAACTAGTATTCCAAAATTTATCCTCAACAGAGGAGATATTAACTACTTAATCAAGTTTTGGGGGCAAGCTCACCTCACTGGCTTAACATATCATAGGTTTCTGAACTAGATGAGAAATCTGTCATTGCTTTGGAGGGTATAATAATCTTTTTTTTCCGTGTTTTCTATTTCATTCAAAGGACGGATACTTTTAAGTTTAAACATTAGAAATTTTTTGTATACTAGTTGTAGAACTTGAATATATCTTTCCAATGACATGAAAGGTCTCATATGGATAATCCTAAACTAAGAAATGATCAAATGTACAGCTAAGATATGATCAAATGTACAACTAGATGACTTTCTGAATTAGTAGAATTGACTTTTGATATTTTGGTCAAAATGTCAAATAAGGATGAATCCTCTAAAATATTGAAACTCTACTCTACTCTATAATAGTTATAGAGACTGAATTTAGATTTTCAAAGACATGTAGTAATTTTTTTAGACTGTCTCATAGTTGCTAATTAGGGTAATGCTATCATATTTGTAAATTTCTGAGGGGTGTTGCAAGTGAACAGAGCTGTAAAGCATGTCTTTTTATCTGTGCACCTTTTGATTCACTTCTTGAACCCAACTGTTAAATAGGCCCACAGTCACTTGTTTACTTTGCTGACAAACTGCTAAAAATGATGTAGGTAGCCTGGGAGCATGAACAATTCTCAAAGCTAAGAGTAACTGCAGCAACCCTTTCTGAACTTTCATCTCCTCCTGAATTGCTAGAAACCACTGGAGGTCTTGCTGATAACAGGTTTTAATCTCTTCTTCTTCTTCTTCTTCTTCTCCTTTTTAGAGTCTTTTTAACAAAGAATATTTTCGTATCACTTTCATATTATAAATAATTTCGTATACAAATATACGAAATTATCAGCATCATTGACCCCAAAAATTTAACATCATTGACCCCAAAAGTCAATGATGACTAAGTCAATGATGACTAAGTTTCAAGGGGCGGAGGTGGTATACTTTTTTTATTTATTCTATATTATCTTGATTGTCTTGATATTTATTTTGTTAATCATGACTCACTGTGCAGACATTCCGTAAGTGAAGCCTCAATTATTCAGGCTGTCAAGCTTGTTGCTGAAAGTTTAGCCGTAAGTATGGTGTTACTGCTTTCGAGAGATTGTCGACAAATTAAACTCTGACTTCTTACTCCCATATATAAACTACCCCTCTCTTAAACCATTGCATTAGAGAAAATATTTGTTCTAAAATAAGTGAATATCTGCTGCTTTATAATATTAGTACGGCATTAATGGATCATTGCCCTTTTCCATCCATAAATGTAGTCCTTAAAACATTGTTAGAGGTATTCCATGCTTCTAGTCATATTTTACTACTTTTACATTGTTTAAAAAATGTTTTCTTAGTGTGTGTTGCTGATAGTCGCATTACAAAGAAATGTTGAGGCTCACTATTGCCCTTTCTGATCTACACAATGTTGCGATCTACATCCCTTTACAACACCCCGAGTAAGGGGTGGAGACTGATGTGGGGCACTTAACTTTTCACTTTTGTGGCGATTATTGAACATTTGTATGTTGGATTACGACAAAAGATGGGGCACTTGGTTATTCTGAATATTGGACTGAACCGTCACTTTCCCAACTTTTTGAACTACTATGAATATCACAAAAGATGGGGTATTGTTTCTCTTAAAATTTCTTTTTGATCCACAGAAGCACATATACAGCCATGAGGGGAAAAGCATCAATATATTTGCAGATGGGGGTAGCTTAGCTATTAATCCATTTTACATACGTTCTTGGATTGATCTGTTATCAACAACACCTAGAGTGGCACCTTTCCTTTCAAAAAATGATGCACTTGTCCTGGCCTTACAAAAGGTAACTTACAAAAACATTGTATCCCGGACAACTTTGTTTATAATTCTTGCCCTTCAATGTCATACTGCATGATTGGCAAACCTACCTTTGGTATATTGCTAGGGATGCAGAGTTCTTGTTCTTCACTATTCATATGTGTCTCACAATTTATTTATGAGCATGTGAGTCTGCAACATGATTTTGTGCTGTATGTACTATGTAGTACTCCCTCCATCCCAATTTAAGGTTCCCACTTACCTTTTCTGAACACACTCTTCCTTTTTTGGAAAAGATTAATTGTGTTAAATTACAACTTTATCATTATTATATTTAAATATGCACACTCATAGTAACACAAATATTCATAAATTACTCCGCTCCACTCGATTACATTCCTACACAGCCAACAATTTATTTTAATTATTTACCTTTGTTTGATTTGTCTCTTTTCTATGTTTTGTGCTCAAACTACTTTATTTAATTGCTTGCCTAAAAAATCGTGTCTTTTTTACTATGAGAACCTTGATACGGGAATGGGGGAGTATTGTTTAACTCGGTGGTTTTGGAACTGAATCTGTTGTATGTATAAGAGAATCAGGATGACAAGTTTGGCAGTGTTTGGGAGATCAGCTGTTTGACCAAGTTTGCACTTTGCGGTTTGATTGCAGGAATTGGCGTGTCATACAGCTGATGCACACATTCAGCACGAGGTGCTTGATGGAATGTTCACTTTCTACGATTCAACAAGTAGCACATTACATATATATCAGGTTTTAGTTCAAGTTTTACTTGTCAAACATTCAAACTTCAAGTATTAGGATTTCAGTCCTTAATCTATTATTACAAATCTTCTTGGGATGTGAAATGGGGGTAATTTTGTCAGCTTTGTTCATTTCTGTAACTACTGGGATAACATTGTGATCCTTTTGCAGGTTGCCAGTGTGACCTTTGACTTGCTTTTGCTATTAATTCTAGGATCGTATTTGATTACTCTTTTCAGTTTTCTAGTTATCACAACCAAGGTATGATTCCTGAGCTTTATTTTTTTTTTAATACGGAGTATGTGCTAAAGATCCCTACCTTATATTACGATTTCAATGCTGATGCTAAACAGGGGCTTGATGATCTCATCAACCTTTTCCGCCGCCCCCATTCTCGAAAAGTTAAAGCTGCTTAATTGGTGAAACCACAGTTTTCAGTAGAAGGGGGGGGGGGGGGGGGGGGGGGTTCTATTTAGCTTTTAATTAGATAAAATTTGCTTCTGTAAGCTTTCCTGCTTATATTTTGTTTAGTCAAAATGGCCTTTAGAAAGCTATAAAAGTGTGCTAAAACGGTAAAGGCATCGGATCTAATTTGGAAGGATGGAGGGAATTAGTTGGGTTTGAAAAATTTTGTTTATGTACTTTTTACTGTGTAGTGGTTTAGTTACCTGTCTGTTTATTATGACATTATGTTTTAACTGTACATTCGCAAGGGCGTTGTAATTTGTTTGTTTGTTTGGGGGAGTTGATGACAATTTGGAAATGAAAAAATGAGTAATTTTATTCATGGATAACTAACAGTTAATTTTTGGGTTCCTCGATGGCCCAATTGCCCAAACTCCAAAAGCATTATTAGTAATATGATTCTAGTTTCATATTTTCGTTTATGATAACACATCACTATAACACAAGTTCTGCTAAATACATTATACACATGTAGAGTTAGTATCAAGCACTTCCTGATTAAATAATGATTGTAATTGTAGTAATTAATACAACAATGTAATTATATGTGATACTGAACTGGTTTGAAGTTTTGAACTAATCTTAGCCGGCCTTGGGTAGTTGTAGTCATGGAACCGGGCCGGGCCCGGCCAGGCTTTTCTTTTGGGAAGGAAGAATCGGGACCGGCCCGGGTAGCCACCGGGTCCGGGACGGGCCTCGGGTCAATTTTTTTTTCCTTTTCCTAATTAACCCCCTCACCCCCAACCCCCCAAACCACCCCAAATGGCCCAAAATACCCAGCCCAACCCGAAAAGTTAAAAAAATATTGAAAAAAACATTAAAAAGCCCGGAACCGGTATGGGTGGACCGGTTCCGGTTCGGGCCCGGCCGGGCCTCGGTTCCGAAATGGGAGGCCTGGAACTGGCCCGGGCAATCCCGAGTCCGGGCCGGGCCGGGCCTCGGTTCTATTTTTTTTTTTGGCTTTTCCTAATTAACCCCCAACCCTCCCCCCTCACCCCCAAACCACTCCAAACCCTCTCAAATAGCCCAAAATACCAAGCCCAACCCAGAAACTTAAAAAAATTCAAAAAAAAATAAATTAATTTGGCCCGAACCGACCGGGCCGGTTCGCCAATCAAAGGGCTCGGGCCCGAACCACACAGTAACCGGGTCGGGCCGACCCGAACCGCCCCCTGGATCGGTTCCCGAGCCGGTCCGGTTCAAACAGCAACCGGGCCGGGCCGCCCGGCCCGAGTCCATCCCTAGGAATCGGGCCCGAACCGGCAGGGCCACTTCGGCTTTTGGGTGACCCGAGCCCGCACTGGGAACCCCCCGGGCTGGGCCTACCTGGACCGTTCACTGGCCGGACCACCGGGTCGGGTCGGTTCAGCACAGTACCGGTCCCGGGTCGGGTCGGTTCAGCACAGTACCGGTCCCGGGTCGGGCCACCCGGCCCAAGTCCATGACTGGGTAGTTGGGTATAGTTGAAGAGACGAAGCCACTAAGGTCGGGCCTGGTTTGGTTCGGTTCAAGATCGACGAGTTCTAAGAGGTAAAGGCCTAAAGGGAAGTAGGGAACCAAAACCTCAGGAGCTGGTTTCTTCTCTTCCTATTGTGGAAGAGCTGGGGTTGAAAACAGATACCTTGCTCGGTTTTATATCTATCTGACATCTTGTGATTTCTTTTTTTCTAACGGATCTAGTGGTGGACTCGGGCCGGGTGGCCCAACCCGGAACCGCACTATTTGGCACCGGCCTGACCCGGTGGCCCGGCCCGGGTTCCGGTGCGGGCTCAAGTCACCCAATAGACGAACCGGCCCGACCGGGCCTGGCACGGTTTCTGGCTTTTTTTTTTTCATTTTTTTTAAATTCCCGGGGTGGGCTGGGTATTTAGGGTCATTTGGGGTGGTTTGGGGGGTTGAACGTTAAGTATGGATCTTCAAGTCAATCAATGTTGTTGCATAATGCCACACACTATAATGTACTTATATTACATGTACGTTTGCTTCTCAGAAATGTTTTATGTTCCATTCTTAACTTCTATGATTTTTTGACATGTTTTGATTTAGATGTTCTGCTATCATCAATGAATTAATACTACACTGGGTAGGTATATTTCATTTTTTGTGCAATCAATTTATTGTACTCAGCAATCATATATTTCTTAATATGCTTCAACTTTTCAACACATTATTTATATTTTTTTCTATATAGGTCGATGCTACATGCGTAAATATGTGATTAAAATGTAACTTTTTATTACTTCAAACACATATGATTACAACCTTGTCAGGAATGTCAAATATTTGTTGGTAAAAATTGGCTTGTACACAACTATGTGCATTCCAATGATATTTACATCAATATTCTTAATGTATTTCTTTAATATTGATTAATGATTTACATCAATATTCTTAATGTATTTCTTTGATATTGATTAATGATGAACAACATAATCAAATATTTTCCACACAATAATTGGTTGACATGGAATACAATTATTCATTTATTCCGACAGTTTTTAAAAAAGAATTTACACTAAATAAGACTAAAAACGTTTGTAAATTCCAAAATGGGACTGCCATATTTTTAATTTCCAAAATGAGACTAATTAGTGTCATGTTTTGGCAGTACCAGACTTCAAACATGACAGTATTTTCCAAACTTGGTAGCAATTACTCCTATTTTGGGAATAAAAACATGACAGTCCTATTTTGGAATTTACAAATGTTTTTTATCCCATTTCAGGAACTTTCCCTTTTTAAAATATGTGTAGTATATTATATGTAATATTTCATTAACTATTTACAAAACTCTCGTAACAATTATGCATATAACACATTTTTTTACAAAAGACAACATTATTTTAATATTGGGCAAATACGCTCGCGCTTTGCGCGAGTAATCGCTAGTAACAATAATATGGGCCGATAAAATGATTTTTTTCAAATAAACTTTTACACAATTTTTAACATATACATATAAACATTTTTCAAATTTAGGGTGAGTCGGAGCGTGAAAAGGACCCCTAATTATACTTCTAAATAGAAGCAAAGTACAATCTGAAATGCACCATATACTATAACAATATAAGTTAAAATATAGGTAATTCTTTGAATGAAAAAATAAAAGATGACCAAAATACATGGATATTTTAATAGCCTATTATTCTTCCTACTTTTTAATTCAAGAGATAATGTGGTAAAAATTCACTACAATCAAGACTTTGTTGACAATTTTTAGTCAAGGCAACATCCCTAGCTAGCCCCACCAATTCACCAAACATGCTTAATTGTAGACAATATTTTTATATAATAGTTACAGAGTAAAATAAAGGTTCTTCACAAAAATGTGACATGTCAAGTGTGGTAATTATGGTAGTAAATTTAGCCATACTAAGGTTATGTTTGGCACAACGAGCTGGAACTGGAGGCTAATGTCTGATATAAGGGCTATTGTCTGAATCGAAAACTATTGCCTGAAGCTGAACTTTATAGTGCTGAATCTGAATTTCTAGTTGAATGAATTAAACCCGTTTGGCAAAAAGAGCTGAACCATTGCAGAGATAATATGAAATGACATTGAAGGACATATTATTTATTAATAAAATAAGATATACTCCGGATTCATTATAATGATTTTTTATAATTTCAGCCTTTATTAAAATTTCAATACATTTATTTATATATGTATGCGTGTAAAAGGCTGCTGCCAAATTGAAAATTTTAAGAAGATAATGTAAGAATTAGTCGTAGTCGATGCAAAAGCATGGAGCAAAAGAAGCATGAAAAAATAAAGTTGATGGGAAATTAAAAACCTATGGCTGTAGCTGCCAGAAAATTCCTATCTTGCGTCCATGAGTAAGCCGATGGAGAAGAATTGTATTTGGAAAGGGATATATGTGCGTGACAACGTCCGTACAATAACCAGGGATATAAAGGGAATATGAAGTCTGGAAATAACAGACGGTTTCTAAACGCTACCCTCCTCAACGTTCCACCTCAGCCCACTTTTTCGAGTTGAAGCCTTGTTCAGCCCCGCAACCAAACAGGGTTAGATTAATAAAAATTAGCCAATTTTAGAAAAAACTA
Source organism: Cuscuta epithymum (assembly GCA_945859915.1). NCBI lineage: Eukaryota > Viridiplantae > Streptophyta > Magnoliopsida > Solanales > Convolvulaceae > Cuscuta > Cuscuta epithymum. Next base: position 191,540 of record CAMAPF010001150.1, read on the forward strand.
GCCCTTTTTTAGCTTATTGAACGTGCCGAACACAGCCTAACTCAAATTTTAACACTATAATAACTATGACACCAGAGACATTTTTAATTAGGGGGGTCAATAGGTTATCTAGAATAGGGCCCCCGGATTTGCGAGGCCCCAAATTTCTAAAAATTTATTAGTAATGTTATATATTAATACTAATCATTAAAATGCAATTACTAAGAAAGAAAAATATAGATCCATTATTTTTTTCGTTGGTCCTTTTACTCTTTTAGTTCTCTTTTAATGAGTACTCAATTGATTTGAGTATAAACATTTGGATTGGGATTCTTTTTAAATTTTTTGCATTAATGTGGGGCCTTGATTTTACATTTAGAACAAGGGTCTAGCCTCCAAATTCATTTGACGGCCCTATATGACACTACATTATACTACCTCCATCCCACTAACATTGGGAGATGAGGATGTGCCATGGTTAAGAAAAAAAGTGTTAATGTGTTTGATTGAAATTGATAAAGTAAGAATAAAATAAGAATGATTTAGAGCTACACAAACTTTATCAAATTTGATATGAGACAATTTTAGTGGAACTTCACGAAAGAAAAAATGGGACAATCTTAACGGGACGAAAAGAATAGTAAGTTAGTAACTATTAGTCATACACACACATATTCTATTTCAGGAATAATGCTTCAAAATCTGTTTTTGTATCAACTTTGGTTTAAAATAAGTTTTTATTAATTCAATTAAATAAATGATTACATGGAGGCCATACTAAATCTGTAGGCCGCGGACAACTTTGAAACGTTTCTTACGCTTTAATGTTCCAATAAAATTTTCAGAGCACCTCAATTATAAAATCATAGTTATATTTTCCGTTTTGTAAATTTAGAGTGTGGTAGATTTACATGTTGTGTATGTACTAGCAAAAAAAATCGCCCCACTTGAATTTAAATTACGGATCCTTCCCTATTTTCAATCGATGATTTATATTTCAATAAGTCAGGAGAAATCATTATTATCAACCAAAAGAAGCACGAAGAATCTAGAAATTTCTAACCTGCACGGGTAACTGAGTTGGTCGAGTGATCAAATCTAGAAAGTTGAAGGAATGATAAATGATCAAAACTAGCAGCGGCCGTGTGGAGGTTACAACTCTTGTGTACTGGACCGGACTTCGGGTTCACATGACTATAAGATCTACAACCATTGAGCTGATTGACCCACCATGATTTATAACCTCTTATATGTCTTGTCAGATCAAGACATGAAATGCTTTGGAGTTTGGATTCAACCTTAAAAAACAACTTCAAGTATACGTCAAAGAACCAATGTGCAACGACAATTTAGCTTAGTTGCACACTGTGACCATTTCCTGCATAGAGATAGAGATAGATGATAATCCCTAGTTAGTGTCTTGCTAAACTTCTAGAACTCCAAATCTAGATGGAAAAATGTTTTTCTTGAAAGAAGATGTTTTTTTGAAGATAGATAGTACGTAGTAAAAAGAAGTTAAAAACTGACATTGAGTTCCACTCTGTCGCAGAGCAGGCGAACCAGCGAATGGGAATTGGCCGCGTGAACTGAAAGTGGAAATCCTACTACCACTGTCACGTGGCCTCACATCTTTCCCCTGTGCGCAAATAATAATCCGCACATTTACGTAGTGTTAAATACGATCAGGAAGAAATCACTTCCTTTGCTCCGAAGTTAATTGCCAGCCTCGACGTTTTCTTAGCCTCATCGCCTTCTCCACCCTGAAAACAACCCTATATATCCCAAAGACCCTTTCTTTCTTTCCTTTCACTGCGAGCTTGCATCCTATTCCTGCTCAAATCGGTTAGTTCCTTAGCTCCTCTAAGTCAACTCTAGGGTTTTCATTTCTTTCCGATTGGATGAATTACCTTGCATTTGATGCGTGTTTCTCGAATTTTCAGCTCTGTGCATTATCTATTGAAATTCCCATTCTTGAATCATTCTTGATTAAAAAAGATTACGTTTTGAATTCATGTTGTAATTTTTCGATCAATGGGTTTCCTCTTTCTTGACTCTTCTCTTTTTAGGTTTTAGTTTCTTTGATTTTGCTGGGAAGTTGATGTTTGTTCTTGGTTATTAATTTATTATTGATGTTGTTGCTGCGTTTTAAGTGATCAGGGATTCAATTCTGATGCTCTGTTGTTAGGTTGTATAGTGATTTTTGCCCTACACTTTTACTAATGCAGTTGGAAATAGTGGAGGTGAAGTTTTTGTGTTTGGGGCCTTGCTTTTACTTTTGCATCTTTTTGAGTAGCTTAAGCAAAAATAAGGTTTTGTTGTGTGAAAGAAGAATTTTGGAGGTGAAGGTCTCATGAGAATTGTTAGGGGAATGCAGAAATTGATTCAAGAGGAGAAGAGGGATTCTGGCTTCTACTCAAACAGCTCATTCAGCCAAGGGATTGGTGTGACTGCACCAAAGGCCAGGAAGCGTGACAAATTGAAAGCCAAGATTTTCATGTTCCTCTAATAATTTCGGTTTAGATAAAGTAGTTCTAGACATACAAAATGACTCGGATACTTGTTCAACGGGGGTACTAGCGGGTCATCGTCCTCATCATCATCGAACCAAAACAGACCATTAACGTCACTGCCAAGTTCATCATCATCTTCTTCAACTCCAGTTCAGCCGCAAACAAATAGCAATGAACCTGGAGCAGAGATTCAAGATCAGATTTCTTTGGATGAGTCATCAGTTGATGGTTTTATGAACAAGTCAGTGAAATCTGAGGACTCTTCACCAGAAAATTTGAACACTAACTTGATCTCCCATGAAGTGAAAATAGTGGATAATAATGATTTTGTTTCTGATGATCTGCTAAAAGGACTTGGTGGACTGAGAGTTGTGGAAGAAGAGGAAAATGATGGAAGTTCTTCACGAACAGCATCTGGTAGTTCATATCCTCCTCCTCCTCCTTTGCCGCCCCCAAAACCTGCTTCTATGAATAATTCAATCTCGAAGAGGTATCCAATTGGCAGTTCAAGTTCTTTGCGAAACAGGTCCCGGCCATCTTCCCCCCGGTCTCACTGTGAAAGTGAAGGTTATAACAGCGCTGATGAACAAAGTCCATCTTTTGGTCCCTCCTATGATGATGCGGTAAGTGCAGAGCAGTTCTAGTGTCTTGTAATTGAAAAGTTTGTGTCTGTCTGTCTATCTATGTTACTAGTATTTTAGAGGATTTTAGATGCAATTCTAATTACTTGTAAACATCTCTACTTGTATCAGGAAAGAGAACGCCAATTTGAAATTGACCTGAGACAAGTTAAAGGTCTTGAAGTGAAGAAAATGATGGAAGATGGAAACTGCCTCTTTCGAGCAGTTGCTGACCAAGTGTATGGTGATTCTGAAGCTTATGATTTGGTTAGGCAGATGTGCATTGATTACATGGTAATTGAAACTTTTTTGGAAGCCAGATTTCAATTAGTCAATTCTGACACAGCCTGATAAGTACATTTTCATTATGGTTTTAGGAGGTATGTGTGAAGGATTTGGATCCTAACTTTTGATCTATCCTCATATCTCATACTCCCTCCGGTTTTTATTAAACTTCACACTTTCCTTTTTGGGATGGCCTAAAATAAACTTCACACTTCCTTATTTCCTTTTTTGGCAAAGAAATCTACATCAAAACAGTGCCCAACAGTGCCAAACAGTGTCTCAACAGTGCCAAACAGTGTCTCTACAGTGTCAAACAATGTCAAACAGTGCCTCAACAGTGTACTCTACAGTAAAGTCAAATTTCTTTGCTTATTTTGTGTGAAGTCAAAGTGTGAAGATTAAATAAAACCGGAGGTAGTATTACATAGGAAAATACTTTCAGCAATCTGCTGAACTGGTGGTTGTTTGAATTTGCATGTAGAGCACACTTGAAATATAAGTGTAGCTTTAATCTCATGAAACATACTTTGGTATTCATTAACCTGATGCATTCCAACCGTTGTGGAATGGTATATCCTTTTAAGGGATGTGCAAGATTTTATTACATTTAGTTTTCTCTTATTTTTTTTAGCCGTGCTTTATATGGTTTTCCCGTCTTACTCCATTTCTCTATCTTCTCTTTTTCACTGATTTGATTACACAGATCAAGGAACCACTTGGCTAGTTGGTTGTCTTAAATTTATTGTGCTGGTCATATCCACAACATGCAATTAATAGACATGTGTGGTATTTTTTTTTTTATTTTTTTATGCATTATAACTTGATTTTGCTGGTAGGTTCTTTTGATCTGGTCTAATCATTGATCGTCTATTGTTGTTTCTGTTCATTTATTGGTAATAATTGTTTCACGTATTCAATTATTTTATGTTCTTTTTCTAGGAACGTGAAAGAGACCACTTCTCTCAGTTCATAACAGAAGGTTTCAGTTCATATTGCAAGAGGAAGAGAAGAGATAAGGTATATGGTTTAATTAATTGTTGAAATGAAAAGTGATTTTTTATTGCACAATGCATATGTCTCTCATATGTCTATTTTACCTTGTGGCAAGCAATCCTGTGCTATTGATTTATATGTTATCAATTACTCATATTATGTTAATATTAATAAATTCATGTACGGAACAAATAACCAAGCCTATTATTTGGGATGTTTTATGAAGCATGGGGGATTGGAGGTGTTTGGATGTTATCATGGTAGTATGGGAACCTGACATGAAATGTATATTCCTTATATTGTGAAATATTACAAGTTTTCTGGTAAATACCTTTTAGAATTGTAATCATTTATATCTAAAAGTTTGGGCATTACCCCTTCAGTGTAGGTTTGGGCAAACACTTTTTATGGAAAAGTTTTTTATGATGATTTTTATTGTGCTATATTATATCCAGCTGCATACAATAAATACTCTGGCAAATCTTACATTGTAATCCATAAGCTACATTTCCCCAACTGGATGGACATATATTTTTATTATACCAAGATCATCTGTACTAATGGTTTGTAAATCTACATACTAATCTGATTCTTGTGGCTTTGGATGGCAGGTTTACGGTAACAATGTTGAGATCCAAGCGTTATGTGAAATGTACAATCGGCCAATCCACATATATTCGTATAGCACAGGTGGCATTTTACTTCAATTTATGATGAAAATTTCTAACCATCTATAAATATTAAGCTTCCTTGCCCATAGCAAATTTTACTTAGTGGAGTTACTTGTCTTATGCAGATCCGATCAACACATTCCATGGAAATTATAATACAGACACCCCTCCTATCCGCTTAAGTTACCATCACCGTAATCATTACAACTCCCTTGTTGATCCCCGTCGGCTAACAATCGGTGCGGGACTCGGTTTTAGCTCTTTGCAAGGGGTAATAGTTTACAACAAACATTTCCATACCGTTTTGCTTAATAAATGCTTATATTGCTATGATGATTGATGTGATTTCTTGTACTACAGAGGAGTGTTGATAAGGATCAAATAAAAGCAGCAATTAAGGCACAACAAGACCAACAAATTGATAAGACCCTTCTAGCTGAGGGATGCTTTTACTCGGATCTTGAGCTGACTGAGAAAGAAATAGAACGTATGGTGATGGAAGCTTCCAGGGCAGAATATCTTGCCAAACACAAGTTAAAGCAACAACCCGGTCACAGAGAGTCGTCCACCTCTGGTGCTGAACCATCATCTTCTGGAGCTAGTAAGTGCGAGTTTCCCTTCAATTGTTTTCAGGAAAATGACTAACTTTCAAGAAAGCAACTTTCTGTTCGAATATGGAAAGTTAGGTATGCGAGGGAAATGCTCAGTTAAGGGAAATAAGATGCAAGGAAAGATATTTTGTGTGTTTCGTTTCAAGTGTAAATGAAAATGAAATATGATTACTGCTTTTACCCATCTTTACTACTCTTTCAATGGTCAAATTGCATCTTTGTTTTATCTAACTATCTTCTATAGCTTAAAATTATAAAGTTATAAACTTGTAACACTGCTTGTCTTGTAGAACTTTTGACGTAGTTTTTAATTTAAAACTTTGATTTGCTTAAATAAGTTCAAACAAGTACCATCTTTTTGTGTTTGATTGGGTGTTCTAGTTTCCCACACATTTTCTTTCCTTCCGAATTCCCTTTTCTCTCTATTTTCCCTCCATAGCATCTTCCACATTCTTTCCCGAGTATTTTCCAATATCCAAACATACACCTAAAGAATTAAGATCATTATTATACTTTGGGATAACATATTTTATAATATTGGTAAACACACGAAACACGGTATAACATATTTATAATATTGGTAAACATATGAGCCATTTAGTTGTTGGCTGACATGGATTATAGGGTCACCAGGAAGTGAGAACAGGCAGGAAGGAGGGCGGGAGATGTCAAGGTTGCCAGAATGTGTTCTCAGTGACAGCATGCAGATTATGCTGTCAATGGGATTCGGGTATTCACAGGTGATTGAAGCTTACAGCATCTTTGGAGAAGATGTGGACTCCATGGTTTGTTACCTTGTAGAAACCAGCAGTAGCAGTAGCAGAAGACGCAAAGGAAAGGCAACAGAGTAATTGTGGTTTCTCTTATAGATTGTTATTAAGAATATTGTTTTCTCTCATTTGTCGAACTATAAACTGCTGCTAGTAGTATTGTTAATCCAATCTACACACTTTGTTGGTGTATCCTTCTGCATTTGTGACATCCTCTTTGTTTCATCTACTAAAAGTCACCTCTAGGCTCTAACTTCCTAGTTCCTACCATCATCACATGGAGCACCACTTTCCTAACCTAACCTTTGTAGAAAGAACATCACAATCTTCTTTTTACATGTATTTAACAATTTATCCTGCTCTCTCTACCTTAGGCACTCCTGTCCAAGTGCTTAAGGTCGTGATCATTGATGTAAACACTAGCGAATAGTCTTAAGCCATGTTTTCTTAAAGGCAATTCCCAAAATCTAATAAAACCATGCATATTTGCGGATGGTAAAACTTGTCATGTAAATTGGTCATGGATTGCTTTATATAACAAGACCCTTCATGAATATAAACAAGAATGTTCTTTGGATTTTTTGGATTGTGGTGACAGGAACTTGGTTGACTTGTGAGAAGAGGTGATGTCCCTAGTTTAGGAATTAGGAGGCTATGTGTTGTACTTTTCTCATGGCCATAGTGAGTCAGTGAGCAGGTTTAGTTTTTGGAAATTTATCGAAATAGGAGTAAAAACCATGTGATATTCCAAAATAATTAGTGTTTTACCCTTGATAGGGGTAAATCATATATCTAAAATAGAAAAGTTGAACACAATATATTGTATAAAAGTTTTTTGTAGCGTGACTTAACTATGAAATTGTACATGGTGAGGACATGAGGTGATATGAAAATGGTTAAGATAAGAATAACCCAAGGGATGACTTAACTACTCCCTCCGTATCACATATATCTTCCCACTTCCAAAGTGGGTGAGATTAAGAATAGTGAAATGGGGTATGAATTATTGAGGGTATGACGGGAAGATGGTGAAATAATGTGATGGAATGAAGGATAAATCCAAAAAAAGTAGGTGTAGTAGTGTATTATTTTTTAAATAATTGAGGGTATGATGGGAAGATTTAGAAATGGGAAGATATAAATGTTACGTCCAAAAAAGGAAAGTGGGAAGATATGAATGTTACGGAGGGAGTATGAAATTGTACATGGTGAGGACATGAGGTGATATGAAAATGGTTAAGATAAGAATAACCCAAGGGATACTACATACGAAGTATATGATATATTGATATATCACTTTGCACAATAATCTAATCATTCTAATGAGACCTTTTGTGCCTAAAGAAGCAAGGCATAAAACCTCGTGAGATAAGTCCTCTCACTAATTTGATTTGAAAGAGTTTGAAATAAATGTGCAGACTCCGGACCCGTTTGGTAGCATGGAAATCGGCTGATTTGGCTGATTCTGCTGAAATTTATGAAGTTCTGGCTGAAGTGGCTGCATTGGCTGATTCTGCTGATATAAGAAAAAAATATTTTTAAAATATATTATATCAATAAAATAAAGAAAAAATTTATATGTAAAAATAGCTAAAATGATCATCTACTGTATCATCAGCCAAAGCAGTCAGAAAAGTAACTCCAACCTTACTTTTTCTGCTTATTACACAATTCAGCGCGCGAAAGCAAAAGTTACATGTTTGGTGAAAAAGTTGGCTGATAAGCCTGATAAGCCGAAAAACAGTGGTTCCAAACGCCCTCTCCGTGTATAAGAAAGAGTATAAGATTTTTTTAAGAAAATGAAATACAAACTAGTTGTAACTTGTAACAAAAACAATTTATAGCAATATGAGAAACCAAATTATAGCATTATGAGAAAATTTTAGTAAATGAAAGTTTTAAAAGGCAGGTGAAAACAATTTATAGCAATATGAGAAAATTTTAGTGATAAATTTTAGTGGTATATTTTAGCATCCTATTTAATATTTATTTAGGTTCACAAAGTTAGATTAGTGATAAATATATAAAATCCTCATTTCGACCATATGTACTCCATAGATGTCTTACAGATAAAGAATAAGAATTAATTAGAAAATTGAAACTTGGCTATCCTTCCTTGGGCAAGAAAAGATCCCATTTCGCTTTTAATTTGTACTACCATTGTCCCGTTGGACTTTGCCAAGTGCAAAGTAAATGAGAAATAAGAATAGTAAAAACTGTGTGGTTGAGATTTGTGCAAAGTAGAGAGAAGTGTGCAGAACCACAAATTAGTTGTTTTAATAGAAAAGTGACAAAGTTTTTTGGGACAACAAAAAAGGGAAAGTTGACAAAGTCCAATGGGATGGTGGGAGTATATTATAGTTTCGATAAGAGGTTTTTGATGGGGTGATCGGCTATTTGTTAGAGAGGAAGTATATTAGTAGTAAGGACCTTATTCACACAACGAAGAAATGAAGCCGAGTATGTAGAAGCTGATACATATATGAATTTGTAATTGCGACATTAAAGAGAAGAGAGCAACAATGACTGATTTGTTGTACAAATATTGAAATTAACTCAAAAGTTATACTACGTATACTTCAAGTGAGTTTTAACAAAACATTTTCTTTTTACAGCATAGAGAAAATTGTTAATCTTTGAGTTAAGTAAAGATTGTTGGAGAAATTCGCCGGATAAACCTGCAAAAATTCGTTAGAAAAATAATCTAGCTCGAGTCGCGTAAACGCTGTCCTCAAGAAAGTATTTCCGACTAGCGAAAACCTTTCCCCAAGAAAAAAGGAGCTCTTCGGCGTAAGCCGGTGACAGAACAACGAGAGTAGAAAATTATTAATCCAGCAAAGATGTAATATATATGGGGGTTTGAATTCGTAGCTACTACTGAAAAATAAACAAAGAACCGAGGATACACAACTTCAGTGGCAGATGAGCTTCAAAGCTAAAAGTTATATACGAAGAATATCTCATACGTCAAAATGCATCCATCTAGTATCGTGTATGTATGGACCCAACAACAAAATGGAACATTGATGTACAATTAATATACTTTTAATAATACTAATGAAAGCCATGTACGAAGTATAAAGTAACGGTTTTCAACGTTACGTTGGCACAAGCTAGATAATGATCACTTTATTATAATTATTATAATAATTAATAAAATTAACTCTAATGTAACGTGTGTATATATAGAGTAGCAATGTTAATAATGTTAATCGTAACTAACCATGCAGCCAACGTAGTTTTAGAAGAGATAGACATGAAAATGCTATTATAAATTAATGATATTAAAAGTTACCTGAACAACATTATTAAGGAAAATAAAAATCACTTATATTACTCCCCGTACAATATTAATAATAATATTTTATTCATTTGAAATACTCCTATTTTTCCAACAAAGATAACATACATGCTGAAAACGTTCAAATAAATGAGAAGTCAATACGAGTTTAAATCATGTATATTTAAACTCAACTTTAACATATATAACTCTAAAGCTTATTTTTATCCATTTAGACCTATAGCATAAACTAAGCAATTGAATTAAATATTTGTCCGTGCACCACACGGGTTAAAATATAGTAGAATGACAATGGGTGGAGCAAAAATAACGGACACAATAAGATATACATGATTTAATTGTAGAATAATTAACTCAAAAGTATAAAGGTAATGAGTATATAAACTAATTAAGTATAATAAGTACAAAGGTAACCAATCGTACCTAGTGCACAAAACTAGGGCGAAACTTACACACGCTTAGCTTTGTGCACAAAACTAGCATGAAACTTACACATTTCATATGTTGGTTATCAACTCAAACCTTCAAATTTAAACACACTTCAACTATATTGATCGACCAATTTTCTATGTTACAAAGTACGAAACATAACTAATGGTCTGCACCTCCAAGCTGAGTCATGTACCAATGTGCGACTTTGATTCTTTGAGCACATGCACTGTAGAAACGTTTACAAGTTTATGAAAATGTCATCATGTTATAAATGCACAAAAATACCATATGAAGATAATTAGATGAATTAAATAAATAAAAATATGATTTGAAACTAATAAGGAAATAGCATTCTTTTGTAAATCATCAATTACTAACCATGTTGGGAAATATCATGAATATGATATGGTGATATTGTAACCATATATGACAACTCTCTTCCATCAACTTTCTTTTAAAACCAAACATATAATTAATGAGTTCTTTTCATTGAGATCATTAAATCACACAAATTTCACGTGTCAAATGCAGAAGCGTTATATAGTATCGTGTATGCACGTACCTGAACTTTCATCATGAGTACGTTGTGTTAAGAGATGAAGTTCGTTCCCCCACCCAAAATGATCTATTATAGTAGAATCTGCCAAGATAGAGAGTTGTGCTAAGTTAGTCTATGTAGTATGGTCTATGTAATAATAATTATACATCAGTGTAATGTTGTTATGGAGATTTTATATGAACTATTTGGGTACATACCTTCACAAAGAATTGTTTCATCAATTGAAGATTCTGTGAAGAAATCAATGAGTGACGGAGCAGTGATAGAAGTGTTTTCCACTTCTTCATTATTGATCATTATTGTCCAAGGTGACACTCTTATTGGAAGATTTAGATATTTATAGGATTCATCCCACTTCACCTTCAATGAAAAAGATTTGAACATGAATAAAATGAATGTGGTATAGAAAATATATTGGATGTGAATGTAGAAGATTCAAATTTTGATATAAAATTATGTAAATACTCCCTCAACCCCTTAAAGATCTTTCTCTCTTCTTTTTAGGACACTCCTATTTAAATTCCCCTTTCCTTATGTAGTAAACAAATTCATCATAACAATTTACCCTCAAGTGGTTATGACTTTGTAACGTCCAACAATATCAATCCAAGTGTCAAATAGTATAAAATAGTAATATTTACCCTCAGAAAAATGGATATTTCAGGAGTGAAGCGAAAAATCATTATTTTCTTAATGTATGTTCTATTTAAACTAGGGAGGGGAGTTCTTTAATGGGCGAAGGTACTATTATTAATCATAGAGTATTAATTTACTTTCAAGAAAAAGATGAACATTTTATAGCATGGAGAATTTAGTTTACCTTGATACAACGCCATTCTGAGTTTGGCCATTTATTTGAATCAACATCTCCAACCTCAACAATATCACCATATGCCCTATTCAATGAGGCATAAATTCCATGTTAATCAGCTACATAATTTAAATGCATATTCTCCATCAAAAATGATCCTGTCCGAACTTTCGGACAGGATCCTCCGTCCGAACATCCTTGTTTGGGGTCCTTCCCAGTGAAATTCTTTTATGAAATTTTTGGAGCATGTTCCTCATCAAGTCTAGTTTGTTCATACCAAACTTCAGCTCAAAATTCAATCGGGAAGGCATTCAAATCATTTTGTGAAGTTGACTGCGTTATTATATGTATATTTTGATGCAGTCAACTTCAAAAAATGATTTGAATACCTTCCCGATCGAATGTTGAGCTGAAATTTGGTATGGACAAACTAGACTTGATGAGGAACATGCAAAAACAATTTCATCAAAAAATTCCACCGGGAAGTGTTCCGAATGGCCATGTTCAGACGGTGCTCGGACCGGGAATGTTCGGACCTGAACATTCCTCTATTCTCCATTCCAACAACTTAGCATACAAAGTATATTATAAAAATGTTATCATTCTACAAGAATCATTCACTAACATTGTGGATTCCATTAGATTAGGATACATATCTCTCCTCTGATATTCCATTGTGATTCTGTTTTTGATCACATGGTTGAAACAATAAGCCTTCATGTATTGCTCATACTGAATCAGAAACTTTGCAGGGCAAATCCTGTAGATTAAGAATAAAAATGCATGCATACACATTAAGAAGTATGTACACATTGATCTGTATGGAAACAAAATAATAGAAATGTATCAAAGTTAGAGTTACTCTACCAAGGGTAGTAGTATATTGTAAATGCAGTATTGGTACATAGAGCAATGTAGGCATTCGACAATAAGCCACGTATCATGCTAGAGCATGATATTGCCGGTGCCGGTAATTTTCTTGGATTTGTTTTGCGTCTGAATCCAACCCACAACTCATTATCGACGCCTCTGTAAAAAATACAAAAGAAAAGGAAAACTAGTAGTGTATCGTCTCTCTCTCTCTATATATATATATGTGTGTGTGTGTGTGTGTGTGTGTGTGTGTACTTCCTTCGTATTATATTGTTTGACACAATATTTAAGGTAAAAATTGTAGGGGTAATGAGTAGTGTAGAAAAAAATAAGAGAGAGCGGAAAAGTATGAAAGAGAATATGCAAAGTAGAAAACTTACCAAAGAGGAAGTGTGTCAAACAAAACATACTTCCCAAAAAGAATAAAGAGACTATATATTTATTGTGAGTGTATTCATAAAACAACATATACCTCACAAAGAAGCAAATATCCCCGGCCACAAGACTCTTCTGTTGGACAAATGTGTTCCAACCACCAAGAAGAATGTAGCGCTTTGGATTGCCTGCATCAGGATATAATTACCCAAGTCAAATTATTAAAATTTGAGCATCATGTAATAGTAAGCACAATGTACAAAATACATATTGACCTTAAGTATTTTTTTGTAAGTGTAATAGCATTTATTTCTTTTATCAATAAGCTCTAAGTGCAAAACCAACTTTGATGCACACCAAATTCAAGATTTGTTTGTAAACATTAGGGCTGGCAATATCACCCGCACCCGCGGATACCCGGTCAACCCGAACCGAAAATATGGATGAAAACCCGAAGAAGTATGGATGAAAAATGGATGACGGGTGGATCGAAAGACGGGGTGGATCGGGTGTGGATGAAGGCTCATCCAACCCATCACCCGACCCGTCACCCGTTCCATCCACCCACCCGTTGACCCGCATATAATTATATAATATATAATATATAATATATATTCTATCTATTTAATAATATATAATAATAATAATAATAGTTAATTGGTGAAACAAGGATAATTGGAGAGCTTCAAGAAGTGGCAGTTAAATAGCAAAAATAGTTTTGTGCCGATGCATAAATGCAGAATTTAACAACTTGAAGAAGTTTTATGTCTATTTTGTTTAACATTCAGTTTTTTTCTTTATCATTGGCAGTGAATTAATGATTGTAATATACTTAATTGCTCATGTTTTTGTTGTTATTTTACAATGAATTCTTAATTTTTGGTTCTTAATTGTCATGATATCTCTTTGTAATTTATTTATTTTGTTTCAAGTTTGAACATTTATACTTCACCCGCTACTCACCCGATCCACCCGATAATCCGTTCAAGATGGATGGGTTGGATGTGGATGTAATTTTTAATGGATGATGGACGGGTGGGTGGAGTATAAAAAATTAACGGGTGGACGTGGATGGGCCTCCACCCGGTAAAAATCCGACCCGCTGCCACCCCTAGTAAACATTCACAAAATTTTTAGAGTTAGTATTTTTCTCTCTTAAAAATGATGAGTCAGTAGTGTATTGACTAATTCCATTTTCGTCAAAACTACAATCTGCTTGAATAAATATGTCAACCTATTTTATGATTATTATTTAATTGGATATGCAATAGTTTGCACTTTGCACTACAAGCAAAAGAGAATTGTCACCCAAGTAACAAATTCTAACGAGATCAACAAATAATAGTTTCATTTTGAATTAAACATTTGGTACTCCCCCCCCGTCCATGAAAATTCTTCCCACTTACCTTTTTGGGATTTTCCAAAAAAATCTTTACATTTCCCTTTTTGGAAAGTTTGTGTGACTACAATTTATTTACCTTTCTCTTACTCAACTACAACCATACATTTCCACTTTATTCCCACTTTCTTAAACTTCAATCCAAGTCAAACATAGAAGATTTTTTGCATGACAGAGATAGTAATATGTAAGATATGTGTATTTTACATGATATCGTTTCGGTCATTCAAACTAGGAACCTATCAAAGAAAGAGTATTGTTCCATGCATGAGCTCTCCCAAATAATGTTTCTTACCCATTTAATTGATTAACAAAGTAAAAACATGTTTCATTATATGAGTTTGCATAATAATTAGAAGCATGACTCCTTATAATAAAAATTCATCCATCACATACTCTTTGTAGCAATTATTTTAAAAATATTAAGATATTCCCTACGGTAGGCCGTAAAGTTATTACTAATACTTGGGTCGATTAGAATGCATAATGACCCATAGGCATTTGAAAATTTTGAAAAATAGTTGGCTTAGATATGAAAAACAGTTGGCCATTGCTTAAACTCTTCTTAAGGATGCTATTGAGTTGCCCACACCTAGCTGCTATAAGTCCTACGTAGAGAGTTGAAGGTGTTTTAGGTCTTGATTTGAACTTAGGATGAAATTGAATTGAACTCCAATGAAGTAAGACTGACTAGACAACTTTCACCTTTGTCTGTGAAAGATAGGGCAGTAACTCCGAGTTGTTCTACCATTTCTGAATTTAATTCATTTAATTTTGCCAAAATACAGTTTGTATTATCAAAACATGTTCTCCTAAACTCGCATTGTCCCTTCCATATGAGTTTTTGAACTCTCTGGAAAAATTTTTGTGTGAGTTTGTTTAGTATACTTGTAAACATACCATTTATGTACTCTTGAACTCTATTTCTATATGGTTTTCTAAAGAGCCGATGAGGTTAAACCAACCTCATAGGTATTAAAATAAGTATGATACAATTATCTATTTTAATATGTATGTTACCGATATATGAAAGGGTGAATGACCATTGATCCCCATGTAAATCCTTTGCCATGAAACTCTTTTTATGCAATTCCTGGAATGTGCCCGGCTACAACAGTAAAAGAAATATATATGGAACTATATCTCATACAAAAGAATTCAAATCCAAAGTTATTATTAACTTTATTCTGTATGTAAATTTTTGTTGACAAGTAATTAAATAAAATGGTTAAGAAATAATTATAATAAAAGATCCCTACAATGTTACTTACCAATCTTGTAAAAAAATCTTGACCCGCTACCTTAGGGAGATGTAGTGCAGCAGGATCACCAATGTCTGATGGGTTGAGCCTTTTGAAGAATAAATTTGAACTATCGCTAGTCATAAAGCAATAGGATGGCACTTTTTCCCTAGATGATGAACTTTCTCCTTTTTGAGCGGTATTTGACTGATCATTTGATTTATCAGTGAAAAATGAGCTAAATGCTACAAATATTTGATACTATTCAAATATTTTATCAACAACAATATAATAAATAAATTCAACTTTTTTTTTACCACAGGAAGTAAATCTATCTTTGCAAACACTTCATCAGTTTTTGCATCAACCTACAAAAACAATGTAATCCATTTTGAGCTAACAGAAAAAGAAAACATATACAATGAGAAGAAACCTTCATATAAGTATAAGATTGATTAATGCTCTATATACCTGCAACTCAGAATGAACAACCTTGCAGAGAAACTTGTTTGGTAATTTATTAATATTTGCTACATCAGAATCTTCACCTTCAGTTGCTACAAGTGCTTCAGTCTACACAATACCTCATATCAAGTAGTCAATAAATGAGTAATAATACTTAAAGGAAGCAATATAATATTAAATCTATAAATAGTAGTGCTAAAAGTAAGAAATAATGGCTAATACGAAGTATATGACTGTAATATGGATGTTGGAAAGATGCTACTTAATATCCGCAGTGCTCATAGTACTAACTTATAATAAATTATGACCACGTTCAATTTTATTTGTTAATTTTTCAAGACCATGAATATATATTATTAACAACTTTAATGTCACTTTTCCCATATATTTTAGCTCAATAATATTTTAAGAAAACTGCAAAAGTTAGACCTGTTCAATGTGGCCTTGGGGAAAGTAGAAGACAAAGTCTCCTACTCTAGGCACATCACGTTGTCCAGCACAAGCAAACCACAGTCTCTCACGGTCTGCATAAATTTCATCTAGCAAATTAGTATGAACAAAACACTCTAAGATCATCATAGGTAAAAGTCAATATTTGTAATAACTGTGATATGTGCAAATGAATTCCATATAATGTAAATGTATGGTACTTTTGAATTACATGATGAGTTAACAAAAAATACTTCAAACAAAAGAACTCTACTCATTCTATCAAGATACCTACCTAGATTTTATCAAAAGATTCTTCCCCAAAACTAAATGAAAAAATCACCGAAATCAAATTTTCTTTATTTAGTTGCTACTACTTCAGAAAATAAATAAATGTATATCTACCTTGATCAATGCACCATCTCTGAGGACCTTCATTTCCAATCGGCTTTTCCATGGCCATTACATCTTTCCCTTTTCCCTCATATTTCGTCTTCTCCATCTCTTTTGACTAGCTTGCACAAATTAAATGGAAAGTGTTCGATTGAAAAATGAGTATATGGAGAAAGGAAGAAAGGATGAAAACAACCAGGAATGTAGAAATGGAACAAATCAAGATAACTAGGAAGACTGAGTTGATCTAACTATCTGAAGAAAGTAACAACGAAGAGAGATATATATTCAATTCACATTGGAAGTATAGACTTCTCCGCCTGGTAGAAATGAGGATAAATTTTACATGGAAGCATATGCATCTCCGCCCGATATATTCATCATGAAGTGTATGAAATAAATTAAAAAGAATTAAAATTAAAAAAATCAAAATATTAATTTGAATACATGTGTACAAAATGCTAAATTTAGAAATGATACCATTTTGACATTTGAAGCACTTAGTTTATTGTGAAAATAGAAACAATTAGCACATCATTACAACCAAATCTTTTTAATACATACACTAGGTTTGAAGGTTTCACTAGACTAAACCTACGCCTTTAGGAACCAAATCCAGGATAAGGTATATCTAAAACTTTTCCATCCCTCACTTTCAAGTATAGGTCAATAATTAAGAGGAAAATTGTTTTGTGTATTCCATTTATAATTGTTTATAGATTGTGTATATACAAATAATAATAATGTGAGTAAATTTACAATAAAAGTAGGATCTCGATACAAGGAAAGAGTGAGACATGTTCTGATCCATTGCGCTATTTTGTAATGTACTGGAACCCTTCCGGTAGTGTGAGGTTCTAATTTAGATGCATTTTATAGTCTCATCTTGGTACCATATTGGTTTGAAATGAAACATGACCTTGATTGCAATTAAATATCTCATTATGTCCCTTTGTCACTTTTGTAAGAATACAAGGTCTTTTTTATCACATTCTAATTAGTAGCACATTCCCAAATAAAAATGATATGTTATTTTACTTGAACCTGTTTTTGTAGCTCAAAAACTAGTTCAACTATGTGATAGTGTTACCTAAAGATCAGATGTACACATTGATCTGGATGGAAATAAAATGATAGACATGTATCAAGATAGAGTTACTCTACCAAGGGTAGTAATAGATTGTAAATGCAGTATTGCCACATAGAGCAATGTAGGCATGCATTCAACAATAAGTCGTGTATCTTGCTGCATCATGATATCACTGGTGCCATTAATTTTCTTGGATTTCTTTTTCATCCGAATCCAACAATAGTTCATTATCAACTCCTCTGTACAAAACAAAAAAGAAAGGAATTGAAAAACTAGTAATGCATTCTCTCTCTCTCTCTCTCTCTCTCTCTACACACACATGTATATGTATGTGTGTGTGTGTCTATCTATTGAGAGTATGTATATATAAAACAACCTCACAAAGAAGCAGATATCCCTAGCCAGAAGACTCTTTTCTTTAGTTGGAAAATGTGTTCCAACCACCAAGAATAACGTAGCACCTTGGACTTGGATCACCTGCATGGAGATATAATTACCTAAATAAACATATTAACCTAAAATATTTGAGCATCTTATAATATTAAGTACAATGTACAAAATATATATTGACCTTAAATATATAAGCCATTTCTCTCTTTCACTTGCTTAGTTTTGAATGAATGGTTTCGTTTGACGTCCCTGGTTATCCCAAATTGCTCAAGTCTTGATTCAAATGAGACAAGTATGGGAGAAATGCATGTCTGAACATTCAAATGAGACGACTATTAATATGATTCAGAATAAGGATACCTCAAATCCCAAACCATCCTTGATTCATGAGATAATTCTTCCCCAAGGTAATGTGTTATATTCTCGGGTTTGGGATCACGTCATGTTGCCACAACTCGAAATGGAAGCTTGGTCAGAGGTCTGGCAAGTGGGCTTCTCTATTGGCATACACAATGCATGGAGGTTATTAATGTAAGTTCACAGTCGAATGGTGGAAGAAGATCACAAATTTTCTCATATTCTCTATTCTAAAATAATGAAGCTAGAAGTGACAACCCAACGAAACCTTAACTTATCCAATTACTTTGCAAACATAAACTAATAATAATAATAACAATGATTATAAGAATATTTATTATAGTTCATTCAAAAAAAAAGAATATTTATTATAGTAATACCACTACTAATAATAATAGCAATAATAATAATAATAATAATAATAATAATAATAATAAAGTAGAGATAATCATCAACTACAGGATTTGACGTTGTCACATATGTCAACATATTTGTCCTAGAAAATCAAGCATGCCTATAAGCTTGGAGGGATAATATAAAGTTGAAAGCTTGTGATGGTTGATGGAGGAATGTGTGACCCATAAATAATCACATGGTGGCATATATGGTTGTTGTATCACTAACTTTGAACAATGAAGTAAAACCTACAATTGAACTTGCAAACTATCATATCTTCCTGTAACACTGTAACCCATTTCACACTTTCATCATCAATGACAACCACATTAAGGATTTGAAATTTGATTCTTATTTAAGGAGCATCAACAAGTAGTTGATTAGTCAGGATTATATGATTAGTATATTCTTTTCCAGGCCCGGTCCTGACATTTTATGGGCCCGGGACAATACAAATAGATTGGGCCTCAAAGATAGCGGGGAATGTTTATAATGTTCTTTGTGCTATAATTATCTATAATTTAAAATTATACAATTTTACCATCCAAAAGTAGTATAACACATAAAAAAAACTAACAAAGCACATGGTTAGAAAATATATAGGGTATTTGATAAGTGACATTTGAGGATACAATGTACCTAAGAGCCGAGTGAAACAAGTAGTGCAACTATTAGGTGCAATAAAAATTTTAAATTATGGAAAGTTGTGAAATTATATCTTGTATAATTAGGAGTAACTTTTTCATATTTTAGATCACATTTTCACTAGACAAAAACAAATTCTACGTTTCTAAATTATGGACACTAAAGTTCAATCTTTCATTAAATTAGAGAATCGGAGGAAATTTGTGAAATATATCAATAAGTTCTGGATATACATAAGACATGTACACTAAAAGAATAAAATTAATGCAATAATCCGTAATATAATGATTCAAAAGAAATGGTGAAATATGTTCTCAATGAATTCTAATGTGGATGTTTCGAAATTATAGACTTGTATCGTGTAGATGGTGAATAACTAATTAGAAGTATCTAAAAAATATAAGTTTGATTTTATATTTTACCTTTTATAGATTTAGGATGTACATATAATTAAAATAGTGATGTACACAAACACGCACACATATTTCAGAAATTTATGGGCCCTACTAGAGCAAAGGGCCCTGGGCGCATGCCCCTCCTGCCCATGCCCCAGGACCGGCCCTGTTCTTTTCTGAACATATTATTCGATAGTAGTTGCATAGAACTTTGCGAGAATAGAACTCTGTACTGATATAAATCAACTTTCATAGGTTATAATTTTGTTCAAAGTGATATATGTAGTTGCTTTGGTTGTTCTTATGTTAATCATTTTCATCTCACCATGTACTTTTCATATATAGATATATATCACACTAAAATAAACATTTATACATTATAATGTATCCACCTCATTTTAGAAATAGAAAAACTAGAGAAAGTGTCAAATCGGTCTTCCGTACGTAAAGTAGGATATGATGATATTTACATACTTCGAGGACGTAAGTGATGAAATTTAAAGTACGAGAATTTAATTGACTCTCCGTACATAGTACGTAGGGGAGCGATTTCACAGTTTTCTGAAAAGTAAATTAGTATTAAACAGAATCTATGACTATTTTTTTTTAGAAAAATAATAAGGTCTGATTCATTGGATAGAATAATACGTGAACTCTATTTCAATATAATATGGGTTTCAAAACTGACTTAGAATGTTTTTACTTAAACTAAAACTTTCTAGTCTGGTGTGATCTAGTTTGTTTGGTCTGAATTGGTCTAGTCTGGTCTGGTAAATCGCTGGTCTCAGTGTATTTTATAACCGTCAAAGTCTGGTCTGGTCTGATCTGGTATGGTCTGATCTGGTCTGGCCTAGTTTGATCTGAGATTGAAATAGGTCTAATTAAAAAAATCCTTACTGTGTAGGGCTATTTACTCCAAGAAATATGGCAATCCTAATTTAGAATATCATATTTTGTCACACAAGCAAACAACAGCTTCATGGGCGGCATCAATTTTATCTAACAAATATAAAATGCATTAATTTCATGGGTAATCTAGATGAAATTACACAACTATGTTTGTTGCAATGAAATTGTAAAACTCCATTAGAGAGTATATATATTTATATACATTACTATGGTCTCCAAGATCATAGATGCAAGTAGATTTCAGACATTATATTAGTTGTACTTGTACGTGGTGTGTCTACAGTATAAAGGATGGCCACGAGATACCTATATACAAGTATGTAGATTCTACAATCTAATCATCCCTCAAAACGAATTGAAGGAATAATTATCAAATTCAACCTTTCTATATAGAGTCACTACAGTTTTAGAATAAGAATAAAACATTTACCTTTACCGATGCACCATTTCTGAAGGACTTATTCCAATTTTCTCAGCCATACCAATAAAATGTTTTCCTTCTCCTTTGCATCTATTTATCTCCATCGATCTGTTTTCACCGACAAAAAGAGTATGGTGTCTCGAGAGTAACTGGCAAGTAGAAAAGAAAGAAGCAAAATCGAGTCATTGATAACAAGTAACAACAATCAAATTTTATATAAAAAGAAATTTTCAAATAAATTGAACCTCTACAAAAAGTTGAGTGGTATTTTTCAGGATCCAACAAACCCAGGAGAAGGTATGTCTAGAACTTTATCGCCTTTCACTTTCACTTATGAATGAGAATTGTTTTGTATATTCCATTTATGAATGATATAAGGATGTAGTGATTTAGTCTATATGCAGATATAAATCCTAATGTGAACAACATTACAAGAGAACAAGAATAGTGATACAACGAAGGAGCGGGCAAAACCACTACTGGAACATCTCCGTTACTTTTTAAGTCTTATTAGTACCATTCACGTGTAAAATGAAACATGACCTCGTGTAATTAATGTATTCCATTTAGCTAGACAAAGTAGCTTAGCTATTATTCTAAGGGGAAGAAGAAGATTTTTTTTTTGAGTATTCTCCAACTCCCACACCATGTTGTTAAAATAATATATGTCCGGCACCGGAATGATATGAAATAATAAAACATTAAATAAGATTTTGGGATATTCCTCCAATTAGATTAATCTTTAAGGATGAAACTTTAGATCTTAACATGGTTAGAGTCAAGTCTAGTGGTTTGACAGTTGGCATGTTTAGCATTCATGATTAAGATAGCTTGTTAAGTTTTTGTTTGACCCATTTATATACCCCTATGTTGTTCATCTCGGTTTGGGCTAGAGAGGCGTGTTAAAGTAATGTCCCACGCCGAAATGGTATGAAATAATAAAACACTATATAAGATTTTGAGTCACTCCTCCTATCCTGATGATATTTTAGGATAAAATACCAGATCTTAACACATACAATTGGCAAACCTTACTCATATTGTCTATTAAAACCAGAATTTTTCATAAATAGAGGATCTCAAGGTGGGTTACAAATAGAGGTGGACTCGATCCATGGTGCAAGGCCGGTACGGACCAGAACCGGTTCACGAGATCAGACCTGAAGTCCTGAACCTTAAAAACTGTTTTGCCAGAACAGTGGTGCCGGACCCGTGCCCCACTGACGCCAGTCCCGAGTTTAAATAATGAGGACCGGAACTGGTTAGTCGTGGTCCAACCCCGGTCCCCAACAACCAATTTATTTTTTGCTTTTTTCCTATTGGCTCTTCTAATAGATCCGTTTGGGGTAATGTTGGGGCTTCTTCCAACGCTTCATAGGTCTGTTGGAGGGGGGCATGAGGTTTAAAAAAACTATATTGATGACACCCCATCCCTGAGCCCCCCAACACTGACCGGACGGCACGATGGGAGGATGTAAATTGGACTATAATCACAATCTGTGAGATAGAGAGTGAGTCTCTGTCCCCGGTACTTGCAGAGGCCCTATGCATTTTTCAGCATAGTAACCCCTCATCGCGGTTGCCGGGATTTGAACCCGAGACCTAACCCTTGTGGCACTCCCTCGCTACCAGTTGAGCTACGCCCACCGGTGTTTAAAAAAACTATAAATAGCTCTCATTTTCTCCATTTACTTACATCAACTCTACAAAATCTAAATACATCTTATTCTCTTAATACTCCAATTCTTCTAATTTTCCTAATTCTTTAATAAGAATGCGTTAAACATCATGTTCTATACACAATGTCTTCATTATATTGCCAGAAGACTTTGTACTGGGGAAAAGAAGAAAGCAACGTTTATGATATGTTACACAGACGTTTCCTTACGATGCACTCAACACTCATTGATGCCAACAATGAATATGTGTTGTGTTTATTTGATAATTATTCAAATCATGTGCACCGTTTCATATTGAATAAGGCTTTATATAATACTACGTACTTGATATTAACTTAAAATGATTAATAGTACTACTCATACCTACAAAATGTGTCTCCTTTTAAGGGAACTCATTTGTTAAGAACTCCAAGTTAAGCATGCTAGCACTAAGTAGTCATGGGATGAGTGGCCTCGTGGAAAATTTCTTAGAGCACACACTACTGAGAACAAAGTGTGCCATAAAAGACTCATGTTGGTTTGTGAGGATAATACTATTGTTCTAAAAATCGCTCTAAGCGCTCGACTAGTCCCCGCCTAGGCGCTAGACGGTGGTCGGGCGTCCCGATTTTAGTCAAGGCGCATCGACTAATTGATTTGGCGCCTAAGTGAATTAGTCGACCACCTAGGGCGCCTAGTTGCCCGCCCAAAGCACTTAATCCGTTAATCGGCCGCCTATGTGCCTAGATTTATTAAACATTTTATTTTGCTTTTTTGTTTTTGTACTCAAAGAGATCTATATGTACCTTTAACGTTAACAAGCTACTATTTTACTAAGGCTAAAGGGTCAAATAGGCCCCTGTACTCGTCCGGAATGCTTAATTCGCATCCTAAACCCTAAAAAGCTCGAATTCACCTCTTGAACTCAACAAAAAGGTTCAAATCTCATTTTTTTGTAAGTAAACGTCCGGTCACCACCCGTCACCATGTCAGATGCCAACCGTGCATCCCGCGTGGCAATTTAAGAGGTCAAATAGGCCCTTTAACCCGACAGAGTTGTTCAGTTTACCCCCTCAACCATTAAAAAGTGCCAAAATTGCTATTAAAAAATATTAAAATAAAAAATAAAAAATATAAATATAAAATAATATACAAGTTCATAATATAAAATATAAATGTCTATTTATAAAATAATAAGAAACTATTTATATTTTTTTGGTAAATTGAATATGTAAAAAGTATAACGAAAATAAATTATTTTTAAATACATAATACGGAGTATAAAAATGTGATATGAGTAGCTATTTTCGTATTATACTTTTTATATGGTATATTTTTGTATGGTATATATAATTGGTATGAAGTATAGTATATAATTCTAGAATAAGCGGTCGCTGACTCACTCTCCCTTATAGCAGGTCCCAAGTTCATTTTTCAATGGAGTGAGATTGATCCCAGTTTACCCCACGCCCCCCAAACCCCCCTCCCCCAACCCCCTGGGGTTAAAAAATCTAGAATAAAATAATACAAAGTATATATACATATATGCATGTGTGAGTGGGTGTGTGTAATTTTACATATAAATCTAAAACATATTAAGAATATTAAAAAATGTCAAATGAAAAATACAACTCTAAAATATAAACATAATATACATTGTGAAATAGAAAACATAAAATGTGTTTTATATTACCAATTATTACATATAAAACACAAAAACATATTTAATTTTAATTTGCAAAAAAATAGATTTAAAATATCAAAATAGTTTTAATGAATTTATTTTGGTTTATTTTGTATGCTTTTACCATGAATATAAATAAACCCTTATTATATTATTTAATAGGATGTCTATATTTTATACTTTCGACTTGTATTTTATTTTATATTTGCAATTTTCTATTTTTTTCAATTGTTTTTGCAATTCTTACACTTTTTAACGGTTGAGGGGGCAAACTGAACGACTCTGTCGGGTTCAGGGGCCTATTTGACCCCTTAAATTGCCACGTGGGATGCACGGTTGACATCTGACTGGGTGACGTGGCGTCGTGGCGGCGACCGAGCGTTTACCTCCAAAAAATGAGATTTGAACTTTTTTGTCGATTCAGGGGGTGAATTAGAGTTTTTTAGAGTTCAGGGTGTGAATTGAGCATTCCGGACGGGTATTATGTATGCACACACCTGAGAATATTATGTACCCATGAGGTGACCACTTGAAGAATATTATGAACTATCTCTAGTAATAAAGCAAGAGGATGACATTTTTTCTCTAGATGAGGAACTTTATCCCTCTTTGAGTGGAACTTAACTAATTAAATGATTTTATTAGTGAAAAATTGCTAAATCCTTTAATATATTGATAATATTCAAACATTTGATCAAAAGCCACATTATATAAAAATTAACCATTGGATGTATGAAGATAGTATCAAGAGATGAGGAATGTTCACATGAGATCTATCTAGAGTCTACCATAAATTAAAATTATCCCTCAAAACTAATCAATATATATATATAAAAGAGGAACTTTTTAAGAGCATACGGCGCGCCACATAATCCTGCCATGTCATCATATATTACAATTATTTAATTACTATTTATACATTTTATTGTTTTTATTACATTCTATTTTTATTGCATATTGATATGGAAACAAAAGATCGTATGATAGAATCCACCTTATTTAGTAACTTTTTCAGAATCTACTACTTACTCCGTATTAATATGGATATTTATTAAATCAATATATATATATATATATATATATATATATATATATATATATATATATATATATATATATATATATATAAGAGGAACTTTTTGAGAGCATACGGCGCGCCACATAATCCTGCCATGTCATCATATATTACAATTATTTATTTACTATTTATACATTTTATTGTTTTTATTACATTCTATTGTTATTCCATATTGATATGGAAACAAAAGATCGTATGATAGAATCCACCTTATTTGGTAACTTTTTCAGAATCTACTACTTACTCTGTATTAATATGGATATTTATTAAATCAATATATATATATATAAGAGGAACTTTTTAAGAGCATATGGTGCGCCACATAATCCTGCCATGTCATCATATATTACAATTATTTAATTACTATTTATACATTTTATTGTTTTTATTACATTCTATTTTTATTGCATATTGATATGGAAACAAAAGATCGTATGATAGAATCCACCTTATTTGGTAACTTTTTCAGAATCTACTACTTACTCCGTATTAATATGGATATTTATTAAATTATATATAAAAGAGGAATTTTAAGAGCATCTGGCGTGCCACATAATCCTGTCATGTCATTATATATAACAATTATTTAATTACTATTTATACCTTTTTTTTATTACATTCTATTTTTTATTACATATTGATATGGAAACAAAAGACCGTCGCGTATGATAAAATCCACCTTATTTAATAACTTTTTCAGAATCTACTACTTACTCTGTAGTAATATGGATTGCTATTAAAATAAGCAATTATTGCAACCACAACAATAAATAGTCATCCGTGCACATAGACTTTATTTATAAGAGCTCACTAATAAATTTACAAATACTTATTTCATACCACATGTTGAATGAGAAATATTTAAAAATAGTTTTTTAGATGCTTAATGAAGTAATATAGAGGATGTGAAATTAATTAAGAAACTTTTGTATGAATTCTTTAAAATCGGGTTCATAACCATTATGTTTAGTTGAGATGCTTATGTAGAAGTCCAATTTAAATATTTTTCATATAAATTTGAATTACTTTTATTAATTATATATGATTTCGAAAATATCAAATATATAGTTAGCTAAATTATGTACTACCCGTGCATCGCACGGGCTTGAAAGCTAGTTGAAAAATAATAAGCGACATCAACTATTCCTTACAGAGTTGCTACAAATTTTCAAAGTTATTAAATAAATATATACCTTGATTATTTTACCATCTATGCGAATATATATTTCCCTTTTCAATCGGCTTGGCTATGTGAATATATATTTCCCTTTTCAATTGTATCACATCATCTCCATCTCTTTTTACTTGCACAAATGAAAGAGAAAGCTTTCGATTGAAAAATGAGTATCTAGAGAAAGGAAACAAGAAAATAGGAATGTATAAAAGAAAGTAAGAAATATAGCAAGAAACGCAAAGTGTATCCGGTGAAAAGTATGACTGTATGAAAGCAACACACAGAAATTCTCAATTCACAATTAACTAAATGAGATCTTTTTTTATTTTATAGTGAAAATTACTAATGTATATTGTTAAGAATTCCACAAAATTGTGTATTTTTTTTATAGTGTCATGTCTTCCAAATCTTTGTTTCGATTTCTAAAGAGGGAAATATATCATGTATTGAATCATTAATTCAAAGTGAGGCCGGAGACATTAATAAGTACGTAGTACTTGATTTCGAATAAAAGAGTCACTTCGGAGAGTACATCTTCAGCCATGTTTCAAAAAGGTTGAATGAATTAGCTATGTTATGAATTGAGAAGGAATTCATTGATAATATATATTATGCAGGTTTATTAATACTTTTGCATCTAAAAATGTTCGACGTACTTAATTAGTTATTTAATATATCCAATGTCATTTTGCTATAATGTAAGAATTTAATTTAAGAATCGCGTTTTTGTGATATTTAATCATTAAATCTTAATGAATCTATATGACAAAGAAACACTATGTGTAGGGCCAATTTATGAAGATCGACTCAGGCCCGAGTTTAGGTAGTATTGGCACTGTTTAGAGCGTAGAGATGGTGGAATATAGAAGCAACTCTGAAAGAAAGGATGCTGGAGTACTTCTAAAGCTGAAGGCCTCTTGCAGGGATCCCATGAACAAAGTGATCCAATAAGATTAATCGCTTCTTCACCAGCAGAAGGTATTAGCTAGCACACAAAGATGTACACCTACAATCTTTGGGAAGTCATAGCCCATGCCATTTGCAAGTTTGAGACCATCTTCCCATTCCATCTTTGTTGGGGTTCCTATTACACTGCATATTTTGTAGACTTCGTCTGCTTCATTCATGCCAGGAAATAGAGGGCGAAGAGTAAACATTTCAGCCATTATTGCCCACATATCAACAGCAGATCCACAACTTGGAGACTGGAGAAGAAGTTCGGGAGCCCGATACCAGCGTGTGGAAACATATTCAGTATATGGTGGTTCAGAATTGATCTCACGAGCAAGACCGAAATCAGCTATTTTAATGATATCCTTTGAAACCAACAAGTTCTCTGGCTTGAGGTCACGATGAAAATATCCCCGCTGATGCATGTATGCAAGACCTTGAAATACTTGGAAGCACCAGTTTCTGACTTCTGTTTCTGAAAAAAGCTTTCCTCTCTCTTTTGTTAGCTCATATAGATTGCGCTCCATGTATTTAAACACAAAGAACAAGTTGTCATTTTCCCTGATCACTTCCTTTAGCTTCACTATATTCGGGTGGTTCATTTTCCTCAAAGACTTAACTTCTCTTAAATTTATACATTCTTCCCATGAATATATAACACTCTTTCTTCATCTTTTTGATTGCTACCATTTCACCAGTCTGAAGATTTAGTGCTCGCCACACACTTCCAAAAGTACCATTACCGACTTCATTAACTATATGGTACCTATCCATTTTTAATTAACCAGCACACAGCACAATTTATTGGATATAGAGGACACACACAAAAAATGTGTATGTATTTCTTTCTTCAATAGATGCCCGGAGAAGGCAATAGTTGTGTGTAACTACTGGTCTTGCTGGTTTATGAAAATCCACTGTTAATTTTGTATTAACTTCCACATAAAACCAGCAGGATTTTGATGGAGGAGCTTCACAAACATGATTGCCGCATCAAAGCAGTCACTGGGAACACAAGGTCGCGAAAGCAAAGTGATGCAAGGACTGTCAAACATCTTCATATCACCCACAGCCTAGCGTAAACATATTGCAGTCCAAACAAACAGGATTGCTTGTCAGCTCAATTCATGGTTTACAGTGACTTCTCAAACAAGAAAATGAGCTCTTCTCATTTATGCTAAACGTTGTTATGCAAGATCTTCAGCTGAGTAAATCAGATACTCCGATCCTAGCCGTTTACGTTTCTAAGAAACTAACCAAGCATTCCAGCCCAGCTTATTTTGAGGTTACCGTGCCTAGTGAGAGGTCTCGAGTTCGAATCCCGCTAGGCACACAAGGGTGTAATATGAGTTTCAGCCCTGATTACTGCTCCCCCAACCCCTACCCCAGACCCCCTGGAGTAAAAAAAACGTTTCTAGGAAGCTACACAACACCTCTAACACTTTTTTATATTAAATGACATGATTGATTCTTTTGCAGAACTTTATTGCTTAAATTATGAAATTCAAAAGATCCCAGATGACTGTTGTATTAGGAAAGCAGTAGCAATAATGTATTGTAGGAGGATAAAAGTGGAGCCAAAACAAACATAATACTTCGTAACAGATTGCTGCTTCTCACGCTTAATAAAATAACGAATTCGCATTTGGCCTCCTGTGGAGTTCATTGACGGAAAACTGTTGACTAAGTGCAGTTGACAAAGGAAACAAGAGGAGAATCTCCGCAGGTGAGAAACCGCCAATCAAGTAGGGGTGGGAAAAACCGAACCCAAACCCGGAAACCGACTCTGGACCGACCCGAATTATGATCCCGGTCCGGGTTTTTTTCTTTTTAACCGGCCCGAATTAAAAAAACCCGGACCGAACCGAAAATTCCGGGCTCATTAAGGGGCCTTAAAATATATAACCCGGTCCGGACCGAAAAACCCGAAACAATTAGTTTTAATATAAAATTAATATAGTATATGAATAAAAATAAAATATTTCCTAATATATGATTATAATCACGGTGGATAAAAAAATTTAATAACTTTTAGTGACTACAAATATGTTGAATTTGTTTAGCGTAATGATGACCATGAGAATATATTTATAGCAACTCTAGTAACTTTTTGATTTATAAAATTTATTTGGTAATATTTTTAAGAAACCTATATTATTCATATATATACATCTTACATAAAATACTAAGATAATTATCTTCTTTAAATTTGAATTGTTGGTGATTTTGGAGACTAATATTTGTGTTATTATTTGCGGTTTGTATTTTTCATTAATTTTATTTGAAAATAAGTGTTAAAATATAAAAGAACAATGACATATTTAACGTTCGGGCTTTAACCGGTCCAACCCGAACCCGGACTGAACTCGGGCTACCAAAAACCCGACTCGGACCGAATATAATGGGCTTTGTTCCGGTCCCTAATTTTCATAACCCGAGACCTTCCGGGTAATTTCCAGGTTTAGCAAAAACCCGACCCAGACTGGACCGATCCCACCCCTGTAATCAAGCACTTCCTGGAATGAAAAAACTCTATACTTGCAGAAATTGGATCAGGGAACATTTGCTCCATATCCTAAGTACTACTAATCCCTTGGAATTGTAGTCTAGCACAACCTGAAGGGGAAACGGTATAACCTAAAGGAAGCCAGCCACGGAAGAAGGAATCTAGATGCCTTCAATTCCACTTAATGCACAAATCAACTGCACATAATGCCACTCTATTGTACCCTTTGTGATGCACATTTCAATTTCATCTAATGCACATTACAGTTTCATCTAATGCACACTGAATTTCACTTGAAGCAAATCTAACGGTCCAGATTCGTTCTCATTTCTCTCATAAGATCGTGTTCTTACCTATATATATAACTGCGCTTTTAATTTCACAGTTATCTTCAAGAATTCATTCGAATGCATTCCCGATTGAAGTTTTAGCTGAAATTTGGTATAAATATACTAGACTTAATGAATAAGATGCTAAAAAAGTTCCATAAAAAAATTCCACCGGGAACCACCCCAAATGGTAACAGCCGGACAGAGCCTCCTAAATAAGGGCTTATTTGACTTTTTTTTGTTCGTACGTGGGCTTATTTGCCTCTTTTCCCCCAATTTAAAGTCAGTTTCCAAAGATGTGACCGCTTTTCTAAAAGGACAAAAAGTGACTAACAAGGTCATATATCTGGTAAAGCACGATGTCACTGCCAAATTTTTATGTCACTGTAAAATTTTCGTGTCACTATAATATGTTATTACCAGATTTTTATGTCACTTTTTGAATGTCATTACCATTTTAATGTCACTATCAGATGTCACTATGGTTGTAAACCGTGTCACCGTCATCGCCAGATAACTTCCTGACGACTTTTTCCGGCAAGATAGTGACGAGTCTATCTCCTCTCCATTTCCCATCCATTTCTTTTTTCTTGCTATCTCTCTCTACCTGTTTCTCTATCTTACTCATCCATAAACCACACCTAAAATCCCTTCCTCTCTATCTCTCTCCCACTAGAACTCTCTAGGAGAGGATCCAAATTCGATAATAACCTCTACGACTGAATAGTGACCATCCCACACCACTGGCCGCCACCCAGCCGCCACCCCACACCCCAAACAAGTAACCACCATCAAGCCCACTGCCCGACACCGATGTCTAATGCCCCCACATCGACGGCCTCTTCACTGCCCATCCCCGTCACAGTCGCGGCCACCACTCTGGCCGACCTCCGCCACAGCCCAGTGACCAACACCACTGTCCCACCCTGACATGACTCCCCAGAACCCCAACCCCCAGCCACCAACTCCGTCATATCCGCCATCTCCAGCCACCCCAATCGCTGCCGCACACCAATCCACCACTCCCAACCCCAATCACCCCTCCCAGCCCCACCTTTGGCAGTCCAACCCAACCCTGACCACCACTAATGAACCCTAGCCGCCGTCCTCCGCCAGATCTGGCCGCTTGCTGGTCTCCATTTATTGTCCTTCGATTCAAGGTCTATCTGAAGAAGAGAGAAGAAGAAGAGTGACAACAATGACAAGGAGAGGTGTAGCGGCGACGGAGTAGAAGGCATCAACAATGTCGAACAACGCAAGCGGTTGTGACGAGAAGAAGTGCAGCGGCGTTGATGGCTCAATTTCACGGCATCGGCAGCTCTGTCTCAAGAGAGAAGCATGAAATCGATCTGGAGCGGAGAAGATGACCGTGAAGACACCCGCATGTGCGAAGACCTAGTCTCAAGTTGGCGGAGGGCTCCGGGGGAAATTGGAGATGATTGGTGAAGGCTGAAGAGAATATGTTTGGTATCTTGGGAAGCAACGAAGCGGTACGTACAACTAATTAGGAAGATGAGTCTATAATTGGAAAATATCAAATGACTCATATATTTGGAAACGATAAGTCTATTACTAATATGCGGGTCATTAATTCTTTTTATTTTAGAAAAATAATAAGTTCTTAGACATTGGCATAGAAGAATAAAAATTTGGGTTTAAACTAAGAATTTTGGAGGGTATTTACATTTAAAATGCACATTTACATTAAATTAGAATTTTCCCCAAATTTTAAACGTAAATGTGCACATTAAAGTTTAAACTTAAAATTTAAGTTTAAACTGGAGGCTCGCCCATTGCACTTTTTGAGTTACATACGCCTCTTCAATTCTTAACATTGTTCTCACGTTAAGCCTCTTGGTGACCATGAAAACATATTATTAACCATTTTAATGTCACGTTTCCCATATATTTTATTTCAGTAAAATTTTAAGAAAACTACAAAATTTAGACCTCTTCAATGTGGCCTTGGGGAGAGTAGCAAACCAAATCTCCTACTCTAGGCACATCACGTTGTCCAGCACAAGCAAACCACAATTCTCACAGACTGCATCAAATTCATCCAGCGAATCAACATAACTAAACACTCCAAGATCATCATAGATAAAAATCAATATTTGTAATAACTGTGATATGTGCAAATCAATTCCATATCATGCAAATGTATGATACTTTTGAAATACATGATATGTTAATGAAAAATACTTCAAACAAAAGATCTCTACTCATTCTATCAAGATACCTACCTAGATTTTATCAAAAGATTCTTTCCCAAAACTAAATGAAAAAATCACCGAAATCAAATTTTCTTTATTTAGTTGCTACTACTTTAGAAAATAAATAAATGTATATCTACCTTGATGAATGCACCATCTCTGAGGACCTTCATTTCCAATAGGCATTGCCATGGCAATTACATCTTTTCCTTTTCCCTCATATTTCGTCTTCACCATCTCTTTTTACTAGCTTGCACAAATTAAACAGGAAGCTTTCGATTGAAAAATGAGTATCTGGTGAAAGGAAGAAAGGATGAAAACAACCAGAAATGTATAAATGGAACAAATCAAGATAACTACAAAGGCTGAGTTGATCTAACTATCTGAAGAAAGCAACAAAGAAGAGAGATATATATTCACATTGGAAGCATATGCTTCTCCGCCCGGTAGAAATGAGGTTGTTCTACTTTGCACTCTGTGACTTTTTCTAAATAAACAATGGTGAACAATAAATTTGAGTTGCTTATAATGATGATGATAGAATGACGAAGCCCGTTTGGGAACGCTCTCAAATACTATATGACCCTAGTGAAGGAAAAGTGTTGTCCAAATCGGACATAAAAATAAACAAAATCATAATCATGTACCTAATATGATTTATACACGAAACAAGAACGGAACCAGTACGAAACTTGCACGGACTAAATGTGTTTAGAAATCACACGAAAATAGCGGTAATGTTATAAAAATATGTAACACCTCTCTTCCATAAACGGATAAACCTCCTTTTAAAACCAAACACTTAATGAATTAATAAAGCACCCAAGTTGCAAGTACCATTGAAACATAAATTAGTAATATATATGTACACACCTGAACCAAAATCCATGCGGTGAGCCGCTTGAATAGCATATTTGAACTATCTCTTGTGACAAAGCAAGTGGATCTGTGGGTGACATTTTGACTAGCTTACACAAATTAAACGGAAAGATTTCGATTGAAAAATGAGTATCTGGAGAAAGTAAGAAGGGATGAAAACAACTAGAAATGTATAAGTGGAACAAATCAAGGTAGAAAGGATGGCCAGGTGGATCAAACTATACGTAGAAACAAACAAACAAAGAGACATATATATATATATATATGTACATATATATATATACACATATATATATGTACATATATACATCTATATCTATATTATATAGTAAAACAGAAAAGTGTGGGGGGAGTTTGGGAGGGAATTTGGGCGGGAAGGTGTATTCAAAATTCAAATAATCTAAAAACGTGTCTTGCACGTGAGAGTGAATATGAAACATGTGAATGCAAAAAAATTCAAGAAAAACGTAATCATGAAGTTGACCCTTGAACTTTATAAGAAGGGACAAAGTGATAAATACTCTAATAAGAAGAAGACAAAGCCTTTAATACAGAGTATTCATATTAAGGATTGAATTAGTCTATATCACAAATTACAAGTTATTTTGTTTGGAATAAAATTACAAAATCTATATCTATATATACTATTCCCACATTGACTTGGCACACATATTAAGGAAGTGAGAGTAAGTGGAAATGTGTGTTTGTAGTTATGTAAGAAAAGTGTAAAATGAATGTCAGCCACACAAATTATCCAAAAATGGTAAGTGGAAAGATTTTTTTGAGATGGTCCAAAAAGAAAAATTGGAAGAATTTGTATGGAACGGAGGGAGTATAATATAATAACATAGTGTGAGGGAATTTGGGTGGGAAAAAATGTACCAAGAAAATAGAGGGTGAGGATGAGAGGGGTATTGGCTGGAATGTTTGTCTGGCCTAATTATTACTCCGTTTAAATTTCAAATTTTGAATGCTTCGTGAAAGGCAATACATTTAATTTCAATTGCATGCTACGAAGTATGAAATTAGTGTAAGCATAATGGACATTGAGCAACGCATGCAACTTACACAGCATACAAGAAAACAAAACAATTAAATTTGAAGTAGTAGTAATAATAAATAGGAGAAAATTCCAGATGGATGTCATATATAAGAGTGCTGGTGTTGTAACACATAACTCATTTTGCACAACTTGTATGACGGTGAGTTAGACAATACTCTCATGTTAATCATAATTCAGGCACCTGTGTGTTCTAGAGGACTAGAGCTAGAGGGTGGTGGAAAATAGTAGTCACTGATGGGTTAGATAGCAGACATTTCGGTCACCTATGGTGTTTGAAAGAATAACAGACATTTCCATCACGTAATGAGGCGGAAGTTGAAGAGCTAACTTCATCATTCAGCCGATTATTGCTTATTTACGTCTAGCTTTTGTGGATTAGATTTTAGCAATTTGTTTCTACTTTTGACATTTCAATAAAGGGTTTTTAAATCACACCAGTTTAATTTTCAGTGACTTAATTGTGAATTTAATAACTAATGTTCATTATCATAAAAAAGCTAATGTTCATTTCTCACTTTGACTGTTACGAGTATATGTTAATTTTTGTGATACGGTATGTTTGAACAATTTTGCTTTCTTTTCAAATACTGGGTATAAGGTAATTTTCTCTTTGTTTTTTTATTTCTTTAGCTTCTGTCAAATAGTCCTTTGTTTGTTCAACTTAGGGAGAAATTATGTACATTTTTCTGAGATTATAATCCAAATAGCTAGACTAAAGCTCTTCTACCGTTAATTAGGTTCCTGAGTTACAAGGCTTTGAGCGGTACAAAATACCAGACTTTCTAAATTAAATACGTAGTATTATAATATATTCTTTAACAAAATGAAATACTAAGGTCCATTTATAAATTAAAGCTGATTAAAAAAGAAAGAAACGTGTCTTTGAATTTAGAATATATAGTAGAGAAAAAAAAGAATTTAGAATAGTAAAGAATAAAACCACAGTCCGGACTCCCGAATTTAATACTTCCAATTAGAGGAAAGTATTAAAAATATAGGAGTAAAGTACGGAGCTCAAAAGTATAATTTGGAAGTTAGCAAAACTATACTTAACAAATATGGAGTATGAATGTATGATAGTATATTATTCCGTCCGTCCTGACGCAGATTATACCGTACAACCGGCTGTACGGTGCTCACCGTACAGCCGGGTATTTTTGAAATTAAATTGAACTTCCAGACTTATAACTACGGTGCTCTGCTTTCTCCAATTCTTCTTCAGTCGCCGTTTTTTCTTAGCCGCAGGCCCTCCGCACGTTGCTTGCTCTGCTTTTTTTAGTTTCTCTTTTAGTTTGTTTCTTTCTATGGTTCGTCTCTAGGTTAGTCTTTTAATTGTTGTTTTCTTTTTCTCTTTTTCTTTACTTTTTAATTCAAGAGCCTTTGCTTTAATTTTTATTCAATCATTATGAAAATTTATAATATAAAATACTCCGTATTAATATGGTGTCGAGATTTTTTTTCCTACTTTTTCCAATCATAATTTGCTTTAATTTGTTGTTTATTTAGGTATAAATGTTTTGTTTTTCTATTTTTACTTTTAAGATAAGTATTTATTACTTATTAAATATTGTGTGTCAAAAACTAATATGAGTTTTGTGTTATATTAAAATGAGTATAGTGTAAACTAAATATGCACAAATAAACATTTGAACATATTAGAGAACTCAAACGAGCTTTTAAGTTTTTTGATAATCATTTTGTAAACCATGTATGTTCATCTGGTACTGGTTTTATGCTCATTTAAAAATTTCATATTAATGCATATTTTAAAAGTATCATATTAGATGCATAAGAGTTAGGTTATATAATGGGAGCAGAGGTTATGATACTCAATTGCATTCTTTTGATACTCAATAGAGCAAGTTTGATGTTCAATGACAATCTCTTGATACTCAACTAACAAATTTTACAATTTTGATATCATTGCTCATTTGGTAAGTAATGTATGCTCATTTTGTACACGTATTACACTCATTTTAAAATGTCATATCAATGCATATTTCAAAAGTTGCAAATTACATTAAATACGCATATTGGAGTTCACATGAGTTGATTATAGATAATATTTAATAAGTGAATTCCGGAATATATAAAGCAGATTATGATATTCATTGTTAGGCTTCCAATGCTCAACAAAACATGTCAAATACTCACTAAGTTGCATAAACCTAATTTCAATAGAGGAAGCTTGATGCTCAACTAACAAAAGTTACGATTTTCATATAAATGCTCATTTGTACGTTACGTATGCTCATTTGGTACTGATGTGCTCATTTCTAAAATGTCATAACAATGTATATTTCAAAAGTATCGTATTACATTAGATTCACATTTTGAAATTCATAGCAATTGATTATAGATATAAATTAATAAGATTTTATAAAAGAAAAAATAAGAAAAAGAAAGTGAATTACAATATATGAAGTTGATATCACAATACTCATTGTGATACTCTTAATGCTCAGTAGAATACTGACGTGCACTTTGTCGTGAGTGCACTCAAAATAAATTCAATACTAACACTTACACGTAGTATAGGTGAAGTAGAGTTCGTATCCACAGGGAAAGGAATAATTCTCTTTTTATGTAACTAGTAAATAAAGGGGGGTTTTGATTGAGAGATTTAATTTAAATTTAAACACGAAGATGAACGAGTTATATGTGATTTAATTCAAAGATAAAAAGGACTTGGCATTGCTACTTTCCACTTGTTGATATATTTTAGTCGATCATTGTTATATCTATAACTAATCCCCTCTCGAATACTCAATCGAGGAGTATATCCAATTCATCGAGGGTAGTTATTAACAACGACCGTTCATTAATAACCCTTACTATTAGTCATGTATAGAACACCGCCATATACCGACTTAATAGTAGCATTTAATCTCTTAACTCCTTGATGAAATCAATTGAGATTGATAACCTCAACACAACGGTTTCGGTTTAACCAACAAAATTAATCCCTCTTAAGTTTATTAACCACAACCGTGCATTAATAAACCGAAGTTACTTACTTGTGAAACCATCAACGATTAACCATCGGTTCGTTGATCGTTTCTAGTAGTAATTAATGTCGAGATGTTAACTAATTGTCATCTTAGCAACACTCCCCAACATTAATATAGAGATAGATTAAGGGAAGAATTAATATTCAAGGAAGAAGATTAAATATGAATAATCCTACTATAACTAATGTCAAGATGTTATCTAATTGTCATCTTAGCAACACTCCCCAACATTAATATATAGAGGAAGAAAATAAATACTACTATAACTAATGTCGAGATGTTAACTAATTGTCATCTTAGCAACACTCCCCAACATTAATATATAGATAGATTAAGAGAATAATTAATATTCAAGGGAAGAAGTTAAGAAAATAACTCACAACTTTAATAATCAACAAGCTTCAAGAGCAACACCAAGAAATGGAAGTTTAGCTCCTCATTTGGAGACTAAACATGCTAAAAAAATATAAAAGAAATACTATTCTAAGTTGAGCTTAAGAGTATGGAAGAAGGAGTGATTCTTTGTGAAGGAAAATGGGGTTATTTATAGGTGTTTTTCAACACCTTGGGCCGGGTACCCGACCGGGTTAGGTGCTTACCCGACCGGGTCCGGTCAAAATCAGATATCCTCCACGTTCTAGCGATCTTCGGCACGTTCTGGTGTCCCGGGTCAAGTCTGACCCGACCGGGTCAAGTAGGGGACCCGACCGGGTCTGATGATTTTCCAGGCAGTTTCGGATTTTACATCAGACCCGACCGGGTGCATGGTCTAACCCGACCGGGTTTGTGCTCCTGGGCACACTTATCACCTTTTTCTTCACTTCAAACTCTTCCTTTCCAACACCATAAATACTAACTCTACTTTCCAACTTACAAATGAAGATTAAAATACAATTACAACTAAAATCACATAAATGTTTACAAACTAAATAAAACGATAAACAATACACACAAATCAAACATAAAAACATACACTTATGCACTACTAATTAGTGCATATCAAACACCCCCACACTTGAACCTTTACTCGTCTCGAGTAAACCAAAAAAATATCCCCAAAAATATAAGAGTAAAGAGGGGTCTTCAACTCCATATTTCTTATCAACCTCATTTTTTTTTTCGTTACCCTTAGGATCCTGCAGAAAAGAAAATACTTTCTCTCATTCTCTCATTTTGCCTAGGTGCCCTTTCGGGTTTTCATCCCAGCTTCCCACATTTTTCTGTTTCAATCCTCACAACTCACTCTTATTTTTGCTTTATTTTTGCTTAAGTTGCCCTTTCAGGTTTTCAACTTAACAAGTTTTTTTTTTTTTTTTAAAACAAGAATAAAGAGTATGAATGTGAGTATTCCATAAAACTCTCCCCCCAAGCTAATCAAAGCACTGTCCCTAGTGCTTGTGTATGAGATGATTGCGTTTTTTTTTTTGGGTACTTTTGGGAGGTTTTGTAGGTGATTTGTGGGTGTGGAGATGAAGAGGGTGAAGAGGAGATAAATGAATTGGGTTTACTTGATGCATTTGGTGGATGGATGTAGGAGATATGAAGATTTGGACTCTTGGAAATGGAGGAAATTTGGGGTTTGGTTCGAATGGGGAAAAGAAAGTGAGGAAGAAAGCTGCCCGCCCGCCTCCTGATCGGGATTTTTCCCGACCGCCCGGCCGGGTATAGTGACTGACCCGGTCGGGCGTAAACTGTTAACCCGAGGCAGAGAGTTTTTTTTTTTTTTTTTTTTTGAAGTGTAAACTTAAACTAGAACAAAAAGTAAACGTACCTTTCATGGGTTGCCTCCCAAGAAGCGCCTCGTTTAACGTCGCGGCACGACGCCATCATTGTGTTCAATCGTTCAAGCTTGGATCATGATAATTAATTTTCTTCAAATTTTCACTCCTAGGACCTCCATAGGAGTGCTCAATTTCTCGACTCTCCACTTTGGAAATCTTTCCAGGATCAAATATCCAAATTTTCATTGATTTATGTGGTGGGAGGAAGGGGAAGAAATTATCATGTAGTATGGTCAATGAAAAGTTTTTCGATCCATCAATTTTGAAGGAGATTTCAGAAATGTCATTTTCCATTTCAAGTTTACGAGATTCTCTTAAAGCTTCCAGAGATGATGGAGATACCTCAAAAGATGACAATGACAAAAATTTGAATTTGAAGCTCAGCTTATCCTCTTCATTGACCAGTTGGAGCTCCGTGTCTTTTTCTTCTTCTACTTCTTCTGGATTCTGGATCTCCTTTTGCATCTCCTTTTCATTTGTCAATGTGATTGCAAAAGTTTGCTGTTTAGGATCACATTCTATTTGAGAAGGAAGTTTTTCCGAATCCCTTGCTTCAAGCCTACTCACGGCTCCGGCTATTTGACTCATGTGAGTTTCCAAGTTTAAAATGCTAGACTTGGTCTCATTTTGGAATTGTACCATGTTGTTTTGCATGGTGGTCATGTTGGTAGCAATAGCCCGGACCATATCCTCCGTAGACATGTTAGAGTTGGAGAACGGATCATACCTCATGTGAGGTTCATCCCTTTCGTAACCAACAACATTACTTTGTTTAAGGTATTCATCTTGGAGCTTTGGGCAGAAATCCGTAAGATGTCTGTGAGACATGCAAATGTTGCATGTCTTGACATCTTGAGCTTTTGGGCTTAAGATAAATTCCTTTATTAGAGAAGTCAAGTCGGAAATTTGACTCTCTAGGGATGATAGTTTGGTATCCATATACTCATGAAAGCTCAGAAATAGAAGAGTAAGATTTTTTTTTTTTTTTTTAAATTTTTGTTGTTTTTATTTTTTTTATTTTTATGAGATAAATAAAAAGAAAAATAATTGCCTTTCCCCGGCAACGGCGCCAAATTTGACGTGCACTTTGTCGTGAGTGCACTCAAAATAAATTCAATACTAACACTTACACGTAGTATAGGTGAAGTAGAGTTCGTATCCACAGGGAAAGGAATAATTCTCTTTTTATGTAACTAGTAAATAAAGGGGGGTTTTGATTGAGAGATTTAATTTAAATTTAAACACGAAGATGAACGAGTTATATGTGATTTAATTCAAAGATAAAAAGGACTTGGCATTGCTACTTTCCACTTGTTGATATATTTTAGTCGATCATTGTTATATCTATAACTAATCCCCTCTCGAATACTCAATCGAGGAGTATATCCAATTCATCGAGGGTAGTTATTAACAACGACCGTTCATTAATAACCCTTACTATTAGTCATGTATAGAACACCGCCATATACCGACTTAATAGTAGCATTTAATCTCTTAACTCCTTGATGAAATCAATTGAGATTGATAACCTCAACACAACGGTTTCGGTTTAACCAACAAAATTAATCCCTCTTAAGTTTATTAACCACAACCGTGCATTAATAAACCGAAGTTACTTACTTGTGAAACCATCAACGATTAACCATCGGTTCGTTGATCGTTTCTAGTAGTAATTAATGTCGAGATGTTAACTAATTGTCATCTTAGCAACACTCCCCAACATTAATATAGAGATAGATTAAGGGAAGAATTAATATTCAAGGAAGAAGATTAAATATGAATAATCCTACTATAACTAATGTCAAGATGTTATCTAATTGTCATCTTAGCAACACTCCCCAACATTAATATATAGAGGAAGAAAATAAATACTACTATAACTAATGTCGAGATGTTAACTAATTGTCATCTTAGCAACACTCCCCAACATTAATATATAGATAGATTAAGAGAATAATTAATATTCAAGGGAAGAAGTTAAGAAAATAACTCACAACTTTAATAATCAACAAGCTTCAAGAGCAACACCAAGAAATGGAAGTTTAGCTCCTCATTTGGAGACTAAACATGCTAAAAAAATATAAAAGAAATACTATTCTAAGTTGAGCTTAAGAGTATGGAAGAAGGAGTGATTCTTTGTGAAGGAAAATGGGGTTATTTATAGGTGTTTTTCAACACCTTGGGCCGGGTACCCGACCGGGTTAGGTGCTTACCCGACCGGGTCCGGTCAAAATCAGATATCCTCCACGTTCTAGCGATCTTCGGCACGTTCTGGTGTCCCGGGTCAAGTCTGACCCGACCGGGTCAAGTAGGGGACCCGACCGGGTCTGATGATTTTCCAGGCAGTTTCGGATTTTACATCAGACCCGACCGGGTGCATGGTCTAACCCGACCGGGTTTGTGCTCCTGGGCACACTTATCACCTTTTTCTTCACTTCAAACTCTTCCTTTCCAACACCATAAATACTAACTCTACTTTCCAACTTACAAATGAAGATTAAAATACAATTACAACTAAAATCACATAAATGTTTACAAACTAAATAAAACGATAAACAATACACACAAATCAAACATAAAAACATACACTTATGCACTACTAATTAGTGCATATCAAATACGGTTGATGCTCATCTAACGAAAACCGCGATTTTCATTGAAATTACGAAAATGACATCGTTTTTTAGTTGTGATATCAGCTTTCTTGTAATAACGCGGTGCTCATTATTAGACGTTTAATAC
Source organism: Cuscuta epithymum (assembly GCA_945859915.1). Lineage (NCBI taxonomy): Eukaryota > Viridiplantae > Streptophyta > Magnoliopsida > Solanales > Convolvulaceae > Cuscuta > Cuscuta epithymum. The sequence continues at coordinate 233,929 of CAMAPF010001150.1, forward strand.
TCATTAAAATTGGACTATTGCTCATTAACAGTACACTAATGCTCATTTAGCAGAAATCGCGATTTTCGCATTAATTACAAAAATGCCACCGAATTATTTTTTTATTTTTCCCTTAGACTTGTTACTAGGCCGGCTGTACGGTGCTCACCGTACAGCCGGTTGTATGATATACGTACTCCCGTCCTGATGCTTCCATACTTTTTTAGGTAAATGGTTAAATAAAATAATTTGGGTAAAAAAGAGAAAAGAAAATTTTTATAAAAAATAAACATATAAAGTGAAAGTAGTTAAAACGAGATAAGTTGGAGGGGAGAAAATTGTGACTTGACATACAATGAATAAGAAAGAAAAATTTGAGTAAAGATGTAAGTAAAGAAAGTAAATTATTTTCTAAAATAGAATGTGAACCTTATATGGAAGCTCCAAACAAGGAAAGTGAGAATCTTTCAACGGGACAAAGAGAGTACAAGTTAATTTCAAAGAAAGGTTGCATTATTGATAATTGTGCATGGACAATTTTTTTTTTGATAAGAATATGTTTCTATAACATTTCACTTTATTATATATTCAAACATCAACCACGAACTTACTTTTTCAAATAAATTTTAATAATTGTGTTAAACTAAATTAGGATACATAAAATGGCACAAATATAATGTAGTACTACTTAGGAAGTGTTTGCATTACCTTAAAAATGTTGTTCAATTTTTGCCTTAAAAGAGGTAAAATGAGTGACTACTCCTGTTTAAAGTAAGCACTTCCAAACAAAAATCTCTATAAGTAGGCGGAGAAGTGCTTCGAACTGCTTTTCACGTTTTCTATTACATAAAAAATCACTTTTAAATACTATTAACTTTTAATCTTTCAAAAAAATCCCTTTTTTCTATCTTAAACACTACTAACTTAACTATAACTACTCTCTCCAGAATAACTTTAAAATATAAATTATAGGAAAAACTTTTTAAGAGTAGAAGCAATCATTTGCTAAAAAAGAAATAGAAGCAATCACAAACATTGACTTAATATTAATTAATTTATACTTTAAAATACCTCAAAGTAAGTCTCTCAAAATGGTCATTATGATATTTTGAATTTTGAAGTTAAACATTTAAAGCTATATATATTACTCCAGGAGGCTGGGGGAGGGGGGTTGTGGGGGGCTGGAATAAATTTATTTGAAAAAGATCAAAACTCACTCCATTGAGTTTCGAACTCTTATGTGTCTAGCGAGTTTCGAACTCGAAACCTCCTACTAAGCACGATAACCTCACAACCAGCTGAGGTGGAATGCTTGGTTACATTTAATGCTATAAATTGAATTGAATGTAGATGAAAGATGCTTAAATTGTTCTACCTTTTTATAAGAAATCTTTATCTAAAATTTATAGAACACCAATTCGCAACATGGGTTACTCAATATCCCGTGCATCGCACGGGTAATATACTAGTGTGTGTGTGTGTGTGTGTGTGTGTGTGTGTGTGTGTGTATATAGAATAAAGATCAAATGAGAACGGTGCTTAACGTGAGAACCCGTGAGAACCCCTGAGAATGGTGATATTTTTGGCTGAAATTTTTTGTGTATGTTCCTCATCAAATCTAGTTCATCCATACCAAATTTGAACAAAAAATTCAATCGGGAAGGTCGTCAAATGATTTTTGAAAGAAAACTGGTCCGGAACATACATATAAAACGCAATTTTCTTTCAAAAAATCATTTGACGACCTTCCCAATTGATTTTTTTGCTCAAATTTGGTATGGATGAACTATACTTGATGAGGAACATACACAAAAAATTTCAGCTAAAAATACCACCGGTTCTAAGGGTTCTCATGAGTTCTCATTTTAAGAGGGGTTCTCACTAGAACCCTCCCCTATATATATATATATATATATATATATATATATATATATACATATATATATATATATAGATTTAGGTTCATGTGAGAACTTAATCTTAGGAGAGGGAAAAAGAATAAATGAGAGCCATTAGATCATCAATTTTTTTCAATGGAACGTGTACGCACTTATAGAGTCCTTCGGTCATTTTATGCATATTTCTATATTTAACACCACATATCAATCATTGCAATTAATGCCACATCTTTATTATTAGGTAATTGACTTACATGTGTTTCTATATCGATATTTTCTTTCTTTTGATAAGGTTTATCATATTACTTTTAATTAATCTTTTTTTTTCGAGCAAACTTTTAATTAATCCTTATTTTTTTCTATGTTCTATTTAATTTTTTTAATTTTTCACCATGGCTTCAGTTCTTTAGAAACTTTTTATCAAACTTTTTATTTTATATAATAACACACTTTTGAATATATTTAAGATTCAAGTCATACAAGTGCATTTGATTTTAAATAAGAGTGCTAGAGTAATTCTAAAAGTAGGATGTAATAATAGTGCACATTTATGTGTATTTATAGTGCTCTTATTAGTTAAAAGTTTGCACTGTTATTATTTGTTTAAAGCATATGATTGTGCACAACCTTTATGTATGATGTGCACAACTCTTATAGGCAGAAGTTTATAAATAAAGTGTAACATAATGCGTACAAAGTGCAAACTAATAGCATATATGTATCAATATAAAATTTTGAAAGTGTCACTAATAATGCACTACTGCATATATTTTAATGCACATTATAGTAGATAGTTTGCAAATATCCTTGTATATTTCTATAAATTTTTATTTTATAATTATTTTTATTTTAAATCTATGAAAGTGCACAAATGTGTAGGTTAAGTGCAAATTAATACTATTTTGAAAGAGAACTCAATAAGATAATTAAAATCAATTAAATTTGATCTTATTTTTTCAATATATTAATTTAGAAACATTGGGTGCAACCTTCACCATCGGAAGTGCAAATTCATATGTTTAATTGTGCATCCACGCAATTGAGAAATTTCATATAATGCTTTGATTGCATTTATGTACTCGGTATTATTTAAAAAAACGTAACCTAAATAATAAGTCAACTATGTAAGGAAAGAGTGGTCTGTATTAATAGATTGTCCAACATTTAATGCTTTGATCCTATTTATATGGAAATTTGAGTGGCCGTTGTTTATTATCAAAATTAATTGACCATGAGTTTTACACATTTACCCTTAGTGTTAAACGGTTGTTAAACAGTTCCTTTTATGATTATAAATAACCCTTCAAAGGTCATCTTAATTACCATGCTACCCAATTAATTTATATTCGATCTTAGCCTTCGGTTTGATATCTTTGATGGATAGATTTTGTTCTTTTTTAGGTTCGTCACTTGAACCTAAAAGGGTAAGGTTCAAGTGAGAAGAACCCTTTAGGTGAGAAGTGAGAATGAATCTCAGCTGTTGGATTCGACTATCTTGTAGTAAAAACACTTTATATTGCACTAAAATATGAAACCTAGTTTGGTGACATTTTATCAAAAATCTGTATTACAGACGTGTACTGCAACATGAAACTGTTTCGGTGCAACGTCGTCAAATTTTAATGCAATATGAAACAATTTTAGTGCAATACTGCACAAATTTAAATCTTACTACAACATCAAGCTATTTTCAGTGCAAAATCGGAAATCCAACGGCTGAGATTCATTCCCATTTCTCACATTAGATGCATTTCTCACTTGAACCAAAATAAATAAATAAATAAATAAATAAATAAATAAATAAATAAATAAATAAATAAATATAGGGTAAGGTTCAAGTGAGAAGAACCCTTTGGGTGAGAAATGAGAATGAATCTCAGCCATTGGATTCGACTAAGTTGTAGTAAAAGACACTTCATGATGCACTTAAAAATGCAATCTAGCACGGTGGCATTTCTGTAAATACTTCTGAAAAATTCATATTACACGTGTCTAGTGCAACATGAAGCTATTTCGGTGCAACGCCGTCAAATATTAGTGCAAAATGAAACAGTTTTAGTGCAACATGTGCAAAATTTAAATATTACTACAACATAAAGCCAATTTTAGTGCAACTTCGTAAATCCAATGGCTGAGATTCATTCTCATTTCTCACATTAGATGCATTTCTCACCTGAACCAAAATATATATATATATATATATATATATATATATATATATCTAGCCGGAGGGACGAGAGGCGCCGTCCGAACTCCGCCGTTTGGAAATTTTTGATGAAATTTTTTGAGCATGTTCTTCATCAAGTCTAGTTTGTTCATACCAAATTTCAGCTCAAAATTCGACCGGGAAGGCATTCAAATCATTTTTTGAAGTTGACTGCGCCAAAATATAACAATCGAATTTTATATAAAAAGAAATTTTCAAATAAATTGAACCTCTACAAAAAGTTGAAAGGTATTTTTCAGGATCCAACAAACCGTACTCAGGAGAAGGTATGTCTAGAACTTTATCGCCTTTCACTTTCACTTATGAATGAGAATTGTTTGTATATTCCATTTATGAATGATATAAGGATGTAGTGATTTAGTCTATATACACATTAAATCGTAATGTGAACAAAATTACAAGAGAACAAGAATCGTGATATAAGGAAGGGGCGGGCAAAACCACGACTGGAACATCTCCGTTATTTTTTATCTCTTATTAGTACCATTCACGTGTACAATTAATGAAACATAACCTCGTGTAATTAATGTATTCCATTTAGCTAAACAAAGTAGCTTAGTTATTATTCTAACCTAAAAGATGGGGTTGTGCAGTTATGTGTTGGCATGCCCAGTGGAGGTTATTCTCCAACTCCCACACCATGTTAAAATAATATATGTCCCGCACCGGAATGATATGAAAATATGAAATAATAAAACATTAAATAAAATTTTAGGTTATTCCTCCTATTAGATTAATCTTTTAAGATGAAACATTTAGATCTTAACATGGTCAGAGTCAAGTCTAGTGAAGGAAAAGTGTTGTCCAAATCAAACATAAAAAGAAACAAAATCATAATCATCTACCTAATATGATTTGTACACGAAACAAGCACGAACCCCGCAAAAGACAAGCACGGAACAACTACAAAACTTGCACATACTAAGAGCATCTCCAATGCTCTTCTTTCAACAGAAGTTAAATTTTGCCAAATGTCAAATAGAGAGATAACATTCAATCCACGTAAAATGCTGATCGAAAGAAAGTAAATAGACATCTCCAATGCGTAATGTTAACCACTTGAAATATTATGCTTCCATTGTTTATTTAATTCCAAAACAAAAATAGTATATAAAAGGTAATGCATTACTGATCGGATAAAGAACAAACCTCCAGCAGACATTATCCTTTAAAGGAGCTCACAATAATGAATTATCCTACCAAATTCAACTATTCATCATCGGTGAAAACATAAATCTTGAAGAATGCATGAGTTTAATTTATTAGGTCTGTAGTAAAGAAAATCAAGATGAGTTTAATTTGACAGAAATCTGCTCTTTGTATTGTTGTTATACTTGTGTTGGATGCTTTGGTTTTGATAAAAGATTCGACACTAGGACTTTTGTTTTGTATATCTATAAAAATAACGAGTGCATACAGCAACGGAATCCATCTTCGTTGCTGCACGTTTAGCTTAAAAACCGGAAACGGTTACCTTATTTTAATGAGTCAGCATGTTAAACACTCTTTCTAAAATCCAACAGTCGGTTTCAAAGTCGTGGTTCCACATCAACTTAACCGAACTAATGAAAGAATGCATTGAAGAGAGAATTTCATTCATACTTTCAAAATTGTCTGACGTGTCCAAATTATACTCTTTTGAAAGAAGTGCATTGGAGATGCTCTAAATGTGTTAGAAATCACAAGAAAATAGCGGTAATGTTATAAAAATATACTAGTATTGTACCCGTGCGATGCAAGAGCCAATAATATTCTTATATTTTATGTGTTATGTTGTACAAATTAAATGCTACCGTAATACATACATACATACATACATACATACATACATACATACATACATACATACATACATACATACATACATACATACATACATACATACATACATACATACATACATACATACATACATACATACATACATACATACATACATACATACATACATACATACATACATACATACATACATACATACATACATACATAGGGGTTCTAGTGAGAACCCCTTTTAAAATGAGAACTCATTTTAAAATGAGAACTTCTAATCTCCATCATTAATTTTTATCATCAATGGTTAATAATGACAAGGTGGATTAATTGCATAAGAACCCCTTTTGAATTTGGGATAATTATGAATATGACCCCATGTGAATCATTGATTGCAATTAATGAAATGTTGATATTTAAAGTTCTCATTATAAAGAGTTCTCACTAGAACCCTCCCCTATATATATATATATATATATATATATATATATATATATATATATAGTAATCTTCCGGTCAGGTATACCTGACCGGAGCCGCCGTCCGGCCTCCTCCTTTTGGGGGCCTTCCCGGTTTTATTTTTTGCTCAAATTTTTTGTGTATGTTCCTCATCAAGTCTAGTTTATCCATACCAAATTTCAGCCAAAAATTCAATCGGGAAGATCGTCAAATGATTTTTGCAAGTTAACTGGTCCGGAAAATACATATTCCGGACCAGTTAACTTGCAAAAATCATTTGACGACCTTCCCGATTGAATTTTTGGCTGAAATTTGGTATGGATGAACTAGACTTAATGAGGAACCTACACAAAAAATTTGAGCAAAAAATACCATCGGGAAGACCCCCAAATGGAGGAGGCCGGACGGGGGCAGTGGTCAGGTATACCTGACCTGAATATTTCTATATATATATATATATATTTTGGATCAAATGAGAACCTTGCTTAACGTGAGAACGTGAGAACTCCACTTTTAAGCAATTGTGATGCACTATATCGATTATTTCTTGCACATTTTCGTGTTAACGAAATAATTACAAATTTGTCTCCACACTTATATAAAGTTGGCACGTTTTGACCCAAGTTTAAAAAGTGCAATAGGTGAGCCTCATAGTGCACCGAGATGTGTTAAAAGTGCATGGTTCTCACGTTCTCACGTTAAGCATGGTTCTTATTGGAACTGCTCCATATATATATATATATATATATATATATATATATATATATATATATATATATATATATATATATATATATATATATATATATATATATATATATATGAGTGCTCTTCATGTCAGGCCGGCCTGACAGGCTGCCCCGTCCGGCCGAGCCCGTTTGGGCACCTTCCCGGTGGAATTTTTTGATGAAATTTTTTGAGCATGTTCCTCGTCAAGTCTAGTTTGTCCATACCAAATTTCAGCTCAAAATTCGATCGGGAAGGTCGTCAAATGATTTTTGCAAGTTAACTGGTCCGGAAAATACATATTCCGGACCAGTTAACTTGTAAAAATCATTTGACGACCTTCCCGGTTGAATTTTGAGCTGAAATTTGGTATGGACAAACTAGACTTGATGAGGAACATGCTCAAAAAATTTCATCAAAAAATTCCACCGGGAAGGTGCCCAAACGGGCTCGGCCGGACGGGGCAGCCCGTCAGGCCGGCCTGACATGAAGTTTTCTCATATATATATATATATATATATATATATATATATATATATATATATATATATATATATACACACATATATGAAATTTAATATTGTAAAACAATACAAAAAGACTGAACAAAGTAAAATAATATTAATAATTAAACTAATAATATGGTTTTTTGGCGGAGTTATTAATGACTGGAGTGTAAATGATGAAATTAGTATTGATCTACTTCGTATTCTTTTAAAATATCTTATGTTTATTCGTAAATTAGAGATTTTAAAATTAATAGCTATTATTAATAGTCCACACAAATTTAGCCTATTATTAATTAATTAAATGATTGATAGCTGCATGTAATAGAAAGTGAAAATTATGATTACCTCGTTTTCTTTTAGTCATGATTAATAGTCCAATTATTTACCCCCCACTATTAAATTTTTAATTGTAATTTTTATCTTCCCCTTCCGTCAATTCAAAGTCATTTGATTGTTAAATAAGGGGAATTACAGAAAATGTCATTCTATACTAGAAATTGCTATTTTGCTCTGTCATTTACTCATTCGTCCTTCTACTGCTTTTTCTCTTCATCTTTTTGTAAACAATATATAGCCCCTTAAATTCTCAAACGAATAACTATTTGATTCAATGTCTAAAACAAGATTGTATTATGAAAAAGCTACATGAAAACCAGCTGCAAGCATTTTAAAAGTAAAGACGGTGCTTCTCAAAAGTGGGCAAGGATTAAGAACTTCTAAAATAAGTTCTTTAGTCAAGGAGAAGCTTCTTCTTTAAGTGCTAAGCTCTAATAATTCACCCATGAAGACTCCCTCTTGAATTAGTTATATTTTGGTATATGGTGGTAAAGAGCCTAATAAGTACTACGTACTTGGAATGAGCTATATTTAACTTGTGTACTTATAGTTTTAATACTTTTGTGTCTTACTCCGTATTATGCAGTTGCACATAAGTATGGATTGATTTATCATTTTAGTTGTGTTATGCTTTAATTTTATTAAACTTGTTGTTATTGATTTTGGTCACAAATAAAAGCAAAATGAATACTGTATCAAATTATGACTTTCCAAAAGCTCAGGGGCCGACCTTAGTGAATTTGTGGCCCTAGGCAAAAGAGCACAACAATATTTACACAAAAGAAATACACAAAATATTCTCCCTCATGCCGATAAAATATTTTCTTAGTCAACGATGTTCTTGATCCATGATACTTTTTCAGTGAGAAATTATTTGAGAAATGAAGGTCATATGGAAAAAGTCTTCCTTAAGATTAATTTCATAAAAATATAATATTTATAAATTTTGCATAATTACAATAATAAGTCATTGGAGTTATCCAAAAATTGACTATCATTGACCAAAAGAGTTCAATTCGGCCAAAATTTGCGGGATGGACATAATAGTTTTATACTACATATATACTTGAAATTTCTCTTTCTTCAATATAAAACATTATCAGTATGTTTACAGTATATATAGAATTGCATTTCTAAAGAAAAAAGGGTCAAATAAGGTCTTCAAATACGTCTACTTATAAAAAGCAATCAGATGAGTCAAAACGACCCGTTGACAACCTCGTAATTCCGATTTTAGCGTACGTTTGGCTATCTTTTTAAAATAGATTATAAGGCCGACGTGAAATATTTGGTCTGGATTGGCTTAAATACAAGGCACAATTAACGACATGTAAGCTAAAATCAGGATTTGGAGGTTGTCAACAGGTCATTTTGACTCATCCGATTGCATTTTATAAGTAGACGTATTTATATGACATTTTATTGAGTACATGACCTTATATGACAATTTCGTAATAGTAGAAGGCCCTATTTGACCATTTTCTCATTTCTAAACAATGAACACACATGAATAAGAATAAATAATAGAATATTGCTTTGAAGTTTCAAGAAAGATTCAATTATTTTAATAAAAAATAAATATCATACTTAGAAATTGAACACAAGTTACAATGATTTCATTACTACTTTAGTTACTAGTCACATTTTGTAAACAATCTTTATTTTAGTCATAAATTTATAATTGTTTCATAAACTTAGTAGTATTTAAATATAAGTTCAGACCTTTTTACGTGCCTTTAAAAATAGAGCTTTTTCATCATTATTACTAACTAAAATTTATTTACACTAATATGACTAATACTTACTACACTATAGTGTCGTGGTCACTTAAGTTTGAAAATTGAACGTAAGTTAATATGATTAAGTTACTATTATAGTCACTAGTAACATTTTTATAATTAATTTTCATTTACGTCGTTATTGATTTCATTAGTATTTATTTATGTATATAGTTATCAATTCATTTATATTATTTTTACAAAAGAAATTATGAAATGAGGCCCCTTTATAAGTGGAGGCCCTAGGCAATTGCCTAGGGTAACTCCCCCAAAGCCGGCTCTTGGACCAAAAGCCATAGTTGCTTACTGAATAAGGTTATCAATTGTAAATATATGTAAGTAATACCATATTATATCCTCATATAAGAGAGGTAAGTCTGGCTTTATCCAACTAATTACTTTGTATATACAAGAGAAAGTATAGGCTATGGTAAAAGAAATACTAATCTGTACTTGCACAGGTACATTTGGGCAGGGCATGGGGGGACTAGGGGAGTTTATTTTAACAAATGTGGTCATACGGATCACCTGCGGATCACAAACTATGAAATGTAAAGCTTTCGAAAGAACTGATACAAATTATTAAAGGGCAAAGAACAAACTAAAACATAATTCAGAACAAACAAAAGTACTACAGAAAGCAAATAATCCCTAATTTGAAATTGATGGATCGTGTGAAGTTCTAGAGTATAGGGACCCTTTGATGCATTTACATTTCTGTATAGAAGTTTTTTAATTTGTTTTATGTTGATTTTTTGTGTTTTCTTCAACCATTAGAAAAATGGCATTGTTTGGTTTGACATGACTGAATTTTGTCCCATTGAGAAGCGGAACGATACTGAATGCTTTTAGTTATAAACCGAACTGTACCATTGAAAAAGTCGTGATGCGGTATCAGGGACGACAAAATAACGAACCGTCCCGACCAAATTGTACCTATCTCTTTAATTGCATCAAAATTATTGTGTAGGAGTTGCACTCCCATGGAGTAACTAATAAGGTACTGTCAACAAGGGAAAACAACAATGGTTAAATACTACTACTAAGGAGTTCTTTATACATTATAAATACATAACATATACCACGGGGTATATGTTATATAAAAATTTTAAAAGTGTAGCTTTCAACAAGATATAGTATGATGATGACAAGCATTTACAGTGACAATAATAAGGTACCGTGTGCTTCATCATAAAATGATTAGGCATAACTCGTTTGCTCAACTATTCTTGACCATCTTACATTCTTACTATTTAAAATATCATCTCCACGTCAATCATCAAATGGAGTTTTCAAGGAGACACCAGGAGAGGTTACGATCTGCATGAACGTAGAGTAATGCCACCACAGAAAGCAGCAACTATAAAGTAGAGGAGGATGACAATCAAGCATGTAAGTAAAAGCCTGTGGAACGTTAAAAACAATTAGTTATTAGTGCAATGAAAATGGGTTGACCTTATATTGGATATGTAGTCTACTCAAGTAGTCATTATTATATTAATTAACCACAATTCATAGAATGTGGTCACAATATAGCCGTGATAAACACTTTACTAATCATAGGACCAAGTGAGCTGACAGCCTGAAATATGGCACCTAGATAGTACATCTGTCCCAATTTGAAGGTCTTATTTTAAATTAAGAAGTTTCATTGAAGTTGATTATTTTTTAATAGTAGTTAATTTTGTATTGGTAATTAAAATTTTAGACGTTTAGAAACTACATTAAAAGTTGCATTAAGCCTCGGGAGTCATGTGTGACAATAAAAACATCCAGGGCATGAAATTAGAGTATAAAAGTTTACACACAATAGAACGGTGAATAGCACATGGGACTCAAGTTTGGGACAGGGGTAGTGATTCTTTCTATTTCATTCTATGTAACTAAGTTTGAAGTCCAAACACCAAAACTTATTTGGTGTGCATGTCACTGTGCTACATCAATGTGTGATAGTGTTTGGAAAACAGTCAAAATACATCCATATGCATATATATAGTTTTAGAGAACATAATTATGGGTGCACTATCATTGCTACAGAAGCAAAAAAGCCACACATGTAGCATAACCCGACTGATTGAAACCATGAAGCTAACTATCATTATGACCTTGACACCTTAAATGAGTCTTATACTAAAACACATAATTAAATGAGTTGCCTGATATAAAGTTCAAACTATACCGTCCCAAAAAAGTGGCATGTTTAGAAAACTTTTTGTCCCAAAAGAAAAGAGTGTTGTTTCAAAAGTCAACTTTTATTCTATATATAAATATTATAATTTGCAAATAATAGCTGAGAGGTTTTTAGTCATTTCCTTAAAGCAATCTTGGAAATAAGTATTTTAAGGGTATAACTTATAAGTGATCATTCATAACTTAAAAGAGATTGTAACTCCCGTGAGTTTACTAAAAATATAAACTTGTACATTGCCCAAAAATGACTCCCTTTAAATGGAATAAGCTCGTAACTCAGTACATAGAATACCTACAAAAACATAGTAGAAAGAAAAGAAGATCCTCTCCTTTACTTTTGTATTATAATAATCATATCCAACATCACAAAAGACTTACATGAGCTTTGCATTTTTCATCCATAGAGCTTGTCTCAGGCGCTTTGAATGCTTTCGGAAGTGAAATGAATTATCTTGCATTGTGGCAGTTTTGTCAACCAGAAGCTCAATTCTGTCACCTCTCTCAAGTATTTTCTCAATATTATCTACCATGATGGTGTGTATCTGAATTTATATTCACAGATAACTAGATAAGATAAAGAAAGAATTCAGCAAGGATCAAGTCAATCAAAATGCAAAAAGGGTACAAACCAACTGCAGCAGAAGGAAAGAGGAAATCAAGTTAAACCATAACAGATATGTGTATGTTCTAACATGATACACACACACACACACACTTTTCATTAACAAATTATATTGTAAAGATCATGTTATGACAATAAATGGCTAATCTGGGTATGCCCAAACTGTAATAAAACGAGTAATTTATACTGTTGATAAAGCTAGTGGAAACAATTACCTCGCTAATTTCACCCTTGACGTGATTTAGTGTGTCTGCACTATGATTCCTCGAAAAGAACTCCATTTGCTGATGTAAAACCCTTGAAAATTCATCATTCATCGCATAGGCCGGTGCCAGGGAAGCAATCCTACCATAATTCTTCATAAACCTCATGTGGATATCTTCCAAATAGGAGAATGGTATCCTCCCTAATAATGCCAAACAAAATCCTCAATTTTGAAAATTAAGACTGTTCATTATATTTCAACATGAAAATTAGCTCAGAATTTGTGTGTGTGTGTGATTGAGAATGTGTTGAAGGTGCAATTCAGGCAATTGAATCAGATATTTAGGATGCAATTAGGGCTTATCGGGTAAGACTTTTCAGGGTGCAACTAGGGCAATCGGATCATCCAGACATTTTCTAGTGTCCCCGGAGGCCGGAGCTGATATGAAGGATCCATGGCCTCAAAGATTGATGAAAAATGCTAAAGGTACCTCAATTGGTACCCCAATTTGTACTCCACCCTATTTTTGTGGCTCACAAAAGCACCTCATTAAAGTGGGGTAATTCATTTATTGAGGTGGGCTTTTGTGAGCCACAAAAATAGGTTGGGGTACAAATTGGGGGTACCAATTGGGGTACCTATAGCAAGGTTGAAGATTGATAGGGGCATTAGTACACCACCAGAAAAAGGAGTTGGTGGGTATTTTGGAGAGAAATGGGCAAGGGAATGCAGTTCATCTTGCCCGTTATAGAAGGCAAAGCTTCAGGAGCAGAGAAGAAGTAATTGGAACCCCAATTAACTCAACTTACTCCATCTTAGTGAAAAAAACATACATCTTCTTCTCTTTAATAAATAAAATGAAATTCAAACCCCAAGTTTTTCTAGTAGTGAAGTTTCCTGCTATCTTTCTAGGCTCTTTCTATGTTCCTAATAAAAAAACAAACAAATTAAAGCTACAAGCTCATATCCCAGTTACGAGACTCGACCAGTAAAAATACAATCGTTGCGTTTACATATGCTAATAATTAGTTGTATACAATGTTCATAGTTCGTTAAAAAAAACTCGCCTTTAAAGTTTAGGATGATGAGATTGATCGGATTGATTAAGAAGGGAAACTCAATTCGAAAGAAGGGAAAAGGCACTTACTACCGAAAGTGTCGTTTGCCATACAGAGGAAGGTCAGGCCATCGGATCTCAGAATGTGAAAGATGTACCGATCCTGAGAGAAGCAGAGCCTTGACTCAGCCGTCCCAGAAAGCTTCTCCATAATTCGCCGCGCTACTGCCCCGGAGTTCCCCGTGACGGCGCTGAACTCCGCCAGAACCGTCGTCCCCCTCGCCACCAACCCATACAGTATCGCCATCTAACCAATCACACGAGACGAAGCGGGATTGCAGTCGACGAAGAGTCGTTGGGGGCGAAACGATAGGAGTTGGAACTTGGAAGCGGAGTGGTTGTGTGCACAGTTCAGATGGGGATGGCAATTGTGTTCGGATATACTCTAGCTTTCGCCAAATCGGGTTTTAGATGATGACTAACGAGCAAGGATGGTTTTTGGTTTGATGAGTCAAACCCTCTAATGAAATACCACCTCCCTATCAGATTTGCAAATTTGACTTTTTTTGGTTAAATAGTTTCATTTTAATTGCTTAATTGAAATATTAATTTTTAATTATATTCTAATTTGAAGTTTGCAACTTTAAAGATATTTTAATATAATTTCTGAATATGTAAATTTTAATTATAAAAAATTGAGTTAATTATTGATACGGAGGATTGACATTTATTATTGGTTGACCAAAAAATGTTAACTTTGCAAAACAATTTGGGATGGAGGAGGTACAAATTTGGTGGATGTTGTGCATGAATAATTAAAGGGAAAGTTCCCGAAATGGGACTAAAAAGTTCGAAAATTCCAAAATAGGACTGTCATGTTTTTATTCCCAAAATAGGACTAATTACTGCCAAATTTGGAAAATACTGCCATGTTTGAAGTTTGGTACTGCCAAAACATGGTAGTAATTAGTCCTATTTTGGGAATAAAAACATGGAAGTCCTATTTTAGAATTTTCAAACTTTTTAGTCCCATTTTGGGTAATATCCCATAATTAAAATATAACGGGGTTTGACCTTTTTTTCAAATCACAGGGATTAAGGCGACCAATTTGTATTTAATGAGTTGGCTTGATGCATTAAACCCAATGTTTTTTTCCTTTCATAAAAAAACGATGTTTTTTTATGTTGTTTTAGTGTGATTTGGTCCGATTTAATCTGATTTAATCTAATGTAGTATGTTTCCTTTAAGTTATATTTTGTTTGCCTCATTTAAATTAGTTTGATACTTTGATCTGAGCTTTTAATTCATTTTATAAGCATTTTATTGTGGTAGTGGTGGGCGGTAGTGGTGGGCACAAAGGGGGCAACCAGGAGAGGCTGCCCGTCTCCAATATAAGCATTTTAAGCTATATTGTTTCTACAAGGTGAAATAATTCCATAATTTTAGTAACAAGGTGAAATAATTCCATAGTTTTAGTATATACTCCGTATCTCTGTTCTAAAAATCGTTCTAGGCGCCCGGCTAGTCCCCTCCTAGGCGCTAGGCGGTGGTCGGGCGCCCCGATTTTTGTCTAGACACTCCGACTAATTGGTTTGCCGTCTAGGTGAATTAGTCGGCCGCCTATGGCGCCTAGTTGCCCGCCTTGAGCGCCTAATCGGCCACTTAGGCCGTCTAGATTCGACGAACATTACTTCACCTTTTAATTTTAATTTTCGATATACATACTTTAACTTTAGTCATTGATATAAAGAAATGAAGTTGTAAATTATGATAAAACTATATAGTTTGTATAGATACCTAAATTTTATCATTATTTATGTTTAAAACATAATGAAGTTAAGTGATTAGTTATCATATACTATTATGATTAAATGTGATAATTCTATCATTCGTGTTTGTTAATGTATATGTATATATGTATTTTATACACACAAAAATACAATATTACTTATCATATTTATGCAATTCCAAAATATAGATAAAAATGCAATTTCTATGTTTCCGACTAGGCGCCTGCCTAGCCGCCTAGGCGGTAAGCGCTGGGATAGCGCCCGACTAGCGCCTAGCGACTTTTAGAACATTGCTCCGTATATAGCATGTATTAAGTTCATCCCCATCCATTAAATTTTTTAAGGTTCAATTAGATGATGTGGAAGATTATTTGATAGATTGTCAATGTGAGTTAGAGATTATTTAGAGAGATTATTGAAAAAAAAATCTGGTATCAAGATTTGGATTCCGGATTATTTTAGTTTAATTTGTAGTTAAACGACAATTAATGCATGGTCCAGAAAAACTAATTATTTGAGTATCATGGTTGATGAAGAGTTTTAAGATTTTCGATTATTTAAAATTTATTAAATAAATGTGATGTGTCAATGATGTATAATAGAAAAATCATTTATTTTAAGATCATGAGTGAGCTAGGATGCTCTAATAGACACTCCCCACATCGCATAACAATCATGGATGACTTGGTGGGATCGCCTGTGTAGCACTTATAGGCGCATCAGCCTACTGATGTTAGAGATGATGCAGTCGTCTTCCACCTCCAACAAGTGCACTGCCTTCTGGTGGTCGTTTGGTTGTCAAAAAATACCAGTTTTCTTGTCTCGACAAGGAGAATCCAATGGAATGACCCCAAGCAACTTAAAACACAATGTTTTTTGATAGTGTACTGGAATTAAACTGAAAAGGTGTATGGAAAGCTCAACCCGACTACGATACCAATTGTTAGAATTGAAAATTTTCATTATTCAAAAACACAAACAAAATTACAAAAGGAGTCAAGCTCACTCAACAACAATAAGTGTATATCATTCTACATCCACTTAATCACTTATTGCACTTTTTATCTCATCGGTAATCAATAAGAACAAACTTCAATTCCTATTTCTAGGCGTGATTGAGAGACAAAATGTAGTCTAGCTCCATGCCTCCATATCTTCTCCTCCATGCCTATATGTATATTGCAATGCCATTTTCTAGATGGCAGAAGGAAGCTCCCATGTTGGGATAAAGTTTCCTAAAAGCTGAAAATCTACAAACTATAGAGATGTGCCGTAAAACGGCCTTCGGTGTGCTTGTTGAATGTTGATGTAGGAAGGTCGAAGGCCGGGGAGCAGTGGAGGACCTAGGGGGCAAGTGCCCCCGCTTCCGACTCTGAAATTTAGTATTACTACTTATGATAAAAACTTGTGCCCCTCCTATCCGAACAAAAAAAAAATAACTACCAGTATTATTAGGTATGGAGATAGTTTCGTCGAAGAACAAATACAATTGTAGTGGGAAATGTAAATGAACACGGAGTTGTGATGGACCGATTCCTTGCAGTTATACATGTTAACATGATCGATCACTACACTTTTTTAGAGTGACATTGATGATTTTTGCTAAGTTTGAATAATGTTTGTTCAATGTTAAAGGTCATTACAAAACTTCTAATATGTGGGATGAGCTTAATGGATTGAGGATTCTTATCTTAAATAAAAATCATACATAAAAAAATGTATGGTGTTGGACCAAAAAACTCTTTGATTTTTCATACTGCAATATGAATAAAGTTCGATCTTAAAAATTATAGTATTAAATAAAGTTGTATTGAAGGATGTAATAACAAACTTGAATATGCTTCGTTTTTTATACATATATTATTGTATATGAAACAAGTACCAACGAATTTTGTGGTGCAACATGTAGCGTTCAACATGATCTTACTTCAAAACTATAATCTTGATCATGTTATAGTATGAAAAATAAAGAAAATTTTATCCAAAACTAGAAACGTTGCAAAGATTAGCTAGCCATTTTAAATCCCAATTATGCCATTTTTTAGAAAATCAAAGATTATTGTTTAGAATTGTTCAGTTGATTTAGAACTAGACGTCTAGACCTATAATTCGTAAATAAATGTCCTTTGAAATTGTCATCGAATGATATGTTTTCTAATTAAAAATTAATGTTTTGAACGAACTAGATAGAGTTGTCCACTCATACACCCGATCTGACCCGACCCATATATGTGGCAGTGCCCCCGCTTGACAAAACTTCTGAGTCCGCCACTGTCGGGGAGGTTAATTTGAAGCATTGTAAAATAAATGAACGCACAAACAACATTGAAGTTTGAGCTAAAAGTCTTGTGTTTATATAATTGCTGAGGGCCAGTGGTGTTTCATCGACACAAGACTGGTCCATTCTAGTGTGCTTCTAAAAAGCAGACTTCTACACGATCCGAAGAGAGTTTGGGGTAAATTGACAGAGGGATAGGTTATGTTATGCACATGTAGAAGATCTCACAAGAGACAAGAGTGGATGAAGAGGAAAACAAGGTCAACCTCAATGAACTTGGCAAAAACAGTTGTTCAACCGGGAATTGAAGAGGGTTCAATTGAATCCTATTTTCTTTCAACCTCGATTATAGTGACATAAGGTATTAATAAGGTGCACATACTTGTATATAGATTCCTCTTCAAAATGGTACAGTGGAGATAAGTTCTTAGAGGGGTAAGCTTAGCTAAAATTATGGGTTTAATTTGGAAATACACATAACTTGTATACGTACACCAATAAAAGTATATGATGACACAAAGGGAATTGAAGGTTGGTGGACTTAATTTCTTATACGATGTATACGATGAGACAATATACTTCATAGCATATTAGCATATACTTCGTACAATCGTACATCGTACAACATATATCGATACATATAATATACCAGTTTTTACACGCGCGTTGCGCGGTTAGATAGATGCCCAACGATACACACATATGAAATACATTTTTCTAATCATTGCTACAGGATGCATGAGAATAAGTTATCCAAAAAACATATAGTGTGAACAAACCACTAAGTAAGGTGAAGTCGTGAACCAACCACCAAGCAAATTATCCAACTGAAAAAGAATTGTATTTCCTTCTGCACGCTAACATAAGTCCATCTCTCAAGAAATTGTTGTCATCATCAGCATCCAAAAGTATACCTAGAAATTCTAACAACAGCAAAGCTATAAAAGAAATACAAAACCCAATCAATGCAATAACCTAAACGCATATATCTATTCTTTTCATCCTTCATTCTCAATAATGGGATGCAAATTACCCACCAAATATAACCTATACAAGCTTATTGTCTTCTTTTCTCATAGAAAATAGCAACAATAATAATATTCTTAAAACTGTTAGCACTGTTTGCAGTTCCTTTTTTGGCCAAAAGTAATTCCGTTTTCTCAAGAATTAATCTTCAACATTGGTTAAAAAAGAACGCAAACTATTCGAATTCTACCTAAGCTCAATAACTTATTGTAAGGAATTTAACATCATAAACACACCAAGAGTGTCACTCATTCAGATGGAAAGAAATTGATTTTACTTTTCAGTGATATTTGTAACATTGTTTGATAATAGATTAAATAGCCTGGTGCATGCTACAGTACGTTACGTATCGGCCACACATGAAATATATATATTGGAAACACTATTCTTTGGCAGGGCAATGAGTAGAAAAAGAGAGATCTACATTGTTATTAAAATTCACAAATCTGACCAATATAGCATCATCCACAAGCAATTTCTCAATTTTAAAATATTTTTTTATTGCACTATAGAAGTGTTTTATGTTATATTTTTATATCTGATATTTAAAACACTCACAATATAATAGTACTGTGTACAGTATGCCGGTACTAAAAGCATTTTGAACTGACGTATCTCCTAATATGTATGCCACTTTTAGAGACCTAAGGTTAAGGCCCCTAATGCTACCCGTCATCTAGATAAGCAATTAACCTCTGATGACTTTAAGATCTGGTATGCACTTTTCATTGAAGCTTCTAAAGTATATATATATTACGATATATATGTACTATACATAAAGAATTATTATATGTTATTCTCTTTTACTTTCATTTTAAATTTTATTTTTTATGACAAAGTATATTCATAAATTTTCATATAAAATTGATTTATAAGGGATCATCAAGTACATACGTAGTATATTCTTTGAAGTGATGAGTTAAGGAGTCAGGCCTATTTATATCCCATTTTGAAAGACCTAATGCAAATGGATTCATTGCCATCCATATAGAACTTCTCTTGAGCATAGCTACAAAATGAATAGCTGAGTACAAAAAAAAATAACATTCTAATCCATTAGTCTCTAATCGTTTTAAAGGGTTCACTTTTCATTTTATCTTCTATAGGATATACATATACTGAGAAAACTTCATGTCCAGCCGGTCTGACGGGGACCGCCGTCCGGCCGAGGACATTTTGGGCACTTCCCGATCGAATTTTTTGATGCAATTTTTTGAGCATGTTCTTCATCAAGTCTAGACTTTTCCAGAAAAATATTCTCTCAATGTAATATGCTCAAATAAAAAATCACTTTCCTCAAGGGAATCAAGAATTTCATATATCATTACCGGAATAAAATGATAGCAGAGACGGTGGCTGCACGACCGAGTCACGACATGGATAAGGGCGGCGTCAGAAGCACAACAAGCTCGTGATGGCGGTGCCGGAAGCTAAGGCAGAGAGGAGGAACCTGATCTCATCGAGCTTGGTCGTTTCTTCATCTACGCTCATCTGGCCGGCTACTTCTCCCAGATCTAATCGGCTAATCTGAAAGTTTACCAAGTGGGGCGGTTATGTAAGATAAAAATGGCGAAGCATCTAGGGTTTGTGATCGAAAAATGTACTCCGTAAGATAAAAGCACAATGCTCTGAAAAAGGTGTACTCCTTTTCCAAACGTATTTTTAAATCTTAATTAAGACGGAATAAGGAAATAGAGGCGCTTACATAAATAAAAGCGCTGCGCGTATCTTGAAATCGCATTTTAATTAGAATCGTTAAAGTATTTCAGGCGCTTATTCTTCAGAAGCGTCGCACGCCTCTTTAAATAAAAATTCATATAATTCGTTTAGGGTTTAGAGGCGCTTCAACCTATAAGCGCCTCTAACGAAGCGCCTCCCTTTGATGTTTTTCTACTAGTGTCTAGTTTATCCATACCAAATTTCAGCTCAAAATTCGATCGGGAAGGCATTCAAATCATTTTTTGAAGTTGACTGCGTTTTTATATGTATATTTTGACGCAGTCAACTTCAAAAAATTATTTGAATGTCTTTCCGATCGAATTTTGAGCTGAAATTTGGTATAGATAAACTAGACTTGATGAAGAACATGCTCAAAAAATTTCATCAAAAATCGGGAAGTGTGCGAAATGCCCTTGGCCGGACGACGGTTCCCGTCAGGCCGGCTGGACAAGAATGAGACTGTGCATATACTATACCTTATAATGTAGCTAAATAGCTAATGACAAACAAAACTTAAAATACAAGTAGGCATTGTAGAAAATGATGACTTATAATATATTACCTCGGCTCTCAGGTGGAAGACTGGGTGAAACAAATTAAAATGTCAATTATCTCTTTGGCCTAAAAAAAATCATATCTAAATCACAAAACTACCAATAAATACTGTGAATTCCTGTTTTGATGCAGATATGATAATTATGAGCCCGTTTGGTGACCCCTTTTTTCAGCTTATCACGCTTATCAGTCAGCTTTTTCACCAAACACATAACTTTTGATTTCGCGCGCTGAATTTTGTAATAAGCAGAAAAAGTAAGGTTGGAATTACTTTTCTGGCTGTATTGGCTGAAGTTACTGTAGAAGATCATTTTAACTATTTTTCATATAATTTTTTATTTAATTTATTAATAATAAATATTTTAAATATAATTTTTTTATGAATCGGTAGAATCAGCCAATACAGCCACTTCAGCCTTCATAAATTTTAGCAGAATCAGCCAATTCAGCCAATTTTAGTGTTACCAAACCGGCTCTATATATGTCATAAATCACAAGCTTGCTACTAACCACATAAACTACACATACATATGTCATAATTACAATGCAAATATGCAATTAGACTCTTGTAAGCTTGTACCAAGTATATATCAATTCATGCATGGTAAATGACCTTTTTGAGAGATTATTAAGCAGAAGACTGTTTTGAAAACCACCAGTAGTCGGTCAAGTTTGAAAAAGTAATTTAGAACAAAACATGGTATGCAAAGCTATGCTGAAATAAAGGTTATTGATTCAAATCAGAATAGTGACAAGCTTATTTCTAAAAACAGTACCACGTATAATACAGCAAAATACATTATCAAAGTGGGTTATGGAAGACAGAAACTGAAGATGGACATGCACAAATTGACATGAGAACGATTAATTGGGAAAAGTTGAAGAAGAGTACAACAGAGTTGTGGTGCAAATGAGTGGCGTCATATTTATACCCAAAATCTGGGAAGGCTTGGTCTCCTACACCATTTCGGATCCACAATCGAAGAAACAGGGGTGCTGTATATATAGTAGGAGAGTTGACCTGCAATGATGAGAATATTGGGGAAAAAATAAACCAGACAATCGAACTACACAAAATTGAATTACATAAAATTGAAAGACGAAGAGAGGACATGTTTTCTTGAGCAAATGAATGATGGATTTTGGTGGGGGCTAAAAAGGAATGCCTAATCCCTGGCTAGCGGTGGAGATGGAGAAGGGAACACATGTGTAATTGCATATACTCAAACGATGAAGTTCAAAGCATGTAAACCTTAAATGAGGACACGTGGCTCAACAAACGGAGTTTTAACGATAGTAATGTGGGAGTGAGACCGAAACGGAAAAGTCGTCCGATCTGTAGCTGTATAAGAACGTAATAAAAATGTACAGGCATATAAAGTTATCCAATCCACCAACACATTTTTGAAACCTAAAATACCCTTACCCCTACTCTTATAAGATTGTAGGATGTTGCACAAATAATAAAATAGACATCTAGTGGACAAGACAAGCTCAATTCAGACCACATTTAAACAAAACAAATCAACCTGACCAGATTTGAAAGTGTCACTCCAATTAAAAACAACCAGATTTATATGTTACTTCAAATACCTAAAAATCAATAGGCGAGAAAATCCCCTAAATAGAATTTAAACCATGATAAATGGCATAAATAGGTCTATCATTGTTTTATTCCTAAAATGTGACTCTTTCACTCCTATTTTGGGAAGTTTCAATCAACTTATTCTTCTATTGTTATTAAATAAGTCATGTTTGAGGAATATAACATATTTAATCCTATTTTTAAATTTTGTGTATGCTTTAGTCCTACATTGAGCAATTTCTAAATCAATACTACTAATACCCTTTTATTACTAGCATAAGTAATCTCTCTATCTCGTTAAAATGGTCTCATCTTTCTTTTTCGGGCCGTCCTACTAATATGTTAAGTACCTTATGGTCTGATGACACTACTTTTGATCTATCAAAGTATGTATCACAAGTTTGAGTCTCATGCTAATTAAAGTTATTGACATAATCTTGAGCATATACATTACGTAGTACGTATAATAGTTTTAGAATGATGTACAAAAAATACAAAAACAGCACCCATAAATAATGGTTTCAAAGAAATTAATATTGATACAATTACGTAATTGAAGAACAATAATCAGTCCGGAGTATGTATACTCCAATATAATTATATGATTACACAAAGGGAAGGTTGGAGGACTTAATTTCTCAGTGTGACACTACACTGTCTACATATATATTGGTAAATATAAATATATATATGTCCCACAAATAATAAATCATTATGAAATGTTTTTTTGGTGTCCTATCATCATTTTCTTTTTCCTTAACAGCACTGCGTACTAAATAAACACTTACTAATTATTTTATTATAGCAACAAATTAAACCCATTCATTTATTTATGATAATAATAATTAGGGTATTCCAATAATAGGAATGAAAGGCATGTAATAGCTAGTGGGAGCAAGTCCCCACTCCTTGGGCAGATCAATGGTTTTGGACGACCCGAACACCAAATCTCCGGGAGCTCCACATTTCTTGTTCGGGCATTCGGTGTAAAACCTCAGCGGCTCCGAGGTTGTATACGGGCTGGGTCCGAGTGATTTGATGATCTTAGACTCCGAGGTTGTCTTATGGACATATAGCTGTTGGGCGCCTCCGAGAATCTTTGCTCGGCAGCTGGCGGCGGAAACCGGTGGGTTTGAAGTAAGAGTGGTCTCAAAGCTGCCGTCCTCTTTTGTAAATGCCACCGTGGCCAACTTCTTTCCCTCATCGCACTTCACCGAGACCATGATTCCTTGTAAACAGTAAGATCATGAAACAAATAAGAGGAAACTCAAATGCATAATTAGAAAAGAAATCGCTCTAAATAGGAATAAAATAAAAACGCTTGTGAATTCCAGTTCAAAATGTAGAAATTATGTTACTAATCCTTAAATATGAGTAATTATTATTTTCATGTTTTGGCATTACCAAATTCTAATTATAAAAGTGTTTCATACACTTCACAATAATCACTCATAGTTTCAAAATGTTTTTCTATATTATGGGATTTTCCCTAGGTAGAATCATCGTTGTGTTATGACTAAAATAGGACTCATTAATTAATTCCGATTTGAGGAAGCTTGATAGTTTTAATAGTATCAAATGAATCCTATTTAATTTGGGGGGTTATATGAAGCCTTATTTTTATAATTTGTCTTTGTTTTAATCATGTTTAGAAAAATTTCCTAACAAAAAGTAATTAAGATATACTACCCCCGTCCCATTTATATCGGAAGAGGGTGGCACGGTTATTAAAAAAAGTAAGTTTGTGTGGTTGATATTAATTGATAAAGTAAGAATAAAGTAAGAATGATTTAGAGCCACACAAACTTTGCCAAATATGGTATGGGACAACTGAAGTGGGACTTCCCGAAAAGTTAAAACGGGACAATATAAATGGGACGGAGGGAGTATATACGAAGAATAGTCGGTTAAAAAAATACTTGTAGTCAACGGCGACATTATATCGTGTTAAAAAATTAGTCCCGTAACTATTACATGTATCCATGACAAGTTTTGATGTAAATTTATTCACTTGCAGAGTTGCAAGTCAAGTATTATAATTAAAAATTTATAAGAAATTACATTAACTAAGATTAAATAATTGTACCATTTTGGTTTTCTTGGTCAATGTTCTCAAACTTCGACCAATGATACACGAAGTATTAATATACAAAAACTTGATAAGAAAATGTACTTGGTTAATAAGCCTCCCATAACCGTACAAAAATGTTTACCAAAAAAGTTAAAGACGACAAATTCTTATTTAGGAGGCAATAACCTAAAGTCTTAAAGCTGAAAATATTAAATTAAGATGATAGTTCATACTTGGAGTGAAGGAAAATAGAAGGCAAATTAACAAGTGTACATATATACCTGAGATATCATGATGGGAAACACAATCCATGCAGGAAACAGAGCCCTTGATGACAAAGGAAGCCGTGAAGTGTGTCCCGCATGCAAGACCCAAAGTCATGATGAACAGTGCGGTGATCAAAGTTTGATGAGTCACCATAATGCTGCACTATTTTTTTGTACAATGTGTTTTAAGAGCTACAGAAGTTGGTCTTGCTGCATGGATATTTGAAGTGAGGGAGCAAGAAATGTATGAAGGATATATATATAAAGCTAGGCAAGTAAAGCAATTGCCTGAAGTTGGCAGTTAATGAAGGAACCCAATGCTGAACGAGTAGGTAGCTGAAATCAATTTTTGAATACATAAGTTGTTGAGATCAATGATCCATAAAGGATGGCAGTAAATGTATTTACTGTATTCACAATATTATTACACCATAAAGGTGGACTTAATGATCATTTCATTTCATTTCAATGATATATGGAGCTAGGCAGATGTCTCTTAACTAGGAGCCCGGCTTAATTACTACGGGATCTAATCACTCTAAGCAATTGCCTATATTAGCTCATTGAAGTAAGGGTGTGTTTGCAACAGTTTCTGTTTTTAAAAAAATGCTTTTTTTTTAATGAAATGTGGAGAAGTTTTAAATAAAAGTTGATAGTGTTTGAGAAAAAAGTGATTTTGAAAAGTAAAAGTGGGTAGCGTTTGGTAAAATAAGTGTTTTTTGTGTAATAGAAAAAGTAAAAACACTTTTGACGCGGAAGTCGAGAAAAATAAAAGTTGTAGTGTTTGGAAAAATAAGTGCTCTTTTAAAGCCAAAAGTTGAGAAGTGTTTTTTTTAAAGGAGTTGCAAACCAACCCTAACTACTCTTAATGAAGACTTGCATTTTAAAAGGAGTAACTTAAAACACATATTTAGGATTTAGGAATATCTTATTCTTGCCTACGTCATCAAACCTTAACAAAAAAACTTTGATTTGGTCTGCGGACTGCGGAGTACATAATTTGCTTGAATTTTTAAGGACAAATGCAACCAAATGCATCATCATCATCGTTCCTACTCGAGAGCCACAAAAATTTCCGCCTACGAATCTACGATACACTAAGGAGGGATCAGATCTACGCAATCGGGTTGAAATCACATTCAAAATTGCACGAACTGATTGCTGCTTCATAACCTGAAGTACAGACAGTTTCATGAGTAATTATTTTATTTGGTAACCAAATAGATATGGTTCCTAAATTGGGCAATTTAGAAAATGACGTTTTGACAAAGAATCAACAATTTTAGCCTATTGTATTTGGCAAACAACAATTTGGCTTGACGTTTTGGGTTGAAAACACCAGATTGAAAAGGCTAATAATAATAGTGTTTAGGTTCAACATTTTAGTTACATGCCAACTGCTAAGAGTAAAATAATACGGAGTACTAGTACTTGTAAGTATATTAGGCCCAACTACGGGAAGGGGCCCAAATACCTCTAGCGGCCCAGGCGACGATGGACCCAACACTCATGTGGGGAATAATCCGCTTAGGCTCAGTTGAGGTCCCTATCTCGCACGGCATGCACTGAACATGTAACGAGCAGGATGCCTCATTGTGCACTTGGAATCTTCTCACTTTTGATTTCCACGTAATTGGACTATTTTAGCAGGGAATTGGCGGGAAATCAAGAATTTTCGGGAAACGCATTATTTAATGGTCCATATATGGGAGATTTTATGGTTGTTACCCACTCAGACTCTCCACATCCCCCGGCTCACACCTACTACCTTATAGTATAAATATTCACATTTATTTCATTTTAAAGAGATGGTAAACTTGCATTCGATAACTTAGTCTCTTTCTCTACTCTCTGTGTAAACTCCCAGCTTAATAGAACAATAGGTTAGAGGCTCGGTCTCAGTAAGGGTGTGTTGTAACCGTTCTACATTCATTAAATAGAACCAGACACACTTTACCATCTATTTTATTGTGCGCTCATTTCCATTTATTTTCTATTTACTCACTAAACCAATCCACACATAAAAAATCCTATGAAAATCCGAATGATTGTACGTATTGGGCTTCTGGAACACGGGGACTTAACCCCAACACTACTTTATCAAACACATTTTTGCAACCAGCAAACTCAATCTATCCGCTAGTTAAATTTGCTGACTTGTTAAAATATTTGTGTCACAGAGGATTGGTATAAAACAATAAATAACTATATAAGATTATGTGCTACCATTTTTATCTGAATGAGCTTTTAAGATGAAATCTCATGTCTTAACATGATATTAGAGTCATGTCTCAGCTCGTTGTTGTTAGATTGTGGTTTAACATTCACGATTAAGGCTAGCTCGTTAAGAGTCTTTTTGACTCATTTAGACATCTAGATCTATGTTGTCCAGTTGATCTCGCTCATTTGAATTGAGTGGACGTGTTAAAGTATTTGTTTCAGATCAGATTGATGTTAAAATTATGATCTACTCCTATCAAATTAATTTTTTAGGATGATATTCTAAATCTTTAACACAATTGAATATGTTAGCGGTGGGCGAGGTCCGGAACGGTCCGGTAAATTGGTAAAACCCGTAATGTAACCGTGAGGTTTTTAACGGTCCAGTAGGGTCCAGTTCTAAGAACGGAACCGTTGGGTATCATGTCGTTTCGGAACAGTACAAAACAGTACGATACAATGCCAAACACATGCTAAAAAATTTGAACAAATCTTACAATTAGTATATATCATCACACCAATCAACTCACGTGAAATGTTGATATAAATACAAGAAATTGCATACGTAGTACTAAAATTCACAAATACACAAATAGTGCAACACAACTAAAAAAAATATAGTAAAACGATGAATTCGGTTAAGTACTAGATACTAAGTGAGTAGTACTAAGTACTAACCATTGAAAGCCAAACAAAGCCGTTATGAATTACTCCGTATGATATTAATTTGTTACGGTACTTGGCACTTGCAATACTATTTTAGCACAGTGCTTTATTAATTGCCAAATTTTGTTCTTTTCTGAATGTATAGTAGATGTGTACCAGTGATAGATGGGGTAAATAAGCGCGCCCTTCTAACCAGTATGATCAATTAAGATCCATATATAAAATAGGGAAAATGGAAACTAATAATCCAACCTTTTAGCGGTCTTCTTACAATAATCCAACCTTTTGGTTATTCATGAATAATCCAACCTTTGCACCTCATTTTCATTCAATGGTCCCTGCTTGGTTGATGACCTTCTATTCCAAGCTATTTTCTTATCTTTGCAAATCATTATACCATAAATTTCATCTTTCACAAAGGTAATATTTTGCAAAGATGAGAAAATAACTTGGAATAGTAGGTCATTAACCGACCAGGGACCAGTGAATGAAGATGAGGTGCAAAGGTTGGATTATTCATGAATAATCAAAAGGTGGGATTATTGAAAGAAGACCGCTAAAAGGTTGGATTATTAGTTTCCATTTTCCCTATAAAATAAGGGAGATTTCAACAAATAGGATCTAATCACCCTGATTTTCCAAAATTAAGACTACAGATTAGCATAAGACCTAAGTACATCTGTTTTGACCAAATTGCCCTCTTGATTAAATAACCCTGCGCATCAAACAAACTTTGCGCAAACTTCACCGACCCGACACCTTGAGATCGATCGATCGACGACGCATCAGATACCTTGCTCTCTCCTCTTCACGATTGAGATTGATCGACGACCAGCATCACCACCGCTGCTGATTTCACCATTACCGGTGTTGAAACACCATCGCCGACGCATCAGATAGCTGCTCCAGGGACGCCACCGCCATAGGTTTGTTCTTCATCCTCATCATCATCGTCATCATCATCTTCTTCTTCTTCTTCTTCTTCTTTCTGATTTTGGACATTGATTTTGCCAATTTCGAACTTCAATTTCATATTTTCACAAAGTCACCAGATACTCTGCAAAACTTTTGAAGAAATCAGATCCAAAAGCAATACATAGACAATAAGTAGTCAGTATATAGACAATAAGTTCTAATAATAGCTCAATAGCAGACAATACATAGACAATAAGTAGTCATTAACCAGACAATAAATTCTAATAATAGCTCAATAACAGAGCAGGTAACGTAAAACTGGGAGGACATTGAACTTGACCTTGAAATTGGGAGGAAAGGCTTATTAGCATCGTCCTAGGGAGGATATTGAACTCGATCTCACGGATAGTTCTCCATGGCCGTGATTGCTACGAAATTGATTTTTTGTCTTTGTGTGTGTTTACGTTTCCGGCGATGACAGGCGACGACCTCTCTGGCGGCAGCGATGAACGACGGTGAACTACGTTGTAATCTGCGACGAGGAGATGAGTCGATTTCCTCGGACGCGTCTTCTCCTTGATTGACCTGCAATGAAGAAGGGCAAAAATGGAAAGAAACAATAACGTTTGCTAAAATAGAGCTAAAATAAACCTACGGATGGCAAAAACATGGACGAGTCTTACTTTTGTAAATTGCATATGATTTGGTCTTACGCAAGGCAATTTTCTCATAAAATAACCTCTCAACTTCTGGCCTAGTAACATGCCATTACAAATCTCCCTAGAACCAATATCAAAAACTTGGTGACATCCTAGATTCCTAGTCCTCAAAATGTAGTATTTAACTCGCATGACAAATCACTTTGGCCTAAAAACTCTAGAAAGAGGTGAGGTTGGTTAGTTGGTAGTCTTCCCTAACTTTTTTTTGTCTTTCATCTCCTACCATTCATCTTACTGTTTCTTAATGAAGTAGCTTAAGTTGGTCTTAAATATGTTCATCATGCGTTATCTAAATTTTAGATAACCTATCAAGCACGATAATTCTCGCTTCTACGATAACTCTCAAAATAATTGTTTTTGTACTAAAAGATGACGTTTCTCGCTTCTACATTATTCTCACGTTTACGTGCAACTCACCAAATAACTTTGAAACGAATTCATTTTAAGTGATTTTAATATGTTCAACTAGATTAATTTATATGCAAACTTACTTTTACAGCATTCGCCTGATTTATCTAATTATTATTCAAATTTATATTCTTGTACATGTCTATATATACACGGTCATCATTTGTTTATTTCTTTTTATTAAACTTGAGTTCACTTAAATTTATCTTAATTTACTTGAGTTTACTATTTTGAGATGGACACTAAATAACGAACCTCGAGAGAGGTAATCAGGTAATAAGAGCATCCATAATGATAGTGTCATGTTTTTAGTTCATAATATATCCTATCTTATCATATACTCCCTCCGGTCCCAAAATAATTTCACACTTTCTGTTTTGGGTAGGTCCAAAATAAACTTTACACTTTTATTTTTGTCAACTTTTCAATATAAAGTTACTTTTATAATCTTAATTTATTACGGTACATACTTTACCTTCAATTTCTCTATCCCACTACACTTAATTATCTACTTTATTAGGAGGCATAACAGGAAAATCAAAACAAAAAAATTCACTTTCGCCAATGAAAGAAGTTTCGCACTCCGTAACAAATAAGTAGTATGTCAAATTCATAGTTCAAATTAAGCCATATGTCTCAATTATCGGTTTGCCCTTTTTTTGGTATGAACATCTATTAAGTTTCTAACAGTGTATCAATATTATGAACATATTCTAAAAAGAATAGCATTTATCGAACTTATATTCTAAAAAGAAACTTGACACTCACCACACTTACATTTTGAAAATGAATGACTGCTTATAACATTTTTTCCAGCACAGTTAGTACAAAGGTGGAGTAGGATAATTTGGTTGATGTTTCTAGTTCAGGGCGGAGCCAAGGCACTAGGTCGAACTAGGCCCGTAAAAAGATTTTTTTGAGGAAAAATTTACTCGGAATTTTTTACGCTAAAGATATAGGCATTTTTTAAATTTGGGATAGATCGGAGTCTAGGTTGCCCCTAGCTACGCCCCTATTGAAATTCAATTCTCGACAATGGTAGTGTAGGAGTTCCATCCCTGAATTACCTCCCTTACAAACTGTTTGAGATTATACCGTAGTTTACTCATCCACCTCTGTCGGGTCAGAGTGTAATGAGGCTTGGATGGGTGATTCCATCTTTTTGTGTTGAAAATGAATGAACGGGAGGTGGAAGGTGCTATGATCCCCATTCCCTCTCAATCTGTAGTCTGTACTGAACCGGTGGGCGTAGCTCAACTGGTAGCGAGGGAGTGCCACAAGGGTTAGGTCTCGGGTTCGAACCCCGGCAACTGCGATAAGGGGTTACTATGCTGAAAAATGCATAGGGCCTCTACAAGTACTGGGGACGGAGCCCCACTCTCTATCTATCAGGTTGTGATTATAGTCCAACTTACATCCTCCCATCGTACTGTCCGGTCGGTGTTGGGGGGCCCTCAGGGATGGGGTGTCATCCTTTTTTCTGTAGTCTGTACTGACTGAAGTAAGGTACCATTTATTCTTGGGTACTACGCCGCAATGCAATGCTTGGCGGGCCAGAAAGGCTAGAAGTTGGGTAATATCCATGGGTTTCCTACAGCTTTTAATGGAGCGGGCAATGGCCATATATGACAGGCTTTAGTATTAACTACAAAGAATACACGTTTTTGTGAAAGGAACGAATTCCTAAACACACCTGCAAATTAAATTACTCCGGCAGGCAAAAAAATCTGCCCATTATTGAAAGGGTGGAGAGTTAGGTGGAGCTACTATTTAATTAACCAAAATTCAACGTAGATTTCAATTCGGGTACGGTGCTTGAATTGACCGCATTTATGTTCCGTTCAACCGATTGTCTATTTCACCGATTGTCGAGAATTTAGTGCTGAAATTACTATAAGCGGAAACACCCATCAGGCTGCACCGTTCCGTTCATATTAAGCTTTAGGCTAATTGGTGGTATGGTGATAAATATAAGGAAAATTTACTAGGGTATGACTAAAACTCAATGAGTTTCTCAATCTATGATTTAATTAGTTTTTTTATACCTTTGTATGACCAAAAATCCAAAAACAAATAGAAAATTCGTTTATATTTAAATGTTGAATGACAAAAATACCCTTATTTAAAATATGCGCATTTTGCACTAATTTCGTCCAATTAAAATTACTACACTTTATATTGCCGTTAATGCACAAAATTAATGCAAGACTTTACTGCACATCCAGTAATAATCATTGCGCTTCCCCTAAATTTAATTGTCTTCTTATTCAATTGAGGATTTTTTTAAAAAATTTAATAATTTTATTATTTTACGTTTAATTAAGTATATTGCATTTGATGATGATATCACTGCTTTGTGTTACTGCAATACTGGTCATAATCACTGTACAACAAAATTTGTTAATGCATTCGTTCACTGCCATGTACAACATGTCTATTACCATGTATATTTACTGTCAATACTCCACACTTATTGAAATGTTCAGTGATGGTGTTCAATGCTCATATTTAATGCGCACAAACCCTAAATTCAATATAAAACCAAATCTTAAAAAATAAAAGAAAAATAAAAAGAATGAGGGGGTGAATGGGCATTAACGAAGGTCAGTTGGAGTGCCTTCATGTTGCTGGATGGCACATGTGCATTGTCCATGTCAGAAAACCCTAAATTCAATAAATTCAAAAAGAGGAAGAAGGAAAATCCAGGTATTACGTGTTTTAAGTTTTAAACAAAAAAATACTGTGTTCGCAAATTAATAATTTTGAATTAAAAATTACTATCAGTACAAGTCCTCCCACAAAATTACCCACAAGCTCCAAGCCAAAAATTAATGAAGACCGTGGAACTCCAGTCCATGTTAGCAAAATTACTTTGTCCGTGTGTCAGGCATCGACCCTAACAACGTAACAAAGAAGCGGCGTCCATCTCTCCGTCATAAGTCCTGGATCCCTTCATTCGGATTTCACTACCAATCATCTATTCGGGAACCTCTGTTTCGCACTGCTGAAGTTACTCTGGCCAGACGATTCTAGATCTCCAGTGTGAAAGGTGGTGGCGGATGTTGGAAATACTTTTGCATATAGCGGAAGCAATACAAGAACAAATCAAATGGATTGTTCAATAATTCCATGACCTTCATCATGTTGAATAATAGAGTATAATAAGATTACTACCTGGATCCATAGCGAAGCCGCAGGAGGAATGGAACGAGGTAGATGGCGTATGGATCTTCCTCAATTGAACCCGAGGCCTTAGTCTCTCTTCCGATGGGGAGAAGAGAAGTGAATTGTTGGTTCAATGTATTGGGGACCATAGCCTATATTTATAGATTGTGTTGGTCTAGTTAGGGCTCCCATTATACTCTAACAAGCAACACGGGCCTCTGCCCATTTATTTGGCTCATACAATTTATCTTAATAGTCTTTTGGGTTTAGATAATATATTGACCACATAAACAAAACCCAATTATGATAAATAGCTAATACAATAATTATAATATTAGCCCATATTAATTATTGGAATAAAATATTCCAACAATCTCCCACTTGGGCTACATATTGTAATTATATTTCTTTAGGCGCGCCTTAGTATGCTATCTATCTTTAGACTTGAACTTAGTCAATCTGGTCCACCTCATGTATTAATAATGGGATCACTGCAGCTTTTGTCATATTGTTAATTCATGACTAAACCACAACAACCACCATTAAAATACAATTGATGACATAGATCTGTATGGGTGAGCAGCATGAAAATTACATGTGAAGTGGTCTCCATCATGCCTATTTTCAACTGGTCCAACTTTAGTCTTTATTGAGACCAACCTTAAGGCTCGTAAGTGTAAATTAAAAAATTACACATAGCTTGATACAAAAATTTGGCTGTAAAGCTAATAAACTTTATTTCTGCAGAAACCTTGAGTTTTGTATCATTAAATTAAATCATAAGAGATTAACTCCCACTCAACTAAACAACTTTGGCAACCACACTCACGAAAGACTTTAGGTGGTTATCCCTTAATGGTTCTGAAACTCTTTCTTTAGCTTATGCCATAAAATGACCAAATTCTCAAGCATATAAGGATTATTGAGTAAAGACTCATAACCTAAAATATTTGAATTATAAGAGAGACTAACTTTATAATTTCCAAATGAACAAGAGTAACTATATTTGTCCAAAACATAAATTGGAAATTAAATACCGTCTAATAAACAGTGTAACAAAAGTCTCGATTAAATTCAAATGAAAACAAGTCTTTAAAAGTAGTCTAAAAGTTCTTATTGCTTGAACTTAAACTTTATTGCCATCACCAACATAAATGTACTTTTCCAGCATCATTTGGTGGACGGCTCCATATGCAACCCCGCATAGACATACTTATGTGGGTAGTAGCACCAGAATCTACCCACCATGTGTCTTTAGGTACAAAACTAAAATTAATTTCATGCGTGTGTAAATGTGCATCAAGTACCATATTATTATGCACATCAAATTTTGTGAAATTATAAGACTCAAACAAGATACCTAGCGCAACATTAAACCCCAATCTTTGGATTGGTAGGATAACTGCAATTGGTACTCTCAATGCATTAATCAAATATTGGTGATAAATCCTGTCAAATAATGGTTGCCTTTGGGCATTCCACTATTTACATGGAATGAAAATTAAAATTAATTTCTCCCTTATAATCACCACATATTTATTATTGCAGGTATGTAAATAATCCGGTCAAATTATGTCTTCCTTTGGGCCGATCATAATTCACATGAATCATCACATACAAACATCTATGATAAAAATTTAATTGAATTTGTCAATCCAACAGAGGTTACTTTGGCAACATGTGGTTTGAGTTCATCCAACAAAAAATTATCAGACAATTTTATTAAATGGGAGGTCTTAAAATTTCACATATTTTGTCCCGATCCAAAAGAACTTCCTTAACGTTATAATACGTATAACGAAGAATCGGAAGACCCAAAGTGCAAATATTGAACATGATGAAGGTCCTGGAATTATTGAACAATCCGTTTGATTTGTTCATGTATTGCTTCCGCTATATGCAAAAGTATTTCCAACAGCGGACAGCTGGGCGGCGATGGCAGGCGGTTGGATTGCAAGCGGCGGCGAGGCTGGACATTGGTACGCAATTTGGACGTAGGTGGGCGACGGGTAGGCTACGATTAGGGATGGAAATAAGGAATAAGGCACTAGGGTTTTATAATAATAACAAAAGGGCATATTAGTCCACAGAATTTATTTATTTAATTACTTATTAATATTTTAATTAAATATGATGAATTTTAGTTTTATTTTGAGAAAAAAACTCATTAGGTCATAGATTGAGAAAGTAATGGAGTTTTAGTCACACCTAGGGTAATTAACTCTAAATATAAACATGTCAAAGATCTTTTAAAAAACAGCGTATCTGTTTTAATTTTTGGTTACTTGTAGTAGATTTTATAGCACCCTTGAGGTAATGCTATTGTATCTTGCCAAACATGGAGTCATGGATGAATGGATGATGGGGTCTATGTTAGTTTCATTGCGCTGATGGTGTTTTCATTCACGCTCTTTAAATATTTTTGGAAAAATTGAAAATAATAATCCTAACTATTGCCGGTCCGCTGAAAATAATCTCAACTATTGATTATTTTTGTATAATCCCAACTATATATACTGTCCGCCAATAATGGTCCATGACCAGATATTACCTCTATAAAAAATGAATTTTAAATAGAAATTAAGCCTAAAAATTAAAAGTTGAGATTATTTATAGAGATTACTTGTTATATCTCATCTCATCCACTTTAGAAACTACAAAAATTTATTCATAGGAACTATTATTGGCGGAAGGCCCCTAAAGTTGGGATTATTCTGGAATAATCAATAGTTGGGATTATCATGAGCGGACCGCCAATAGTTGGGATTATAAGTATCAATTTTTCCAATTTTTTTTGGTCACATATTTGCCATAGGATGTTTTCTTTTGGACTGAAATTTACTGGTCTGGTCTGGTCTGGTTTGTTTAAGTCTGGTCTGGTCTGGTATGGTCTGAACTGGTCTGGTCTGGTAAACGTCTGGTCTCTGTGTATTTTATAACTATCCAAGTCTGGTCTGGTCTGGTCTGTTTAAGTCTGGTCTGGTCTGGTCTGATCTGGTCTGGTCTGGGACTGAAAACAATCCAAAAGAAAACATCCCTACTCAGCTCAACAAATTTAAATAATCTCAAAATTTAAAACTAAATATAAACTGATACTCAAATGATTAGTTTTTGGGGTTTGTCCTCAAATAATACTAATTAAAAGCATTTAGACAAAAAAAGAGACTTTTCTTTTAAGTTCCAAAAATAAGACTAAATAATACTTGAGGGACTATTACATCCTTATAAGCCCAAACCCACTGGCCTGCTACAGTAACCCGTCACAGTGACCAAATGTGCACTGACCAATGTTACAGTTAACAATAACATAGTTACAAAATTCATCCAGTGACCAAAAATTAATACGTTCCACCAATGACCCGCATCACAGTCACCAAATGTGCAGTGACTTTTGTCCAGTGACCAATTGACATAGTGACATCCGCTCGGCGATCAATTGTTATAGTGATTCCCGTGTAGTGACCACCACCACAATGACCATCGTCTACCAGTTACAGTTACACCCGACCAGTGACTTAACCCGATTAGTTACAATTACCCAACCCGATTTGTTACAGTTACCCAATCTAACCAATTACCGTTACCCAATCCGATTAGTAATAGTTACCTGACCCGATTAGTTACAGTTACCAAATTGACCAATCAAAGTTCTCAAATCGCATCAGTTACAATTACACGATTGAATTAGTTACAATTACCTGACCGACCCGATTAGTTTCATTAGTTACAATTACCCGACCGACCCGATTAGTTTCAGTTACCAAACCCAATTAGTTACAATTACATGGTTCGACCGCCGCTACCGCCAATCTTTGACCACCGGCACCGCCCACTATCTCTGGTCACTGGCTCCGACCACATCCTCTGGCCACCGCCGTCCACCACCATATCTCCGGCGGCCAGCCTCCACCGCCAGTGACGACAGCTGCCCCACACCAACCCCCTCCCCAACCCCAACCCCAACCCCAACCCCACACCAGCCCCACACCAGCCCCAACCCCCTCCCAAAAACCATGTACAACCGCTGCCCAACCCCCCATAACCCTCCTCAGCCCCTCGCACACCGGCAATGGCGACGGGCAGCGAGACGAACCGCCGCATCGCCGCCCTAGCGTCTTCTCTAGTCCGAATCAGCCACTCTCTAGAAGCCCAAGCCACGTACATTGTCATATCTCCGCCATAGCCACAACCCTAGCTAGATAGCTATCAAACAAAAAAGAGTAGAAGAGAAGATTGGAACGGTTGTGGCATCGAAGATGAAGAAGAAGGGGCGTCGTCGATTTAAAGGGAGCCAGCGACGGAGATGCAGACTAAGGCGGAAACGGCGATGCAGACGGAGGCGGAGGCGGCGGGAAAGATGGAGGCGACTGCTGCCATTGTTGAATGATGAACTTCAATTCCTTGGCTGCATAAGATCCGCAGCGGCAGGTGGAGTATTTAGGGCAAGTTTATCAAGGACATAAAAGATATTTCACACCTAATTTAGTCACATATTTGTCTAAACGGGTCTCTTTTTTCGAAGATTGAAAATCAATCCTATTTTAGTCATTAGGTCTTCTACAGGTGGTATCCGTGTCATTATTCCTTAGTTTTTCTAGGACATGCATGTAACTAAAACAATCTAAAATAATTCATATTTAAATTTTAATAATAAAATTTCTTTTTCAATAATCTCTACATGATCTCTCACAAAGATAATCTTTAAACTAATCTGACACATCATTCAATAACTTAATTTTTTCAATAAATTAATGAATGGAGATGTGTCAATCTTTTATTAGTTTATACAAGGGCTAATGATGAGATCCTTGATTAGCCATCGATCAATGCATCAATAAGTCTATTAACATTAGGTCAAAGCACAAAACAATAATGAGACGATGGCATAGACCAAAGAATTAATGGAGATTAATAAGTACATAAATTGCTCAAAATAGGGGAAAATATAGGAAAATTTTCAAAACTAAGACTAAACATGATACTCTCATTTATGGATAATAGTCTTATTTAATAGCAAAGTAAGACTCGCCAGTTTGATAGCACGAAAATCGGCCGATTTGGCTAATTCTGCTGAAATTTATGATATTTTGTCTGAAGTAGCAACATTGACTGATTCTGCTGATTTAAGAAAAAATTATTTTAAAAATATATTTTATTAATAAAATAAAGAAAAAATTATATGTAAAAATATCTAAAATGATCATCTACAATAACTTAAGCCAATACAGCCTGAAAAGTAACTTCAACCTTACTTTTTCTACTTTTTCTGAAAAGCAATTCAGCGCACGAAAATAAAAATTACTTGTTTAAAGAGAAGGTTGGTTGATAAGCCTAATAAGACGAAAAATAGTGTTGTCAAATGGCCTCTAAGAGTGAGAGCACATTGCAGGAATCAAACTTTCAAAATGGAGCTACTCCATTTTCAAGCTTGTAGAGTCGATCGAGGGGTGAGATTTCAAGCTTTATGAATTATTAGACTCGATCAGTGTATGAATCATCAGAAGAGAAAATTAAAGTTATGTTTTTCAAGCATGATTATCGAATTCAAAACTTCTTGATGGCTCGAGCTAGGGATCCCTCTTGGAACTATTTCAAAATTTCAAGAAAGAGTGCTAGTATTTGAGAATGTGAGGGCCTGTTTACTAACAGAAATATTTTCCAGTTTTCCAGAAAACTGGAAAACTGGAAAACAGAAAACAGTAAACGTGTTTACCAAAGAAATTCCTGGAAAACTGGAAAAAGGAAAAAAGAAAAACGCGTTTACCAAATCGTTTTCCAAAACGGAAAAAATGAAACATGTCTCTCTTTTCCTTAATGATTTGGAGAAGTGACTTTTACTAGTTTTCCAAATTTGGAAAACGCAGATGCTACAGTGTCTTTGCAATGAATTTGCATACTTACACCTAGTGGTGGGTCCGGTCCCGCTCCGATGTCGATTCCATTCTGGTACCTCCATCCTCGTACCTTACCCCTACCCTACCCTACCTTACCCTACTCACCCAACCCCCACCCCGCGTACCCATTTTTCCCTATAATGACCTTACCCCACCCCCCACCACATGCCCCGACCTCGGTCCCACCCCGATCCACCCTACCCTACCGCCACCCCCCTACCACCTCGACCCCACCTCGATCCACCCTACCCTACCGCCACCCCCTACCACCTCGACCCCACCCCGACCCACCCTACCCTACCCCCCACCCCTCGTATATTACCACTTACCCCTACCTTACCCCTTACCACATGCCTCCTACCTCGGCCCCACCCCACCGCCATCCTACCCCCACCCCCACCCCCACCCGGATCCCGGGCCCACCCTACCGCCATCCTATCCCAACTCCCTACCCTACCCCTACCTTACCCCAACCCCAAACCCTACCCACTACCCCCACCCTTACCGCCATCCTACCCCTTCCCTACCCCAGCCCCACCCTGGTCCCGACCCCACCCTACCGCCATCCTATCCCAACTCCCTACCCTACCCCTACCTTACCCCAACCCCAAACCCCACCCACTACCCCACCCTTACCGTCATCCTACCCCCCACCCTACCCCGGCCCCAACCTGGTCCCGACCCCACCCTACCGCCATCCTATCCCAACTCCCTACCCTACCCCTACCTTACCCCAACCCTACCCACTACTCCACCCTTAACCCTAACCACGACCCTAACCCACCCACTACCCCCACCCAACCCCTACCCCTAGACCTTACCACCCCACCCCAACCATACCCCTTACCCCACCCCCAACCATAACTTCCCTACCCGACCTCTACGAGTAGGTATGGGTGGGTATGAAGGGTTGTGGTGGAGTATGGGTAGAGTGTAAGATCGTGGTAAGGGTAGAGGTAGGGGTCAAGAGTGTGAAATTGGAGAACTGTGTGAAAAAATCGATGAACATGTTTTCAAATTTGAAACTGGAAAACTAAAAAATAGAAATAGAAAATTGGAGATAGAAAAACTGAAAAATAAAAACAGAAAATTGGAGAACGAAAAACAGAAGTAGAAAACAGGAAAATATCTCTGTTAATAAACAGGCCCTGAACTTTCTTTTCATTCGTTTTCACATTTGTTCTTTAACTCTCTTCCGTCATTAGCAGTTATCTCCCATTAGCATTTGTACTTTACTTTGAGTTCTAATTACATATTTCTTTTAATTTTTAAACAAAAAATACTCTATTTTAAGAAAAATTAGATGGTCCAGGAAAGTTCTTGTCATAATGCATTGGTTACAATTGTAACTTGCGCAAATGAGAAATTAAAGGAACTTCTTTTACTGTATTACATCAATGTTTAAAAACACAATTGTACAATACTACCTACGTCCCACTATGTTTGGGACAATTCGGTTTACTATGCTTGATTGACGATAAATCAAACAGATCCTTGTCAGCACTCAAATTATTTTTAGAAATAAACAAATTACATATTCAGAAACTACATTAAAAGCTTTACAAAGTCGCAAAAACCAGAATCGAATTTGATAAAAAATTGATATATAAAGTAAGAGATTAAGAGTGATTTGTGTTAATCAAGTGAATAATGTCGGGGACAATCTTAGCGGGATGGAGGGAGTACTATTTATTATTATTATTATTATTATTATTATTATTATTATTATTATTATTATTATTATTATTATTATTATTATTATTATTATTATTATTATTATTATTATTATTATTATTATTATTATTATTATTATTATTATTATTATTATTATTATTATTATTATTATTATTATTATTATTATTATTATTATTATTATTATTATTATTATTATTATTATTATTATTATTATTATTATTATTATTATTATTATTATTATTATTATTATTATTATTATTATTATTATTATTATTATTATTATTATTATTATTATTATTATTATTATTATTATTATTATTATTATTATTATTATTATTATTATTATTATTATTATTATTATTATTATTATTATTATTATTATTATTATTATTATTATTATTATTATTATTATTATTATTATTATTATTATAGACATTACTATATTAAGTTAGGATAGACAATCTCACATGGAATACTATTGGTAATAAATATGCGTTTGTATGAAAAATAGCAGTGTAACTCTAAACACGCGCTACATTAACGTTTTCAAAAATATACTCGTCGTTCTCATAATTTATTACCGTGTTCTGTTTTTTTATACTTCGTATATAAAAAATCAGTTCGTATACCGTGGGAGCCGCCCATGTTGAGTATGCTGCCCCCACATGCAAAATGCGGGTTACTGTTCACACGGGTGAACAGTAATATTTTTTTCATTGTCTAGCAGCAGTGTGATGTAACTCGCGTGCAAAAA
This sequence comes from Cuscuta epithymum, assembly GCA_945859915.1. Lineage (NCBI taxonomy): Eukaryota > Viridiplantae > Streptophyta > Magnoliopsida > Solanales > Convolvulaceae > Cuscuta > Cuscuta epithymum. The sequence continues at coordinate 275,415 of CAMAPF010001150.1, forward strand.
AACGTAAGTCACACTAAGAAAAAATGTAACTGCAAGCAAATCGAAATGTAAGTTGTCTAATACGGATTATAAAAAATAAAACATTGATTTCAATGAAAACAAGGAATCTAATCGCTCAATTACTTTACGTAAATAGTGAATATGTTTTTATTTTAATATTAAGCTCATAAATAATGTTTTTTTCCTTGAAATTATTTTTTTCTCAAAAAAATTCAGTTTTTTTTTGTGCAAAAAAATGATTTATTTGTTTCTATAGCAGGGGTTTACTTAAAAAGTGAACACGTTCTATTTATAATATCAAAGTCAAAAAATGTTTTTTTTAAATCACTTTTTTGTCAAAGAAACAATTTTTGGCCATTTTTTTTTTTTGCGAAAAAATGATTCTTTTGTTCAATAGCAAGGTTGTATGTTGTGATGTAACTCATGTTATAGAAAACGTAACTCTCGTTGATGGAAAATCTAACTTAAATGTATGCAAAATGTAACTTGTTTAGGCAAGTCTAAATGTAACTCGCGTACAAGAAGATGTAACTCACGCATAAACAAAATGTAACTCGCACAAAAGAATATGTAACTCCATATACTAACAAATGTAAGCAATGAAAACAAAGTGTCTAATTGCTCAAATTAATGTACGTAAAAATGTTTTTTGTTTTTAGGACTAAGGTCATAAAATGTTTCAAAGAAAAAGTAAATGGTTTTACAAAAAAACATTTTTAGTCAAAAAATCATATTTTTTTCCAAACAAATGATTTTTTTTTTGTTTGAATAGCTGGAGTTTATTTTGTGATGTAACTCGTGTTTTGGTAAAATGTAATTCGCTTTGATGAAAAATCTAACTTAGGTGTATGCAAAATGTAACTTGCTAAGGCAAGTCCAAATGTAACTCGCGTACAAGAAGATGTAACTCATGCACAAAAAAATGTAACTTGCCCATAAAGAGATGTAACTCCATATACTATCAAATGTAACTCCAGAAATTGTTTATTAACAAAACTTACATACATGAAAAATGTAATCTCATGTTTTACATAAATCGAAATAAACAAACTTAATGTCTTAGAAACACTAAAAATATATAAAAGAGATAAGAAATATATTATAAAAATGTATGAATATGAAAAATATATTATAGAAAGTGTATAAATATAAAAAATATTTATTTTGAAGAAAAAATAATTAATTTTTTGTTGTAATTTTAGTTGAAAACGAAAAAAAGAAAAAAGTGTATCAATAAGGACTAAGAGAGAACGAAAAAGTAATTATTTTATTTTGAAAGGATGAAAATTCGATCACAAAATTTAATTACATCCCAGTGTTCAAAAATTAAAATAAAAACATTTAGAAGCATTAAAAGTAAAAAAAAGAAAAAGAAAAGAGAGACATGGGTGCCTGGGTGGGGAAAGATGTTCAAATGTGCAAATGAGTGGAGATACCACGTGACCAACTAACAATTGCGTAAATAGCATGCAGCGTATGTTTTATTTTGTTATGGAAAAAGCAGTACCGTATTGGGATGGGTATACCATGCTCATGGTATACCGATCCCACGGTATAATTTGCCAAAAAAAATGTATCGTTTTGGACTTTTGGTTAAGATAGGGAGTTTTTGTTTTGAGAGTATTCTATATTAGCCAAGATTGATTAACAGAAAATAATATTGTGTCAACCCTTCAAAATTTTCTTCAAAAGAAAATGAGGAAAAACATTATTAGACACCTCACATAATAAATACAAATGTTATAAGACATTGCATGGTGTATAAATTTATGGGCATCGCAAATATATTACTCATCCATTTCAAATTGATTTTGTAAAGTCGATATTTTTTGGTTAACTTATATTAAAGTTAAATTCAAATTTTAATAAGAAAAATTAATGTATTCAAAAATTACATTAAATCTCTATAAAGTTGCAAAACCCAAATTCGAATATAACTAAAAATGGGAAACATGCCATTTTCGTCCTGTAACTTTCGACCGTTTTCATTATTATTCCTGTAACTTTAATCACTTGCAAATTTGGTCATATAACTAATCAATATTTGCAGTTACATTTAAGGCCTTCCATCTTGAAAAGTACGCTTTCCGCCGATAGTATACCAGAAAAGAAATCGTTGGCGTTGGGTCTTTTTGTCGGAAAGTGTACTTCACGGTTGAAAAGGCCTTAAATTGAAAAAAATTATTATTCACGGGATCGAATTTGCAAGTTACGTAGTATTAAAGTTATAAGACCAATAACGGTAAAAGCTAAAAGTTGCATGACTTAAATGAAACGAAACTACTTGATCAATGGTGTTAAGGTTTAGACACAGATTTAAGTTATTATATTTGTGTTTTTTAAAGTAATAAAATTACACAAATATAATAATTAAAATCGTTGTCTAAAAAAACAGAAATATAATTTATAAGTTTTATACAAATATTTTTTAATGAATTGCCGACTTTCCTTCTTTATTGGTCGTCCAAAAAAACATCATTTAAAGCAAGAAATATGTTGCTAAAGTTACTTCTCTCTTTTGCACTAATTTCAACCAACCAATTTTTACTTTATTGTTCTATGTGACAATATATATCAAGACAAAAATATAATTAAGTTAGTGACAATATATAATTTTAAATAACAAAATATGCATATTATAGAATTCATACCCTTGATTATATGACAAGATGGCCATTCTTATTTCAAGTGTGAAACTTAAGGCATGTTTGATGTATGTTGTTGTACCTTGTTATTTTGATAAGATTTATACGAGCACAAAAAAAGAGCATAAAAGTCCAACATCATCCCGATTATGATAATCTAATTTAATCTAGAAACACAGGTATCCAACCAAATAAAACATCATTTATTATGTCCTAGATAATTTTTCTTCTATTAAATTTATATGTAATATTTACAATATAAAAAGGAAATAATGACAAATATATTAATGAAATAAAGGTGAAGGATAATAAAATAACTTAGTGACTATCACAGTAACTTTAGTGATCATGATTATGTTCAACTGTACACTATAGTGATTATGCATAATAACTATAATAATATTTTTGTTCATAAGTTATACTACATCTGTCCCATTTATATTGTCTCTTTACGGTTTACGATGTTTGACCGACGATAGAGCAAACAGATCTCTGTCCGCACTCAAATTATTTTTAGGAAAAAAAAATACATATTCAGAAACTACATTTAAAGCTTTTCAAAGTCGCAAAAACCTGAATCAAATTTGATAAAATTTTTATATATAAAGTAAGAAAATAAGAGTGATTTGTGTTGAGCAAGTAAATAGGAATTGGGACAATATAAATGGGACGGAGGGAGTAATTCATTAAAATTTAAGGAAAAATCTTATATAAAAAGTCTTCACAATGCACATATTTAGAGAGTCCCGGCTCACATCCTCACGATCAATAATAGCTCTGAATTGATTGTCATGTAGATAGTGGAAATATCAAAAGGTAAATTGACAGAAAACATTCAAACTTCAGTCTCATACCACTCTAGCATCTAATGCAGCTTTGTTATAATATTTCCAACACCGATTAATATGACCTATTTAACTACTCCCTCCGTCCCGCTATGATTGTCCCATTTTACCTTCTCGGTCCGTCCCACTAAGATTGTCCCACACCTTATTTAGTAAATTTTTTGTGGTTCTAAATTATTCCTACTTTATTCTTACTTTATCAATTCAATATCAACCACATAAACTCACTTTTATTAATAACTGTGCCACCTTCTTTTGTCCCAAACTTAGGGGGACACAGGTAGTATAATAGAACGATATTAGATTATTTCTTCTATTAGGTTGACTTTTCAGGATGCAACCCCAAGTTTAAATACGGTATTAGAGCGAAACAAATCCCTAATTGTTATTGTCTCATGGCCCAAATGGGTTGGACGAAATTTCTTGGCACCACTATCACAATCGAAAGAAACTCCAATTGTGCCAGGAAATCTAGTGGACCATTGCTACTTTCTCCTTTACACGAAATTTTTTCTCACAAAGAGCCCACATATGGTATCCATGATGCTAAGGTATAGTAGTTGGGTGGACACCTCATGTAACCTTCGACAAAAGTCTCTTGAGACATGGTTTCCACTATGGGTGGGCAAAGGGGTCTAGAACCGCGGGTCGGGGCGGGTAACAGTGGGTCGGGGCGGGTAATTCACGGTTCTAATTTTAGGAAAAGGAAAACGGGCCGGGGCGGGTAATAATTAATGTAGGGTCGGGCCGATTCCGAGATTTCAAAATAACAGGTACCCGGATCGGCCCGTTAAAATATACTTTAACTTTTAAACTGCCGATGCCCACTAAGTGAGTAAACCATTGTTTTAAAGTCAGGGCCCGGTCCAAATGAAAGCCTAAAACTTAAGAGGTCCGCACACTAACTTCAATTTTTTCGCTCAAAGTACGACTCCAATAGATAAGCCCACATGGAGGGTAAATTTCCTTTTCATACGGTGTGGGAAAGTTATGTGCGAAGAAAAAATAACAAGAGATTGAATGAAAAGCAAACTTATGCCTCTGAGATTTGAACAATGACACATACTTCTCTACAATAGAATAAGCATGAATAAGAGTCAGGGTATTGTGGGTATAAAAAAATTTGTTGGTGGTATTCTAAGCTTAATTGATATGTACAACATGTTTTGATGCTTGTAAACTTTCAACCTCATTTGACTTATCTTCCTACAGCCGTTTGTCTCCGTTAATCTTCTCATGGGCCACAACCGTTTGGCTTTTCCCTTCCTCTCTAGCCGCACAGGGACTCAATCGAATCACAGACCAGATATCCATCGTTCATCCCCTCTCGCTAGCAGCCTCTCGTCTTCTTCGGATGATTAACCCTCCCTTTCGTTGCTTTCTTTGTCAGGTTATTAGCCGTTGAGGATCCAGACGTCTCGTCCCTCGCTATCTGGGCCCAGACCAAATATCCAAGCAACAACGAACACTAGAAGAACAGAGGAATCCCTTAGTACATTAAGCACAAATCCAAAAGACAAAAAAAGTTCCCTGAATCTTCTTGTGCAATGTCGTTCTCTGCGTTCTTCTGGAAATCGGTTCCGCTCTGGCAAAGCAGCTCAATTGAATCGCTGGCAAAGACATCTTCGTTTTGATTGAACTCCCGGAAGGTAAATTACCAGATGCATTACTTATCTTCAGTCCCTAAGGTTGGAAGGTTACCCTTCGGATGATTATATGCTTTCCCGAATCCAAAGACTCTCTGCCTCTGCTCTTCACGTTTCCTGAATCATATGATTGGTCCATCGGCTCTTGCTTCGGCATTTCAGCCGCCTCTGATTGATTACTACCTGAATCCAGAATCCCCTTTGGCTCTTGTGCGCATCAGGTTTGTTGGTTAGCTCAATATAAATGTTTAATTAAGACAATCAGAAATATTGAATGATGATTATTGTTTATGCCTTCATCAGCACTTTGGCAGTTTCTAGATTTCCTTGTTAATCTAAAATTGTTTTTTGTTGTAAATTGACTGTTTTACACAAAATAATTGATAATATAAATAGTGCTCCTTTCAGATTTATAGAAAACACAAATGATACATATAAAACATCCTTCATTTCAGCTAATTTTAAAGAATTGTTGAAGTGATTTGTTGTGTTTTTCTGCTCAAAAGTTACTTCATACATAGTAAGTGGAATGATATTAGAGTGTTCAGTTAAAACATCACAGAAAAAACATATAGACTAATTGTTATAACCAATGAACACATTGCTATCTCTTAAGATAATTGTTTTAAAACTTTTTTCTATTTATAAAAGTTGATGCTTTTGATTGGTTTTAGTTTAAAGTCCATTACTTTCTATTAGGAATGAAATTCTATTATCAAAATAAGAGGAAAACTGAAATCTTAACCCTATCTTTTTTTGCATAACTTTCTTGGTCAAACTAAACCAAGTTATACACATACACATTATATGCATAGTATATTCTAATCAGTGTTCTAAAAGGCGGCAAAAGGAGGAGCCTAGGCGCGCCTAGGCGTGAGGCGGCGGAGAAACACCTCGCATTCTAGAATAACTGCTATAAACCAATGAACACATTGCTATCTCTTAAGATAATTGTTTTAAAACTATTTTTCTATTTCTAAAACTTGATGCTTTTGATTGGTTTTAGTTTAAATTCCATTACTTTCCATTAGGAATGAAATTCTATTATCTGAATTTAATAAGTTTGGACTATCATATTTTTGCCATGATTTTATTTCATTCTAAAGTTCATCACTACTTTGCTACATAATTTATAATCCTTTCTAGAGATGCTTGAATGCTTGATGAGGTGCCTGTAAAATATGTTTCCATTTCTAGACAGGAGCTGCTTGGGGTTATAAGAGGTTCTGGATATCTATTTGGCTGCCAAACATGTAACTATTCTAAGGCACTGAATGCTTATGAAGTTATGAGTTTGAATGTCATGCTGGTTGCAAAACAAAGTACCCAAATAATCACATATACTTTGACAATGGCAGGACCTTCTATCATATTGTCAAGGAGCTAAGCAGCACAAGAGAGAGGGAGTTGTTTGTTGCTATTCAGTCTGTTACTAGCTCCCCTATCAACCAAAAAGGTTTCAAATTATGGAAAGAATCATACCAAGCTGCTACTCGTGAACTTCGGCTGATCTATGAAAAGGAAGAACTGAATTTGTAAGTTGTACTTTTGGGGAGGGAGGGGGGTCAGTGTTGCTTGTAAGGTAGGATGTTTCTATTGTGTACGGAACAAATTTCCAATTTTTGTGGCAATTTTGAATTCAGAAGACAAAAAAGAATATAATCCTTTCCGAGGTTCAAATGAAAAATTAGTGTTGAACTACTTTCCTTGATAGATTCTATAGGGTCTAATAAAATTTTACATCTAACCCTTTACATGAATATATCACTGCATTATATCACTACTACATTTTAAGGGCTAATGTAACAAAAAAAATTGTAACATTTATTGAAAGTGTTACAAAAAACCATTCTAATGTAACAGTTTTTGACACATTGTTACATTTGTGTAAAAAATGTTACGTTTAATCTATTGCTAATGTAACGCGTGTGTACTATTCAATAAACCGTTACATTTGTGTAAGAAGAGTTACATTTGGTAGGTCCTAATGTAACACCTGTATATGGAATATACTGAAATAGGAATAAATAGCGGTAAGATTGAGCGCCAGATTATTTTGACGGAAATTTCAGCCCAATTATAAACTTATGCTGGAGGGAAAAAACCCTAAGGCAAAATCTAAAAGCAATTGAACCACAAATCTAGTATATCTGGCACACAATAATTTACCGCTTCAACATCCGAGATAAAGATTGAGAAGAGATGCTCGCGTGCTGTTTGCGATCTGAATTCACATAGAAAGAAGAAATTCTTCAAGCATGCCGAAGGACGCTCACCCTAATGCCACATCTTCAATTTGCCTTGCTGTCTGACAGACATGGAACATCTTGGCCGAGACCGAGTGAGAGGTTAAAACTAGATTCAGGGATTCAAACTGCTGGATGTGAGCCTTATCCCTTTCCGTATTTGGAAGCACGCAGAAGCAGGGAGGGACGTGCAGGTGCCGGCGACCCTTCGTTGAAGAAGCCACGGCAGGTATGAGGGTTAATAATATGGCGCCCTAGGAGCTTTGATTGTCTTCTTCCTTGATTTGCCGATTACCACTGTTATCTTCTTCACTGCAGAACGACATGGGTTAATAGAGTTCAGACATTGATTCTTTTTACATACGGCGTGGGTATGTAAAATTCTACAGTTAGCATTAAAATTTTGAGTTAGATCTGGATAAATCTATATTCGTTTTGTAATTCAGAGGTTTGTTTAATTTATTTGTTTTCTTTGGGAAGTATTGAACCTTGGTCCTATACAAGAATCTCATTGATTCTGGGACTAATGAATCTGAAACTATCCAGATTATGAACATATGTTAGAAGTTCCAATTTCACCTTTATATGATAACTCATATGTGAAATTGCAGGTGAACATCATTTATGTCTAAAATGCATAACTAAAAGGAAGAATTCTTAGTGAAGGATTTGTATATAGCTCTAAATCGTCCAAATCTAACTTCATTAAAAGTAAATTAAATCAAAGGTATATAATTAATACGAAGTATAGAGTACCCAGGTTAAGTTTTTAGAGTTCATTCAGTGAGTAGGAGTAGTAATCTTGAAAAAGAAAAGATTATGTCAACTTAGACACCTTCATATGCAAGTAAGTTGTAGTTAAATGTATAGGTGCAAAATTACCTATATTTGGAAAATAACAATAACATACCAGAACTTTAGTATTCACCTTTGATCTATCAAAATATACATGAAATTCTACCAATTAATTAAAAAGAGAGTTGGTATCTATAGTTTGAAGCTACGGGAGATAATCCACTATAATGAGGAAGGAAATCCTTAAACTATTTTCATTACTTAATACTACGTATATTTTTGAAGGACATCCAATTTGAGCGGAAATTGTACTTTTTAGACAATGATTTTTTTTTTGCCAAAGTCAGGTTTTCAAACATATTGATTCTGAAAGTTTTCTTCTCTTAAAATTAGTTAATTACATATTTACCTTTTATTTATAATACGTGGGAAGATAAAACAGGGCATTCTTTAAAAATGCATGACATCTTATTTGTTAAGACTATTGTTAGATCTTAAATAGATGAGAAAAGTTTTAAAGACAATTTTAAATTGGAGTTTGATGGTTAGCGAGTATTTCTTGTGATATTTGATGGTTAAGAATTCATTTTGCAGGACAGGTACATGCTGATCTAAGATAATGGCATGAACTGAATGTGAGTTTTGAGATAGCTTCAATTTGTCCACCAAGATGGTCTATGGAGGTAAATATTTTGCCAATATTCTACATGCTAAAAGTGAGTATATGTTACTTGATTTGCTCCATGTGCACATATATAATGCTAAGTAATACGAAGTACATATTAATGAAATTTAACCGCTAAGTATCGTGTGTGCTATATTAGTCGGCTTTTTAATGAAGACCCCCCTGTTTAAGGAGATTCTGAGACCTAAACATAATTTACATATGCGTAGTTGCTCAATAAAGCTTGCATTTTGTTTCAAATACGCGGCTATTATAGAACTGATTTTTTAATCGAGAACGGATTATAATTGTGTGGAGACATAAGTTATCTCTTTGTCTATGTGCATTGATTATATAGCTGATTCATTTTTACTTGTCAACCAGGGTATGGATTTACTCATATGCATTGGAACGATCCATTTTTAAATGTACTTGGTGAACGAGCTACTTTTTTGTATAACTAGAATGATGCATTTGTAATTGCATAACTATCTTACCCATCACCACTATATGTCCATAATTGAAGACTGGGCGATAAGGGAATCTGAGGGAATTAGATAGCCAAATTTTCAGAGTAGAAAGTCCAAAAGTCTAATTGCACTACTAGAAGAAAGAAGAACCAGGCTAAATTTTTTAGTCTTCAGATTTCCACTTTATTCGGAATGGCAGCATAGGATATAAGAAACAAATGATCTTTCTATGTCTCTCCTTTGAATTAATATTCCATTATGTTTTTACCCTAGCTGGTGAAGTCTTTCTATAAATTTCTTACATGTCATAGAATATCAAAGTAGTTTTCACTTCAATGGGAAGTACTCATAATTTGAACTATTTTCTTGAGCAGAAATGGCATGTCATTCGGTCTTCTAATTCCATTGTTTTGGTTATATACATTTGAAATTATCATGTTCATTAGGGGTAGTAATTTGCATGTTCAATTCAAACTTAATTCTAAAAAATCTGTATCATAAAAGATACTTGGGCCTCTATTGCTTTTCCTATCATTTGTGTCTTTATCTTAATTTGTTTTTCCTACTTTCAAGGTATCTGGTTTCATTGGCGATTCCTACTTCTACTAATGTACTAATATAGTCCAGTTCAATGAATCTAACAATTGTACGTGAGTATTATCTCTATATCTACATCTAACTTTAAGTTTACTCCTAGCATTCGATTACAACCCTAAAATTTTAATCCTTGGTGTATTATAAGTGCATATAATCTCTACCATGTTTTCCTTTTCTATTCATCATTTTTATTGTTGAATACTTTGATTCTCTAATGGCTCTAAACTCTGCTTATGTCGTCTTGAAGAATACCAGTGTGCAGGTGAACGTAATAGAGAATTGAACTAAAGAGTGAAAGAATGCTCCTCTTTTCGTTATTCCATCATATACATTTACATTTTTAAAGAAATCTGGGTCAATAGGTAATTTGTTTCAGTTGACAGTAAAGAAAGGCTATATTTCACATGCAGGTTTAGTTAATAATGGAGTTTAATAAAATGCGAAGTGCAGTTGGCGGTATGTCTGAACATGCTGATTGCTAAGCATTTTTAATAAAATGCAAAGTTGCTAGCAGAAGTGGGAGTGAATCGCTGGTAGTTTCCAAGTAAACTGGTTTGCTTACAAAAGTATATCCCTACTGGAAATTGCTTCCATAGAAAAGGGCAGTTAACCTTTGAAGAGACACGCATAAAATTTATTATGCTTTTGATTATAAAATCAGAAAACTCAGTATCTTTCTCTCTGTTAAGAATTGCTAATAAATAGTTTGCTTCTGATTATTCAATTTCTAATGCATCTTTGTATTAACAATTGCTACTATGATAGATGAGATGTTCACATGTTATAGGTTAGTTTAAGTGATATATGTTCCAAGAGTGCTTTGACCAAAACACATTTTCATAGAATTGGATAAGGATATGCACAAATGGTTAATGGATGGAGCATCAAAGTTTAGAACTACTCTTTGCAAAGAGGTGCATTAGACATTTAGGTTATGACTAAACCTCTGAGCTAGACACTTGCTTGAAACTATTATGCTCTGATTTTCCTCTTCAATCTGCTTTAGTATTTGCTTTTTGCTTTTTGCTTTCTCTCTACTATAATTAATTTATGTACTTTGTTTATCCATCTAAATAGTTGATGTCTTGGTGTAATAAGTGGTTTCTTGGTGATATATAGTTGGTGTCTTGGTGATATATAGTAGGTGTTTTGGCTTCACTTAAAATTTATTTTCTTTGTCAGGTTTCCATATGCAGTGCAATCCCTCGTATATCATCTTAAGGTTTGAAATCCTTCCCTTTTTATTCCCCTGAAAAATGAACTTTTTTTTTCTAGGGTATAAATTGCTACGACTTATATTATATGTCAATCACTTGTGAGATTATTTCGACACCTCAAAGTTCTCCTTGTTATCTATACTTGTTTCTAACTCTAAGAGTGAAATGTAACACTCCCAAGTTTGTTAGTAGATAACAAATAATCCATATATTATTTGATTCAATTGGTTTTTTACATATATTTACCTAGTGTATATATATATATTACTGGGGGTATTTGTGAACTTTTCAGTTGCCTAAAATTTACAGACTTATATTAAGAAAATAAAGATTTATAACTATTTCAAATATTATAAGCGTGGGAATATAAATGTTAATATTTTGAAATGTTTGTTATCCAGGTCATCGATATACATGAAGAGGAAAGAACTTCGATCTCCATGGATTGCTTCTAAAAATTGTGTTGCAACTTTATGACCAAATTCTCATACTTGGAGTCTTGTACAACTCACGTCTCACGGTTATGTTTTATATAGACTTGGCGGATATTAATGATTTGTGGACAGTTTTATTCTAAAGACTTGAGGGATATTTTTTTTAGTTTTGTGTCTATCTAGACAATTGTTTTTTAGTTTATTGGCTCAATTTTTACATGGTTGTGTAACTAATTAAGTTAATGTCATTAGACTTTATAGCATATTGAGGTGTATAATACGTTACTCAGGTGTATATTTTAAATTTATTAAATGAGATATTTATTGATTATTTCTATATATAGCCATGTGAATGTATTGATTTTTAGACATTTTACATTATTCTTGTGCCAATCGTGAATGTGTGTGTGTACATATATATGTATAGTTGGTGCTACGTTAGGTAATAAACGTGGCAATTATTGCATTATGTTTCTAAAGTGTTACATTTGAGGGAGTTATAAAATGTTACATTTGTACTCCTATCTATGGTAACGTTTGTGTCATACTTTTAGTTCGTTCAGAAGAGTGTTACATTTGATTAAAAAAATTGTTACATACTGTTACAATAGAGAAAAGGTAACGCGAGCGAATGTAACGCCACAAAACTGTTACATTTGGAAGAATGTAACAGTTTTTTGGACCAATGGTAACGAATTTGACTGTTACAAAAGACCTCTTAATGTAGTAGTGAATTATGCTTTTCCCTGAAACCTGCCCATTCACTTCATGGCTGATATGACTGAATGTGCTTAATTTTATAGAAGGAAAAGCCTTTGGTGGAATTTATTGAAGCCAAATGAGTAAGTCAAATGCTTTGGAAGTAAAGGAGGTTGCATACTATTATATTTTGATGTATCAATGAATGAAAACGGCACAACATGCTTCATAAAGAATTCCATATTTCTACATATGAAATATGAAACCTAAGGATGGCTTTTTTTAATTTTTAACTGATTGGTGATATTTACTTTCTGTTGAGATAAATTCTGTTGAGCTAATGTCTGGTTTGTGCTTTCCGCTAATGTAAGTTATTTTGCTATGCTCTTCTTCCGGTAAGTAATGCTTGCCGGCTTACCGCTCTTATCTTCTCCTATGCCTCAAGTCTTCTTCCTATTTTTTGGCAGTCATCTATATCTAAAATGGAACTATATTTGGTTTCATCATATAGTCCTGTTAGTCAGCAGAAAAGAGTTTTTCAATCCTTCATGCATCTGTGTAAGGCTATCCTTGTTATTGTTAGCCTGTGGTACACTTTGTCTGACAATGAAATTCCACCTAAATCTCAATGGCCTTTGAACATTGTATATTTCTTTTCCCCTCACTTTATCCCAGTGTCTACGTTTAGATACACAAGCATTCTTTCATGCCACTTTCCAATTGCTCTATTTTAAAGTGAATTGCTTGCTCTATTGATAGATGCATTATTCGACCGGCATCCATCCTTCTTAGCTTACGTATAAGTAATTCACTTTGCATGACAATGTATTTTTTTGTTTGTGCCTTCAATTATAATGCAAACTGTCGCAATAAGATCATATTTATTTGACTACTTTTATTAACAAATTACCACGTTTGCTTTTGTTTGCGAATACTATATAATGTGCAAAAATATAGCTAGGGCTTTAAGTCACGAAAATATTTTGGGCATTATCTCTATCGCGCAACGCGCGTTGAAAAAACTAGTCATATAATAGAATTAAACACCACTACGGCACTACCACTGGACATTTGCTACATGAAATAATATCAACAAATAAATAAACTACGTGGTTATATTAGCATTACTACATACTCCGTATTTTTTAATGTAACGCATTACTACTTCGTATTATTACTAATATTATCATCAACAACATAGTTATTCAAGATGATTGCTGTGTTATTCACAGTTAATTTATAAATTATAATGTATGAGGATCACGTTTTCTACTATTAATACATGACTTCTACTCTTCTTGTAATAGCACAATTCAAAAAAATATTAAGGTTGATACTGTATGATTTCTATCCCTAAATCAATGTTAGTTTTCCTCCATTCCTACCATTCCTAATTCTCTATTTATTATTATTATTATTATTATTATTATTATTATTATTATTATTATTATTATTATTATTATTATTATTATTATTATTATTATTATTATTATTATTATTATTATTATTATTATTATTATTATTATTATTATTATTATTATTATTATTATTATTATTATTATTATTATTATTATTATTATTATTATTATTATTATTATTATTATTATTATTATTATTATTATTATTATTATTATTATTATTATTATTATTATTATTATTATTATTATTATTATTATTATTATTATTATTATTATTATTATTATTATTATTATTATTATTATTATTATTATTATTATTATTATTATTATTATTATTATTATTATTATTATTATTATTATTATTATTATTATTATTATTATTATTATTATTATTATTATTATTATTATTATTATTATTATTATTATTATTATTATTATTATTATTATTATTATTATTATTATTATTATTATTATTATTATTATTATTATTATTATTATTATTATTATTATTATTATTATTATTATTATTATTATTATTAATTATTATCATCATCATCATCATTATTATGATCATCATCATCATTAAATTACTTCTCTCATTATTCTAGTTTATGAAGGAACTAAAGTAGGTACATCTAAATTTCATACTTTTGAGAAATCTACAAGTATATTTTGTTAGAAGATTGAAACATACTACTCCGTAGTATATTTTTTTCATGATTTTTCTTCTATTACATCGATACACAAACAAAGAGTTCTAGAAAATTCTAAATAATGATTAAAAATATAAAACGTCTTTTCACGCCTTCATAATGTATAAAATTCTACATTTTTTTAATTTTTGTATAAGAAGAACCGAAAAACTCGAACCGAACCTACCCGTTTCAAACGGGGCGGGTAAGGTTCGGTTCCTATGATAGTGATTGATATACCCGCCCCGCCCCTACCCATTCAAAAGAACCGTATGTTCCTAAAAATTAAAGAAAACCCGGGCCGACCCGGACCGTGCCCACCCCTAGTTTCCACGACCCGCCTTCTTGCTGTAATGTAAGCCACCATCAGTTTGTCCTTGAGCTCGGTTTCAAAAAACCACTAGATATTTTTGGATTTCATTGAATCCGGCAACCTATCGAGCTTTGAATTTCAAAGAGGTTTCTTGTGTCAAAATTTCGTACTGCTTGAGTGAGGGGCGACTTTTGGGAACCTATTTCTTTGGCATGGCAGAAACATGGGTTTCTCTATCTACAATTATTGTCTTTCGTTTCACCCTCCAGATCATTCTCTAACATGTATTGTCTCTCTACAATTCCGACCATCCGTCGGGCTGCTCCCAGTGTGTCTCTCTACTCATGAGAGCCACATTCCATTCGACAACACGACACTATCCCACCGACGAAAACAGGTTGACCTTGTAAGATGTAATCTGGTCAATCATTTTTACTCGAAGAACATGCTTATATAATTTTGAAATAATTACATTAATATGACCAAAATAAAGATACTTTACAAAAATATGATTAATTACTAGAGTAGTAATGAAATCATAGTAATTTATGTTCAAGTTTTGAACCTAAGTTACTACAACACTACGTTGTAGTAATGAATAGTCATATTTATATAAATAAGTTTTATTTTAGTAATATTGTTGTAAAAAACCCTATAATTTTTATATTTTAAATATTTTTGTATTAAAAAATAGGGAAAAGTACAGAAAAAGTACTTGTGGATGGGCCCGTTTTTAGATAGGGTCATGTGTTTCAATCTTTATCAAAGTGGTTCATGTGTTTGAATTCCGTTATCACAAGAGGGTCACGCCGTTTAAAACGTCTGAAAAAAATCGTTAAAAGTAACTCCGATTTTCAAAAGTGCCCAGAAAATTAAAAGAAAAACACTGGAAGATGCGCATCAATAAGACGACTGCTAGGCTATCTTTCTCTTTTGTTTTCAGCCACCCTTATCACCGAAAAGTCCATCGGAAATGTGACATTAGCGAAATCATTTTTAAAAAATAATTCAAAATGATTGACATTGACCTATTGTAAGAAATTCCTACAGCCATTTAAAAACAAAAAAAAACAAAAAAAAAAAAAAGAAACGGTCTACGGAATTTGCGCGATATTTCCCATTTTCTTGCGCACCCAATTCCAACAAATCAACTCAATGAGCAGCACTGATGACACCGGCGAAAGCAGCAGAAGGAAACAACTGAGGAGCAAGAGTGGCTGGAGCTGGAGCTCCGCCCTGATCGGCGCAGCGGCCGCCGCAGCCACGGCGGCTCTGTTCTCATGTAAACCGCGAGACCCAACATTCCACCTGGTCTCCATCGACCTGACCTCCTTCAAGCTAAACTTTCCGGTCCTCGACGCCGACGTCGTCCTCACCGTCCACGTCACCAACCCCAACATTGCCTCCATCCACTACTCCTCCACCGAGATGTCCATCCTATACGCCGGATCCTTCCTCGGGTCGGCCCGGGTGGAAGCCGGTTCCCAGCCGCCGCGGTCCTGCCAGATGATCCGCCTCCCGGCGCGGCTGAGCGGGGTGGAGCTGGCCTACCACGCCAAGAGATTCCTGGCCGACGTGGCGCGGCGGGAGATGGTGCTGGACGCCGCCGTGGATATAGAGGGAGCGGCCAAGCTTCTGTGGTGGGACCACCGGTTCAAGGTCCACGTCGACAGCCATGTGACGGTGGACCCCGTCTTTCTTGAGATCATCGATCAAGAAAATAAGTCGCACATGGAGGTCTTTCTTGTCTGACACTCTGCTTTTGGACACACATTATACATATGCTGAAATACATCTAAAAATATTACTAGTACATTATACAATTATAGTAGTTGGAATCTTCTTCAACTCAGAACATTATACACACCACTCTCCCCTCCCCTCACAATTTTTGTTGTTGTTCCATTAAACCTTATTTAGAGAATTTCGTTGTTTCATCTTTAATTAGAGAATTTGTTATTTATTAATTCTTTCCCCTACACAAATTTAAACCACAATTTTTTTACTTTATTATTTCATCATCAAGTATTAAGGAATTGAGAGAGTAGTATACCGAATTACGGAGTAGGTATTTATTGTTCTTGGCTTTTCTTAGCTCTTTGCTGCTATTAGTACTTCAAAAAACATTACGAAGAAATGTGATTATTATTTTTTCACAACCAAATATATGATATCATTACTCAAGCAAATCGTTTGACAACTGTTTGACAACTGTCTTATAATACAATCAGGAATAACATCAACAAATCTATCTCAAACAAATCTATCTCAAACAAATCTATCTCAGTTTGATAGTAACACGCCTTGCCTAGCTAACCCATGAGCAATAGGGTTCACAGACCGTCCACAAGACTTTAAAATCTCATCTGCATTCCTAACCATCTCTGAGATACTTTGATCTTCATTCTTACGGATGACATTATTCCTTCTTTTCCATAAACTCCACAGTAAAGTTATAGTTATATATCGCCCACATCTGAGATCACTATTACATGTCATGTTTTGTTTAATCCATGAGAAATGTGATTATTGAAAAATAGAATTATCTAATTTTCATCAAATTGATAAATACTACCTCCGTCCCACTATGTTTGGGACAAAGGGGTGTGACACAACTTTTAAGAAAAAGTAGAATTGTGTGGTTGGTATTGAATTGATAAAGTGTGAATAAAGTAAGAATGAATTGTAACTATCCAAATATTACCAAATATGGTATGAGACAAACTTAATGGGACGGACGAAAAAGGTAAAACAAGACAAAGTTAGCCAGTTAGGGGGACGGAGGGAGTAGTAAATATATAAAGTTAGAATGAATTCCTAATAAGAAAATATGAGATAAAAATGAGATACTGTCTTATATAGGACAAAAAAATATAGACAATAGTATAACTAAGATGAAGTATGTTTTTTTAACAAAGGGGGCTTATATTGATAATAAAATATTCAGCAAGGAATACAAACGATAAAAGAAAAACTTCCAGCCACCTACCCTCGGACCAACTGGAGAACCAATCACCCTGTATAGAGCAATATGATTCGCTTGTCCTGTAATGGTCTAAATGAGCCAAATGTGGCCAGAGCAAACCCCTCATCACCTCCAACTAATGTAAGAGTCTGATGGAAATAAACAATACAGAAAACAACATCGACAGCATTCATGCCTAGCTAAGAACCTCAAAAAGAGTAAAGCGAAAATAAGTAAAATAGACTGACAGAACAAACGAAACCTTGCCTCAACCATCATCCTCGGCAGTGGCTCAGGAGGGGGATGGATCATCAAACCTTCATCTTGAAAGATTCCTTACAAACCCACAACCACAAATTCCACAGGCATCTCCTTGACCCCTGCGATTATAGCACGAGTGAACCCGAGATCTCCTCTTAATGAAATTTCCCCAATCGGAAACAGTAGCACAGCCGAGAAGGCCATAACCCGAAGCCAGGCAGCGATCCAAATTGCCCGAGTCCTGCTGCGATCGAGAAGCTTCCAACCTCTTCGATCAACGACGGGTGGCGCACCAAGAGCAGAATCCGCAGCCCTGCTTCCCTTCCTCGCCGAGACACCTCCCAAGAAAAACACAGAGCCGAAGCCCTTCCCTCCGCGACCTAACACCGAAGCCCTCCCCTGCCGATCGAGGAAGAAAAGCGGCGCAGCAAAAGAACTAACCCTAGATGACTAGGGAGACGTCCATTTTTTCCTCGATCAATACTCTTTCGAGATCTTTATTACCGTATTATTTGAAATGAATGTCTTAAGATGAAGTATGTTTTAAAAAATAAGATATTTTATTACTACCTCCATCCCTTTTATATTGGTATGGAAGAGGGTGACACGATTTTTAAGAAAAATGGGTTTGTATGGTTGATATTAATTGATAAAGTAAAAACAAAGTAAGAATGATTTTGAATCACACAAACTATACCAAATATGGTATGAGACAATTTTAATAGGACTTCCTGAAAAAGTAAAACGGGACAATATAAGGGGGCGAAGGGAGTACGTACTATTTAGGAATAAAATAGTAAGAGTCTTACTCCGTATTTATACACTATATTCTTAATTATCTTAATCATACTTAGATAATTGTTTCAAAAGAGGAATTTTTCTCTCTTGTTGTTGGTGATATGTGAATTCTGCTGCTCATGTGTTAAGGACATATGTTGCTCTCTCAGAGATCTTAGCATTACAAGAATCGTTAGACCAGTCAATGAGCCACTACAACAAAATCATATTTTTATGGCAAAATTTAGCGGCAATCAGGGATTTGTTGGGAATTATTGACTACTATTACGGCGGATAGACATACGCCGCAAATTCCTTGCGGGTTTATTCGGTCACAATTTACAGGAAAATAATTGTGGCGGAAGCGTTTCGACACTAATTTAAGGCGGCACTTGGTGGCAGAATTTGTCACCAAAGATAGAAATGTCCGCCACTAAAAGCATCTTAATGCTAAAACATGAACGGTGCATACGTGGTATGAGAGATAGCCAATTGAAAAATGTCAAGTTTTTTGGTGAGTTGTTCTTCACAATGTCAAGCACAATGTCTAGGTGTAGACATTGTGCCTGACATTGCAGAGGAATACTTACCAAAAACACATAAAAACGGGAAAAAGAATGAGAGAGAAATGTAATAAATTCAATTTTTTGTGTCTATCTCTCTCATGCCACATGTGCACTGTGCACATTGTTGTATTGGAGATGCTCTAAACTTTGTTATTAAAGTAAAAGTATTGATTTTGAACTCACCAACCCAAATTTATTCCCCAAACAACTCATATCTACCGTTCTCTATCAAGGAGTTCTCTACGTTACTCCATGTTCAAACGGGATTGAGGTAAGAAATTTCTTATTTCTTAATAAAAATTTAATTTATGTGTTGTTAATCTTATGATTTTAATTTAGTAATTAACCTTAGTATTACATACTTAAGCTTATTTTGTTTATTTTAAATTTTAAAATTATGACAAAAATAAAGACATAAGTAATATGTTAGATGGAGATGACAATGAAATTCCTTATTTTATATGGAGAAAAGGGGCAAATAAGGCCACGTACTAACAAAAAAAGGTCAAATAAGGCCTTATTTAAGAGGTTCTGTCCGGCCGTCGCCATTTGGGGTGCTTCCCGGTGGAATTTTTTGATTCATTTTTTTGAGCATCTTATTCAGTAAGTCTAGTTTACTCATACCAAGTTTTAGCTAATAATTCAATCTGGAAGGCATTCAAATGAATTCTTGAAGATAACTGCGCAGTTAAAAGCGCAGTTATCTTCAAGAATTCATTTGAACGCCTTCCCGATTGAAGATAACATATGTGTGTGTTATATATATCAGTTTTATAAATACATTTGTGTTAATATAATGTTGCTTGTTTTAAAGAATGTAGACTACTTTGTCTAAATAATTTAAGAACTTTAATATTATTAAATATAATGCTATTAAATATATGCATTATCGTTTATGAATTGAAAGATAAATAAATCAAATTTGTATTTATTATTAATATATTGTTTATGAAAAAAGTAGCCAAGACTAGGGAAAGGAAATTCCCAATATTAATTTAATTTACTATCTATGTGAGGTGATGCAATAATATGCAATATTATACTGCATGTTTAGGTTTAAAAATGAGCATTAATAAACCCTAGATGTATAAAAGGCATTTCAATTGAGGATTGCTAAATGAAGATTTTAAGAAAGTGGTTAATGAGTTTCTTCAAACGACGGTATATTTGGTATTTGGTAGAAATACCAAATACATGGTTAAGACGTTGTGTAGAAATAGAGCATCTTAAGGTATTTGGTACTGTTGGGATATTGGGTCCAGGCCCAATATCCCTAGGCCCAAGTCCGGGAAGAAGCAGCAAGCCCAAAGAACTCCCGAACGGTATTCGGGATAAAACTTATACTTGGAACATTCTGGGAAACAATTATGCCAAAGTATCAAGACCCAAATATCGATCGGCGTTCAGGATACTTCGGGTAGAAATTATCACCTATGGCGGGGTCCCACACACCGAACACCTTGCCCGAACGGACAGTCAGCAAGTGGAGGCCGCATTTAATGCTGGATCATGACAGCAGCAAGTGGGGGCATGGGTGCTTACATGGCAGAGGTGATAGCCTACCAGATTCGACCACGTGTCCACCTTACCCATCCCCATTTTAGTATAAATATCCATGTTTAGATCATTGTAAAGGGTTAGCATTTTAATACTCAGAGCTTAGCAATAGATTTACATCTTCCATCCTTGTAATCTCGTATTCATCTACCGTTCGGGTAGCTCCAGTGTAATCACATATTTATTGAATATCGGTAAGCTTCTGAGTTGAGCAAATATCTCACTGTTTTATATTTTATACACATTTTAATCCAACCCAATATCGCTACAATATCCAAGGCTTGTGTTGGGCTTTCGGATCTTCGGGAATAAACCTCAACATTGGCGCCGTCTGTGGGAAACCACACTAAAAGTCCAGACAAAGCCGTGATCTAAGCACCATTGTTTCTTGAAAATGGCTAGACTTACTACCGCAACACCGAGTTCTACATCCAGAGGCCGAGGAGGCAATAGATCCTCTGAGGGGTGGTCCATGCAAGGACACGCCAGTGGCAGTGCCACCCGGGAGTTCGAGCACATCATCCCCCGGGATGTAAGGATGAACCCTCAGTTAATGAGGGAGATGGCGGAGGCCATGCAACGCATGGCGGACGAACAGGAACAGGGCTACACCGATGAAACTCGTGAGCCACCATCCCCGTTGCGTCCCATGCCATCTCTCGACGAAGAGGAGGACATTGAGACCACGATGGCCTCAGTTCATTCCGAGGAACACCGCAGGAACCACTGGAGGGCCCATACCCCCAGACGTGAAGCACCAACCAGCCGAACCCCGTCCGCCCCTCGAAACGAATATAGGGAACCTACCCCCATGGTAGATCCCGTTGGACAACACTTCCAGTATATCCAGAGGGATGGGGAACGCTTCATCCGGAGGAGAGCTAACACAACTGCCCCTCCCCAAAACAGAATACCGGGATATGTGGATGCTAGGATACCACCTACTCCCCGAACGGCCCAAGACGACGAAATGGCCGAAATGAGGAGACAGATGACTGAGCTCAGAGAGCAGGTCAATCGGACGCCCCAACAAACCCCGCCAGCACGGGTTGGGATCACATCTCCCTTTACTAGGGAAATCATGAACGCCGAAATCCTGAGGGACTGCCGTCCCTCGACCGGCTTAACATACGATGGGGTGGGAGATCCCCACGTACACCTGAGGAGTTACCAGGGTGGCCTCATGCTGCTAGGGGCCACCGACGCGGCAATATGCAGGCTGTTCTTCAGCACCCTTCGGGGACCAGCCCAGGAATGGTTCGGAACATTGCAACCCGGATCGATCGGAAGCTTTGCAGAGCTATCCACCTTATTCTTGGCCCAGTTCGCCTCCAGCACAACCCCGAAGCTGCATTTCGGGTATCTGACCAGTGTGAGACAAGGACCGAAGGAATCAATTTCCGGATTCCTCACCAGATGGAGGACTGAAACCCTGAAGGTGACCGGCATGACAGATGAAACTGCCATCCTTCTTTTTACCGATGCCCTTCAGACGGGGGATTTATACAGGGAGCTGAAGAGAAACCCGGGAACCAGCTACCCAGACATCCTGGAAAGGGCCAGGGGTCATGCGGCCTTGGAAGAAGAGATCAAGATAAGGGACCGAACGGCCCCACAGCCTCCCACTTCAAGGCTGGCAGAACGTTTGGGACCCGCACCGGCAGCAGCAGCACCTCATCGCAGGACTGCGCGCTTCACCCCCCTGGTCATGTCTATAGCCGGTGTTTTCCATTTGGAACACAACGCCATTCCTCCCCCTACTGACACAAGGCCCGTGATGGGACCTACCCCAAGCTCCTACTGCAGATACCACCAGCGGAATGGGCACCTCACGAAGGATTGCCACGCCCTACATGTGGCAATTGAGGACCTGATCCAAAAGGGCTACCTGAGGAAGTATGTCAGCACCAACCTGAACAGCCCTTCCCCCAACCAGCGCCCTCCCCGATCCAATAGCTGGAAGCGGGATGCCCGGCGGGATGCAGAACCCAGTAATGATTCATACCTTCCCCCTATAGAGGAGGCTGAGGGGTCTGGGAATCCGGGAAAAAAGCCACGATTGGAGGTGAAAGTCATCTTTGGTGGAGGGGAAACCGGTGATACGGCCGCCGAACGTAAGAAATTTGAGCGCAGCCTCTATGTCGCCACTGTAGCTGCACCTCCCACAAAGAAGGGCCGCTTGGAGCCAATTACGTTCGGGGTGGCTGATCTACCCAACTCACCAAGTCCGCACAGGGACGAGCTAGTGGTGAGTATGTGTATAGACAACGCCTTGATCCACCGAGTTCTGGTGGACACGGGAAGTGGTGTGAACGTGCTGTATTTACGCACGTTGGAGAAGATGAAGCTGAAGAAGGACCAGCTGACCATGCTGAAGACGCCGCTGGCTAGCTTCACCGGCAATGTAATAGAGGCAGAAGGCACCATCCAGCTTCTGGTGGAAATTGGCGATGAAATTCACCGAGCGGCAGTCCGGATGACGTTTGTGGTGGTGGATATTGCATGTGCCCACAACGCCATATTGGGCCGTCCGGGGCTAGAAGATTTGGAGGCAATTGCCTCTGTTCGACACTCATGCATCAAATTCCCAACTGACACTGGTGTAGGAGTGGCTCGAACAGATCCTGCCATAGCCCGAACGTGCTACCGGGAAGCTTTGAAACAAATGACCACCCGGGGACAGCGGGGTAAACAGCATTGAGGTACAGACCCGGCGTACGGAGTTCGAGGGACGCCCCGAGCCAGCCACCCTCCTAGAATACATCGAGCTTGATTCCCCTCCCGATCGTAAGATTGCGATCGGGGTGGACCTTGAAGGGGAAATCAGGGAGGGAGTGATCGCTGTCCTGAAGAGATTCCAAGTCCTATATATTTGCCCGAGGACCCGAAGACATGCCGGGGATTGATCCGGCCCTTATATGCCACAAGTTGGCCGTTCGGCCTGATGCCAGGCCAGTCCAACAAAAGAAAAGATATCAGGCGGCCGAACGGCGGGAATTCACAAAGCAGGAGGTAGCCACCTTACTAAGAATCAGGCACATTAGACCAGTCTTCCATGTCGAATGGTTGGCTAATGTGGTCCTTGCTCCAAAAGGATCTACTTGGAGAATGTGTGTGGACTACTCCGATCTAAACAAAGCCTGCCCCATGGACCCCTATCCTGTCCCACGAATAGACCTGCTGGTGGACGAAACAGCAGGATGTGAACTGCTGAGCTTTATGGATGCCTTCCGAGGTTATCACCAAGTCTTCATGCACCCGGATGACGCGGAGAAAACGGCGTTCGTCACCTCGGACGGTGTGTTCTGCTACATCGTCATGCCGTTCGGGTTGAAAAATGCCATGGCTACCTTCCAGAGAATGATCGGCATGCTTTTCAAAGAGGTGCTAGGGGTAACCATGGAAGCATATGTGGATGACATCCTAATCAAGAGCAGGAAGAAGGAGGATCATGTCCGGGACATGGAAAGGGTCTTCGGGATCATGCAGAAGGCCAACATGAGACTGAATCCAAAAAAGTGCGCCTTCGCAGTCAAGGGGGGCAAATTTTTGGGTTATATGATGAGCGAGCGGGGGATTGAGCCTAATCCTGAGAAAGTAAAGGCAATCATGGACATGGAGGCACCGCGGAACTTGAAAGAAGTTCAGAAGTTGACCGGAAGATTAGCGGCTTTGAGCCGATTTATGGCTAAACTGGCCGATCGTGCCATTCCATTTTTCCAAATAATGAAGAAGGCCAACCCGTTCGAATGGACAGCAGAATGTCAGGCAGCTTTTGAAGAGTTCAAATTGTACCTGTCTTCCCCCCTGGTCTTAACTAAAGCAGACCCAGGGGAACATCTCTATATGTATCTGGCTGTGGCTGATCTGGCGGTCAGCTCTGTCTTATTAAAGGAAGATGAGGGTGTTCAGCGCCCTATTTACTTTGTGAGCAAAGCCCTGAACGGGCCAGAAACCAGGTACACCTTAATGGAAAAAACCATCTTAGCATTGATTGCTACCATCAAGCGACTGACACCCTATTTCCAGGCACACCCAGTCACCATCTACACTACCCAGCCCCTGGCCACCATACTGAGAAATCCTATGGCAAGTGGGCGTATCACCAAGTGGTCCCTCCTGATCGGGCAGTATGAAATAGACTTCAAACCTCGCCCCACGATCAAGGGACAGGCTTTGGCTGACTTCATTGCCGAATGCACTGCCAGATCAACTGAAGAAGGAGCGGACGGAGAAGTACATGACCATTGGTGGGAAATGTATGTGGATGGAGCATCCAGTAACAAAGGCTGTGGTGGGGGTGCTGTGATCACATGCCCCGAGGGGTTCAAGGCATACTACTCCGTACAGTTTGACTTCAAGGTAACCAATAATGAGGCCGAGTATGAAGCCCTTATTGCTGGATTAAAGTATGCCAAGGCCCTGGGGGCCACCAGATTAAAGGTCCGTTCGGATAGTCAACTGGTGGTAAGCCAGATTAATGGATCTGCCGAAGTTAGGGAAGAACGGCTAAAAGCCTACAAGGAACTGGTTGAGGAAGAAATCGGCAGGTTCGAACAGGTGGTGGTTGACCAGATTCCCAGAATCGAAAACAGTGAGGCGGACATCCTATCCAAACTGGAATGTGCCGTTTGGGATGATCATGCCCCAGGCATCCCTGCACACATCCAGAGGTTCGCGCAGAAAGAAATACTGACCACACCGGCAACAATGGTTGTGCGGGTAGATGCCGTGTCCTATGCCGTCCCAAGCTGGGTCACTGACTTGACAAATTACCTGAAGGATGGGACTTTGCCGAACGATAAAAATGACGTGTACAAACTCACTTGTATACAGCGAAGGGCCCCCATGTTCGAACTAGTGGACGGACAGCTGTACAAAAAGACGTTCGGGGGGCCATATCTGAAATGCCTTCCCCCCGTTCAGGCGGCAGCTGTGATGGAAGAAATTCATGAAGGCATCTGCTCCAGCCATCAGGGACCAAAGACCTTGGCCAGGAAAATCATCTCGCAGGGGTACTATTGGCCAACGATTCAACAGGATTGTTTCGAACACACAAGGAAGTGCAAGGTATGCCAGCTTTACGCACCAATACCCGGGCGGCCTGCAACTTTTTACACCCCGATGACCATATCGTTACCATTCGCCAGGTGGGGGATTGACTTGCTAGGGCCCCTACCTAATGCGTCCGGAGCAAGGAAGTACATCATAGTGGGGATTGATTACTTCACCAAATGGGTGGAAGCCGAACCCCTGGCCAGTATCACGGATTTTCAATGTCAACGTTTTGTTTGGCAAAATATTATATGCAGATTCGGGGTGCCCGAGCAGGTCATCACGGATAATGGACGGCAGTTTGTGAGCAAGAACTTCGAGGAATTCCTCACCAGATGGGGAATCAAGCATTCAAGAGCTTCCGTAGCATATCCGCAGGCGAACGGGCAGGTAGAGAACATGAACAGAACCATCATGGATGGTATAAAAAAGAAACTCGAAGATTACACGTCAACCTGGCCCGAGCAGTTAAACTACGTCTTGTGGACATACAGGACAACTCCCCGAACAGCAACCGGGGAAACACCGTTCGCCCTCGCTTATGGATTTCAGGCTAAGGTCCCAACTGAGGTCTTGGTGCCCACTCACAGAACCATCCACTATGATCCTGAGCAGAATGAGGACAATCTGCGTGCTGAACTCCACTTCATAGAGGAAAGAAGGGATCTCTCAGCTTTACGAATGGAAGAATATCACCGGGCGACTAAGAGGTATGTGGATAAACAGGCTAAAATCCGTTCGATTGAAGTCGGAGACCTTGTCCTGAGGAATAGAGAGAAAAGCAAACCGCTAGAGGGCGGGAAGATGTCAAAGAATTGGGAGGGACCATACCGGGTCTGGAAAAAATACCGGATGGGGACCTTTTCCCTACAGGATACCGAAGGCTGTCCGGCAGGGATATGGAACGCTACGCACTTGCGGAAATTTTATCAATAAAAACGGCTGTTGCCACCTCTGAAAAAAAAAAAGGAGAAGAGAGGGAGAACAATGCTTCCAAAGAGGCCAGAGTTAAGAGAAATATTGCGAGCCGAACGGCATCAACAAGCCGAACGGCATCACCACAAACTCGGCCAAAAGTCTCACCCTGATCCATAGATGTCATTCTTCTCGATCCATGGGGAGCCATCATCTCAGCACAAAAAAAAAAAAAAAAAATAAATAAATACAAATGTGCAGGATAACCAAGCCCGGACTCAGCTTGGGAGATGGTGTAAAAGATCTTGAGTAGGACGAACCGGGCGGCATCCGAAGTCATAGGGTGACCGAGCGGGGGATCGGGACTCTGGTCTTAAAATCTTGCCTTGGCCATACAGCTCGCCCGAACCTTATGGTGGTGGATCCCGAGCTGTATCCTGGAGGCGAGTCTCCATTTTGGCAGAGAATAAGGGGGAGACCCGAATTGGGAGCCTTATTCTCAACGGTCCAGGATGGACATCTCAACCTCATGATATGGATGACCCCGGACGGTAAAACTGACGGTATGCATCGAAATTATGGGCTTGGAAGATGGCAGACACTACACGAATTGTGAAACTGTCTTGCAGCAAGAGGTGATTGCCTTGCGGATAAGGAAAAACGCGGATGATAACCCGAACAGGTTACTTTAGCCTTCAGGGAACAACCAGTCGACGGTAATAAACCGGACGGCATGCATCTGAAACATGGTGCTCGGGGGCGCAGCAAGCATTTAACATTGATGACTTGCGCGTTCAGGGAACAACCAGTCGACGGCAATAAACCGGGCGGCATGCATCTGAAACATGGCGCTCGGGGGCGCAGCAAGCATTTAACATTGATGACTTGCGCGTTCAGGGAACAACCAGTCGACGGTAATACACCGGACGACATGCATCTGAAACATGGTGCTTGGGGGCACAGCAGGCGTTAAACATTATGTCTTGCGCATTCAGGAAACAAAGAACAACCGACGGAAATCAATCGAACAGCTTGCACCTCAACTTTGGTGTTAGGGACGGGCCGAACAGCTTACATCTCAATCATGATGCTGACTTGTAAAAAAAAAAAATGAGTGTTCGGGAAGCCAGTCATTCGGAAACAGATCAATCTTTATTCTTCGGCACTACTGGCCGGGAATAATACATAAGAAAAAGAAAAGGGGATTACAATAAAGAGAGCTAAGCTACGGAGGATCCTTATTCGGCACAGCATCGGAGTTTGGGGGGTTGGCTGAATCTTTAGCCTTTTGCCTCTTCTCCATCACCCGTTGATAAGCTCGGCAGAATAACGGATCAAAGCCTTCCTCCTTGGGGTCAAAGGGTTCATCAAAAGATTCCTTAATCACCTCCAGATTCCGGTCGACCAGCATATCCTGGCACTTGACAAGGGTGTCCCTCGCCAGAGCATTAGCAAATGCAGTCCCGGACGGGGTTTCATCCAGAAGCTTGAGGCCATCGTGTAATGGGTCCTTGCTCCTCTCTAGGAATTCGCCCAGATGCTTGCCGAGGAACTCCCGAGCAGTATTTTCTAGGGCGAGGTTCAGGCCTTTCCCCCTTTGGAAGTCAATCACCGCCTTCGTGGTGATTTTGGAAACATCGGCGGTATAGGGGGCAGGGGGATTATCCCCCTTGGCTTTCTCAATTTTCAGGCCAGCAGCTTCGGCAACCTTCACCTTGGCACGCAGATCACGGATTTCTCGATCGCGTCGTTGGAGCCTCTGCTCCAGTTCGGCCAGCTCCTCCCTGGCTTTGTCACCCTTGTTGGCTCGATCTTGGAGATCTGTAGCCATCTTCCTAGCAGCAGCCAAAAGGGTTTGGCTCTCGTCCAGCTCCTGATGAAGGAGGGTCATCTCCCGTTCAGCTGCTAGGAAGGCCCGGTGATAGTATGTACCGGCCTGTGGAAAAAGAAACAGCAGTAAGAACAAGTCCAAAAAATGTTATGAGAAGGAAGAACTGAACAGTCAAAGGATACCTTAAGGGACTCAGCGTGGCCTGCTTCAAATAGGTCGGACCAGTGAGTCAGGTTGGTGAAACCCTCACCAGCCTTCAGAGAGGTACTGCACCACACGGATGATGCAGTCTGCCCGAACAGCGTCCGACATTCGGCTCGGGGGCCCATGGCAGAAAACTCCACCGTCAACCGATCAGGGATCGGGAGACTATCTGAAGCAACACCTCCCCTGTTGCCCAGCTTCGTTGAAGGGGAGGGGACCGGAGGCATCCTTTCCACAGAAGGGTCCGTCAGATCAATGACCTGATCGATCGGGACCAATGCGCTGCTGCTCTCAATTCTTGGCCGCTTGCTAAAAGGCCCAGATTCCCGGGCAGCAAAAGAACCTGACTGAATAGCCTTCTCCTTTCCCTTGCTGACTATGGCGGTGGAGGAAGGAGTAGGAGCAGGACGCTTTATGGAAACGGGGGGAATCACACCTACAAGAAAGAACGAAGAAAAATGAACAAGATGTTGATAAATATACCGAATGAACAAAGTAATGGAAGAATCTTACCGATGCCAGCAGCTAGCATTTTAGCGGGAGTCAAGAAGGACCGTAGGTTCTTGGAACCGGCCAGACGAAGTCTTTCATACTGGCAGAGAATAGCTGCATCCACCCTTGGGGAGGCATCTTGAACGGGGTAGGTGTTCCACCGATCAGGGAAAGGAAGCGGCGACCCCACATGAACGAACAAAAATCGTTCCTCCCATTTCTCTGGCGGGGTGGGGTTGTCGGTAAAGAGCGAACGGCCAGGGCGGGCGACAAGCCGCAGGTACCCGGTGGTCCAATAAGGCTGGACGCCGTAGCAGTGCAAAAAGAGGTCGGCGCTAGGAGCAATCCCCAACTCATGGCACCAAACGATAAAACCGTTCAGGATCCTATAAGTGCTAGGCACGAACTGTGCTGGCAGTACTGAGACCCGGCGGAGGAACTCCACAATGAAAGGGTGCAACGGGAACCGCAAACCAGCAACCAAGGCATCCATGTGCACCAACACACATCCCGGACGGTGTCGCATGGGATGTTTGATGAACCCCGCATTGAACTGACGAGGTGGAGGTAGTAATTGGCGGAGCGTCTGTTCTGCATCAGCAGGAAGGCGTTGACGTTGCTTCCTGATGCAATGGAAGTTCAGATTATAACGGGGGGGCCGTTCAGGCATGCCCTTATTATAGATGGCTAGGTCATCTCCCGACTGACATCCATCATCAGGGAGGGGCTGTTCGGGATGAAGTGAGGCAGAAGACCCGTTAGAACCCGACGATCGGGTAGATGTACCTTGATCTTTGGGGTGAGCTTTTCCCCTTGAAAGGCGAATCAAAGTGGGTGCCATATCTTCGGAGTCTGACGAACCAGAAAAGGCAGACATAGAATAACGGAGAAAATTCTAGAGAGAGAAAGCTTGAAAGAATTCAGAAGCAGCAGAAAAAACTGAAACAAAGTAGCTGCATCCTTATATAAGGAAATACAACCGCCAGGAATTCGAATGAATAATAGACACGTGTCAAGGCGGCTGAGAGAAAAGGGCTACAAGCGTTTCCCCGAACAGGAAGGAAATTTATAACGGTGGTAAAATGATGGGCGTACCCGAACAGTATGGTTATCTAACATGGAAGAATATGACAGATGCAACAAAGAGAGCAAAAATACATCCCGAATACCGGACACAATTTCCAGCTAGAATGAAAGCTTACGAACGAATGAAAAGGGCACAAGGGTCTTATATTAAGATCATAAGTACAGACTGAACGGGTTCATTATACACAACATGTGTTAACAAGATTATCAAGTCCTGAATTCTGGATTTAACAAGGAGTTCACCCGAACAGGTGACCTGATCGCTTCAGATTATGGAGATCACCCGAACAAAGCAACATGAAACGTATTGCGGAGGCGAATTGATAGGTGAAAAACAAATATAAAGTACAGTAAAAGTCACAAAGACGAGATGAGCAGGCAAAAGTTGTATGTTCATCGGCTCTACTGGCCGGAAAGTACAAAAAATACTGATTCAAAGGAAAGGAAATACAGATAAAGAGAATGTCTAATCTATTGTTCGGGATGATCTTTATCGTCTTCATCATCATCTTCATCAGCCTCTTCATCTACAATCTGCACGACCTCCATCCCCAGGGCTCGCCGGCACTTTTTCATCTGTGCCATCAGGGCGTTCAGATGTCCCGGATGAAGGTCGGAGGGAAAGTCAGAAGTTTGCATCGCTCGGCCCATATATCTTTCCAGGAGGGGGAGGAGAGGCTGGAGCATATGTTGGCAGCCTGAACTGTAGATCCCTCGGGCAAGGTTATCAGCCCACTCCTTGGTGACAGGATGCTGATCAAGCACCCTGACCCCCTCCTTCTGGCGCTCTTCTCCGGCCAGTTTCTCCAGATGCCTCCCGAAGACAGCGGGGAGCTGTTCGGTGGCGTACTTCTCCTTTAGAGCCAGAAACTCCTCCGAAGTCTTGAAGGAATCCCGAACGGCGGAAAGATCAACTGTCATTTCGGCCGGTCCGTCCGGGATCTGAGGAGGAGCCTCAGAGAATTTGATCTGAGCAGCCTCAGCTGCTGCAATCTTGGCTTGGAGAGCGCCCACTTTAACACGGAGCTCCCCTGCCTCGGCTTCTAGCTTCTTCCGCTCCTCAGAGAAAGCCCGCCGTTCGGCCTCCGCTGCCTGTTCGGCCATTTCCTTGGCCATCAGCAGGCCTTGTTCCTTGGCCTGCCTGGTCTCCTTGAGCTTCAGGCTGTATATCCCTGCCTATTGATCGAAAAGAAAAGTATGAGCACATGACAAGCTATCAAAACAAAGGTAAAAGTAAATTATGAACATAAGACGAGAAGCTACCTTCAGGACAGTCAGGGCAATGCACTCCTCGACCTCCTCGACCGGTATTGGGGGGAGGTTGTGTCCATTAAGGAAACCAGATGTGGACCAGATCTGGCTCGCTGGACAGCCACCCCTCTCCAGCATTTCATGAGCAGGATCATAGAGGGAGATCCGCTCGAACTGACTAGCCAAGTCAGCCTGATGGGCAGCCACCTCCTCAGCAGAGAAATGGTGAGACTGCTGGTCAGAGAAAAGCTGATCCATCAACGTGTCAGCGTGAGTTTGCTGCTCAGGGGCAACCTGCTGCACAGGTTCTACATCCCGAACAGGTTCGGACTGCTCGGGGACGTGAAGGGCGGATTGAGAGGAGGCGCCCTGATCGGCCTTCCTCAACCTTTTTCTCTTTGTCTTCCTCTGCTGCTTGGGAGGAGAGGTTGGTGGCTCGTCATCAAGTCCAGCAGTGAACAGCCTACTATCATCCATGGCCGGTTGTTCGGGATTGGCTCCTTCGGAGTCTGAAGATTCGCCTTGCTTTAGAGCTGAAAAGATAACAAAGGAACAAATTAGTACCGAGCGGTTCACACGTGGATTAAAAAGTACTATCACACGGGAAGGACCGCCCGGGCCATGGTACTTGGTTTTCAGTCAAGTAAGTCCAGGAATACGGGCAGTACCTATCCCGGCCTTAATTAGCCGTTCGGGAGTCAGGTAAGACATGATTTTGAAGCAGCCTCCTGCCTCCACAGCAATGACATCTTGGCTAAGCTCCTCGGAGATGAATGGCTCGGGGGATTTAGGAGGAAATGCGTTCCACTTCCTAGGAATCAAACCGTTCGGGACAGAGACAAAGAAAAACCTATCTTTCCAACCCTTAATGGAAGAAGGGGCATCGCAGAACAAAATATGTCCTGATCGGGAGCTTACCACCAGAAAGCCGTGGGACTGCTGGGGGATAACCGAAAAGAAATAGTGGAAAAGCTCTAGAGTGGGTGTGACCTTGACGCTGTGACAACGACAAATAAAACCAGCTATCGACCGGTAGGAGTTCGGCATTATTTGGGCTGGTACTACATTGTAAAAATTTAAAAGAGAGACAAAAAAGGGGTGAAGTGGGAATCTAAGACCGGCCTTGACTGAGTCGAAATGGACCACAACCATCCCTGGGAAGTGGCGCATTGGGTGAAGACCCGATTGAAGACGGAAGTCCACCGAATCAGGAATTAACATCTGAATTTGGGCCCGATTCTGGGCCGTGAGCTTTTGGCGCATAAGCCTAATAAGAGCTAGGTCAAGCTTATGACAGGAAACGCCGCTTGGAGGACCGGCTTCCATGACTTCCAATTCATCTCCCGATTTGGTGCCGTCAGGGTAAACATCGGAGGAGGAAGAGGAATCATTGCCGTTAACCTCCGCCGGAATAGGGACAACTTGCAGCATATCGCTGGGGTTTTCTTCTGGAATTGCAGTACCGGAGGTAGAGGGTTCAGATGAATGAAGGGGTGCCATTCTCACCGAACGAGGGAACTAAACAGTAGAAGGGAACTCGAAGGATACCTGAACAGAAGCTGCGGATGAAGCTCTAGAGAGAAGGATGAATTATAAGCCGGAGATGCAAAGTTTCGAAACCCAGAATCAAAACCAGAAGAGCCTATTTATACTCTGTCACGCCGATTCAGCTGCCAATCAGAAGAGGACACGTTTTTTGTAATGATGACAGAGTCACGTGTCGCACAGAGAATCCTTCTCAAGTAATCATGACGTTTATCGGAGAAGTGAAACGGCAGTTGCAAATAACCGTCAAAATATGCCTCGGGAACCGGCGGAATGCCATCCGATACTCACCCGAACAGCATTCGGGCAATAATCTTCTACTTCCTTATGCGCTCACTACCGTTCGAGACATAGGAAGTGGGGGACTAGTGTTGGGATATTGGGTCCAGGCCCAATATCCCTAGGCCCAAGTCCGGGAAGAAGCAGCAAGCCCAAAGAACTCCCGAACGACATTCGGGATAAAACTTATACTTGGAACATTCTGGGAAACAATTATGCCAAAGTATCAAGACCCAAATATCGATCGGCGTTCGGGATACTTCGGGTAGAAATTATCACCTATGGCGGGGTCCCACACACCGAACACCTTGCCCGAACGGGCAGTCAGCAAGTGGAGGCCGCATTTAATGCTGGATCATGACAGCAGCAAGTGGGGGCATGGGTGCTTACATGGCAGAGGTGATAGCCTACCAGATTCGACCACGTGTCCACCTTACCCATCCCCATTTTAGTATAAATATCCATGTTTAGATCATTGTAAAGGGTTAGCATTTTAATACTCAGAGGTTAGCAATAGATTTACATCTTCCATCCTTGTAATCTCGTATTCATCTACCGTTCGGGTAGCTCCAGTGTAATCACATATTTATTGAATATCGGTAAGCTTCTGAGTTGAGCAAATATCTCACTGTTTTATATTTTATACACATTTTAATCCAACCCAATATCCCTACAATATCCAAGGCTTGTGTTGGGCTTTCGGATCTTCGGGAATAAACCTCAACAGGTACGTAGACTTATGATTGTCACATCTTTATGCAACATGCCAACATCTACTTCCGGTTGCCTTTAGAGAGATGCTAACCGGATATAGATCCAGACTCACTTTTTGGCAAGAATCTAAAGTTCATTCTCTTTACTCATACCTGGATACACTATTTTTTATTACAAATGAGTCATGGTGAATATGGTAAATATGATTCTGATCAGTTACGAACCTGTACCTACTAAAAATTCTCATAATCATACTGTTAAATATTTATTAGGGTTGTAAACGAATCAAATAATTTGTGCTTGATTCGCGATTTGAATTCGTATAAGACGATTCGAATTCGGAAAATTCAAATACAAATACAAATAAGAATATTAAATTTGATTCGAGTTGTTATCAAATACAAATAAGAATATCAGTGTATTCTATTCGAATATTAATCAAATATATTCGATTAATAACAATGGTAATATTAATATCAATATTAATAATAATAGTAATAAAACTATAATATCCCCCTACCGTGTATTAGTTTCAACTTTCTAATAAACTGGTAAGGTGTTCCCCAGCCCTTACCCCACTCTCAAGTGGCTTAACAACGGGATCCAAAAAAAAGTAATAACACTATAATAACTTTTAAAAGATAGAAATATCTTCAAAGTGTAGCCCATATATACATTTTTGCATACAGATTTCAAGCCCATTTGTAATAAACCATAATATAAATACGAATACAAATCATTTTTTTGGTTCAAATATCTTTCGAATACAATCCAAATAATTATTTATTCGATTTGAAGAATAAAATTGGAGTTGTTTGACTTTGATATATACAATTATCAACTTATTTCACACATTATAAGTATAATTTCTAATACATGTGTGTTAGAGTTTATTTCAAAAAGTTTGAAATAAATTTATATTTATTAATCATAAAATTAATTCACTTTATTGTACATCATCTAAAAATGCATTGATCCATTAAATTTAAATTCTAAAAACACATACTCCATTAAGTCATAACATGCATTTACAACATAAAAAATACGGAATATAAGAAAAGTTATTTGAAAGTGTTACTTGGCTAATTTTTAACCTATGTTCAAATCGATTCGATATTTGTATATGATTCGTTAACTATTCGTATTGTTAAACAAATACAAATACAATTCGAAATTATTATTCGTTTCATATCTGAATTCGAATTCGTATTCGAAAAAATTAAACAAATACAAATACAAAATCTCATTATTCGACTCGATTCGGTTCGTATACAACCCTAATATTTATACACACATCTAGTGACTGCTTTATACACACGTGACACATCTTTTATTATTCGAAAACAAATGTTTTTTTAATTCCAATTATTCTTAACTAGAAATGTGACTAGTTTTGCTATTACACTTAGTTTTATTTCAAAACTATGTAACCATCATGTCTCACACTCTTATGAATTGTTCAGTAATGCTTATTATCGGCTTATAAGCCTTATCATCTTTTTTTACCAAACAAGTAACTTTTGATTTCATGCGCTAAATTATGTAATATATAACCAAATTAAGTAAGGATATATGAGAAGAGGATCTGTGGGATTCTGATGCAATTCAGGATAAAGGTTACAAAGCGTTGCTCGACAGCAAGAAAACTGTTTGCCTACACAAAATTTGAACACTAGAAAGGGGTATCCAGATATAAGAATCAATGTTCACATCACATAGGACGAGAATTCAAACATGTGAGGATATTTGAAAATTTGAGTGAGGGCTCAGAATTTACTAGGGAGAGTATATTGGTGCTGCTTTGGATTTTTTTTCTTTTTGTTTGTTGTTTGTCTTCCTTCATGTTTCCTTTTTTGTTTCCTCCTTTCTTGTACTTTGACATGAATAAAATATTTGTTAAAAGAAACAAAAATAAATAAGGTTAAAGTTATCTTTGTGCCTGAATTGGCTGAAATTGTTCAATATGACTATTTGAGCTATTATTTACTCATCTAATTCTTGTTGCCCCGAGTTTCATAACCACCAATCAAATTTACAGCAATGCAAACTATTTATATTATTCTCTCTTATGCATTGCTCATAATTTACACAATTGTAACAACATTTATGCAAAAACATAAAATCAGTTACATGAAACACTGTTTACACATAGGTAGACAAAATATGCCTTCATTTATACACTATTCTTAGTGTAAAACTATATTGTTTACACCGTTACACGGTACTATAGTACATGGTTTAACAACTACACAAACACCTACTTTGTATCATCATTAATATCATAAAAGCAATTGCGCCCAGATGCACTTTTCCAAATGTAATTACACTTATCATCCGCTTCATTTTGTATTGGCATATAGAACCAATAATCCAACTTCTCCATTCTTGATGGAGTGTCGTGAGACGGATAACCTTCAAGTTAAAAGAAATAAAAGTTATATATAATAAAGAGAAATATTCAAAATATGAGTAAAATAAGGTAAAAGTTAAAAAATAAGAGAAAGTGTTTTAAGTTTACAATATAAGGTTAAGAGAGTATATGAGCTAAGATCAACATACTCATAATAAACATAGCCCAAGTATATATATGGACTCCTTCCTCAGCCAAACGGCCCAAACCCCTCAGGCGGAAAGTACCACCTCACAAACATCTCAGAAAGACACAAAGGACCGTGGAAATGGGCCAGACAGACACCACGGCCCATGTTGGTCCCTCGCCCTCTAACACCTTGTCCTTAACTAAAGACTCCACCAGATAAGAAAATGAAGCTAGCTAGCACGGCAAAGCAATAACAACAAGGATGAAGGCATCCCTCCCCGATTACCTCGCCCACTATTCAGCACTTAGCACAAATGCCATGCGTCAAAATCTTCTACATTACACGGCTTCGTCCCTAGAGTAACTTACACGTGTACATGTGAATTTAATGCAACTAACCTTTATTACTAGTGTTAGGACATAATTTATTGTGTTCAATTTAATTAGATTTATTTTTGTTTAATTAGGATTTAATTATTGGGCCTTTGCAATTAATTAGGAGTCGTTTAATTAGATTATTCGGCCCATCCTTATGTAACAAGGATGTTCGGCCATACTCTTATAAATATAGGATGAATGGACCGAACATCCTTGAGGGTTAGTTTCACAATTAGAATAGCCATATCATTCTCGAAGCTCTCATGCTAGAATAGAAAGTCTCTACACAATTTATTCCACACCTATTATTCTCTCGTAGAGCACTAGTTATTCTCGATCATCAGTTCATCCGTGTATTGTTCATCATTGTTTCATCGTTATGAATATACGGTATTGATTGTTGATGAATTACTCTGTTTCTATTCAAATTCTTCATATTATTGTTTATTAGTTAATCGACGTACTGTTGATCTGGGATTCACAAACAACTAGTATAAATAACACTTTGGGGGCATTTGTATTGTTCAAATTTTAATTAATACTACCTATATGTCTTATAATTTTTCTAAAGTTGAGTGACATGTAAAATAATAAAATAAATACTTTACTCAATGTTGTACTTATCAAACTCGTGTTTCTCGATTTCTCTAAACTCATTTGAAATTTGAGATTGCGTTTACTCCCATTTGAGTAATTCTGATCTCCGGAACAATATAATAGATGCCATATTTAAGTGTAACACTTTATATTGTATGACCCTGTTTAGAATATAACCATAACTTAATTAGAAGCAATATATTGGTTGATCATTTGTATCATATCATGAAATTATATGTATCATATCATGAAGATTTAGATTAAAATGAAATATCCAGACCAGATCAAAGATATATATTATATTATTTAAATCGATACCGTTATTATTATTTAAACTGACATTGTATTGTTGTTGTTGGCTTTACAATTACTATGAAACAATATAACCATTTCATTATTATATTTATTTAATATTTGTTCGGTTTTAATTTTTTTATTTTAGTTAAATGTAAAAGAAACTTATTCTATTTAACAACAAAAGTTATCTATAGTATTTTGTTTTTATAAATGTGACACCATTCATGTTCTTATTATTACGTACTATTATTATTACGTTAATATTTTTGGAATAAATAAATTATAAAAATAAAAACAAATGTAAAATAACAATAAAAATTATAATAGTTTTGACAATAACCGGCCCTAAGAAAAACAATAGTTGTAATAGTATTAATGAAGAAGATGCTGATGATCATCATAATAATAGTCATAATAATGATGATGATGATGATGATGATGATGATGATGATGATGATGATGATGATGATGATGATGATGATGATGATGATGATGATGATGATGATGATGATGATGATGATGATGATGATAATAATAATAATAATAATATTAATAATAATAATAATATTAATAATAATGATAATAATAATAATAATAATAATAATAATAATAATAATAATAATAATAATAATAATAATAATAATAATAATAATAATAATAATAATAATAATAATATGATATGAAAATCATGGTTTCTAGTGAATGAGCATTGATGAACTTTTAGTGAGCATCCGATCTATTCTGTTGAGTATTAGGAGTCTAATATTGAGAATCGTGATCTTTGCTTCATAACTTCTAATTCACTTTCTTTTTGTTATTTTTTCTTTTATAAAAAGTTATTAAATTATATCTATAATCAAGTCTTATGAATTTCAATATGCGAATCTAATGTAAGGTATATGACATTTTAAAATGAGCATACAACCATTACTAAATGAGTATACACAATTTACAAAATGAGCATCGAAATTCAAAAGCAACTCATTTCAAATCTCCAATAATGTGATCAAATGTTCATTAATGTTAAATCAATGCGCATTTACTCTAAACCGTATACTCATTGTCTACAACACAAAACTCATCTTAATAGCTTCCATGAGTGCTCATTTTAAAACATTATATCCATACACATTCCCTGTAAACATTATACTCATTTTTGTATAAAATAAAATCAATCAAAAGTATATTATTTGCAAATAGTCTTAATATGATTAATTCTCTTACTCAATTATGAGTATATTTTATAATGAGAAATATTTATAAAGTTTATTTATAATAAGTAGTTTTATACAAATGCATCAAACAATAAAATAATTCATCAAAACAAGAATGAACACTCACTTTGGAATTTTTTCAAACACTTGATGGGCATTCAATATTTAGGAAATGATTTTAAAAATCTGAAGTATTACTAATGAAAGAGAGATAGATATTTTAATCAAATTGTCATCCCATTTATACTTAAAAAGGAAGAAAATTCACTAGAATTAAATTAAAAATGTTGATATAAACTAAAAAAGAAGGAAATTAAAGGAGAAGAAATAAAAGAAGGAAAAGAGAAGAAATAAAAATGAAGGAAAGAGAGCAACGGAACAGACCAAGCAGAAGCAACCAATGAAGTAATTACAGTGTATTTAGGTTAAGGGTTACAATCGCAATGTAATCGCATCCGGGCAGCAGCCCCATCAAATCACACATTAGGCTGCAGTAGATCGCTTCAGGACCTCAATACTAAATTAATTTTCACTTATTTCGTGTGAATGAAAAATAATAAGTATGCTATGCGCCACAATACGCATCGCAGTGGCCTCAATTGTCGCTGCGAGTATAGCAACGGCAAGTCGGCAACCACAATCACACAATTCAAAAACATGGATATAAATCTACCTGTAGGCGGTTCTTTTGAGACTGTGTGATCTTCCTTCTCCGTCATTGTGATTTGCCCGTCGGTTGACATTTCACAAGCTCAGGCCGCAGCAATGTCGATGAGATCGATCAACGGTGTCTGTGTACGTGTACTGAACATATATGCTATATATACTTTGCTTGTGTAGTTAGTTGTAAATTACATATATATAATGTGAGTGCTCCTAATAAAGTAAGCTAGACCTATTCCCAACTAATGACGTCATTTGTGACGCTAATCACATTCGTCAGAATTGACGTGGCACAAGAAAAGTGCTTAAATTACGTTTATCTTTCGTCATCATTTTCTTACTCTCTTTTTGAACTTTTTCCTTCTTTGAATCAAATTTAACTCTATTAATCTGGATGTTGCCATGATTTTTTCCCATGTTTGTTTTTCAAAGTTTTTTTCATCTCTTGATCCGATCTTCAGCTCATTTTCCCAGATCAAAGGATGGCAGATTTCAATCATATTTTCCTATTTCTTGTTTACTTTATTTTCTTTTTCAGTTTTCGTTTCGTTACTGCTTTTATTCTTTCTACAATTCTACTAGTATGCCTTTTTATTAATTCTTTTACGCTGAAATAGTTTATTAAGTACTACCTCCATTCTCTTTTAATTGCAACGTAGGACTTTTTTTACTATTCACACATTCTATTCTACTTTGACTATATTTTATTTATTAATGTATTACGAATTAAATTTTTAAAAAATATTTTTAAATTCCTCTTATAATAAATTTTCAAATTTTGAATTTTTTAATTCTTTACTAATAAGGAATGAGAGATATTAACGGTCAAACTTGTGCGTTGGCAAGCGTGAAAAGTGGACCGTTGCAATTAAAAAAGAACGGAGGAAGTACTTTTTATTAATATTACTCCTAGAAAAGCGATGAACAAAAATGTAAATTAGTGACTATATTTATATTCAAAGATTACATCATAGTAACTACATGTTTTTTATGATGTTAAGTTTGATCAGAATTATAGTCACTAATATAGAGTAGTTATTAATCACATTTTAATGGAAATTTATCAATTTAAGACCTGAAAGTTGAGTTTACTATCAATTCTAGACCTAAAAGATGATTGCTCTCATTAAGGGACCTGAAAGATGATAATCTATCAATATAAGACTCGAGTATTTAACACCGCTAACTTTTTTTTTAACGGGATACGACATGGTGGCGGTCACGCAGATCAAAAGTCCTAGCAACGTAATTTTCTCTCTTCGTTCGGACATTTCCTACTATTCTCTCTCTTCGTTCTTCTTCACCTTCCTTCACAGGTTCTATCTTATCCTCATCTTTAGCTCCACAAATTTCAACAAATCTTCTCCACTCCCAGCCGCACCTCCTCGTCTCCAACTTCCACCCACACCTCTTCAATTTTCATCTCCCGCTCTTCTGTCACCTCAACTTCGTCCTCCGACCAATCCAGCCATGGTGTCATTTGACCATATATAGTTTGGAGTAGCCATGAAAAGCTTATCAAGACTGGTAAACTCTTCGAAGGAGAATGAGTTAAAGAAAGAACAGTACGAGTGAGTGGTAAACATGTTTCTACTGATGTTCTTTGTTAATGAAATACTTATGTAATACACATCTATGGTCTCTGTTCTTCATGATGATTGTAACACCGTCCCCAAGTATATTTACCTTTATGTAAATTATGTATTGAACCTTATGAAATGGTTAATGAATTTACGAGGTTGTAAATTTTTGTTAATTCTTGTGCGTGAATAGTAAATTGCACGTGGGGCCCACTGCACACCGGGAGCGGGGGCCACCCGATATTCCCGAGACC
This sequence comes from Cuscuta epithymum, assembly GCA_945859915.1. Lineage (NCBI taxonomy): Eukaryota > Viridiplantae > Streptophyta > Magnoliopsida > Solanales > Convolvulaceae > Cuscuta > Cuscuta epithymum. Next base: position 317,116 of record CAMAPF010001150.1, read on the forward strand.
ACATATTTTATTCATCTTGTTATAGATAATAGTTATATGGTGGTGGATATTCATTTTGAGCCATAAGAAAGGCATTAGGTTGACCGATTGGTCAAACGAGGCCCAATTACCGGTTTTGGATAATTTATCGGATAACAGTCCAAAATGAATTTCGGAGACTTCCAAATTAGAGTTGGGGAAAGTATACTCATTATGAAGGCCCGTAATGATTGGTAACATACTATACATTTTATTTGACCCGATAAAATTTAATTCGTCACTTCAAGTTTGAGCGCCAAAATTTGACGCCAAAAATCCGGAGGGAAGTTTTTTATGACACATTTTAAACATTTAATGACGATAATCCGTGTCACATAATTTTTAACTATTATGACAAAATCACATTTTGTCATCAATTGTTTTGTAAAATAATGACAATATTATTTCGTCATTGATGCTACCATTTGATGACAATAAACCTAAATGTGTCATAATTTAGTTTTCAACAAAATATTTTCAAACAAAAGTGAGAAAAATTTGTAGATGAAAATTTAATCTTAATGAATAATGACATTGTGATCTCATATTATTTGTTATTTTATTTACAATGAAAGAATTAAAATTGAATTTATAAATCAAAACAGTGAAAATTTATCATTAAAGCTGGCTTTTCATGCAAAATGTTTCTAATAAGGCATAATCTAACATTTTAATAAATACTTAGTATAATGTAACAAAATTTTATGCAAAATTGCATTATTATTATAATTACTATCACTATTATTGTTTTTGCTTTGTTTTTTTGTAAAGATAGTATAGTTGTGCGAGATCATAATAATAATGATGTACCTCATTAGAGTAACATTTTTATGGTTTAGTATGGTCTGATCTGATATGATCTTGTCTTTATAAGTCTAGTATGATCTGAACTGGTCTATAGACATTTGGTCTATATGGTTTAGTCTGATCTGTTCTGATTTGATATGAACTAGTCTGGTTTTGTATGTTGCAGTCTGATTCGGGACTGAAATACGTTTGAGTAGAAATATCGTAATTTTTTCAAACTCTTTCTACTACGTAATCACTAGTACAAAAATGCATTCTATAAGTAAGATTTTATACGATTTAACACAAAATGTTCGTTTTTTACTAAAAAAAATGCATTCTATAATTATAAGATTTAACATGAGTTAATGTTTAATTGTTATAATGTACTCCGTATACTGTTAGAATATAATTATTCTATAACAAATAATTAGAATAAAAAATACTACCTCCGTCTCTTAAAACTTTGCTAAAGTTGACCGGCATGGAGAATTGTAAAGTAAAAACTGTGTGGTTGAGATTTGTACAGAGGAGAGAGAAATAATAGAAACCACAAAATAATTGATTAAAAGGGAAAGTGGCAAAGGTTTTTGGGACGTCTCAAAAAGGAAAGATGACAAAGTTTTAAGGGACGGAGGGAGTAAAATTAGGTGAAACTTCGTATCCATTCAGACCCTACATACAGCCTCTCTGTTTCTCCAGTTCTCACTTCTCATGACCTAATCCCCTACCCACCGCGCCTAGCCAATTGACTCCAGCAGACCAAGCACCACTTCCGCCACCAACCAGGACGGCCGCACGACTGTATAACCCGCAGCAACTGGAAACCGCACCACCTGGACCAGTCGGACGACGCCCCCAAGAAGCGCACACCTCTCTTTAGGTATTATGAATTCCTACTTTCGAATTCCAACCAATTTATGCTGTGTTGCTGTTTAATTTTATGAATGTTGGGTTAAAGAAGCATTATCTTGGGTTAAGCAAGCATAATTCAGGTCTGTCCACCATGCCTCAAGCTTTACGGATTCTATCATCTTGTTCTTTTATTTCTTGCTAATTACTCCGTATTTGGTATGTAATAGAGTTTGAGGTGCCTTGGTATTTTGTTGACTATGATTCAGAACATCTGCTGCTATGAGGGGAATTGCAATTTGCAAAAAGACTAAGGCTCCATTTGTTTATGAAAAGACAAATATATAGAAATCCTCTGAATTTCTTGTGTTTAGTATCTGAAAATACTTTTCATTGATTCTTTGATAGTTTCTAAAAACTGCTTGAGGTCATTCCTTAGCTTACACGTGCTTAAAAGAATTGAAAAGTTAGTGCTTGAAACTTGGATGAATTGAACTTGAGCTTGATTATTCTGAATTCCTTGTTTTACAATGTATTTGATTTTATATTTATTTGTGTTTATTACACCCAGGGTTCGAAAATTGTATATACTTTTGTCTAGGTATTGTTTAATTGATTTAATTGGTTTCAAATTGAGATAGAGCACGAGTAAATATTTCTCAAGGTTCAACAAGTTCTGCAGTGTGAAGAACCTGAGAAAACGTTCTTTGCATGGGGATAACTTTGTAGAGAAGATTACTTTGAAGGATATTTCGTAATCTTTCTCAATGCTTATTCATAGATTTGTCTCATTTCTTCTGTCATAATTGCTAAAATCTTTGGTCCCAATTTTGTTAACTCTAACAACTTGTTACTGTTTTTAACATTTTTTACATCGTGTTGTCTTATTCAGGATGTTTTTTCTACTCATAATGACAAAAAATGAGTATAGAAGGAGGTGATAATGCCAAGAGGGCAAGAAATTATCTTTTCATATCTGTCATACTTTTTGCTTAACTGGCTAAGTGCTATGCAGAGTGTTAACTTAGCCCATTAGTATAATAATTTCATTGATACTCTTTGCTCAAAGACTATGTAAAGGATCCTTGGAGAAGTACTTGACAGGATTCTTTCCAGGTGCATAATTATATTATCTCATTTCGCCACTCTCTTGCAGTCACTATACTTATTAACATCATTTTAATCTTGTGCTTTTGGAATGAAGGGTTGGGAACTACTCATAAGAAGATGCTAGAGCAGTTTTGGTTCAAACTTTAAGCATGGTTTCTTACTGGCATCTTTAAGGAGTTGTTCACTGTGATCTAAAGCCATATTCAGTAAAATGAACATTATGGATTACCAGAGCAGCATGAAAAACTAGAGAAAGAGGTAGAGGTGTGCACTAGTCGATGGATTTAAGATTCAAGTCGAAGATAATGGAAAAGAGGCATTAAAGCGAAGAAAGTCGAGGTAGAAGTCAATTACCTCATCAAGCTTCAAAGTGGAGAAAGTCACCAGTTTTTAGTACGGAGTACTAAATAAGTGAAAGGATTTATAATCTCTACTTTTAGCTCAATGTTCTAGTATAATTATAAGTTATTTAGCTAGTCATTTGTTTTAGTCATCTATTATTTTATATATCCGCACAAGAATGTTAAAAATTTAATTGAGTAGTTTAGTTTTGGCATAAAGTACAATCTTTAGCCTTGAATGTACTACTTTGTTGATATTTACATTTCAGTACTATATCAAATTACCTTACATAATTTGAATGGTGAAAAATATAATATAATTATATGTTTATCATAAAATGTTGAAAAGTGACGAAAAACTTGTAACTAAAGTAATTCCAATTAACGATGAATGTGTATAAATGTGACAAAAATAAGTAACTTAATTTTGTTATCGTCACAATTTAAAACCTAGAAAATCTATCGAGGTTTGTCACTAAATCCTATGTTTTGTTGACAATTTATGATTTTGTCATTTATTATTCGAATTATTAGTGACAAAATACATATTTAGATGACAAAAAAATCGATATACATGTGACACATTTGGCGTCACGAAAAGTGATTAATAATGATGACGAAGTGCTGAATCGTCATTAAATGTTATTTATTTGGCGACGAATCAAAAATTTGTCACATATACCTAATACCACGGAGCTACAGTGACGATCACTGTGACGATCAAAATTCGTCATATAAAAGTTTTAGTGACAAAAAATGAATATTACATGACGAAAAAAATTGTCACATTAGATCAAAATTCTTGTAGTGCACACCGGGAGCGGGGGCCACCCGATATTCCCGAGACCACATATTTTATTCATCTTGTTATAGATAATAGTTATATGGTGGTGGATATTCATTTTGAGCCATAAGAAAGGCATTAGGTTGACCGATTGGTCAAACGAGGCCCAATTACCGGTTTTGGATAATTTATCGGATAACAGTCCAAAATGAATTTCGGAGACTTCCAAATTAGAGTTGGGGAAAGTATACTCATTATGAAGGCCCGTAATGATTGGTAACATACTATACATTTTATTTGACCCGATAAAATAAAATGTATTTACAATAGTCCGAAAAATACAACTTTCGGGACCGATTGTACACTTCTGGACAAAAAGGGGTGACCTCCCACATAAGTGGGGGACAACCCACGAATTTTCTAGCTCTTGGAGGATGGTTTGAGAGAAAATGTGGCTGAAAGCCATTGAGAGGATGGGAGAGACCATTTTGACACCTAATGGACCCATAACCTCAACCATTTGCCAACCAAAGACAAAAACACCATCCTCCCTCCTCTCCCACTCATTATACTCGCCCAACACCAAGGAAAGAAGGAGAAGAAGCTCTGAACCCTCACCTTCCATAGCCAACTCGAGCTCAAGCTCCAACAAGGAAAAAGGAGGAGTTTAGGAGAGGAAAAAGGGAAGAAAAAGTGTGGTGATTAAGGTAATGACTTCGTATTAGTTGTTCCTCTATTCTTTAACTACCATATGACTTACATAGCATGTGAGGAACCTTTTTAGTAGCTCTACATATTTGTAAATGTAGAAATAAGGGTTGAAAGGTGGTTCTATGTCCAAGAACGGACTTAGGAGCCAAAACGACCAGTTAGCCGGAAAATAACCTTTTAAAGGTTATTTGTATTGATATGGGTTTTGTGATGATAAAACCGTGTTAGGCAATTGTCAAAGGTGATATAAGAGCTTTCACGAAGTTTAAAGAGTCGCCGGAGTTATCGCCGGAGTTCGTCAAAGTTCGCCGGAGTTTGGCCGGAGTTCAACCGAGAAGGGTAGAACTTCATCACGCTCATTTGAGGTGAGTGGACGGCTTAATGTCTTATAACTCTTGGGTTAATTATGATATTACCTAAGTAAATGTTATATGTGTTCATAATGATGTTTAAAAGATGCTTAAACATGTGTTATATGTGCTCATATAATTATTCATAATTATATGTATGACCCATTGATATCATAAATGAAGTATGATATGAAAATGTTTATAAAAACATATATGATGTTTTAAGGGATAAAAGGGGCATAAAATGCTTGGTTATAACTTAATACACGTTGGGATTAAGTTTGACACAAATCGGGTTTGAAATGGCGAGTCAACGAAAATGCTGACTTGGTTGCCCAGGGGGTAACCGGCGCCGGTTATAGGCAAAACCGGCGCCGGTTATGGATCGGCATGGCCGGTTTAATTAAATTAATTAATAACCGGTGCCGGTTATGTCAAAACCGGCGCCGGTTTGGCACTGTTTTGCCTATATGTTGATTTTTAATGCATGAATTGCATGGATGATTATGCTTAGGCATTAAGACTTGGTTTAGTCTTGATTATTGATTATGATATAGACCTTATCTAGGATGATATGTGGTAGATCATAAGTCGGGTGGAGTACCCAAGGATCGGGCGGTTATCCTCAAAACTCGGTTATAGGGTGGAGTACCCAAGGATCGGGCGTGTATCCTCAAAACTCGGTTATAGGGTGGAGTACCCAAGGATCGGGCGTGTATCCTCAAAACTCGGTTATAGGGTGGAGTACCCAAGGATCGGGCGGTTATCCTCAAAACTCGGTTATATAGGGTGGAGTACCCAAGGATCGGGCGTGTATCCTCAAAACTCATAGGTTACTATTTGTAATTTAGGACCGGGTGGTGTCCTCAAGTTAAGAGGATTTGAACCAGGAGGAGTTCTATACCCTCATAGGTATATGGGTGGGTTAGGGTTTAAGCCAAAGTTACTGGCTATATTATTTCCCAAATAAACAATGACCTACGGGTCGGGTATTTCCAAGTGTATATATAATGATATATATTTTATAACTTGGGGGATAGGGCTATATGTATATGTATCACCCTATGTTTGGGTCTTATACTTGAAACGTTAGTTATTCTACATTTAGCCTGCTACTCGCTCGGTACTTGTACTGCCCCCTTCGGGGGGCCCCACCATTTCAGGTTGAAGCTCAAGCTTGCTCTTCTCACCTTGCTCGGTGAAGTGATCTAAAGGGAGATGTGGTTCGTGCTTCCTTTACCGTTTTTAAACTATAAACTATGCTCATGGATATTTTGTGATAAGTACATTTGTTTTGGGCCTGCGAGCCCACGTTTTGCCCGTATGTGGCCCATGGTTGAACATTGAATATTTCCGCGAATCGTTCACTCCAAATATGTGATGTTGTTATGTATGTTTACTTACTGAGTATGGTATGAACAATGTTCATGGACGCCTTGTATGATTAAGTCATGTTGACTTGCGAGTGACGTCATTTAGTCATACGGCGGTTGTACACGCGCTCGGATGCAGTCTGGGGCGTGACAATGATGGTAGAATCTGCTACTCATAGCAAAACATGCATTAGAGTTTCATTTAAAAATGGTTTCTTCTTCATTAAAACAAGAGTTTTCTTAATGTTTTTTCTTGGTTTGGTGGTGAATGGGTTAGGGTACGGTCTTGAAGTAAAAATATTCTCGAACCTTTTGGCAAGATGAGAATTAGAGTAAAAAACATAATAATCGATTATAGTTCAAACCTTTTGTCAAGATCAAATTTGCAGTGTTCTGGAAAATTTGTCAAAAGGAAAAGGACCCAGATGAGATGAGAGTTACTGATGATGGTAAGGATTCAGAGAAACAGCTTTCCGATGATGGCACGAATTCAGAGAAATAGTACCTGAAATAGACTTGTGTATGAGGAGGAAAACATCAAGTCTTCGGCTGCGGCTGTAACCCTCCAGGATATCTACCATGTATTTTGTAATTATTATGATATGATTTAGTTTAATTATTTAGTCTATGTGGCCGCCATGGCATATCCGGTTAAAGAAAGTTAACAATCATCTTTCGGGTCCCTTAATGAGAGCAATCATCTTTTAGATCCAGAATTGATAGTAAACTCAACTTTCCGGTCTTAAATTGATAAATTTCCTTTTCCCATTTTAATTTGTGGTCTCATTAGTCATTACATAATGATTGAACCCTTAAACGTGAAAGTGGCCGAAAATTTTTTGCTACTACTATTATTAGGTATTTTATCGGCGTCCCCCTTAAGCCCTTTCATCTTCTTCGTTGGACTGCCGGCCGGAGATGCAGCGAACCAGGCACGATGCACGCTGGGACAGCCTGTTCTTTTTTTTAATTAATGAAATGACCAAACGACGTCGTTTGGTTAAGTGCAAAAGAAAACCAAAACAACGTCGTTTGACCACTAATAATGACAAGGTTCCCCAATTCGGCCATCCTCGATTCCCCTCAGTCGCAGTTCCAGTGACAGCTAAGGCCCCAATTCCAACCCCAGAAGTCACGAAGCAGCGAAGGGAGTTGCCTCGTTAGGGTAAGTTCGGACTGTTTGGCTAGGATTTTAAGAACCAGATTATAATTAACTTTAAAATTGAAATCAGTAAATTTCTGTCAGATTTGATGAATAACAAATTAAAGTAATTAAAAGTGCACCTCTCATTTTGAAATCATTGCTGTCTATTGGCCGGGAGTTGCCTTGCAGTTCCCTTGACCTCTCACATTTGAAGAACCAGATTATAAGAGCATCCACATTGATGATTTTTAACTTTACGATTTTTCATAGTCTATTATTGTCATGTCACCTCCACATAAGATAATCTCAAATAATCTCTAAACCAATAAATTTCTCCTCATTCATGATCTTAATTTACCTTGAATAGGAGCATGAACATGCACAAACTACAAAGATAGTCATCACCATAATTATGAGTATATGCCTAGAAGTTGAAAATAATCTCAAAATAATCCAGCTTTAGAAATTGATACCAGATTATTTTATCAAATAATCTCATAAAATAATCTCAACTCCTCATCCATGATCCCCAAAAAGATCCTCCACATCATCAAAATGATCTCAAAAATAATCTATGGATGTGGATGCTCTAATTAACTTTAAAATTGAAATCTTTTTTAATTACTTTAATTGGTTATTTTCTTTAAATCTTTAATTTATTATTTACTTTATAATTGAAAATGTGAAATTGGTTTCAAGCATAATGTTTTTGCAAGTTTATAAGTTTATTGATTAATTACTTTAATTGTTTTAAACTTTATTTGTTTAGTTGATTGAATTGATATAAAGTTGGAATTGTTTGTGCATTTTTTTCACTTACTCTCATTGCTACAATTGCTTTAAATTATAATTGATTGATTGGTTTAACTTTTAAGAATTCAAAGTTGAAAACGTTAACTTATAAGGTTACTCATGTGATTATGTCTATTTTACGATTTGTAACACGAGAAGTTGAGTTTTCTAGACGAGATAACGAAAAGAGTAATAGAGAAAAACATCCTCGTATCGACTTGCCTTCTTCTTCTAACATTTAATTGTAATGTAATGTAATGTAATGTATTTTTCTCACAAATTTTATCTTATGTAAACTTTAATAACAACTTAAATTTTTGCATTTCATAATACTTTAGCTACCCCTTTGTTTTCGTTCTGGTTCCGCCACTGTAGGGAAGCATCGTATGCCAAAGTGCCAAACAACCAAAGACCCACAGGCTTGCCATAACGTATTAGGTTATTTTGTTGTTAATTTTGTGATTGAGTTCAATAATTGATATTATTAGGTTATTTAGGTGTTAAATTTATAATTGTTTCACTACAATATTTCATAAGTAAATAAAATTTGTTCTTATGTTAATAAAGAAAGGCCTAATTTTTGTTGTCGCACACGGTGACACGGTCCTCGTTTTCCTAAGACTGGCCCCGGTGCTAACATCATGTGGTGCCTTATGTGGTGTATAAAACACACTTTCTATGCATTTAGCAAATACTACCTCCGTCCCGGAAACATGTTCTCGGGTTGACTTTCACACATTTAAAGGAAATAAAGTTACTGAGGGATAAATTTTAGTGTTTTGACACTGTTTCGACACTGTTTTGCACTATTTGACACTGTTTTGCACTGTTTTGATGTAGATTAATTTGCCAAGTAAAGAAGTGGGAAGTTTATTTTGGGACATCCAAATAAGGAAAATGGGAACTTGTTTCCGGGATGGAGGGAGTATTCACATTTACCATATAAAAAAACAAATATTATTCACATTGAATAATATTTGAATTGAAATTGAATTTTATTTAAATGATTTCTATGCTAATCTATATAATTTGCGCATACATCGAATGTTTGTGGCACATTCTGAAAAAATGTAAACCACCCCTTATTTATCTATTAGCATGTTCTCACTCATTGTCTATGTGAAACTGTGAAAGGCGTGAAAGCATGTAGAAAACATGTACACCATAATGTGTACGAACATTTTTCAATGTAACACTTGAAATTAAAAAAAACAAGCTGCTGAACTTCCATGAACATCAAATAATAATATAAAGATCTATACACGTTTACTAAGCCCTTGTTTCTATTTACCAGCAACCCTTGTGACTGTGTGAGCTAGAACACAAATTGTAAAAAGCGAAATTTGTTTTGTTTACGTAGAGCATTAATGGGACTACTACGCAGGCAAGACCTCAAAAAGGGTCCAACAATCTCCATAAAATCTGCATGTAATGACTCTACCACATAAAGCCGAACCACTCAACACACTATACATACATATACAAAATTTTTGCAGGTTTCTACGACGAAATAGAAGAACGCGACACTTCTTCACCTCCAGAATTCGACCCGCTCTGTGATCAAATTGCTTGTTCTTTTGCATCTTTTTTCAGTTACCAGACCACTGGAGGGATTCGACAGGTCAGATTCTTTAAATAACCAACGAGTGGTGTGTAGACAAGATTCACAAGAGCTGCTGCTATCTTCAGATTCATCGCTGGAATCTGAATAACTGAGATATTCTTCATCGGTCAGGTCACCGCCTGTTTCTTCTTCCCGGATTGGCTGGAGAGGATGATTCTGGGGACCATTTTCACCCGAGGGCTCTATGCTGGAAGTCGGGGCTGTTTTTGCCAGAGAATCTTTTCTTTCTCGTAGTTTCTTCTCAATAAGTGTTCGCAAGAAGTTCATCACCTGGACTGCGTACATTAGTGCTGTCAATGGATCCCCCATCTACACAAAACATCCACAATGGCTGTTATTACAACCTAATATTGAATAAACCATTTCTACATTAGTTAAATGGCTGGCACTGTAATCAAAGTCGCTGGAAAAAATTATAAACGAAAAGTTTTCAATTTTGGTCATTCATTTTTATCCATAAAAGGGCAGCTTGGTGTATGAAGGAATCCCCGCAAGGAGAGGGTCCGGAGAAAGGTTCCACAACAAAGGTGTATAAGGGGCAAGTTTCCCCTGTCAAACTTTTTACAAGAGGCCGCTCTCAAGACATGAACCTGTGATGTCTCGGTCAGAGAGCAACACCTAAACCGGTGCACCAAGACCCCCCCCCCCCCCTCCCTTCTAATTTTATCTATATCTTTCACTGTTTCTCATATACTTCGTATACAACATCAAGCCTGTTTTGGACATCCAGTTAACTATGCATTTTTCAAACCACTTTCCTTTCTCGGTTTTATTTTCATTAGCATTTTGAGTACAATATATTTTGCTAATCTGTTTCATTATACTTTCCATATAGTATCTAACCATATACTTCATTATCAACATTTGCCCATTGACACACTATACACCCATGCAGAAAAGCATAATTAAAACACTTTACATGGTTACCCTTCCTTTCACACTCTTCGAATGATATGTTTGGATAGTCAGGAATACTAGAGAAAGGAAATAAAACGCTAAGAATATTTATCTTCTTATGTTTGGATTAACCAAAAGAAATACTACGAAAAATGAAAAATTATTAATATTTATTGAGTATTTTACATATGATTTGATTGTGTTTTATTCATGTGACCGAAATACATAAATAAACTAAAAAGAACGTGATCAAATATTCAAAATAACTTGAGGTTGAACCAACATTCCTCAACATCTTCTTTCATTTCAAATATATCTTATATTTTCCGGCTTACTTTCTTACTATAGCATTTTCCACATTCCAATCTGTGCCTAAAGGAATAGTGAATATGAAATTCTAAAACCATCCACACCAGAGAGAGAGAGAGTACATATCACCCAAAAGTTTAATGGTAAATACTTCAACACCCCTGTTTTGTCTTCCACGTTTGATTTTAAACAGAGTTTATGTCAGCAAAATTATGTGGTTGTCATTTATTTAGAAAGGAAAGAATCAATGATAAACAGACAAATTTTTGGATATGAGAAGATTATTTACAGACAGCCTAAAAAAGGAAAGTGGAAAGATAAAAAAGCAACAGAGGGAGTATGGAATACTACTACAACATCAACATCCAAGACTATATCCCAAACGAGATTGGGGTCAGCAGGAAGTAAGGAATAGTAAAAACTAAAAAGCTTTTGTCCTTCCTACACAAGCAGGAAATCCATTTTTAGGTATGACACTTAATTTTCTTAGTGATAAAAACGGATACTTTTTAACAATTAATTGATTAATTATACCAGAACTTACCTGTGTCATGTTAGGAGCAAAGACCATTGCTATATTGCGTGCATTCATCTTATTATGGAATTCTTCCTGGACAACATCAGCCATCAAGTTGATGGCCCAGTCCAGCAGAGAAGCTTCTGTGGACGGTAGAAGTCTCACCAATGCACTACACTCCTCTTCCGTCTGGCATTGGATTACCTGCTCCTGAGGTAGAGAATCTAACACTCCGCTTGGAAGTTCACGGAACCAAGCCTGTACAACATTCAGTTGTAGTTAATTATTTTCGTAGTAAGACTAAATAATCAAATACAAACTCGGATTGTATCAAACCTTAATAAGGCCTGCCAAACAGTGTACACAAATGCCATCAGGAACTACTCCCCTGTTTAATTGCTCTCTTGCATATTCCTCCTGCCTCTCCTCTGGATTTATTCTGAAAATCCCTTCTGTCTGTGTTGATGGTATTGGCCCACCTCTCTTGGCTTGATCCATTCCCGTGTCATCCTTGGTCCACCTCTATTTAATAGTTTGGTCTCCTATTAAATGATCTGGCCCATTTGAGCTGTCAGCCTGACTCAGCCCATCCGCCCACTTTGTTTTGTATCCAGCCCGTGACCCTGTGGCCCCTTGATATATTTGTCTGGATGTCTCCAGAACCTCCTATTTGATCCTCTCCTCTTTCTCTCTACACGATGAGACACTCAGTGCGTTGCCCCTTTCCTAGAGTGAGAGAGAGTCTGAATCACCTGTGTGCTGTGCTCCGGTCAGCCTCCGGTGACCTTTGGGGACCCTTTGTTGGGCTTCACTCTGGTCAGGTTGTTTGGGTGGGTTGTTCTCCGTTGGGTTCTCTGGGCGAGGCTGGGGGTTTGGGTACCATACGAGAGTGTAGATGGTTGTTGCCCTTCATCTCCCCTGAACTGCAACCTTGGTGGTGGATGTGAGCCTGCCTTAGGGCTGTTGGTGTTTGAGGTCTGAGCCGGTAGAGGATCCTTACAGTGGTATCAGAGCTTGGACGCCGCCTCTCACTGACGCCGGGAACTCGCCGGAGACAGGGACCATCCAAACCGGTAACGCCAGGTGCTCCGTCGGAGATTGGTAAGTCGGGTGTCGTTTCAGTGACACCCGCTCAGGTATAAGTCTGAAACCCTAACCTCTGGGCTGCCGGAGTGCCACCGGCCTCTGTGTTGCATGGGTGGACTTGTAACCCTAGGTTATAAATCTGCCGAGTAGAAACCCTAGAACAACCCTTGCATGTACAGTATCTGTTAGCACAGATCTGTAGAAACCCTAGGTGTAATTCGGTTGTGCATGAGTGGACCAATCTGTGTCGAACTTGGCCACTGATTATCTGTGGATTCTGATTGGCATATTAATCTGACTCTTTGTGTGTCTTAGTCATTGATCTGCCACCCTTGTGTGTTTACCTCTGAACTCTTCCTAGCATTATTGTACTCTGCTCTTTACTGTTGTATTGACTGTTTAATCTCTGCTCAGTCTGTTTGGCTCTACTCTCTAGTCTGAGTTCTGGTAATTGTGTAGCTTTGAACCCCTAGTTGGCTAAGGCACCTGAGGTTAGGGCTAAGGGATACCCTGCCAGCCACTTCAGTGGCCCCGGAACTGCGTGGTCTCTTAGTCCGCAGCCTGATCCTCTAGGGTTAAGCTTTTATATTACCTGAATTTCAGTTGTTGAGTGTAATCTGTTACCATGGCTTCTAACCTATATGGAATGATGCCTTTTAATGGTAAAACTGACTTTGATATATGGAAACAAAAGATTAAATGTGTGTTAATTCAACAAAAAGTGTTCAGAGCTGTTACTAATCAATACTTAGAAACTGAGGATAAACCTAAACAAGTTGAGATGAATGAGACAGCCTGTTCAACAATATACTTAAACCTGTCTGACTCTGTCCTTAGAAAGGTTGGAGTCATTGAGTCTGCTAAGGCCCTCTGGGATAAATTAGAATCTCTATATACGGATACTTCCCTCCCTGGTAAACTGTTTTTGTTGGAAAAGTTTTTTAGGTTCAGACTTGACCTAACAAAAGATATTGATGAAAACCTTGATGTTTTTAATAAACTAATCCAAAACATTAAGCAGGCTGGGGATAAACATATAGATGATTACACTGCAATAGTTTTGCTAAATGCCATACCTGATTCCTATAATGATGTTAAGTCAGCCATTAAGTATGGGAGGGATGATATTACCCTAGATATTGTTATTAATGGTCTGAGAAGTAAAGAATTGGACTTAAAACATTCTAGAAGTCATCATAGGGAATCTGGGGAAGCTCTGCTTGTTAGAGGAAGGTCTAAAAGCAGGTCTAGGCATCCTAAGAAGGATAATCATGACAAAGGAAATAAGCAAACTGGAAAGAAGAGGTTTAAGTCTAGAAAAAGGGTTTGTTACAACTGTGGTAACCCAGGACATTACATAAAAGACTGTACCCAACCTAAAAAGAATGACCAGGCTAATGTTGTGACCAATAAGGATGTAGAAGATGATGTCTTTATGGTCTGTGATGAAGCCAATTCTGTGCTTAGTAGTTTGACTGAAACTGAATGGTTAATAGACTCAGGTTGTACCTACCATATGACTCCTTTTAGAAATCTGTTTTCATCCTATAGCTTATGTGACACTGGTTTTGTTTCCTTAGCTGATAGTAAAAGGTGTAAGGTCCTTGGTATTGGTGACATCTGTCTAAAATTTGAAAATGGAACTGTCTTTCAAATAAAAAATGTTAGACATGTACCTGATTTAAGACACAACCTGTTTTCAGTATCTGCTTTTGAAGAAGGTGGTCTTGAGGGTAAATGGGGAAATGGGTGTATGAAAATCTTAAAAAACTCCCTTGTTTTGTTCAAAGCTTTGAAACAGAACAATCTGTATGTTGTCCATGCTAAACCTTTTTCTGAAAATGCTAATGTTGTACTTAATGACAAGTCTGTGCTTTGGCACCAACGACTTGGTCATATGAGTAATAAAGGATTAAACATTTTGCATAAAAATGGGTGTTTTGGAACTGACTTGGTGTCACCTATACCATTCTGTGAAGGTTGTGTTCTAGGTAAACAACATAGGGTTCAATTTCCTGTCTCTAGCTATCCTAGTGAACCTAAGTCCAAAACTGTCCTTGACTACATACATGCTGATGTGTGGGGTCCTTCCAGTGTCCCTACCCATGGGGGTAGGAGGTATTTCTTGTCTATAATTGATGACTTTTCTAGAAAAGTCTGGGTTTGTTTGTTAGAACATAAATCTGATGTGTACATTAAGTTTAAAGAATGGAAAATTATGATAGAAAACCAAACTGGATGTAAGGTTAAAACCCTTAGAACTGACAATGGCTTAGAATTTTGCAATAATGACATGGATAAGTTGTGTATTGAAAATGGGATTAGGAGACACAAAACTGTGCCCTATACTCCCCAGCAAAATGGTTTGGCTGAGAGAATGAATAGGACCCTCCTTGATAAGGTTAGAAGTATGCTTGCTACTTCTGGTCTCCCCAAGAAGTTTTGGGGAGAAGCTGTGAACACTGCTGTCTATTTAATCAATAGATCCCCTTCTGTGCCTTTAGGGGGTAAAACCCCTGAATCTGTTTTCTCTAGAAAGCCCATTGATCTGTCAAACTTAAAAGTTTTTGGGTGTGCTGCCTTTGTGCACCAACAAACTGACAAACTTGATCCTAGGTCTAAAAAGTGTGTTTTCCTAGGTTACCCTGAAGGTGTAAAAGGCTATAGGGTATGGGATAGAAATCAACCTGGTTTTAAAGTCATTATAAGCAGAAATGTTGTGTTCAATGAAATTGATTTTCCCTGCTTAGTTAAGACTGTGACTGACCATCAAACTGAACCTGATGGCACCCCTCCAAGTGAGGTGGAGCCTATCCGACCTGCTCCCACCCCTCTGTTTAATGAATCTGAGCCTCAAGATAATTCTGACCTTACCAACACTATGCATGATGCCCACTCTACCCACAGTGAGGTGGAGCAGCACACTGATTCAAACAATAGTGAGACTATGCATGAAGTGTTTACTGAAAATGAGTCTGTTGATAACTCTCATGATATTGAGGATCAAGGTCTAGAAGGATATCAACTGGCTAGAGATAGAGTTAGGAGAAATATAAGGAAAATTTCTGATAGCATGACTGATTATGCTTTTCATCTCTATGATACTTCCTTGTTTGCCTTCTCTGTTTTTGAAACTCTTGATTTGAATGAACCTAAAACCTATCAGGAAGCCCTTGCCTCTAAAGAATCTAAAAATTGGCTTAGTGCTATGCGAAGTGAAATAGATTCCCTTAAGTTGAATAAAACTTGGACCCTAGTCCCTAGGGCTCCTAATTGTTCTGTTGTTGAGTGCAAATGGCTTTTCAAAGTTAAGGAGGAACCTAATGATATTAGGTTTAAGGCTAGGTTAGTTGCCAAAGGTTTCACTCAAAAAGAAGGGGTAGATTATGCTGAAATTTTTGCTCCTGTAGTGAAGTTTACTACAATTAGGTTGATGCTTGCTCTAGTTGCCCATAATGACTGGGAAATGAAGCAGATGGATGTTACCACTGCCTTTTTGCATGGTGAACTTGATAAGCAGATTTTTATGACCCAACCTGAGGGTTTTGTTGACCCTAAGTACCCTAGACATGTCTGTCTGCTTAGGAAGGCCCTCTATGGCCTAAAACAATCACCTAGACAGTGGAACATTAAATTTGACAAATGCATGACTTCCTTGAGTTTCAAAAGGTCTGATTCTGACCCTTGCATGTATTTTAAGAATACTGACTCTGTACTTGTTTTCTTGTTGATCTATGTGGATGATATGCTCATTATTAGCCCCTCAGTGAATGCAATTAAGAATGTTCAAAAGTGTCTATGTGAGAATTTTGCTATGAAGGACCTAGGAGATGCTAAGAGAATCTTAGGGATTGATATCATTAGGGATAGGAGTAGATGTACCCTTACCCTTAATCAGGTCTCCTACCTTGATAAGGTTCTGAAAAAATTTAACATGAATTCTGCCCTACCTGTTAATGTGCCTCTAGCTCCTCATTTTGTCCTAAGTAAGGATCAGTCTCCTAAGACTGGCCCTGAAACCGATATGATGAAGTCTGTACCCTATTCCAATGCAATAGGGTCGGTTATGTATCTCATGGTAAGCACCAGGCCTGATATTGCCTATGCAGTCAGCTGCTTAAGCAGATATATGGCCAACCCTGGGATGCCTCATTGGAATGCCCTGAAATGGTTGCTTAGGTACCTTAAGGGTACCACCTCTCATGGTCTTGTGTTTTCTAAATCTGATTCTGGTATTTGTCTTACTGGCTATGTTGATTCCAATTATGCAAATGATAGGGATAATAGGAAGTCTACTACTTCTTATATTTTTACTTTGTGTGGTTCTTGCATAAGTTGGAAATCCCAACTTCAGCCTATTGTTGCACTTTCTACTACTGAATCTGAATACGTTGCAGCAACTGAGGCCTTTAAAGAGGCTATCTGGCTGAAACGTATTCTATCTGAAATTGGTTTTCTTAGACAGGTTGTAACTGTGTACTCTGACAGCCAGTCTGCTATACAATTATGCAAAAACCCAGTATTTCATGACAGGACCAAGCACATTGATGTCAGGTTCCACTTCATCAGGGACATTGTTGACAAAGGAGGGGTGAAGCTATGCAAAATAGCTTCTGAATTCAACCCTGCTGATATGGGGACTAAATGTCTCACTTTTGAAAAACTGTTTTCTTGTAAACGTATTCTTAATTTAGATTGTGGCTGATAAGAACAGATTAAAACAAGAAAAACCGGCGATGATGATACTCCCTTTCACATTTGTGCTCTACACCACCAAGGGGACCAATAAGGTGGAGATTGTTGATGGTATTGGCCCACCTCTCTTGGCTTGATCCATTCCCGTGTCATCCTTGGTCCACCTCTATTTAATAGTTTGGTCTCCTATTAAATGATCTGGCCCATTTGAGCTGTCAGCCTGACTCAGCCCATCCGCCCACTTTGTTTTGTATCCAGCCCGTGACCCTGTGGCCCCTTGATATATTTGTCTGGATGTCTCCAGAACCTCCTATTTGATCCTCTCCTCTTTCTCTCTACACGATGAGACACTCAGTGCGTTGCCCCTTTCCTAGAGTGAGAGAGAGTCTGAATCACCTGTGTGCTGTGCTCCGGTCAGCCTCCGGTGACCTTTGGGGACCCTTTGTTGGGCTTCACTCTGGTCAGGTTGTTTGGGTGGGTTGTTCTCCGTTGGGTTCTCTGGGCGAGGCTGGGGGTTTGGGTACCATACGAGAGTGTAGATGGTTGTTGCCCTTCATCTCCCCTGAACTGCAACCTTGGTGGTGGATGTGAGCCTGCCTTAGGGCTGTTGGTGTTTGAGGTCTGAGCCGGTAGAGGATCCTTACAGTCTGTTCACATAATAACAATCATTTCACCAAGAATACAGTTAAAATGCAAAAAAAAAAAAAGGTAAATATAAAAAAGGTACCTGGAGCCCCCCTTTAGCATATAGATGCCTTTGCATCAGTAGAAGGATAGTCGGAACATTGTTCCCTCTGGAATCAAATGATAATTGCATTGATTCCGTTGACACTCCAAAAACAGTGGCACTACACAAGGAATGAAGTCAAAAGTCAATTGTGCTCTGAAATATCTGTGATTTCAAAAGAAAATTAACAAAAAAAGTATACCATAACGAATTATCATCATATAAATACTGTACTTATCAAGGATCATAGGCAAAAAAAAAAATTAAGCATTTGCCAATTAACAAGAACATTATATCCATTGTAAGAGGATGGCAAAATAAATCAGAGCTTAAGAAGGCATCACAATTGCTGCAGCTTATATGTGACCGTTGGCTCTAAAAGATGATGCATCAATCTTTTGCTGTGCATAATAGAAAGTGAGAGTGAAGAAGATAGGAGAAATTAGAGAAATATTTTCCTTCGCGAGATAGGGAGATAAGAGGAATCAAAGTATTGGGTATTCGGGTGCGCTGATAAAGGGTGGACACTTTGGGAAGGAAATATATTTTCTAAGAGAGAAGATTGTTTAATTACATTTTTCTTGCATTATTTTTCTTCAATTTCCTTTCCCACCCAAATCAGAGAAATTTTCCACCTAAAATGTCTTTCTTACCTTCGAAAAGGATGTGATCTCATTTCAACTTTCTTAAGTGCTAATACTCGATATTTAACCATTAAACGCTTTTGTTCTGAGTTTCACAATCAGGTTTCTGACAATAAAACTCAGACGCAACAATGGGCGCCTATTCAAAGAAAGAAAAGAAATGCAAAATTCATTTTTAGCGGTTCATTAGTGAATGCTACAATACAAAAATTAGAGAATGTGTACACAAAAGTTCTAGACACCCTAGTGAGTACAAGCTATATATATATATATATATTTATATATATATATATGTATATATATATATAGATTTAGGTTCAAATGAGAACCATGCTTAACGTGAGAACGTGAGAACTCCACTTTTAAGCAAATGTGATGCACTATATCATGTATATGTTGCACATTTTCATGTTAACGAAATATTTAGGAATCTCCCACCACATTTATTTGATATTAGCATGTTTTGATCAAAATTTAAAAAGTGCAATAGATGAGCCTCATAGTGCACCGAGATGTATTAAAAGTGCATGGTTCTCACGTTCTCACGTTAAGCATGGTTCTCATTGGAACCGCTCCCTATATATATATATATATATGTATATATATATATATATGTATATATATATATAGGGGAAAGATCAAGTACAAAGTGTGCTTATTGTGCAAATATTTGTACGATGCACCTTGACGTTATTTGCATTGCATATTGAGGTTCAAAGTATTGCACATTATAAAGTCATAAAAATAACAGTTGCACATTAAGGTGCAACGAGTTGCACCCTAAAAAGTTGGGTTTTATTACAAAAATGCCACCTTGCCTTTATGTCCTTTGGATCAATTCATCGGACGGTCAAGATGAGTTTGTACTTTGTAAATTAAGAAGGCTTTGTATTTGATCTCTATTCTATATATATATATATATATATATGTATAGAGTTTGGATCAAATAAGAATACCATCTAAGGAGAGAAATGAGAAACATTTTGCACCGTTAGATTTAGCCTCATAGATCATCATTCGTAGGGGTTAATTTGGCTTTTCATATTATTAGCATTAAATGCCTAATCTATGTACGGACGTATCAAATTCTTATTTTTAGAAGGTTATTTATTAGTTCCTTCACAATATAATAACACCTTATGCGGTCCATAATCTCAGTTGGAGAGATACATACTTTAACTTAAGATATGAGACGTATTTTAACTAATAATGTCTTATGGAGTATTATTATTGTTCACTTTGTGCATTCTTTAGTATATAATTGTGCATTATTGTTAGATTTGTATATTTTCAAAATTAAATAACAACGATTATCTAATACAATTTCATTTTAGTATCATGTGTTACATTTCAAAAAACAATTGCATTAACACAAATATATATGTTGCACCTTTTTAATATTATAGCTCAATTGCAATGTTAATGTGAAATTTTAAAAAGTACGAGACAATAGTGCAATCTTATTTATGTTTATATGCACATGTCAAGAGTGCATTTCATTTTGAGAAAAATTGCATTTCATTTTGAGTAAAAGTGCTAATGTAAAATTTTATAAAGTCTGATATACTAGTGCACTTTTGTATATACTTAAAATGCACTTGATATAATACGTCTTTTACATTCATAATCTTGATGCACTTTTGTATGTATTTAAATTGCACTTTCATGCATACTTTTTGCATTCTCCTATGACGATGACATGCATTTTAATCATTGCACTCTGTAATGCATAATAGTGCACATTTTTTAAATAAATTATATTTTAATGGAGTAGCAAAAAGTAAATACTTACCATTGCATCTATCAACATTAAAGTGCATATTGATGAAAATGATTTCATTAAGAAAGAATTTTATCTCCAGAAATATATTAAACCTCAATCGTAGGATGCAAATTGAAAAAGAAGAGTTTTCTAAGCATGCTTTAATGATATGAATACTTCGTAGAAGGATAGAAATA
This sequence comes from Cuscuta epithymum, assembly GCA_945859915.1. Classification (NCBI taxonomy): domain Eukaryota; kingdom Viridiplantae; phylum Streptophyta; class Magnoliopsida; order Solanales; family Convolvulaceae; genus Cuscuta; species Cuscuta epithymum. Next base: position 337,835 of record CAMAPF010001150.1, read on the forward strand.
GTTGGGGAGATAATAAATGTTTGTCCTACTTAGGAAAACATCTAAATATAGCAACACATGTGCAACCGTAATTCACTTTATTTGACATCAATACCCCTCCTAATTAATGATATAAGGACCTTGCTTCTATAAAGATTAATATAATCGAAATTAACTGTTTTGGAGAAACTTTTAGAGTCCATCGGATGAGTCATATCAATGGTCATAATTCGTTCTTATTTCTCTCCTGAGACTTCTTTCTTACCGGAACAGTTCCCTATATGTATATATATATATATGTATATACACACACATATATATATATACACGGAGTATATGCTATATTTCGCTTCTTCAAAATTTAACTGCAGTTAGACCCTAAAGATCATAAGAAAATGTGACCCTTGTTCTTCACCCTACCAACTGCAAATCAGCCCAAGTTCCAATCACAATCTTATTTTATCATAAAAAACAAGAACCTGAAACTTTTAATCCCATGAATAAGTAGAAATTACAAATTAATTAATGATGAATATGAAAATAAAGATCTAATTTCCAGTCAGTGTCAAAGACCAACATAACTACAATGGTGACCAAAATTCAAGAACAACCCCAGGAAGACATTCAATCACACGAGCCACAAAAGAAATAAAGAACTCACAACAATGCAGAAAGAAGACAATTCACCTAGCACTGGGGGACCGCCTGGGAACCTCTGGCTCAAACTCAACAGGCAAACCAAGGAATCCATTGAATCTATCAAAGGTAACATGGGAAATATGGCGCACATTAGTAGGCCATCCAATCTCCATACCCGCAGCAGAACAGCAATGCTCCGCTCTCTCCGTCTTGCAAGCCATCCAGAAACTCTTTCTGAACAAAGCCACTAAAAGGGCCAATAAAGATAGCTGATCTTTCTCCTTATTTCCCCCCTTGGCTTCTTCTTCATCTACTAAATCCCTGGCCTGATACAATGAAGGAGAAGAAGAGGGGGAAGCAGATGAAGAGTGGATGACCTCCGTCATGGTTCCTTGAGTACTGGGCACTGGATATTTTTTAGTTTTATTAGAGAATTTCTGTAATGAAGAATTGAAGAAAGGATTGAATTTAGGAATGTTTGAAAAAAAAAGATGATGAGGCCTTGATGTGATAATGGGAATGAGAAAATCTTGGAGGACTTAAAGTTGGCGAATTGCAAATCATAAATTGGCCGAATGTGCCCCGATAAACTGGACAAGGGATGTGGCTATGTCGGAACTCGGAATTATGAAGTCGCCATAACAAATGTGGGGCTGTTCCATGGGGTAGAGAGGCTACTCTACATGAGCTTCTTATTAGACCATTTGGAGTGGTAAGGTATTAGGAGTTAAAAATGTTGAAAATGACATTTTTGGACTCCTAATTTCATACATTGGGGTAGAGAGGCTACTCTACATGAGCTTCTTATTAGACCATTTGGAGTGGTAAGGTATTAGGAGTTAAAAATGTTGAAAATGACATTTTTGGACTCCTAATTTCATACATTGGTTGATTGAAGAGGGTATTAAAAATGTGTTTGGAGAGGGAAGGGGTTATATTTGGAGGAATTTGGATCGCCAAAAAGAAAAGAAAAAAGAAAAAGTAGGTCGGCCCGTGCGTGTTGGTTATGCATTCCGCTAATGTCACGTTGATCATACCGATGTCAATATAATCCCAAAATATTTTAATCTTTTTTAACTTTTTCATTTGTTCTCCAAATTTTTCAAAAATATATCAAAATTCATGAATTTTTATGAGCTTTAATATGATACCAATATGTAATACATAAAATGGATTTTTTTTTAAATTTTAACTATTGAAGTTTTCTTGAGCCTAAAAACATATAACACATATTTTTAATTCATGCAGCCTTCACAAATAAATAAATATTTCATAATCTAACTTTACATGAAATAAGTTCATTTTTTGTTAACCCAAAAACGTAAAAACAAATTAATGAAATTTATGTATATTTATATCGAAATATATCTTTTTTATTTTATAATTAATCAAAGAAACAATTAAAACGAAAACATTACTTATAATAATTTAATTAATGTTTTACTAAATTGACATGTAAAAAATGTGCAGAGTGTATTTTATTGACGGTGCTGAAATGCAGAGAAATAGGAGTCAAAACACTGTTTTCATATGGATAGAGTCCATTTTTTATACTACGTATTTAGACTCCCTCACCACTCCAAATGGTCTTAGGGGTAGAATGGGGTTTTAGGAGTACGTATACCGTACTCACCAGTCACCAACTCACCATATTCACCATACAACCCAATATTTTAGCCCCTTATATAGGAGGTTCTGCCCGGCCGTCGCTAATTGGGGCGGTTCCTGGGGGAATTTTTTTATGAAATTTTTTGAGCATCTTCTTCATTAAGTCTAGTTTACCCATACCAAATTTCAGCTAAAAATTCAATCGGGAAGGCAGTCAAATGATTTTCTGAAATGTACTGTGCTGTTTAACTTCGCAGTTACCTTCAAAAAATCATTTGACTGCCTTCTCGGTTGCATTTTTAGCTGAAATTTGGTATGAGTAAACTAGACTTAATGAAAAAGATGCTCAAAAAATTTCATTAAAAAATTCCACCGGGAACCGCTCCAATTGGCGACAGCCGGGCAGAACCTCCTACATAAGGGGCTAATTGAACACTTTAGGTCAGTTCAAGGGCCTATTTGATCCTTTAGCCTTTATTTTATACAACCGGGTCAACATTTCACTCTCCCTTTCCATATGTCCTTTAAAAATGTCGTATTTCCTTATTTGGTAAATGAAACAGTGTAAAACAATGTCACATAATGTCAAACAGTGTTAAACTGTGTTTATATAATGTCAAACAATGTCATTTTCTTAAATTGTGTAAAAGTCGAACGAGACCTTTTAAATTGGGACGGAAGGAGTAGCTGATAAGTATAACATTTAAAAGAAATAAGGACTGGTATTAAATCAATGTTTTGGTAGCACAATTGAGTATTAGAAGTCGAATAGGACCTTTTAAATTGTGGATAATTTGAGTTTACACCCCATTTTATGGTCCAAATTGGACTTTGCACCCCGTTTTTTGAAAAACATTGTAGTTGCACCCCTCTCCCATTTGAAAAGACAAAAATGTCCATCCATTAACAATTATGTTGACCTTCAACATATTCCTTATTGAGGGCATTTTTGTCTTTTCATATGAGATTGGGGTGCATAAACAAAAATTTTCAAAAATGGGATGCAAAGTCCAATTTGGACAATAAAATATGGTGCAAACTCAAATTATCCCTTTAAATTGGGACGGAGGGAGTAGCTAATAAGTATAACATTTAAAAGAAATAAGTGTTGGTGCCAAATCAATGTTTTGGACCTTTGGTAGCACAATTGAGTATTAGAAGTGTGCAATTAAATATTGTGATTGTATTATCATCAAAATATTTATGTGCTATAAATCAATTTATTCATTTAACTATATTATCATTGTATTATCATGTTAATTTCATAATTCAATACCAATACTCATTATATTTAACTTATACACTCATTAAGTATAAACTAGAATATCCGGTTGGCGCATGGTATAATCGGATGTACCATATAATTTACGGGGTTATAAATACACGAGAGAGATGCATGTTTAACCCAATTTGTTAGAGGATAATTGATGTAGTTTCATAATTAATTATTTTTTATTTTTCTATCAATATTAATTACGTACTCCAATTTGATCGTCAGGCAAGTTGACGACGACGGGTGTTGTAGGTAAATTTCAATCTTCTTCTATACACTCCTCCTCTCTTCCTTTGTTTTCTTTCATTGTTATTCATTTTTTGATAAATTTGTTTATATTTCCTTCATTTTGATTTTGATTTTTTTAATTTCCATTAATCTTTTAACAGTTGGAGATTATTTTTGTTTTCGATTGTAACCATAATTCGAGATTGTTTTGTGACTGATTCAATTATTATTTTTATTAATTTCTTATTAGTTGTAAATTTAATTTTGATTTTGATCTTATAGTATCATGTTATTCAATATGAAAATGATTTTTTTGAAAACCAATGCCTTTTTGAAACTGAGAGATGCATAAGTAGTGCATTTAATTTTTTTAGTAAACAAACTGATCTAATCTTGAATTGGAAATAATTTCACTTTACTAATAAGATAGTATTGCTCTATTATAGTGCCATTTTACGGCAATAATTTTGAATCTAAAAGTTTTATATCTATTGTTTTTAATTTCTCAACAAATAGCAGTTATCTCCATCTTGATTTAGAAATAATGTCATTTCATAAAGAAGGTTATATTTCTCTATGATATTCATGTAATTTCCAATTGTATGTTTATATTTTTAACTAGTTTTTATTAGTTCTAGTTGTGGGAATTACACACTTTTGGTGTAATACTTTATTTTCATTTTTATTTGTAATTTAGTTAGATTAGGATTTTTCTGAGCTAAACAGGTCAAAGATCATCTAAGGTATCAAGATTGGACCTTAAAAGATCAAGGAAAGTGCAAGGAGACAAGAAAGATTTCGATTTGGAAAAAATACTCATGTACCCGGTCGGGTATTGCCTATACCCGATCGGATAATTGCTTGATTCGACTGTCCAAATCAAATCCGAAGACAAATGATCGTGGGAGCAAATTTTCATAAGGATTTGTCACATACCCGATCGGGTATGCCCAGAAAAATCACTTTCTGGGCAATTTCCTGAGATACCCGGTCGGGTATCAGACCCTGCAGCTCTCAAAAGCCTATAGATACACCTCTTTCCTTCCCAATAAAATCACCAATTCACATATACTCTTTAGCTCAGTTTAGATTAGTGTTTTCTTTATATTTTCTATCATGTTTAGTCTCCAAATGAGGAGCTAAACTCTTCCATCTTGGTTTTGCTACTTTGAAGCTTAATGAATTTGTAAGTTGTGAGTTACTCTCTTTAATCTTCTTCCTTGAATATTAATTCTTCTTCAAATACTATTTCTATATCAATGTTGGGGAGTGTTACTAAGATGACAATTAGTTAACATCTTGACATTAGTTATAGTAATAGCTATTTCTTCCTCTATGTTAATATTGGGGAGTGGTACTAAGATGACAATGAGTTAACATCTTGATATTAACTATAGTAGGATTCATCTTCTTTAATATTCTTTCTTGAGTATTAATTAATTCCTATTCATATTTCATATTAATATTTTGAACATTACTTAAAGGGTCAACTAGTTTTGTTTCATATATTAATTATTACTAGAATCAATCGGTTAATACGCTTGTTATTAATTCGGTTCTTTCAATGGTAGTAAACTTGGATTGTTAATGCATGCTTCTCATGGTTAATAAACAAAGGGGAATTAATTATATTGATTAAACCAATAAACCGCTTGTGTTGAGGTTATCAATCTCAATCGTTTTCATCTTGATTTTATTGCTACTATCAAGTTAATATATGGCGCTTGTTCTATATTGACTCGGTAGTAAGTTTTATTAATGAACGCGTCTCGTTATTAATAACTACCCTCGATGAACTGGATATACTCCTCGATTGAGTATTCGAGAGGAAGATAGTTAAAGATATAACCGGGATCGACGAACATTTCATTAAGTGGATAAAAGCAAAGCCAAGTCTTCTTCTCATTAATTAAACCACATAACTCGTTCATCTTCGTGTTTAATTTATTAAACCAAATCAAACTAAAAACCCCCATTTTGTTACTAGTTCTATAAAAAGAAAAGTATTCCTTTCCCTGTGGATACGATCCTTACTACGCTATACTACGTATAAGTGTTGTATTGTATTATTATTTTGAGTGCACACTACGACAAAGTGCACGTCACTCTAATATAATGTCATGTTTTTGTTTTTACAAACAATGCCATTTTTAGGGGACCAAATTTCATCTGAATGGCAATATTACTCCTAAAAATGGCAATATCGCACCTAAAATGATATTATCACTCATATTTTTTTTATAATTTTTTTTTTTATATCACTCATATTAAACATGGCAGTACAACACTAATGTCAATAAAGATGTATCGCAGTATATAACATCAACAAATAAATTGAACTATTGACTTTCGGCTCCTTCCAATATTTTTACGGATGCGAACGACCCATTTCTCAACAAATTGAACATTGGAGCTTCTAAGTGAAAGGAAATCTAACAATATTACAATTGCATGTGAACAATGTCAATATCCTTCACTTGTGTCAATACTCATCATGCACAAGTGATTGTACACCTTCTTTAAAGAGTTGGACTTTGTTTTTAAATTGGCTTGTTTACCCTTATACTACACCCAAAGTTCTTCTTATGTTAGTTCTTCCATTTTTAACTACTAAATAAATTGAAAAAGTAACAAATTACTTAGGCAAAGCATTAGAAATGTAACTATTTACATTTACACCTTCATAGATTCTTTTCAAAAAAAAAATATCTACTCCTCCACGGATCATAAGAGAGCGAGTAGTATAGTGAAAATTGTAAAACTTTTAAATTTAACCTTTCAATCATGATCCCGCTCTAATATCTGTTACTGAAAGATAACTAATTGAAGAAAATCTCTTACCTCACATTCAATTTAACTTTAAATCGAAACACCACTAATTCATATGTGTGCAGAAATAGAATAGGGCTTACCGATTGGTATCTCGCACATGTGAATTTATATTAATGATAGAATTTACAATATTAACTTTATGGATGCTACTATTAATTCTTTTCTAATGTACTCATCTCCTCAATAAGCTTCAAGTTCCTTTGGAATTCCTGGCAACAATCAATTTTTACCAAGTCTGAGTGCAATTACTAATTACGGAGTAAGTGTTACTCCCTCCCTCCGTCCCTTAAAACTTTGCCAACTTTCCTTTTTTGGATGTCCCACTAACTTTGCCACTTTCTCTTTTAAGTAAAGAATTTGTGGTTTCAGTTAATTCTCTCTCCTCTGCACAAACCTCAACCACACAGTTTTTACTTTATTAATCCACGTGCCGATCAAACATGGCAAAGTTTTAGGGGACGGAGGTAGTAAATGATTTTGAATTCAATAAATTAAAAATGATTGTACTACATTGGTTTGGAATATTAAATTCAGGTAAACCAGATCGATTAAATTATTTTGAACAAACGATTTAATAATGAGGACAACTGCACGGGACAAAGATTGGTTATGGCGTATATGGACTTCGGAAGAGATTGAGATTTAATAACATGAAAAGTATTTAATTCTTGAGCAACGGTATCAATATTAAATTTTTATCGCTCTCACGGCGTAGAGTACAACGATCTTGAATTTAGGTTCTTTCCTCATAGGACACCAAAAGGAATTTTATCAATCTAGGACCTGAAAGATAAATGAATTATCATATCAATCCGCGATCTGAAAGATGAAAGATAGATTGATAGTTTTCCATCATTCGGGTCATATACTGATACATTTCATCTTTCGGGTCACGGATTGATAATTCATCTATCCTTCAAGTCGTGAATTGATAAAATTCCAAGGATTTATACTTCATTATACATCTAACACTTACACTTATACCAACTCAATATCGACATGATATAAGGTGCGTGAAAACACTATTATCACAATTCATTGTAAACAACTACTCTTGTTACAACTATACAATATATTACTCACTCTGTCCCGCTATGATTGTCTCATTTTACCTTTTTGGTCCGTCCCACTAAGATTGTCTCATACCTTATTTGATAAAATTTGTGTGGTTCTAAATAATTCTTACTTTAACAATTTAATATCAACCACATAAACCCACTTTTATTAATAATCGTGTCACCTTCTCTTGTCCCGGGGGGACGGAGGTAGTAAAATGAAAAATAAAGTTAATTCAAATTTTCACAATTTTAAAAATTAGGCATATTTTCCAAGCAAAAGTGAGTCCATTGGGAATATATTGATCCAACGACATTAATGAAATACACGATATAGGATAACTTTATACACTATTTAGAAACCTAATAACAATCTCACATATAATAGTATAATACATTAATACCATACTTCCTCAGCTCTCTTTTAATTGTAACGGTCCACTTTTAACGTTTGCAAACACACAAAATTGACGAGTAATATCTTTCGTTTTTTATAAACAAAAAAAATAAAGAATCAGATTCTGAAAAAATAAAATAAGAGGAATGTAAGAATAGTTTCCAAAAATTTAATTTACGCGTAGCTGTATATTAACAAATAAAATGTAATAAAAGTAGAGTATGTGAATATTGGAAATTCACCAATGTTGCAATTAAAAAATGGAAGTAGCATTTATTTATGAAAAGTATTATTTTAAGTTGAGAGCAGTCAAGAGCAGGGGAAACGCTTACACGATATTCAAATATCTCCTCACATGGCTCGTGTAGAAGATTATGGAGAGGATGCAGATGTTGAAATTATGGACGGTCAAAGTGTTGAAGAAGATGAAGCTGCACCAGTTTAGGACTCACCGGAGGTCGGTAACGGCAGCAAAGGAGGGGATTGGCAGCGACAAATGAGGGGGTCAGCGATAGCAAATTAGGCAGCGTTGTGGCGCTGACGCCGGAGATTGTGGTGGTCGCGTAGGATAGCTGAGGTTCACCATGTGTTTACCTGCTGAGATTTGTATTATTATTATTATTGTTGTTGTTGTTATTATTATTATTGTTATTGTTATCATTATTATTATTTTGTTTTATAATTTTAATTGTTAATAAAGAAATTAGTTTTCATTAAGGGCAATTTTGTCAATCTAGATCTCCGTACTTGTATTAAACACTGTAATTCTAATTTTTCAGTTTAAACTATTCTGCTCCTTGGTAGAGATTTATCTCCTCAGTTTATGGGGTTTTCCTTAAAATATTATAAATAAAAATATCATGAACAAAAATTATAGTTACACTATTAGTAACTATAATTTTATTCAAAGTTTATATCACAATAACTTATACTTCCTCCGTTCTTTTTTAGTTGCAACGGTCAACATTTCACACTTGTCAACGCACGTCTTTGACCGTAATTATATCTTAATCTCTATTTGTAAAAAATATTTAAAAATTAGATTTTGAAAATTTGTAATGAGATGAATTGAACAATATTGTTTTTAAAAAATAATTTTCATAAAATAATAATATAAAATTAGTCAAAGTAGAACATGTGAATAGTGTAAAATTCAACATGTTGCGATTAAAAAGAGACGGAGGATAGTATTTAGATAATGATGTAAATTTTGAAGAAGGTTGTAGTCACTAATAATATAATCACATTTTAAGGATCAGTATTTATGGAATTTTTCCTAGTGTAAACATATCTTCTTTTAGTTATGTGCGATGGCCGCCAAATAACAAACAGTGTTGTTCACACTTACACGAAACAAGAGCTTCTCTCTCTAGGGCCCTAGGGTTAAGAGTTGTTTTTCTCCGCTTTCGTCTTCGACGAAGTGCAGCTTTCTTGTGCAGCCTTCGTCCGCCTTTCGTGAGATTCTCTTCTTCGGCATACTGCAACGCCTATATGGCGGCAAAAGGTTGTGTACCCCTAGCAACAAGTGGAGATCGAGGTTCGAGGATGTCGTTCATGGTTGAGATCAGAAGGTCATGGACAAAGCGTGAGGCTAGGGGCTGGAACATATCTGGACCAGAGGCAACGAGCGAAAGAAGCTACAGTATTGCTGGACCGTCGCCCTCCTGAACCGCCGCCATGGAATGCAGGAGAGTTTAGGGTCTGGAAGCAGCATTTTAATTTTAGGGAGAATTTGACTTTGCATCCTATTTTTTGGGTGATATTGGACTTTGCACCCCATTTTAAAAAACCTTTGACTTTGCATCCTATCATATAAAAATTGTGAAGGAAAATTTCTAAATGGGATGCAAAGTCAAAGGCTTTTGAAGTGAAATGGAGTGCAAAATCAAATTTTTTTAAAATAGAGTGAAAAGTCCAATATCATCTAAAAAGTGGTGCATAGTCAAATTCTCCCTTAATTTTACTGTTTTTTTTGCTAATTTTACCGTCTATCTGAATGGTGCAATTTGAATAAAAAAAATGTACATTGGCCGCCGAGACGAGAGATTCTAGAAATAACTCCGTACGTTGTTTTGACAATTAAAGCCTACCATTTGTTTCTCACTTTCTTGCATTCGTAGAAATAGATCGATGCACAGTAGGTTAGGCGATAAAATTTACTCCGTAAAAAGAAATGTCTGAGCCCGGGTTCGAACCGGGGACCTCTAGTGTGTGAGACTAGCGTGATAACCGACTACACCACCCAGACGACTGTGAAACTTTATCCTAATGTATTATTTGTCGGGTTTACACACAGAAGAGACTTCTTAATAGCTGTGGGAATTTAGAAATTTATTCTAAGTTATTACTCCGTATTAGGTACTCTAACATTTACGAATTTAAATTTATGGTACGTATATGAATATGGTTGTGTAAACAAAACAGAAAAGAATCTTCTACCTTCAATTTGGTCTTCTGCATATTAAATTAATTCTCGATTCACTTACACAGAGAGATATATTTATCCATTTAAATATGACTAGTTTAATAACGCGCGTTGCGCGTTCGTGGTAATGCCCAACACCATAGTAGGGACAACAATATATTGGTAAAGGTTTAGTGTAAATATGAATAATATAAATGTAAAATAGAACAATTGAGTACATAGTTTATTATTTATCGAAAGAGAATCATAAATGGGCTAGACTATATGTGGGTAGGTAAAATAGTCATGATAGCTATAAGAACCATAAAATGATGAAGGTTCACATGAAATAACAAATACGAAAATGTTTTGGTAGGAGAAATTGGTCATATTCTATAGGTTGTAGCGCTCAAAGAAAAGTAAAGTAAATGTCCCAGAAAAATAGTTGGAGTAATTGAAGTAGTGGGAAGCAGTGACAAATAATTAAGCTTTTCTCCTTCGCTTTAGATCAACAGGGGATTCCTCTTCACCCGAGCGTGGGAGCTTCGTCTTTGATGCAGGTGGGGTTGATGGGTTGGCGGCCATTGTAACAATATAATGTGATGCATCGTGCAAGGATGTTATAGTATATGAGGGTCCTTGTTTGATTTGATAGGAATTTGTTTGTCATCTCAACTGCACAATATATTCTTCTTTCTGCAAACGCTTGTTCGTATATTGGAATGAAGCCTTTTTTCCCTTCATAATAATTTACATAAAGATGTGTGAACATGTTGTACAGTGTAAAATGACAATAGTTCATGCATATAAATTTAAAGTATCAGAGTAGTGTGGGTTGGTTTGTTGCAAACCTGTAGCTCGATTTCCATGATTTGCTTGCTTGTTAAAAGTAGAAGCTTCTCGACGCTTTGTCCAAAAACCGAGGCATCAATGGTTCCAGTAGAATCGGTGATAGAAACATTCACTTTGGATCTATTAATATTATAATAATATTGAAGAATGAATTAGCATCAGATTTTTTATTTTTAACTTAGAAAAGGTTGGCTATATAATCAGTGGTAACTTTGATATCTGACCTTGGAGTACCGATAGGTAACTCCGTATTGTAAAGACTTGAGAAAAACCAAAGGTCTAATTTAAAAAAAAAAAAAAAAGAGAGAGAATTCCCTAAATAGGAGTAAAAACGTTTTGAAATTCCAAAATAGGAGTATCATGTTTTTTCTTCCTTGAATAGGAGTGATCTGTCCAAAGTACTATGATGCTTCAAGAAGACACTAAACATCAAATAAAACTAATGCTGAAGCAATGTATTCTGTTTTTAGAACAAAAAAAATGCCCAGAGTACTATGGTGCTTCAAGAAGACACTAAATATAAAATAAAACTAATGTTGAAGCAATGCACTCTTAAAGGATGCAGAGTATGCAAGCGTGGCAAAGTACACACAATAATAAAGAATTTTGATGGATGTAAACTGTGAATGAAAAAGTATTACTCATCTGGTTTGTGAATACACTACTAATGAGTTCTCTCCCTAGACAAACAATCAAGAAAAAAATGCAAAACAAATATAAAAAAAGGAAACTTGAAAAGGTTGGCTATATAATCAGTGGTAACTTTGATATCTGACCTTGGAGTACCGATAGGTAACTCCGTATTGTAAAGACTTGAAAAACCAAAGGTCTAATTTTAAAAAAAAGAGAGAATTCCCTAAATAGGAGTAAAAACGTTTTGAAATTCCAAAATAGGAGTATCATGTTTTTTCTTCCTTGAATAGGAGTGATCTGCCAAGTTTGGAAGAAAATGCCATGTTTAAAAGCCTTGTAATGTCAAACTTGGCAGAAATTTATTCCTATTCAGAGAATAAAAAACATGATACTCCTATTTTGGAATTTCAAAACGTTTTTACTCCTATTTAGGTCAATTTCTGTAAAAAAAATCTAATGTGAACTGATTTCTTTCATACTTTCAAGGAAAAATCAAACATAATCACCAGGTGTTTTTTATTCTTTGTAGATACACATTCTGATACATTATTATGTAAATGGTCTTCTGATGTACACTTTTTACTATTCCAATTGCTCCTAATGCTGCAATTTCAACTGCTTAATTCACCACCATCACATCATCACTCTAAAGTCTAAACTGTCCCACCTTACACCTAAATTAAAAGAGTCATAAAAAGTACTGTCTACATTTCCCAATCCAAATGAAATGTCTACATTTCACAAATATAGTGTTGTTTGATCTAAATCAAATAAAACTAAAGCTGACAGTATGAGGGGTCACAGGTTGCTGGTAAGAAAATGCTAATCTCAGGAGTTAGAGGCTTAAAGTTACTTCTGTGATTTGAAAATGATGTGTTTTTATAACAGAAAAATGTCCAAAGTACACTTGTAGTGTGCAAAGTCATGACGTGTTTTAGAACTGAAAATGTCCAAAGTACTATGATGCTTCAAGAAGACACTAAACATCAAATAAAACTAATGCTGAAGCAATGTATTCTGTTTTTAGAACAAAAAAAATGCCCAGAGTACTATGGTGCTTCAAGAAGACACTAAATATAAAATAAAACTAATGTTGAAGCAATGCACTCTTAAAGGATGCAGAGTATGCAAGTGTGGCAAAGTACACACAATAAGAAAGAATTTTGTTGGATGTAAACAGTGAATGAAAAAGTATTACTCATCTGGTTTGTGAATACACTACTAATGAGTTCTCTCCCTAGACAAACAATCAAGAAAAAAATGCAAAACAAATATAAAAAAAACATAACAATAATTTTCTTGAGAGTTGGAGTTCAGTCCATCGCAACCCTTCACTGGTTAATAGATGAATATGATCATATTGGGGGAAGAAAGAAAAGCTAATGAGCTACTAACAACAAAGTAGAGAGAGATGTACGGGGAAAATTAAAAGACAGGGTTTTAATATTTGGCAAGCTTTGCAGGAGAAGAGGTGGCATTTCAGTGCGGGAAAAGGGCAAATAAAAGTTGGACTTTGGAAATCCCTGCATAGTCTACTGAACCATCCTCAATAGTAATTTGAGTATAGTTTTCAATATGACTTAGAAATATGTCAATCCTGAAAATTCATGAGTCTAAAAAACTCAATGAATTGGTCAAATATCTCTACCGGTGAAAAGTATTAAGAAAACTGGATGTATTGGTTATCCTGTTTGTGAAAATATTAGCAATGAATACTGTGTTGACAAATAATCAGAAATAAAAATGCATCACAACTACAAAAACCGAAAATCGAAGTGTATTGTTTTCAATTCATCATGCTTTATAAACCCACCCAAGAATAAAGAATAACCAAAATTGATTTGTGTGAATAATTATCATATCATACTAATTCTAATTTTGTGAATGAGTATAAATCATTTTCGATATACCCACTCCCAACGGTGCAGTAATAATAATGCTAAGTAGTTACTTCATAGTAGAATGAAATGAAAGAAAAAGCAATGATACAATGTAAATTGATTGAAATTGAAAGAGGAAAAACTTACAAGAATGGAAGAGGCAAGAAGCGGAAAATCTGGTGAACAACTGGGAGAGGTGATTTATAAGCGACACACTGACCCTTGAGTAAGCAAACGGCTGTGAAGAAGCCATTATTACGGAGGGCAGAACGCTGAGATGCTGAAACGGAAGAGAGAAAATGAGAGGTCTCCTTGTTTTCGTCGGTGGAGGGAATAGGAGTAAGATCGATGTTTTTCAGCAGGGCAAAACACACCGACTTGACTTATACCTACAGGGGATAAAGTGTTAAGCCCTTCCGTCCATCCGTTAGCAATAGAAGAAGCTGCGATAGTTACAACGTACAACAAAATAAACATAGAGTACATGCTGATTATGCACAAAGAACAACCAACATTTTTCTTATGCCCGTTAAGCCCCTGACAAAATTCCCCTTTATAAGATTGTAGAGATAGTTATATACGTTACGTACGAAGTATATTTTATCTACCCACAATCAAATTTTAACTCTCCTAATTTAGTTGTTCATGAATAAAGTTTTTATTTGTAAAAGAATTTTTTGATAGAAAAATGCCCCTAAGATCATTTTTTTCTTTATATGTTGCTCTGGTTAGAAAAAGTAATGAGATGTGGGATATGCCAAACCACAATTATACTATCCTCCGTAACTTTTCAATTGAAAAGTGGAAAAATATACCCTTTTTGTTTATTAATCTAGGGGTGTGGGGTTGAGATTTGTCCTCTGTCGATCTTTAAAATGTAATTATTAGTGACTACAACCTTCTTATATTTACATATATCATTGGTAGAAGTACAGAAAACGTACTTGTTGTTTGAGTCATTTTCAAATAGGGGCATGTGTTTCATTTTCTAACAAAGTGGGGCATGTGTTTCAATTCCGTTATCATAGCAGGGGCATGTCGTCTAACGCCGTTGTAAAAATTAACCCCGATTTTAAAAAGTCTCCGAAAAATTAAAAGAAAATACTAGGAGGTGCGCCTCGTCAAGGAGATCAACAAATTATCTTTATTTTTTTTGTTTCCAGCCACCATATCTCCAAAAAGTCCATCAGAAAATTGATATTAGCGAATTTGTTTTTAAAAAATAATCCAAATAGAACCGAAAAATCCAAAGAGAAAGGTAGTTTGTTGATCTCCTTGACAAGGCGCACCTCCCATTATTTTTCTTTTAATTTTTCAGAGACTTTTTAAAATCGGAGTTAATTTTTCTAACGGCGTTAGACGTCATGCCCCTACTATGATAACGGAATTGAAACACATGCCCCACTTTGTTGGAAAATGAAACACATGCCCCTATCTAAAAATGTCTCAAACCGCATGTACGTTTTCTGTAATTTTCCCTATATCATATCCACTTATATACTTATTATCTACTTATTATCCACTTATATATCTACTTATATTTACATATATTATATCTATTTATATAAATACATGCATTAAAGTATTAAATATAAGTGCACTACTCATTTTATAGTAGTATAGTTATATATTAAATACTGTTAACATTATATTACATATTAGTTACTTTAATAATACTTATATTAATTTATTAAGTATATTATAAAATTTATAGTTTATACATTTATTCCATTAGTTACATTTTCATTATCATTAGTTATACATTTATCTTACTAGTTACATTTGTCCTATTAGTTACATGCATTCCCATTAATTAATATACATTTATCCAATTAATTACGATATAATTTATTTTATAAATTATATATATTAAGTATATTATTCTATTAGTTACATTTTCACATTTACATTCTCATTTTACGTTATTCATACTTGATATTTCTTACATTCTCCTTTTAGTCACATTCGAAATTGTTAATAGTGGTTGCATTTTAATTGCATTTACTATACTCTCATTCTATACTTGTCACATTATCATATTACTTAAACATATTTGTTAGATTCTAATATAAACCATATTAAACTCATTACATAAAAATATTAGCCACATTTAATATACTCACACTATCTTATACAATTTGTAACATTTGAATATTAGTTGCATTTAAATATTAGACACATTTAAAAAAAATTACATTATCTTTTTTACATTGTTTTCATTTTAGTTACATTGTAATAGTAGTTGAATTTTAATTTCATTTACTATACTCACATATTAATTTCATTTATTATACTTGTCATATTTTCTCACATTTGAATATTAGTTGTTTTTAAATATTAGTTACATTGTAATATTTCTTACATTCTCATATTACATTATTCTCATATTAGTTACATTCTAATTTTAGTTATATTTTAATATACAACTCACATTTTAGTTGCATTTTGATATTAAACTCACATTTTAATATCATTTTAATATTAGTTACATTTTAGTATTAAACTCACATTTTAGTTACATTTTAATATTAGTTGCATTTTAATTGTACTCACATTTTAATATTTGTTACAATTTAATATTTGTTACATTTTAATACGTCGCAATATAAACATTATGTAGATTTGGGTAACCTCCAACGCAACTGAAAGAAGGAGATTGTGAAAGGACATCCTTCTTCATTAGGCAAAGGTAAAGGACATGTCAAGGCTTCTTCTCAAAACCGAGATGGTTTTGATACAGATTACTAACAGAGAGATGTGATGTCTGACGAGCAACTCGCTCAACTGTTGGCCCAAGGACATGGCCGGTTTTACCAACAAAAAGACATTCCTGATATTGACGAAGAGGTCGGTGATGACGATGAGGAGGAGGAGCCGGTGACAGTTGCAAAGGAACAAGGCGACAAGGAAACTCCCGACGAGGAGGCGGAAGATGGCGTCGGTTCATCCCAACCCGATGAAGAACCCAAATCTTCTTTTTGTAAATCATATTGATAAGGCAAAGAACCCGGTCGATGGCAAGTGATATGCAACTTGCAAACATTGTAAGCAAGTATTGAGCTTGGGCACATCGATGGAATACGGCAACACTCATAGACATTTGAAGGTCTGGCATCCCACAGAGGCGGCGAAATTGAAAAGCAAGTGGACACAAACACAAATATTGAGGTTTACAAATAATCAACACTTTAGTAATTTCGTTTATGATGATGCGAAACATTTAACTATTATGTTTGAATTAATATGTGATCAAAATTTGCATTTCATTTTTTCTGAATGTCTTGTTTTACGTGCATATGCTCAAGGTGCTTTAACTCCTCACTTTCGAAACTATAGTCACAAAATAATTAAAAAAGAAGTTATAAGGCTCTTTTT
Source organism: Cuscuta epithymum (assembly GCA_945859915.1). NCBI lineage: Eukaryota > Viridiplantae > Streptophyta > Magnoliopsida > Solanales > Convolvulaceae > Cuscuta > Cuscuta epithymum. Next base: position 354,990 of record CAMAPF010001150.1, read on the forward strand.
ATTAGAAAATATAAACTGGAAAATATTTAGATAATTAGTTTTTTTACTAGAAACTGTTTAGATAATTAGTTAAAAATGCTCTTTCATTAGAAAATATAGATTGGAAAAACGTTTAAATAATTATTAACTTGGTGTACGTAAAACAAAATTACCAAATTAAGAGACCGCCACGACGAGTGGTGGCTTAGGAAAAAAAACAAGTCAAAGAGGAGAATATTAGGCAGGGCCCCACCAGAATGAAATCCCTTTTTCTTAAATGTTACGGTATTTTTTATATTTGTGCTCTGATTATTACAAAAAATATGTTAAATTTATAACTTTTTATTATCTTTCAATAATTTGTGCTCCGATTATTTGTGCTAAAGAGGCTATGCAAGTCTTTAGCTTCCTGCCATTGTTCTTTGGAACACATTCCAAGAATCATCTAAAATTGTCGACAACAATCAGTATTCCATTTTGTAAAAAGACATTAAGACAACTTTCAAAATTTCTGCATCGTTACATGTAGGGGTGGACTGGGCCAATTCGGCCTGGCCCGGTCCGTTACTGTGATGTAACAGCCCGACCCAGCCAGCCGGGACTGGGACCTGAACCGGGGCATTAATCGGGCAAGCTATGGGCTTCCTATGAATCAGCCCAACCCGGCCCAGGCTCAAATAATTTTTATTTTATTTTTTTCCGGGTTGGACTACCTGAGTAGCTGCTAGGTTGCATGGGCTGGGTGATTTGGGGGGTTTGGGGGTGGGGTTGGAGGTGTTGGAATTAATTCGAAAAAGCCACAAAAAAAAAATTAATAATTCATCCACAACCCGGTCCCGATTGTAACCCAGGCTAGTACCGGGCCTGAATAATCTTGACCCAGAGCCCGCCCTAGCTCGACCCAATCCACCCCTAGTTACATGTTCATAATCTCACGCCTGTTTTATGACAATTCAAACTTCATGATAAAAATTACACAAAACTAAATAATACATCCACTACGTTCGCAGACAACATTAGGGAGGAACATTGTGTCAAATGTGCTACAAAAATGTTCTAATAAAAAATCATAATTCATGTTGTGAAAATGTACGATCAGATTAACTAATTAAGCATAAAATAATGCAATACAAAACTTGAAACAACCCTCAAGTTTGAGTTGAAAATAAGACATTTGCTACTACTCCTAACCTAGGAAGTTGGCTTTTGCTTCTTGAGCATCCTGTAACCACCAACAACACAGGCATGATCACGCTCGAAGGGTTCAAGGGTGACCTGCTCACTTGGCTTGAATTGATCTGCTTGCAGCTTCTTAACCTCTTGAGCAAATACAGCCTCAGCAGGTACAGTGCTATCTATGCAGTTAGCCTGAGAAAAGCATAGCAAGTCAACATGGAGAATAGAAGTGTGCTGATCCAAAAGAGCAACAAGAAATAAAAGATTTGCCATCATTTTCCTTCTCTGTATCCAAAGAAACCAACCTTTATGGATATGACAAAATGACCTTCAGCTTTCAAAAAGTAAGAGGCATTCAGCGCTAAAATCCTTGCCTATAAATAAGAAAATAACAAGACTAAAATTTATCAAGTTTATAACATTTCAAGAGTTGTTCGAACTTCGAACTCACATAAAATGAATGATAATACACTAATTTGAAATTGCAAAGAAATAGGATCACTTTACCCACAACCTCATTTGGGGCATTCAGCTGCCACATTTCATTACAATAGCAGAACCATACGACATCTGATCGGTAGTACTTTCACTGAATTAGGATCGTTATTTTTTCCTTAGAACATAACTAATATACCCTTTAGAGAAGAAAACTTAATGGTCTTATTTATTTAATTAAGGATGGATAAGCTCATAAGCCCCACTTTGGGAACAAGCGTTAATTTTATTTGTGAACTTTGTCCAAATTTTTGGACAGTTGGCTGAATTTCAATTGAGAAAATATCTGAAAACTATATACTTCAAGTCACTGTGATTTGTCATGTTCTAGAAATTTTTAAAAAAGAAATCCATAGTTAATACATATATATATCCCGCACCATCAAGTATGTCAATGTATCAAATTATACCGTAAAATATATGCAACAATATAAATAAAAACATAAGGTAAGAACCTAACATACTGAAATGTATTACACAATTAACTCTGTTTTTGCACTACATTGAAAGCAAGGTAAAAATCATTTGCTTTGCCAATAAAGTTCATAAACACATAGCAAGAAACTAAAAACAGAACAAAAATTTGAGCTAAAAAGAAACTCCAAGATTACTAATATTAAAAGTTTTGGGAACAAACAAGACATTAACATACTGTACTCAAATAATGACGCATCAGAAACTCGGTTTTACATCACTCAGTAAGTCTTGATGGGGAATCCGAGTGAATCATCATTTGCTTAATCAAAAAAGAAAATTCATAAACAAGGTTTCGTAAATTGGCATCTAAGAATTTAAACCGAGGTCAAAATTGGGTAAAATGGTGGGCTGGATAATTTTATAAAGTACACGACCCGATTTCAGAGATAAACGAAATGAGAACCTGATCAGGCTGAGCAACATCAGAAAATATGACATCAACAATTCCGACTAACATCCTGTATTTAGCAGGATGTCGGGCATCTTCAATAATGGGAATAACATTGGTACGTTTCTTTGCCATGTTCACCAAATCTCTACCACTTCTGTTTGAAAACTCGACTGCATAGACAACCCCAGTCTAAAACACAAAAAAGAAAGAATTATATTCACAACCCCAGTCTCGGTGCAGTCACATTCACTGCATCTAACAAGTGAATAAATGATTTCCAAAAAACACCTTACCGGACCAATGAGGTCGGAAACATGGGAGACAGTTGTTCCAGATGCCGCTCCAAGGTAGAGAACGCGCGCGCCAGGTTTCTGTTAAAAGAAATGATGATAAACATGAGTTTAAAGATTAATCACTAACAAGATCGAAGATAAATATGGTCATATACTATTTAAAAAACTTACAATCCAAATTTCATCCACGCCTCCAAGAATAGCAGCAGCCAACTTAGAACGGAAAGGATTCCACACTCTGTACTCAACCTTCGTTCCATCTTCATTCTATTGAAAGGGTATAGTTATATTAAAACTAGATTCTATTAGTTCAAGACTCCATAGATTTTGATATATTGCATATAGAGAAAAACAGCTTGATACAACTCCTCAGAAAAACGACGGCTACATACCTAATATGTACAGGTTTATATTCAAACAACTTAAGAAAATGCATTAAAAAAACAACACAAGTGTCAACACTAATACCTGAACAGAAATCCTCTTCTCGTTGTAGACAGAATCACCAGGTACCAGATTCTTAGTAACAAGTGCATCCTCCTTCCCCTTCGCAATGAACACTCCCTCGTGCCTATGAGGCTCCACAACAACCTTACTCCCTCCTTTCATTCCTCCACGTCCTCTTCCTCTTCCGCCACCTCTTCCGCCGCCTCTTCCACCACCTCTACCTCCATCACGCTTCATAGCACTCCCTCTGCCTCTGCCTCCACTGAATGCTCCCCTGCCCCTTCCTCGTCCTCCATCTCTGCCGCCCCTAAATCCGCCGCCGCTGCCTCCACGACCTGAGAACGGAATAGCCATTGCTGCTAGAGAACTAGGGGTTCGCACCCCCAATATATAATGCTAGGCAGTTGGCGACCATATTTCATTATTTTGTCCAATATAATGCTAGGGTTTTAGAGGGGGCTTGAATGAGAGAATAGAATCAAACCGAACTGTTATGGACTGGTTTGATTTGGTTCCAACATTTGTTAGTTACTGTCTCCCTCCCGGGACGTAAAAGGGTGACACGATTATTAAAAAAAATTGGGGTTGTGGTTGATATTAATTGATAAAATAAGAATAAAATCTGAATAAAGTAAGAAAGATTTAGAGCTACACAAGTTTTACGAAATATGGTACTAGTATGTAGGGGTGGTTTGGTACGGTATACCGAATATTTTCTCTCATATACCGAAGTTTCGGTATATCCATTTCGGTATACCGAAGTTTCGGTTCGGTAACGGTACGATATTGATAAATTACCATGCATGTCTCCCAATACAACAAATTATCATAGACTAACAAAATTGGTGTTACTGGTGGCATATTTAATCCATTATTAGAATGTTACAAAATACAATAAGTACTCTATTCATTTCTCCTAACAATAATTAGTATATTCAATATTGAACAATAATTATTATTAGCATATTTAAGCAGTTCAACATGCCGGGTATTAAAAAATAACACATTCTTCTAAAATAACTTGAACAATATAGATATAATTATATGAATACTTATCTTTAACAAAAATAAATAAAATTATTCAAACAACATGGATATAGAATCATTTATGCCTAATATGATATTGTGTCTTTAGTCATTTTTGTAGTTTAAAAAAATTTGAATAAGAATTTCAGACAACCTTGTGTGCCTCGACTCTCGGAATATATCATTATGTAGATACACTCGTCACACAAGTATATTCATCTTCACTCGTCAGCGGTTCAGCCATCACAAAAATGGACTAGTTTATGGACATTAATACATTACTCATTAGCCTTTAGTGTTTGTTTGTTTGAATGTTAGATAGTAGAAACATAGAAGTTTATAGTGGTTTCAGAAATTGGACCTTTCTTTTTGTATTTTAGTATTTGTAACCAACCTAAGTATTAATTTTGGGCTTCAAAACTGTAATGGACTTTTACAATATCTTAGAATTTAAAGTAATTGTTGGGTAGGGAGGCGGTATGGTATTATACCGTATACCACGATATTTGAAAACATTTACCGTTACCATACCGAAAAATGACGGTATATCAATATTTCGGTATTTTCCGGTATTCTTCGGTACGGTAGGTGCGGTATACCAATATTTCGGTATTTCTACCCACCCCTACTAGTATGAGACAATTTTAGTGGGATTTCCTGAAAAGGTAAAATGGGACAATATAAGGGGGATGGATGGAGTACTTGTTACAGGTTTGGTTTCTATTTTTGATTAACGGGTCGATTCTCAATTTATGGGAAAAAAAAGTGTACATGCAACTGTGAAGAATTATTACTCCGTATATATAATTGATGACATAAATACCGGCTCAATGTGGTAAGCTCGATTGAATGCGGGCTGAACCCGTAAATAAGATGGACGAGGCGAACATGGACATCAGTCCCAAGGAAATACATGGTCAACATACTCGGGATGAGAAGCATGGAGTCACATTTACAAGGATATGGCGTGCTGAGCGTGACGTGGTCTTATCTTTACAATGAGGCTTAGACATGACATGCTCAGCACGACACGGTCTTAACTCTACCATGGGATTCGGACATGGCATGCTGAGCATCATCACATGGTGCGACTCTACACGTGTGGTGGTGCACAACCGCTTAGACCATTGCACATGCATGATGTTACTTCCAAGAAGCTACGTGATCAACAACAAATCTCGAAGATCACGGGTCAACTCATGATCAGTCCCTCAAATCACAGGATGGTGGCTCGTCAATTCAGGCATGGCAACCATGTCACCCGAATATTTGTTGTCCCAATTTTGTGTTATCAATTCAAGAACGATCAAGCTCAATACATTGAATATACTACATACATTTATCTCTCTAAATATTATTCAAAGTGCTTTAATTATTTTCGGCTATCTATTATTATTTTCCGGTGGATTTACTTTCATCAATAATAATTAAAAATATATATATAATTCTTATTAGCATATACTCCCCTCGTCCCGGCCAATTTGACTTGGATCGGAGTTTAAGAAAGTCAGAATAAAATGAAAATGTATGGTTGTGGTTGAGTAACAAAAAGATAAATGAATGCTAGTCACACAAACTTTTCCAAAAAGGGAAATAGGAAGATTTTTTGGGACATCCCAAAAAGGTAAGCGTAAACAATTTTTTGGGACGACGGAGGTAGTATATTTTAATGTATATTTACTTATTCATTTTTGCATTACACCCACTATTTTGTTTAATTATTTAAGTATTCAACATTATTATTTAATATTTATTTTGGCGGGTTCCTCTAAGGCCCATATGGACGGAATGGAGTGCTCTGCTCGTGATCCTTTGAAATGAATGACTTTTTGCTCACTAATTACGTGATTGACTCAAGATCATAATTATTGATTGTAGTAAATATGTTGTTTTGTTTCATTTAATAAAATTTTCAGTTTGGTATTTATTTATGTTTTAAACTCAACATTTGAGGTTTGAAATGATGATACATATTTGTATTTCTTGTAATTTAAATTGTTTAATGTTTTTTTGACACAACTTTAACAAAAAATTTCAAAACTAGTAACCGTTAAATGACAAGAACCAAGATGTTAAGAATGGTTCGGTTCCATCTCGTTCTATAAAAATTAAAAATCTATAAGAATCGAACCGTTATTAAGTTTGATATTTTTCAAACGGTTCATTCTATTTTGTGTAGGAACCGAACCGGTCCCAGACCCACTAGGATTTCTCCAAGCCTGGACAATTTTGTCCACCTCCATATTATTGCTACTTTTTAATTTTGTTTATACTTCCTCCATCCCTAAACAAACATACCACTTTCTTTTTCGAGCTAAATCGAACCGCCTAAAAAAATCCTATTTCCTTATTTGGTAAACAAAATAGTGTCAAAACAGTGTCAAACCGTGTCATTCATAGAACAATAAATATTTTAGCATTTACATCATTGATAAAAAAAAAATATTATACTCCGTAATATATTACTCCGTAGAAAGTATAGAAAAAAAAGCATTCACATCTTTGATAGAACAATACTACGGAGTATAAATGTATAATAGATCGGAAAATATAAGGAAAAAAGCACTCACAACATTGAGTTTTGAAGAGGATTAAGGACATTTTTAAATAGACTAATATATTTCTCATAGAATATCATTTCAAATCATGCCAGACCTAAATAGATTAGATCAATAATAAAATACATATAAATCGGACTTTATCAAATCAGTTCAAATCAAAATTAAACAAATCAAATCAAATTAGAAAATTTTAATCTAAATAGAAATATCCTAATTCGGTAGCAGAACATGTGCACACTATACATACACTCACTAACTATTAGTATCAATAAAAAATCATGTTTTTTTATACCAATTAGGTATCAATAAGAGACATAGTATTTTGGTATCAAATTATCATTGATATACTATGCTTGGTGAATGTTGCAGATTGCAGTAGTGATACTTCTGCAATCAAATTCCATTGTCTTCATCCAATTCTCAAAGTCTCCTATTTCCTGCACATCTCAAACACACATGAAGCCAGTAAGCCACTCACTGCGTTTGTGCACCCTTTCTATATGAAAATATGATCCAAATCGTAATTATTAGTGACACTATATCAGGGGTTTGAAATGTTTTTATGCCAAAAATCAAAAGATCAACTTCATGGAGTCCATCAGTCCAGCTTTAAAATAATGACACTATCTAGTATCTATACTAATAATACGATTAATACGTAAACACAACCTAACAACAGATTTCATGCTAACACCTCACTGATTTAATTTTTGATTGTGTATGATGATGTATAGGTAACATACAAATGCTTCAGCCCAATCAAACTGATTGAAGAGAAAATAGACACCACTTACTCAAAAAGAAGTCCTTAGGGGGTCCACTTACACAACCTAACAACAGATTTCACGCTAACACCTCACGGAATTGAACTTTAATTGTGTATGATGATGCATAGGTAACAGATAAATGCTTCAGCCAAATCAAACTGATTGAAGAGAAATAGACACCAATTACTGGAAAAAGGGATGCACCCCATCCATAGGGGGCCACTACTTACACAAACAAAGGATGCACCCCATAAAAAAAAGGATGCACCCCAAACAGATTTCATGCTAACCCTTCACTATTTGAACTTTAATTGTGTATGATAATGTATAGGTAACAGATAAATGCTTCGGCCAAATTAAACTGATTGAAGAGAAAATAGACACCACTTACTCAAAAAGAGGATGTGTCCCATCCATAGGGTCCCCAGAGGCCGGATAGTTTTATGGGAGGGTAATATTGATCTATAAGAGGGTGTTTAGATAAGCATCTCAAAGATTCAAATCCCACCCTATCACCAAAGGAGGAAAATAAAATAGCTTTCTTTTTCTAGCTAGTAGGTTTTTGGTGTGATATGTAGGAGTCAATCCTCACCTTTTATTTTCTAGGAGAACTGCTAATTTGCATCGCAAACAAACAATCTCTAACAAAGTTTGGTGCTATATTCAAGCATGTATTTTCTTGGGAAAAGATCAGACCTCTTATATGCTGCGACTTTTTCCTGATTTCATGATACCACACGTAGCTATATAAATTCTCAAAGATTACGATTCCATTATATTTTAAAGGATTGTTGAAATTCCCTTCGGATTGTTGAAATTCATAGAAATCCACTGTCCTCAATGTGGAGTCTCGTGGAATCAGGCAAAATATGTTGTCCTCAAAATGTCCATGGATTCTTTTTCTTGGATTGCTAAGATTTCTATGGATTTCAAAGCTAAAATGCAAAGGAAAGAATACGATTCAAAATCTCTGCTTTCCCTTTGTATTTCAAAGGATTTCCCGTGGAGAAGCAAAGGGAGAAGCAATACTTTTCCAGGTGACTCGCCAGAACGAGCTCGCCGGCTACATTAAAGGGATTGGAAGTCTAGGATTAGAGCTCAGACGATTCCTCCTCGTTGGATATATGTTGCCCATCCATCTCCTCTCCTTCTTTGGCTGCGAAAGCTGCACTGACCTAATGGGAGACAGGCCGGAGAAGTATCCTGCGGCGGCGAAGTCAGGTCATGGCAAATCAGGCAAACAGTGAGAGAGAAGTTGAGGCTTTATGGGTGTCGAAGCTGCTATGAATTACTTTTCAGAATGATTTTCAATTCCATGGAATCTAACATATTCTATTCAATTCCATAAAAATCTACTACGTATTAAAATCTCAATCCTTTAAAATGCTATAAAATCCTAATTAAGGACACCCCTAAAGTTTCATGACTAGCTATGAGAACACTTCTAATCAGTTACTATGGGCGGTTGAAGAAAATCTTTACAGGCTTCTCTCACTCGTTTGAAATGTAAACTGCCAAAGATTGAAACACATTTATCCAATTAGAGGAGCTCAACAGTTTGATATGTGAACTGAGAAAAAACGAAATATCCATGTATAGCTATGAAACGATCGAATATATGCAAGTCTACATAAAAAAAATGAACCTTATAAGCGAAAAAATGGATAAAGTGAATGAATACCTTGATTGCGGTGTTGATAGCGTGAGAAGCGGCTAGCCACTGATCCGTTTGCTTTCCGAATCGCATAATGGAGGCCGCCAAAGCACGAATTTCCATTTCGATTTTTTTCTCGATGGCGTAAGCCTCTTGGACACCGCCGTTCACGGCGTCGACCAGAAGATCCGAAACCCGAGTCGCGCTATGAACCGCATCTTTCTTCGATTGCTCTAATCAATTTTTCAAAGCCAGAAGCAAAAAGCAAAACTCTGAACCCTACCCACAAAATTATACCAGGATTGCAAAAGAAACATGTTTTAGATACTAACCCGTAAAAGCCCGGAGCTTGAGAGACTTATCATGGTGATCGTTGATCAATTGCATCAGTGAAGCTTCTAAGCTGTCGGGCTCTCCGGGTCGCACCCGATCCATTTTCAATCTGGCAGCCGGGAACCACCGATTGACTGATTGTCGTCTTTCTAGAAGGGTCGCGACTGCAAGTTCCAAACTTCCGAATATGGATAGGAAAAATAGACCAGAATAATCTCACCTTTCACTAATGTTTTCATAATAATCTCACCTTTAAATGATTCCAAAAGAATCTCACATTTGCACCTCATCTTCTTTCATTGGACCCTGACCAAGTTTTTTACCTTTTTTAAAAATCTTATATAAATAATCTCACATTTATAAGGATATAATTAAAAAGTGAAAGGTGAGATTATTTGTATAATTTTCAAAGAAAGAGTAAAAAACATGGTCAGGGTCGAATGAAAGAAGATGAGCTGAAAAGGTGAGATTATTTTGGGATTATTTAAAGGTGGGATTATTATGAGAAGACCAGTGAAAGGTGAGATTATTCTTGTCAATTTTTCCATATGGATATTGGAAGTTGGAACAATACAACCTCTGCCATTTTTTTTAAATTTTAATTAAAAACTATAATTGGATAATTAAATTGAATAGCAATTACATTTCAGGATTTGCGGTTGATTCTACTTTTAAAAAGTGATTTTGCAAAAAGTGATTTTCGAGTAAAAGTTGGTAGTGTTTTAGTATAGAAGTGACTTAGATGGAAAAGTTAAAGATGGAATGTTTGATAAAAAATGATTTTTAATGTATGATTAGGGGTGGACAAAAATACTGAACCGGCATGGTGCCGGACCAGACCGATATAGTACCGGACCTAATAACGGGGTTCGAAATGGTTTTGAATTTTTTTTTGTCCTGAACCGAACCGTACCGGTTCCAAACCATGCCATGACCGGTTCTCGTAAAATGAGAACCGGTACTGGATCGAACCAGACCGATTTATTCACAACCACAACTCTTCAAACATCATTGGCTTCTCACTCATACACATCGGGTCACCTGGAAATACTTGCATGCAAAGTTTTAAAAAAGAACACATAAAATAAATTAAAGGTATTAACTATTTAAGAAGTAAAGTGCCTTCATACTTGGTGTATGACAAAAGATTTTCAATTTGCTGCTCTCTTAAACTATAATAGTGGAAAAAGTAAATTACAGGGCATCAATCTTAAATAGGGACATTCTATGGTGCACCTCTATATTTTGCATGCATGGTACACTTTCTTATGCAGGCAAATAAAACAATGTCACATAGACATTAAATCCATATATATATTTTAATTATTTTCCATGTGATACAATATTATTGACTCCTATGGTACAATCAAATTAAGGGGTGCACCATAGAACTCCCATCTCAAATATCCTCTTCATCTTCAAAGTGTCGAAAGAGTAATCAAATGGTACACATGTACAATAATTATAAAACATTAATCATTAATTATATAAATCTGTATGATTGAATTAAAGTACACGAAAGCCCTTACATAAATTATGATTTTTTGAAGCTCCTTTACATAAATTATATGCAGTAGAAATGTGTGTGTGTGTATATATATATATATATATATATAGAGAGAGAGAGAGAGTACTCTTCCGGTCAGGTATACCTGACCGGAGCCCCGTCCGGCCTCCTCCATTTGGGGGCCTTCCCGGTAGTATTTTTTGCTCAAATTTTTGTGTAGGTTCCTCATCAAGTCTAGTTCATCCATACCAAATTTCAGCCAAAAATTTAATCGGGAAGGTCGTCAAATGATTTTTGCAAGTTAACTGGTCCGGAAAATACATATTCCAGACCAGTTAACTTGCAAAAATCATTTGACGACCTTCCCGATTGAATTTTTGGCTTAAATTTGGTATGGATGAACTAGACTTGATGAGGAACCTACATAAAAAATTTGAGCAAACAATACCATCGGGAAGGCCCCCAAATGGAGGAGGCCGGACGGGGGGAGTGGTCCGGCCTGGCCGGACCTTAATATTAGTCTATATATATATATATATATATATATATATATATATATATATAGATAAGAGATCACATACTAACCATGCTTAAAATACTAACTTACTAACTCAATAATATGCAACACATTGAACTTCAATATGCAGTACAAATAATATAAAGATGCACACTGTGAATTTCAATATGCAATAAAAACAATATGCAAAACTTTGAACTTTAATATGCAGTACAAATAACATGCAACACTTTGAACTTCAATATGCAGTACAAATAATGTAAAGATGCACCGTTTTTGATAGTTTATAGGTTAGCATGGGAGGAATGGTTAGTATGTGATCTCACCCCTATATATATATATATAGGGTGCGGTTCCTGTGAGAACACCCTCTTAGGAGAGTAAAAAAGAACAAAATCTAACCATCAATTAATTCAATCAGATGGCCTAGGATTTTCCGTAATAAAGAATTATGTGCAAGACATTCGAATAACTAATGTAGTAAATAAGGTAACGTGCAACTCTTTATTTATCAAGGGGCACAATGGTAAAAAGAATCCAAGTAGTTGTCATGAACGAGCCACCATAATAGGAAAACATCCTATAAATTGGGAAACTAATTAATGCATGAACTCCATCATATCATAATTAAGATCTAATAAATACTTCTTTTATTTAATTTTCTTTCCGAATTTAAATACTCTTACATTTAATTTAGATAACCAATTTGATTTAAAAAGCTACTGAAATCATGCTATATTTTTATATCTAATCTTTTTTGCCGAAGGTAATATTTCATTAGTAGAATCAAATTAGGATTGTCTATTTGCACACCTACGTTGAGTAGATGCACTTTTAATCGAAATATTAGGCGACATCAATTTAATTAAATATTTGAGTATTTTTGCACTATCAATAGTTTAGATAACTGAATCTATTCTTCGAAGTAAAAACTTTTGGAGAGAAATAACATTTTAATTAAGTTAATTTTACCTGGTAATTGTAAGCTTCACTTTTATATCCTTTCATTGCACTTAATGTTACATTAACCCACACTTTACTCATGTACTCGTGCACTTTCATACTAAGCTTGTTCTAAAAAAATGATTTTAAATAAGAATGAAGAAATATATAATAGTGTAAGTAGCAATTATCATAAAGTGCACTATTATATCATACTTTCTAATGCTTTACACACGCTTTTTTTACAAAACAAAATGCACTTTTTGAATGTGCATTTGAATACATACAAAAGTGCTCTATTATATCACACTTTATACAACTTTACATTGACACTTTTTACAAAATCCAATGCACTTTTTCTCCCAAATGGATCACAATTGTTCCCCAACGCTGCATCTTACCTGCAAAAAAATAAAAAAATTCAAAACTACTAAAAGTGCAAGGTCAAAGAATGATAAGTGCAAAAATAATTAATTAGAACTAACTATTAAAATACCTAAAAGATGAATTCAGTGTAGGATGAATTCAACGTATCCATTGTAAAATTAAATATAAGGTGAACTCAAATTATCTACGTATAACGTATGTGTTGGGATAATGGCCCAGGCCGAGGTCCGGCCCATTAACCCCTTCTTTCTATCGGACGCACGTCGTGCTAGGACCAGGCTGGGCGCAGGCCCATGACCCTTGGGAAGAGACGAACGTCTGGAATTGGGGGGTCCAGATTCAAACGGCCCATCGCGATGAACGTCTGTGCAGAGGTAAGGGGCAGGACCACTGGCCATCAAGGATAACGACGGACGTCTCCTGCGCAGGCCCATGATCGTCGGAGGAGATCCAGTCCACATGGAGAGAATCCACCAAGGTCAGGGGACGAACAGCTGAAGTTTCTTGAAGGTCACTTGGAGTGACCCAGCTCACTCCCGGGCGGACGGACGTCCCCATTATTTAGGCGGGAAACCTAGATTCTGGCGGGAAGTGCATTTAATGCAGAAGATTTGGTGGTTGGGACACAAGCGGTCCACAGGCCTCCACGTCAGCATAGCCACCTGCCCATTGGCGGGTATAAATAGAAGCATTTATTTCATTGTAAAGGGTTGGCAACTTTCTATTCTTAGCACTCTAGCTATAGTATTCTTATTCGCAGCACTTCTACTGCCTTGTAAGACGAACGGCCGACGGAGCCTTAGCAAAAAGTATTGTATTAGGGAGTTATTAAGAGATAATAATACCTAATCACTTACTTGCTACTTTATTGTTTCTTGACCCCTATCATCTGCTTGTTGGGCTAGTTTGTTCACACGCACTCCACTCGAAATCTTTGGGCTTACGTGTTGGGCCTGAAGGTTGAAGGAATAAACCTCAACACTGGCGCCGTCTGTGGGAACACTGAACTAAAAGTTTCCAAAAAACTCTCCCAAACAGCTACTAAATCTACCCACAGCAAGCACGATGACAAGAAACAATCGCCAACGTGACCTCTCCGAGCAGCTGTCCCGCGGACGAAGCGGCCGCGGGCAAACCACGGAACGCTCCGAGACGTTGGGAGCAACTGGGGGTGAGGGTGGCCTCACAAACCTCATCCCCCATGAGGCCAGGCATGACCCTCGACTCATGAGGGAGCTGGCGGAAACGATGCGCCGAATGGCGGACGAACAGGAGGCGAACGAAGAGGTGTACTCAGCTAACACCATCTGGACGCCCATATCACCCGTCCGCCGCATGCAGTCCCTGGATGAGACAGCGGAATCTGCCGAGCGCCGGACGCCCATCCACATGAGGTTGGGCCAGAATCCGTCTTCCCATGGAGCTGGGGGGCATACCAGCGCCAGCACCGCCCGCTATGGCTGGCAGGATGACCACCGGAGACGCACGCCGGATATTCCCTCCGAGCAGCAGGGCACCGCCATTACCCCCGCCGCCAGTAACATTGGACGACGTTTCCAAAGACACGGCGCCCATATCACTCGAAGGCAACCCGACGCGGTTGCCCCACGGAGGAACATTGCGCTCGAGGCCGCCCCTCCTGTGTCCCCCGGAAGGGCCGCACAGGAGGCCCGGCTAGAGGCAATGGAGCGGCGATTAGCCGAAATGGACAGACGGGCGGAGGCCACCCCAGCTACGCCGCGTTTCTCCCTCACTTCACCCTTCACCCCGAGGGTCATGAATGCGGAAATCCCGCGGGACTGCAGGCCCCCCCAGGGGATAGTATACAACGGGACCGGAGACCCTAAGGCTCACCTGATAAGCTTCCAGGGGAACCTCTCTATGCTGGGGGCATCTGATGAGGCCATCTGCCGGCTCTTCTTCAGCACCCTGAGGGGTCCGGCACAAGAATGGTTCGGGCAGCTGAGGCCCGGATCCATTGATAATTACGAACAGCTGTCCCAGCAGTTCATGGCACAATTCGCTGCCAGCACCACCCCCAAGAAGAGCTTCACATCGCTCACAAGTGTGAAGCAAGGGAAGGACGAACCTCTGGCCCAATTCCTGGTCAGATGGAGAGACGAAGTGCTCCAGGTGGATGACCTGGACGAGCGGCTGGGAGTGAACATGTTCACCAGCGCCCTGGCAACGGGGGACCTATACCGGGATCTTCGGAGGAATCCCAGCACCAGCTATACCGAGGTGCTGGCTCGGGCGCAGAGGTACGCCTCCATTGAGGAGGAGATCAGATTGCGGGACGGCGCGCCTGCCGCCCTCTCCCGGAAATTGGCGGATAGGCTCGGTCCCGGGGGCGGGCCATCCCCCCCGAACAAAAAGAAGAAGACGGACGGCGGCATGGTTCCGTGGAAGGCTCATCCGGAGGCCAGCCGCGTACGCCCGGAGGAGTACCACGTCCCTCTGGCTTACCCCGTCAGTCAGATTTTCGACGCCATAAAAAACAAGGGTATCCTAAGGGAGCCCCAAGACAAGAAGGCACTTATGGGTCAGGATGAGACCGCATATTGCGAATACCACCAGAGGGTCGGCCACCTCACCGACAACTGCAAACAGCTGAGAATGGCCATCGACGAGCTGATCCGGCAAGGCTACCTGGGCGAGTTCACCCATCTGTTAAAAAAGAATAGCCCGAGGCAGCCGAACCCGAGATCGCGGTCATGGCGCCGCGACGATCAGCGCGAGGCGGAACCAAAGGACGTAGACTATCGGAGTGCTGATAAACGTCCGGAGGGGTCCCTCGGCCCGAACGGCGGAAAGAAGAAGTTGGAGATCAAAGTGATCTTCGGGGGTGCTGAGACTGGGACACGCCTGCGGAACGGAAGAAGTTTGAGAGGTCCCTCTATGTGGGCTCCATATCAGCACCCCCCGCCAAAAAGAACAAGGTGGAGGCCATCACCTTTGGGCCGGCCGACCTGCCGATGTCACCGGCCCCCCACAGGGATGAGTCGGTGATCAGCATGGATGTCAACAATGCGATCGTCCGACGCGTCCTTGTTGATACGGGAAGCAGCGTGAACGTCCTCTACTGGGAGGCATTCGAGGGAATGAAATTGAGGAAGGATCAGCTGGTCCCCCTGCGCACCCCTCTTTCCGGCTTCACAGGGGACTGCATCGATGCGGAGGGCACCATCGGCCTCCCCGTGGAGATCGAGGATGGGCCTCACACTACCCGCATCCGGATGACGTTCGTCGTGGTCCGCCTAAAATGTGCTCACAACGCAATTTTGGGCAGGCCCGGCCTGGAGGATCTTGAGGCCATATGCTCCGTGCGGCACTCATGCATCAAATTCCCCACCGAGACAGGGGTGGGGGTTGCCCGCACGGATCCGCACATGGCCAGGGCCTGCTACACCAAGGCCATGGAGAGGTTCAGAGAGCGAGAAGCCCGGGTCAACAGCATCACTGAAAAAACCAGACAGGCTGATTTCGACGCTCGTCTGGAACCGGCTGCCCTGCTCGAGGAAGTGGAGCTGGATGACCCTTCGGACAGGAAGGTGTCCATCGGGGCTGACCTAGAGCCTGAGATCAAGGAGGGGGTCATAGCCATCCTCCGGAAATTTAAAATCCTATTTGCCAGAGGGCCGGAGGACATGCCTGGCATAGACCCCAACCTCATATGCCACAGACTCGCCGTACGGCCGGATGCCAAACCTATCTAACAGAAGAAGAGATACATGGCAGCCGAGCGGCGAGATTTCATCAAAAAGGAGGCTGCTACGCTCCTCAACATCAAGCACATTCGTCCGGTCATCCACGTGGAGTGGTTGGCCAATGTGGTATTAGCCCCAAAAGGCGACACATGGCGGATGTGCGTCGATTACTCGGACCTCAACAAGGCCTGCCCGATGGATCCGTATCCAGTGCCGAGGATCGACTTGCTCGTAGATGAAACGGCGGGCTGCGAGCTGCTCAGCTTCATGGACGCATTCAGAGGTTACCATCAGGTGTTCATGCACCCGGATGACGCAGAAAAAACAGCATTCGTCACGGCGGACGGCGTGTACTGTTATGTGGTCATGCCGTTCGGCCTGAGGAATGCCATGGCCACTTTCCAGAGAATGATCGGGATGTTGTTCAAAGACGTACTAGGGAAAACCATGGAGGCTTACGTGGACGACATCCTGATCAAGAGCAAGAAGAAGGAGGACCACGTCCGGGACATGGAGAGGATCTTCACCATCATGGAAGGGGCTAGCATGAGGTTAAACCCAAAGAAGTGTGCTTTTGCCGTCAAGGGCGGCAAGTTCCTCGGCTACATGATGAGTGAGCGGGGAATCGAGCCTAACCCAGAGAAGGTAAGGGCAATAGTTGACATGGAGGCCCCAAAGAGTCTGAAGGACGTGCAGCGCCTCACCGGGAGATTGGCAGCCCTGAGCCGATTCATGTCAAAGCTGGCAGATAAGGCAATTCCCTTCTTTCAGATCATGAAGAAGGCCAATCCCTTTGAGTGGACACCAGAGTGCCAGACTGCCTTCGAAGATTTCAAGATATACCTCTCTTCTCCGCTCGTCCTCACTAAGGCGGACCCCGGGGAGCAGCTATACATGTACTTGGCGGTGGCAGACTTGGCTGTGAGTGCTGTGCTACTCAAGGAGGCAGAGGGCGTTCAGCGACCGATCTACTTCGTGAGCAAAGCGCTGAACGGTCCGGAGACCAGATACACACTGATGGAAAAGACGATCCTCGCCTTGATAGCATCCGTCAAACGCCTGGCACCGTACTTCCAGGCACACCCCGTAATTGTATACACGACACAGCCTCTTGCCACGATCCTCCGGAACCCCATGGCCAGCGGGAGGATAACCAAATGGTCCCTGATGATCGGCCAATACAACATTGAGTTCAAACCAAGGCCGACGATCAAGGGACAGGCGCTGGCAGACTTCATTGCCGAATGCACTGGGCGCACCGAGGACGATCCCCAAGGCGACAATGATTTCAACAACTGGTGGGAAATGTACACCGATGGGGCCTCAAGTGCAAAAGGTTGTGGCGGAGGAGCAGTGATCACCTCACCTGAGGGCTTCAAGGCCTACTACTCCATGAAATTTGGATTCAAAGTCACCAATAACGAGGCTGAGTACGAGGCACTGATTGCGGGACTGAAATGTGCAAAGGCACTCGGCGCAGCTCGTCTCAAGGTGAAAATGGACAGTCAACTGGTGGTAACCCAGATGAATGGGACGGCCGAGACCAGGGAAGAGAGGATGAAGATCTACAAGGAGCTCGCAGAGGAACAAACCGCGCAGTTCGAACAGGTGATAATTGAGCAGGTATCGCGGGTGGAGAACGCCGAGGCTGATATATTATCCAAGCTAGGCAATCCCCCAAGCGATGACCCCACAACGAGCATCCCCCGGCACATTAGGGGCTTCGTCAGGCAAGAGACACTCCCAACACCGGCGACGGACGTCATCCGGGTAGAAACCATCTCCATCGCCGAACCTAATTGGTCGAAGGAAATCGCAGACTACCTCAAGGATGGGGCGCTCCCCGAGCCGGAGGACGATGGCAGCTCCGGACGGGCAGCATGGATAAAGAGGAGGGCCCCCAACTTCGAACTCATTGATGGACAACTCTACAAGAAGACGTTCGGAGGGCCATACTTGAGGTGCCTCCCACCGAGCTTGGCAGCGGCCGTCGTTGAAGAGATACACGAAGGCATCTGTTCCAGTCACCAGGGCCCTCGTACTTTGGCTCGGAAGATCATCTTGCAAGGGTATTACTGGCCGACCATCCAGCAGGACTGCTTCAACCACACTCGGAAGTGTGCAGTATGTCAGCAATATGCTCCCGTCCCCGGGCGGCCGGCGAGCTTCTACACTCCGATGACGATTGCACTACCCTTCGCCAGGTGGGGCATAGATCTACTGGGCCCTCTCCCGACGACGACCGGCGGAAGGAAGTTTGTCATTGTGGCGATTGACTACTTTACAAAGTGGGTAGAAGCCGAGCCCCTGGCCTCCATCACCGAATATCAATGTCAGAAGTTCCTCTGGCAGAATGTTATACGCCGCTTCGGGATTCCAGAGCAGGTCATCACCGACAATGGCCGGCAGTTCGTCGGCAGAGGATTTGAGGCATACCTGGCAAAGTGGGGCATCAGGCACTCTAAGGCCTCGGTGGCCTACCCACAGGCCAACGGCCAGGTGGAAAACATGAACCGGACCATCATGGATGGGATTAAAAAGAAATTGGAAGATTACACGTCCACCTGGCCGGAGCAGCTCAACTACGTACTCTGGACGTACAGAACAACCCCAAGGACGGCAACCGGCGAGACACCCTTTGCGTTGGCATACGGATTCCAGGCCAAGGTGCCAACAGAGGTGCTAGTGCCCACACATCGCACAAAGCATTTCCAGCCGGAGGACAACGAGGCAAACCTACGAGCGGAGCTCCATTTCATCGAGGAACGAAGAGACCTAGCAGCTCGTCGCATGGAGGAATATCACCGAGCCACCCAAAGATACTTCAACAAGGCGGTGAAGATCCGCGAAATTGAAGCTGGGGACCTCGTACTCAGGAAGAGGGAGAAGAGCAGGCCGCTCGAAGGAGGCAAGATGGCCAAAAACTGGGAGGGGCCGTACAGGGTCATGAGAAGATACAACCAGGGGACGTTCCTTCTCCACACATTGGAAGGGAACCACGCTGGGATTTGGAATGTCGAACACTTGAAGAAGTTCTACCAATAATTAGAGATAGATCGTTGTAATATTTTGGTCGAAGTACCATGTAACACCACCAATCGTCGTCTCTATATTAAAAGGATTATTTCTGTTCTTCACTTCCTACAGAGAGATTAAAAGCCGAAGTGCTGATTGGAACGATTTCCTCCTCAAAAAAAAAAAAAAAAAAGGAGAAGGGGAGAGAGAAGCTCCTAGGAGAGAGGGAGTCTTGACGAGGTATGCCTGATCTTCCTTCACCGCGTGACGAACGTCTCCCGACGCGGAGGTTAGTAGGAACGTGGGGGAGGCTGGACGTACCAAAGGGAACCTCGGCAGGATAAACCAGTTCCTCCCATGACCCGTAGATCGATGAACACCTTCTGCCGAAGCGGAAGGTTAGTAGGGCCACGGGTATGGGGCGACGAAGCAGGGAATCCCGACGTGGATAAACCAGTGACCTCCTTGCGATCGTTGGATGACCGAACGTCTTCTTCGAAGTAAGAAGATTAGTAGGACCACGACAAGGACGAACGAAGCTTAGTTCCTCCCCCTGATAAGCGCATGACGAAAGCCTTCTGCGAAGCCAGAAGACTAGTAGTTCGCGGCTGGGGACGAACGGATATAGGGAATCCCGACGTGGATAAACCTGTTTTTTCTCAAGGCCGGGATGGCGAACGTCTCCTACGAAACCAGGAGACAAGTACCCACGAAGCTAGAGAAGGGCAAAGACTGATAAAAAGACTCCAAAAAAAAAAAAAAAAAAAAGATAAGAGAGAGAGATAGAGACATGGAGCAAATAATGATTTTTATTCTTCGGTACTGATGACCGGAAGGTACAATACAACAGGTACAATGTATACAATGTACAAAACTATGAGCGGAGAATCAACTTTGGTCAGCATCCGGAGTTGGGGCCGTAAAGGGGACCTGCTTGGTTTTTTCTCTGGCCTCAGCCTCTTCACGCTCCTTACGTTCCTTCAACAGCTCTAGGGCCCCCTTATGGGCGTCTACCATCAAGGAATCAAACCCAGCGGCTGCAGGATCAAAGGGGGCTCCAAAGTGACGCTCAAAGGCCGGGAGATTCTCTGCCACAAGGCCGACCATACCCTTGAGATAAGTGTCGTCGGCAAGATCATCAAGGAAGCGCTCCCCAGTGGGGGTGGCCTGAAGCAGCTTGATACCATCTAGGTAAGGGTCCGGGCAGGTGGCCAAGAACTCGCCGACGAACCTCGGAAGGAATTTTCTGGCCATAGTCTGGATGGCACCGGTGTAGGCCTTGGACTTCTGGAACTCAATGGAACCAGATTCCTTGATCTTCGAAACATCGGCCTCATAGATGGGGACGTGATTATCTACACCCGTACGGCGGATTTCCACCTTTGCCTTTTCCACGGCCCACAGCCGGCTGCGAAGGTCCACAAGCTCGGCCTCCTGCTTCCGAAGGAGTTCTTTCTGGGAAATGCTCTCCTGGACGAGCCTGTCATAGGCATCAGCCTTTTCTTGAAGTGTTCCGGCCCTGCCTTTGGCGTTCCTCAAAAGGGCATCACACTCAGCCCGCACCCGGGCCATTTCCTTGCCTTGATGCTCGAAGGCCATCCGAGCCCTGTGGAAATACAGCCCGGCCTTGTCAAGGGTGCTCTGCCCACACTCCAGGAGATCCTCCGGAGCCTCTTGGGCGGCGAAATCTTGGGGGACCTTGAGGTTGAGGCCGCACCAGATTGAAGACGCGGTCTGGCCGAAGAGCATCATCGACTCCTTACGAGGGCCAACCCCCGAGAATTCGATAAGGCCAAGGGACGACCCGTTAGTTTCTGGAGGCGAAGGGGGACGAGCATCGTCAGAACCCTTGGTAGCAGGGACACCTTCGTCCCGAAGTCGACGGACCTCAGAGCTGGCCGGAGGGGAGACAGGGGGCTTGTTCCGGGAGGGGGGCCTCCGCTTCAAGGGACTTCCCGGTTCACCGTCGGAATCATCAGCCACTATGATGGCTTTGGAGGCAGTACCATCGATGCGGAGCCTCTTTGAAGCCCCGGCCTCCGATGCATCGTCTGACCGTCTCCTGCTCGCCCGAGACTCATCCTTGGGGACGAGCGGTTTCCTGTCCCTATCCTCATTTTTCTTGTCGCGGCCGTGGGCATGCGAAGTAATATTAGTACGCCCCATGGATGATATAGTCGGGAAAACTCCTGCAGGAAGAAAATCAAGACGTTCAGAACCATAACAACTAGAAGATGACAGGACAATGCAAGTACAAATGGACGCACCTAATCCGGCCCGGGCCTTAAAAGGCTCGGCCACCAGCGACCGGAGGTTCTGAACGCCAAGACCAGCTATGCGCTTGGCATAGCCGAGCTCCTCATCCGTCATGGGCGGCGGGATGGACTTCACCGGGTAGGCGTTCCACCTATCGGAGAATGGCATCGGGGAGCCCACTTCGGCAAGGAAGAACCGCTCCTCCCAGCCGTCCGGATTCCCGGCGTTGTTTGAAAACAGGACCATGGACGGACTCGCGATCAGGGTCAAGTACCCCGTACGTCCAAAGGGAGATAACCGGAAGAAGTGTTGCAGCAGGTCCACGGTGGGGGTCACATCAACGCTGTGACATCTAATTATAAAACCCGCGATGATCCTATAAGCAGCGGGGACGAACTGAGCAGGTGTCACCCGGAGGCCCCTAAAAAGCTCTAAGTGGAAGCTATGGAGGGGAAACAGGAGGCCGGCTATGACAGAGTCCAAGTGGACCACCACATAGCCGGGCAGATGGCGCATTGGGTTGCGCAAAATCCGATCGTCGTAACCCCTTGGGGGAAGGAACCATTGGCTTATCAACCGACGGTCGGCGTTCAAGAGATGCTGGCGCTGACGACGAACGCCGGAGAAATTCAGGTGATGACGGGGGGGCCATGGTGGCATACCCCGCTCATAGAACTCTAGGTCATCACCAGAGGAGCACCCATCGTCGAACCTATCAACGGTTTGGGACCCTGATATGGACAAAGACATGGCGACGTTCGGTACCTACGGGTGCTGGAGCCGGAAGGGGGTACCAAAGAAAGCTAGAGAGAGGAAGTGATTGTGCAGCACAAGAGCTAGAGATGAAGCAAATGGAGGATTCGCAAGGCCTTGGGTACTTATAGGCAGCACCGCGGGGTTGCGCCAATCGCGGCGGGACACGTGGCATCCGGGTACCGGTACCTACCGCGGTATTAAAGGCTCCTCGATGTTACCACCTCACAGTCACTACGAAGGAATCTGGTTTGATGCCACGAACGTCCCCCGAAGGGGCAAACAGAGAGCGTGCCTACTGGCCAAATTCACGGGAAGACGTGCGTACGTGTTCATGAGTCCCATGTTCGCATCAGACGCACATAAGAGATCACGCTATTCCGAAAACGGCGAACTCCTCCATCAAGGCATTGTTCGGGGAAGCGCATTCATATCTCCACGCCTGGTCGAATAGACGAACGTCGCCCCCGCCAAGTTTAAGTTGAGCACGCACTACACGAACAGCCACGGGATGAGCGTCTTCGCCGTTTCTGATCCGGGAGATTACGGCCACAGCCGTACGTCTTGGGGAGTGGTTTACATATGTGGTGTATTCCCAGGCATACGTTCGTATCCCGATAGATCGAGAAACAGGAACGAGGTATGGACGTGAACGTCCCCACGAACTTGGGCCATACCCCATGAGAGCAAAATAGTATTGACAATGAAAGAAAACAGGAAGAGTTCATGAACGTAGGGACAATAATAGAGCAAAAGGGTTGTGTATTCCTCGGCTCTACTGGCCGGATAAGTACAGAATCAAAAAGGAAACTACGAGCTACATTACACAAAATTTGGAGAAACAGGCCGGGACCCCCCAGGGATGGTTTCTTCTTCTTCCTCGGGCTCGGGCTCGGGGGACGGGGGCTCCGGGACCTCCCCTCGGGCTCTGGCCTCCTCCCGCCGGGCGTCCCTTTTCAACTTGCCCACCACTCGGATCAGCTCCGGATCTGAGGCATGCTCGGCCAGATCAAAATTGGGCCCCTGAAGAGCGGCGAAGACCGGCAACGTGGCCTTTACCCCCCTCGTTGTAGCCGATGACGAAGGAGCTATCCCCAACATCATATAAAAACTTCTCGGCCAGGGGCGCACTCTCCAGGATTCGGACCCCGAATTTGAGGCGGTCCTTTGGCGCCTGTTTCTGCAGCTCGGCGGCGAATACATCACCAAAGGCGCCCCCAAGGTACTTCTGGGCGGCAATCATGAAGGCCCCGGAGTTGTGGTACCCAGAATCGTCGACGAGCCATTCAGGGGCCTCGTCTTTGGGGGCAGGGAGAGCTGGGACGAGCTTGAACCCGGCCTTCTCCAGAACCGCGAGCTTCGCGGTGGACTCGCGGGCTACCCTCAGGGCGGCCTGCAGTTCTTTGTCCTTGGCCGCCAGCTCTTTCTCCTGGAGACGAGCGGCCTCTCTCGCCTTCTTCAAGGCCGCATCTGCCTTATTTTTGGCCTGAAGGGCATCGGCATCCCGGGCAGCCTCAGCCTGCAGGGTAGAGAGCCCAACCTATAAAAGAGATACAGAGGATGAGACTTCAAATCAACGGAATATGGAAATCTACCGTTCGTTCAGGGGCAAGTCTCACCTGAAGAGCGGCGGCCAGAACCGCGTTGGAGGCCTCTGAAGACGTCCGGGGAGGCATTTCCATGCCAACCAGAGAAGCAATTTCCTGCCAGAGGTCATGGGCCGGACGCCCAAGGGAAGGGAGGATCAACCCTTGCTCTTCAGGGGCCGAAGAGGAAGCCCCCCGAGGCCTCTTGGACTTCTTGTCCTGCGCCTTCTCCCCTTCATGCGGACGGACGGCCTGCAGGGGCGCCACGACCTCGGGAACGACAGGATTGAGGACGGGGGCCTGGGACCCCTGTGCCATCACCGTGGCAATAAGGTGCTGTTCCGCCTCCACCGTGCGACGATCGGCCTGGGAGGCGGAAGAATTAGAGTCTGCTGCTTGGGCGGCCTTGGCCTTGGCAAGGGCAGCATCGGCCGCGGCACCCTTCCCCTTCCGATTCTTGAGGAGCTTCTCGTGATTCATCTGCTCCTGGGTTGGGGGAAGACCTGAAAGAAACAAAGGAAATGGGTTAGATGGACGAGCGTCAGGAAGAACTCACCTCGGAGGAGAGGACCGCCCAATACCCCGAGACGAGCGTAGAAGGGGAAATGTCCAAGAGCATGGGCGGTACCTATTCCTGCCGCGGCGAGCGCCTCGAAAGTTAAGAAGTCATCTAAGGGCCGGATGCCGCCCGTCGTGATCTTTCTAATGTCCTCCTCCAGGTCGTTGGTCAGCTCCGGAGATCCTATCTTGGGCGGATAGCCGTTCCAACGCAACGGCAGACGAGCATCCGCGTACCGCACGAAGAAGAACCGATTCTTCCAGTCATGGATGGAACTCGGTGCCCCGCTGAACAGCCTCCGTTTCGGACGAGCTGCAACGCTCAGGAAACCGTCAGAATTTTGGGGGGTGAGCCGGTAGAAGTAATGGAACAAGTCCAAAGTGGCGGTGACCCCATTGTCCTTGCAGCGGACTAGGAAGGCGGAGACGAACCGATAGGAGTTCGGCATGAGTTGTGCGGGGGCTATCTGGTAACAACAGAAGAATTCCACGAGGAACGGATGAAGAGGGAAGCGCAGCCCAGCCTCGATGGAGTCCAGAAGCACCATAACCATCCCTGGACGTCTCCTCATCACGTGGGTTGCACCACGCAGGCTGTATACGGACGGAGGGGGGAAGAACACCTTCAGTTTGTTGAGGGCCACCTGCGAGAAGATCTGCTCATGGCACAGGACATTCTTGATCGGGCACAGATGCCTCTCCACATCTATCTTCAGCCCAAGTTCGAATACTTCGATGTCGGAGCCGTCCTGAGCCTCAACCCCAGAGTCATACCCATCTGGACGCTCGTCCTCACCAGCGGACTCCTGTTCCCCGGCATCAGCCACGGGGTCCACTACATCAAGGGCCATATCCCCTTCTTCTCCCAAATCAGCACCTTCTTCACCAGAGACCATCACAGTAATCATGTCTTGGGCCTCCCCGGCCTGAACAGTTCCCACGGTAGAGGCTGAGCCAGAACTCCCGGAGGTGCTAGTTTCACCCGAAGAGCGTGAACCGGAGTCGGAGGAAGAGCCCGAGGGGGAACCCGACGAACCCGAACCAGAACTCGACGAGATCTCCATCGAAACCATCTCGGCGAGAATTCAAGACAAAGAAAAGAAGCAGAGGATGGAAATTACCTTAGAAAAGGGTTAGCCGAGCTTGAAAGCGGGGGAAGACTTGAAGAGCTGCGGGAACGCGAGAGCAGGAGAGCAGAAATTGGGAACCCTAATTTAGAGGGAGAACCCGGCATTTATAGGAGAGACACCGATGGGGGGACCAACGAGGGACGGACACGTGGCAAGGAGCGTATTCCGGCTCACGCGCTGTGCGTGAGACGAAAGCGTAATGATGGCATTTCCTCGGAAAATGCACCGCCGCTACAGCAGCCGTCACCTCGTTTCCTGAACCGTCGACAGCTGTTAAGCACCTTGACCACGAGCGTACGCTTCCGCCAGATGCAATAAACACAAGTATCAAGACACGAACGTCCATTTCGGGGCACCTATACTTCCTTATGTCCTGCGCATGCTCAGAACATCAGAAGTGGGGGACTTGTGTTGGGATAATGGCCCAGGCCGAGGTCCGGCCCATTAACCCCTTCTTTCTATCGGACGCACGTCGTGCTAGGACCAGGCTGGGCGCAGGCCCATGACCCTTGGGAAGAGACGAACGTCTGGAATTGGGGGGTCCAGATTCAAACGGCCCATCGCGACGAACGTCTGTGCAGAGGTAAGGGGCAGGACCACTGGCCATCAAGGATAACGACGGACGTCTCCTGGGCAGGCCCATGATCGTCGGAGGAGATCCAGTCCACATGGAGAGAATCCACCAAGGTCAGGGGACGAACAGCTGAAGTTTCTTGAAGGTCACTTGGAGTGACCCAGCTCACTCCCGGGCGGACGGACGTCCCCATTATTTAGGCGGGAAACCTAGATTCTGGCGGGAAGTGCATTTAATGCAGAAGATTTGGTGGTTGGGACACAAGCGGTCCACAGGCCTCCACGTCAGCATAGCCACCTGCCCATTGGCGGGTATAAATAGAAGCATTTATTTCATTGTAAAGGGTTGGCAACTTTCTATTCTTAGCACTCTAGCTATAGTATTCTTATTCGCAGCACTTCTACTGCCTTGTAAGACGAACGGCCGACGGAGCCTTAGCAAAAAGTATTGTATTAGGGAGTTATTAAGAGATAATAATACCTAATCACTTACTTGCTACTTTATTGTTTCTTGACCCCTATCATCTGCTTGTTGGGCTAGTTTGTTCACACGCACTCCACTCGAAATCTTTGGGCTTACGTGTTGGGCCTGAAGGTTGAAGGAATAAACCTCAACAGTATGTAAATATATACTTCGTATAATGGATTCAAAGTATCTATGTTAGTATGTATAAGAAAGTGATGAAACATGCATGACGCAAATGATGAAACACGCATGACGCAAAGTTATCTAGATCATATCTATGTAAATATATATAATGGATTCAAAGTATCATGAAGCAAAACGCATGACCATCGTGAAGGACAGAAGCAATGCGCAGGAGAAACACGGTAGGAAAGAAACACGTTTGGAAAGAATAATGGCGGAAAACAGTTATGGAAGGAATAATGATGCGCACGAAATTGTAGGAATCGGTAGAATTGGAAGTGACGTGAATAACCTTAATGATATTTAATCATACGTTCAAATTAGAACTTGATCCAATGGCTCACATCTATTCTTTTTTCCTCTCCTAAGATTAAGTTCTCACATGAACCTAAATCTATATACATATATATATATATACAGGGGCGGAGCCAGGAGGTGAGGATAGGGGGGGGGGGGGGGGGGCAAAATGCTACTACATAATTTTTTTTTGAAAGGATGCTACTCCAGAATATACTCCTTCTCTTTAAGTTTATTATTACCTCAATTTTTCTTATAATTATTTTATATTAGACACTTTAAAACTAATATCTCCAATACTGCTCCATAATATATTATCATAATTTAGTATAGTATAACTACTTCTCCAAAGTATAGTATTATAGATTTAATATTTTCCAAATAACTACTCCTAAAAAATATAGTGCTTTTATAGATATGATATTTCAATGAAGTATTGAAAAATTGTAAGTGTAGTATAAACTATAAACATATATATATATATATATATATATATATATATATATATATATATATATATATATATATATTGAACTACTTCACTATTATAGAAACACAAAATTGGGAGGGAGGGGGGGGCAAAAAACAATTACAAGCCAAATAACTAAAAAAATCAAAATCATGGGAGGGGCAATGGCCCCCCTTGGTTTACACATAGCTCCGTCCCTATATATATATATATATATATATATATATATATATATATATATATATATATATATATATATATATCATTATATCCTCAAAATATTGTTGCCAAAGAATTAGGTCGGTCGGAATCGGAAGACTCTTCCCATTTTTAATTTATTAACAGCTTCCCTAATTGGATGTGCAAAAAGAGAAGCCCGCAGCACCCAATTCTTTCGTCGAAGAACTTGCATCATATACATGGAAGGTTTTTTGGGATAGGAAAGAGAAGTGAAGAGACTAAGATGTGATAGATTAAACGAGATAGGACAGGGATAAGGCCATGAGGGTATTTTGGGTTGTGCAGACATTATAATTATACTTGATATTTGATTTATTTACAAATAGCCATAGAAGTAATTAGAAGCAACCAAATATCAACTTCTAACTTTTTTACTTTAAACTATTTTTTAAAGTAAAAGTTGGTGTTTGAAAACACTGATTATAACATTTTTTTAAGTCAAAAAACGCTTATTTTAGGGAGTGTTTGCTAAAGATTAAATAAAATGCTTTTCAGTTTTTGGCTTAAAAAAATTTGAAATTAGTGTTTACAAATAACAATTTCTGCTTAAATTAATCACTTAAAAGCTAAATGATGGAAGCAGGTAGAAGGGTGTTTTAAACTGCTTTTCACTTTTTCTATGATACAAAAAACACTTGTTTTATCAAACACTACCAACTTTTATCTTTTCAGAACCACTTTTTCTCAAACATTACCAACTTTTATTATTAAGTACTTTCTCCAAAATCACTTTAAAAACATCATTTTTTAAGTAGAAGCAATCACAAACACTCCCTTAATCTTTAGAAAACACTCCCTTAGCATCAAGGCTATTCTGTTTTAGCTTACGAGTCTATAATTGAGCATCATTATCTCTATTATATATCTTCCAATTTACTTTTTCTTTCTTATTAGTTCTTTTATAAAAGTTTCTTAAGTTATTTTTCAATATGTGAATCTAACTTCATATTTTACTTTTAAAATATGAATTGATATGAAAATCTCTCTATTGAACATTGAAACTCTACAATGAGTGTACAATATTTCAAAACCTCATTTAAGCCTCAAAACATCGTCATTGAGTATTGTGCTCTCTACTACTGAACATCGAGATTTATGCATTGAGAATTGAAACTTCACAATTGAGTATATAAAATTTTAAAGCTTCATTTAAGCATTAAAATATTTTCATTGAGTATCGTGTTTTGTAATATATTGAGAATCGAGACTATGTGTATTGAACATTGGAACTCCGCAATTGAGTATCTGATCATTCTTCTTATGTCTTTTAATTTACTTTCTTGTTTTTAGCTTTTCTGTTTTGTTCAATTTTCTCAAATTATACTTCCTCCGTTCTTAAATAAATGTAACAGTTTACATTTCACATTTGTCGAGACACAACTTTGACCATTAATATATTTAATTCTGTATTAGTAAAAAAATTAACAAAATTAGATTTTAAAAATTTACAATGAGACAAATTTAACAATATTTTTTTCATAAAAAAATATTAATACATTAATAAATAAAACGTAGTCAAAGTAGAACATGTGAATAGTGTAAAAATCAACATGTTGCATTTATTTAAGAACGGAGGTGGTATTTTGAATAACCTCCTATGAATTACAATATGTAAATCTAGTGTAATATTATACTTTTGAAATATGCATTGATATGACATTTTAAAATAAACATAACACCAATAACCAATGAGGATACATAACTTACAAACTAGCATAAAAAAATTCAAAAGCTTATTTGCATTCTCTAATGTTCTCAAATGTTCATTTGTGTGTGCTCATTTCTTTTAAGCATTATACTCTTTGAGTATAAGATAAACTCTTTTCTATAATATGCACATGTAGTGAATTCACTATCAACAATTTTCTAAGGTATCATTATATATAACAATGAGAAATACAAGAATGGTATTTAAAATGAACACAATGAGAAATAACAAGAATGGTATTTAAAAATAATTTATAATTTGTCGTTCTTGAAATCAATAAAATGAAACAAAAAAAGTGTTCCATTTGAAAAACAATGAACACATGAAATAAAATCATGATTCATGAGAGTCAAATACTTTGAATCGACAAACTATCCATAATAACATCATTGTCATATGTTGAGACCTTAACCAGGCCCATACCAGATTCCTAGATAGAGTACATTTAAGAAAAGCAATGGACTTGAGGGCAAAATCAGAGATAGTCCATTAGTCCCTTATCAAAAAGTGTTCTGATTGAAAAAAACAGTCAAAACAAAAACTTCAGTATTCTTCCACTCAGAACTTGAAAATTTCAAAACAGTTAAAGAAAATTACCTTTTCGACATTTAATTTATTCCAGTCCTTCACCAGGTATCTATCTCATTTTTCATTCGGTCTGAAATCTTAACACCATACTCCAATGTAAATCGCTTGAAAGGAGGCAATTTGGAGCGAACGATGAATGGGGATTACTTGGAAGATTGAATCTATAGATACATAGAACTTGAAAAACAAGATTTAAGGAGAAATAATATAAATCCTCTAAACTTTGAATGGGCTTGAGATTGATATCTCAAACTTGCATATGAAATAAGTATACTCAACTCTATATGAAGTATGATATTACTACTTTTATTTGGGTTTACATTAGTATGACTACAACTAAGAAACACGTACGCCAGATTTTTAGTAATGCAGCGAAATTACCTATGTGCCCCAACACGGTTATGGAAACGGCCAAAATGCAGGAATTCCGGTGTATTCATTAGCGAATAAACAAGTAAAGTATGAAAGGTGTATTCATAACGTTCTGGAGAGAGAGGCAAATCATTCGTAGGCCGAAGCAATACACCACAAGGCGAGGGGCAATTCTTTGAGATTGCATTGCCAAGGTGAAGAAGAGTCAGATTTTGCAGGTTTGGTACTCTGATTATTAATTACTTGAGCATGAATATGATGTTCTTTGGTTAACCATTGATGTTATTCCTTTAATTAAGATTATTGAAATGAATTTAAAGCACGAGTTGTGATTCACGATCATGAATTTAAGAACGTGATTTGTTAGTAATGGCGTCCTGGGTAATGAATCAAAAAAGATGAATGTAATTTGGTAGAGTGGAATTTGGTCGTGATTGTGTAGTAATTATTCGTCTGGTACTACCAGTAATTAAGTTTAGAGTTCTGGGAGTTAATTATGTATTGTTGGTAATGATCCTGACATGATCATGAAACTGTATTAATGATTTCCTACGTGACTTATTAGTCATGTATGTGGTAATGATTTGGTTCATGACATGATACCGTAGACTTAGTAGTAATTAATGAAGCGAACTGATTGTTTGTGGTGTGGTAGAGATGCATTGGTCATGATACTGTAGTAGTGATTTGGTTTTAGTTTTATCTATTACGTTGGAAAGTCCAAATGCAGTCATGAATTGGGGGTATAGAAGATGATTTGTAGTACATCAAATGATAGTCATGCAGTTGGTGTCATTAATCGTGAATGTGTAAGATGTGTGATAGACATTCTGCGGTAAGGTGACGGTAGTAATGATTGAATTATATAACGGAGGCGAACAAATCACATTGTGACGCTTGTTTAGTAAAGTGATGAATGGAGGATCAAGTAATTGAGGTTGACTAATGAATACATAATGTGTGTTCGGCGTACCATTTGTGACTGTAAGTAATTGATTTGTAAGAGATACTATATTGCGATAGTAGTAATGTTTTCAATGTGCAAGTAATTGTTCGGTGCATCTTGTCATCCAATACAATTTTTTTAAGTTTAGATACTATGAGCAATAGTCATTAAAAAAAGGTAACTAACAAAAGATTTTCCTAGTTATTATCAATTGACAAATTTTTTTTTGCAACAACATGGAACCATTGTTAGTGACAGTGTTGGTAGGGGACGGTTGGGATGAAAAAAAGGTATTCCTAACAAAATCCACACATGACACATGGTATGGTCCTTAATCCTGCGACAACGTATGAAGAACTTGTGGCTAATGTGCGAAAGTACTCAATCTTGACCTCAAATAACGTTGAATCCATGAATTCTATGGATCGATTAGCACGAGAGTATCCCATCGCTACTCTTATAGAGTATATGAGAGATAAGTTTCATATGGGTAAATTTCTATGCAGGTGAAACCAAGTACAAGTTTCAGCGCAGAAGTGATTAACTTGTCATGTAAGACATTTTTAGTGAATCTTGAGGAAAGGAGATGCAGTTGCCAAGAATTTCAGTTAGAAGATTTTGTGTGTCCATGCGGTTGATCTTGTAGGACACCTGAATGGGCTATCATGTTATGAGTTATGACTATGTGTCAGCTTATTACAAGACAAGCGCATGGCGTGGGCATATCCAGGAATTATTAATTCATCCTATTGGGTCATATACAGATGATGAACTGCTCGAGGAGTATAGGAGGTGAGAGGTTAAACCTCCTCTATGCAAAACAAGAACCGCCGGGAGGCCGAAGTCAAAGAGAATTCGTTCTATTGGTGAATTTGGATCAAGACAAAAATGCACAAGATGCAAGCACCATGACCATAACCAAAAGACTTGTAATAACCCGATACCGCTATCAATGATGTGAGATTGTGATGCTACATGTTTGATTATTTTATTTGTTTTTTATTCAAGCAAACATGCTGTCACGAGGCTGAGGATTTCAGATTTTATTTATAATTTATTTATAATCTTGAACTATGATATCGTTTTATGATACAACGTACACTTGAATTGTGATTTCTGACTTGTTTGACGTTGAAAGTTAATGTTTCACGTCATACAAGTTGTTTAATTAATATAGTGCGATGACATTTTACTTATGCTCAAGTATGGTTGTTACTCATTATCCGTTAATTGTGTTATTTTTCGTTTTACCATTGTCTTGTTAGAATGACTGCGGCGGGATGTTTATTTCTATATATTGGTGCATCTTTTCCAGAGAGATGAAAAAAATAAAAATCTCAATGAAGTTTTGATGAGTATTGATATATATTTTATAGTACAAGACTTAGAACAATAGTAAGCAATATACATAGTGAGCATTCAGATATCACAAGTCAGTGCTATATTTCAGAAATCTTGTTACATTAAGTAGTAACAATTGGAGTTGAGTGCAAAACATAGAGTTTGAAGGAATGATGTACACTTGAATTGCACTGATTAGCGTAAAAAATAATTGACTTAGCAAAAGATATTAAAAGTTGTAGTAATTTCCAATGAAATGAAAGAGCATCCAACAAAATATCAAAGTTGAAGGGGCACAATAGTGCAACTAAACTAACAGGAAACAATGCGGGATCATTTAAAACTAACAGGAAACAAAGCTTTGGCCTAGATAACTGTTTGTCCCCAAAACATTGTCCACCTCTAAGTACCATTACATGTTCACAAGCACATTCAAATCCAGTTAAATAAAGTGAGAAACGGTTTCCATACAAAATACAAATTATTTGAAGTGAAAACTTGAAAATGTTTATTTATGTACACATACAATTAAATATAGTTTGAGAGAACATCCTCATTCTCTTGAAAAAACTAACTGCCAATTGTCAATAATGGCAAAAACAAGTATATACTCTATATTTTTTTAAACAAATCTGGGAGGCACGGGGCGGTAGGCGAAAATAAAACACAACAATTTGTATAATCAGGAGGAAGCAAAAATATTTCCTCCTTTTGGTAGAAAGAAAACCAACAGAAGTAACACAAACTACACAAACTCTAGTACGAATGAAGGCATCATATCAAGTGGCACAAATCTTTTTTGCGATCCATTTCCGTTTAGCACTTTCAATTGCCTCCTCCCTCATCCGCATAAGTTCTCGACAGCATTGATGATAATGCATGTCAATGGCATCAATCTCCATCTTTAGATCATAACATTGTTCTTTACCATCATCCATGTCAGCTACAGAGAGCGAGGAAACACACACACCATTCATATCATTAGATATGGCATCCCATGACCCAGTTGAGGAGATCGATGTTAAGTATTTTTTATGCTCACTAAGTGTGGTTGATACTCCATCATCATATAAAGAAGATAACTTCACCTTGAATAACTCTTCAATATTGTTAATATTATTCCCTCCTTCTGACGGTGCATGAGAAAAGATACGCTGCTGCTCAGTAGATTCTTGGCCAGTTCCTGATGAGGGTTTCCAACTTGGTACAATTTTTGAAGCTAAGCAATCAATCATATCGGCTATTAAGGCCACATCTTCATTTGGCAACTCAAGTTGTTCAACCATCTCCTCAACAATTGAGACAGTAGTGTCGTGATCAAGGTAAAACATGAAATGGATATTCCTCACTTTACCTGTTCAAAAGAATACATGCAAAATGTAAAGTTATTTTAAGTGCCCGCTTGTAAGTCATTTTCCCGTTTTTTTTGTTTTTGTTTTTTTTAATCAATCAAAACACTAAATTAAAGGGCACTCTTGGACACAAAAGGGCAATTAAAGGGTATGGATCGATATTATTGTTGTTCCATAACAATGGGCAACGCACCTCCAAAAATGATCTCCACTATTCCATTACCAAAATGCTTACAACTTAGAAGAGTTTAAGAGCTTACAACTTGAAAATCACCAAGAACATCATCCCCACAAATCAATAAGAACATTCATTCCTTCCTTCCTCCCTCTAAGATAAGTTCATTTACTCATGCAGCACTCCCAAGATGTCTGAGTTTGATCCCCGTTAATAAGTCATATTTTTCATTCATCACACTGGCTAAAAGTTTGAATTTTTAAAAAGGAATGCATAAGTTGTTTTAGGTATTATTGTCTTTCAAAAGAAATAAAAAAGAGAATTTTATATAATATTGCACATAATTGAACATGTCCAGCCATTTCAGACATATTGTATTATTGTTAGCACTTCAACCATTCTAGGCCTGACCAAATGGGATCTAAGACATCTTCTCAATAATTGCATTAGTAATTGCTCTATATAGGACTACAGATAACCTGAAATGCGAAAATAGGACCACTACATTTTTAACCATCCCAAATAAGACTAATTTACTAAACAATTCATTCCTACCAGAAATGCCCCTAAGGGTATTATTTTATAGTGAAATGTTATAATTCATAATAAAATCTTATCAAATAATAAAAAATTGTGATTTAAAAAAAAATCATACAAAAATAATAAAAAACTAAACAAATATATTTAAAAAATAGTAATTTTTTTATTTATTTTTTAAAATATAATAAAAAATGTAGTAAAAATCCATTAAATTTTTTAAAAATACGGATACCTTTTCCACCGCCTTCCAGCACCACCACCTTTGATCGATAAAAAATATGCCACTTTTTATAAAAACAATTATTTTTTCCCGAAAATGTCAAGAAAAATGGCATTATTACTCTTCATAATGCCAAATTCTCATTGAATCTGCCATTATTATAGCATTACTAAAATTGTTGGCAAATTATTTTAAAACAAATTAATAAAAAATAGTAAAACCGATAAAAAATATAAAAAATATGGATACCTCTTATCGGTGAAAATTCTGCCATTTTTTGTAAAAAATGTTATTGTTTTCTTAAAATGCCAAGAAAATGGCATTATTACTCATCATAATGCCAAAATTCTCATTGAATTTG
This sequence comes from Cuscuta epithymum, assembly GCA_945859915.1. Classification (NCBI taxonomy): domain Eukaryota; kingdom Viridiplantae; phylum Streptophyta; class Magnoliopsida; order Solanales; family Convolvulaceae; genus Cuscuta; species Cuscuta epithymum. The sequence goes on from CAMAPF010001150.1 coordinate 390,778, forward strand.
TCATTATTACAATATTACTAAAAATGTTGGCAGATTTTTATCCGGTGATAGGTGCTGGTGGTGCTGGGATGGCAGAGGCGGCGACTTTTTTTTTTTTTTTTTACATTTTTTCTTTTTTTTTTAATATATTTTTTCTATTTTTTTAAAAAAATTTCATTTTATAAATATTTCATTATTTTTTTAATATGTTTTTAAGCTTTTTTATGATTTTATTATTAAATAAGACATTTCAAAAGTCTCAAGGGTATATTTGTCCAACTACACATAAATAGTCCTACTAGGGGGAATAAAAAACATGGAGTCCTATTTGTGCTTTTGTTCCACTTTTTTGACCTATTTAGGTAATTAATTCTGATTGCATATATATGCTTTAAAGAAGCACAACATACCATTATTGTCAGTAATGCGCAGACGGAAGGAAATGGAACTTTTATCATTTTTCTCCCCTATCAACTGAAACTCGTTTTTCCCATTATATCTTAGAAGCTCGGAAGTTTGGGGAATTTCAGTCATGCTTTCTACATAAGCAACATTGGATAACTTTCTAGAGGTGGGGTCTATTTCCATTGAGAGAGTGTCAGACTTCGACATTACATTTGAGTTCTGCATGACGTCGGGCAGGGGTTCCTTTGAACTAGTAGTGGCGCATGAAAGAAATGGATCTTTCAAAAGCTGTGAAGCGCTTAAACGTTCAGATGCTGGTACCAAGCACTTCTTTATGAACTGCCTTAATTCAGGATCCACAATTTTATCCAAAGCTGCAGGTTTTATACCCTATAAATACATATTAGAATATTTAGATGGGAAATCAGTTGGACAAAAAAAGACACCTCCTTATATGAATCTCTAGCAACTTATGAATCTTACCGAAGTAACCTTTTTATAGATTTGTGCTTGATTTCTGCACTCACTGTAGGGATATTCAAGTGTTATGAGCTCTAACAAGCACATACCAAATGAATAAATGTCAACAAGTTCATTGTACTCTTCATCATAAAGCTCAGGTGCCATGAACTCAGGAGTTCCTACATATTATTCCACAATAACTTAAGAGAATAAGCAACAAGGTTCAAGAAAAAAGAGGCTACTAATTCACATCAATGATTTACCAATAACACTTTTTGCAGTAGGTTGTTGCATTATTGTAGCCAATCCTAGATCTCCTATTTTAACTTCACCATGATTCCCATTGATGAATATATTATCACACTTGAGGTCTCTATGAATGATAGGTGGGTTGTGACTGTGGAGATAATTTAAGCCTTTAAGAATTTGCCTAGCCCAATTCTTGATGGCCTTTATGTCAGCAGCCTTATGTTTCCTTCGATATCTACACATTAGATCATTAAAAGGAAAACATAAACAAATAATTTTGGAAGGATGGTGAAGCAGCCAAGAAATATGAGTATGAGACAATGTGATTTATATGCAATCTACATATGTATAACTTACTGCCTCAAGCTTCCAGAAGTGAATAACTCTGTGATAATATTAATTGTTTTGTTCTGATCATCAACCCAGGAGTCAAGTGACTTTATGATGTTCTCATGTTTCAATGTCCTCAACAGGTGAACCTCAGAATATAACCTCTCCATATTTGCACATGACTGCATTGCCTCATCAATACTGACTTGGTTCCAAGCAACCTCAATTCCTTCCATTTCATCGAACGCTTTATAGCTACATGTCACATTTAAAGTAAGTCAATTTCATAATTCTTAGAAGTTATAATTTGAGAATTTAAAGAAATCTATAATATGCACAGGTGAAGGGAAGAAAGAGATGGAAGCAGGGAACCTACACAATCTTAAATGCTCCTCTTCCCAAGATTTCATTATACTGGAGAAAAGAAGACAAATAAAATGTGATGGCACCGGCAAAGCCAAAACATTACATAACAACAACTAAAGGAGCCTGGAAAACTATAGCATCCAATTACTCAACTACCCAATTTTAAAAAGGTTGAAATCATAAAGTGCCAAAACTAAACATTAGTAATCCTGTTCACAATCAAAAGCATGCCAAGATTACTACATTCACAATCACAAGCATTTATCGAAGGAATATCAGTTCATTTCAGCTATGAGGTTTCGAAGTAAGCCAATTTTTTAGGGAAGAAGAAGAGAGTACCCGAACGTATCGATTGTCCGAAGATACTTCAGCAACGTCGTCATCAGAAGTTTCCATCTTTCTGTTAGTTTTCAAAGGAAAAACAAACCCCGATGCCCCCAAATCCATCTGAACTATAAAGGAAAACTCAAACTTTTCAAAGAATCAAGCAAGAAAAAAGGGAACTGGGAAGGAAAATAAGGATCAGAGAAACAGATGTTCGGAAAAAGCTTCGCAGGCCACTGAATATGAATCTATGATCCTGCCGAATCGGTATTCGCGTCCTAGAAGATTGACATTCTGCCAATCAAAACTGATAGTCCCAATTCCCCTTCTTGACATCTTCTGTTCAATCGCTCGATGAAAGATCGGATCTTTCACATTATCTATCTACGATCGGAAAACAGGGGCTGAAAATAATGAGCTAAGATGGAAGCCTGGAAATTGAAGAAGAATCAACCCCTCCTATTGTAATTGTAATCAACCCTAAAAATGGGACCGGAATCGATCGAAGATGGGTTGAGAATCTGAGGAGACCGAAGACGGAGGAAAGCTGAGAGATCTTGTAAGCAAAAAAAGGGGGGCTACACGATGATATGATCCTCCGTGAATGCTTTGAATTCGACTTGGATTCGAAGTTCTATTCCCAGTCAGCGTCATATTAGGAAAAAAAGTGAAATGGAAGATCAATACCGTTCCCGCAAGAGTTAATTTTTATCCATAAAATATGATTCGGGAGTAATGAGTAATGACCAAGTACAACGTAGTATTTGTGGCTTTGAGGTTAACCGAAAATAGATGTTCCTACACAAAATTTAACGGAAAACACATGTTTTCTTTTGGATTATTTTCAGTTCCAGATTAGACCAGATCAGAAAATTTTACTTCAAAAGAAAACATCCTTATTACTTCCACGCCTCTCACAAACTTATTAAACTTTCTATCTTCAAATCTTCCTGTATTTCCTTCAAATTCCGCCTCTAACACACACTTTTCAAGCTCTTAGGAAAATGGACTATGTTGACTACATAGCATTCTTCTGTGAGTTGATACATTTCGAACTTCACCCGGGACAAGCGCACAGATGCATATGCGGACTTTATAGGTAAATGTCACTCTTTCATCATAATATTTTCATAAAATATACTCTTATTTAAACTTTCTTGTGTGTGTTTGATAAAATGCTTATATGATCAGTTGTGTGTTGTGGCATAATATGTTAAAATGTCAATTTAGCTGTCAGTTAAATGTTAACTATGTCTTCGAGCATAATATTTATAAGTGTGCTCACATCTTAACATCTAAGATAGCTAACCACACAATATTTAAATGTGTTTCTATTTTATTTTATTTTATATCCGAGCGTTTTAAATGGATAACATAAATGTTTTAAAAGATGCTATTTCAAGAAATCTAGAATATGATTATTACTTTATTATGTATAATATCTACATTTATTAGCTATTTTCACATAAAAACAAGGATCACCCGCTTAGCACCGAAGTATGTAGTTGTTATTTTTTCGAGAATATGTATTTGTTGATTGATTTTTGCAACATTTGGATGATAAAAATCAGGTTAATGTTTGGAAGCGGAAGTAACTTTCAACCTGGCCAGTGATTATGATTCTAATATCACCAAGACGGAGCCTAAATGATCGCAATGGAATAACTTTACAGATGTTGAAATAAAGGTGAATCTCTTAACTTTTGGCTTAGTTCATTAGCAGCTTTGCATATACATGGTTAACAAAAGCAATGACTGTTGGTTACCTACAAATGAAAAATGATTTGTAATATTTTAAAACATCTAAACTATGATTAGTTATTAATAATAGTAACATGTTTTATGTAACTTAAAAATATAATTAATATAATTACTTTTTAAATGGCTAATAGGGTATGTGATAAGGTATTAACAAAAAAAAGTGATAGGGTATTTGAATTTAGTCAAAATCTTTTTTCTTCCACATACATTTTATGACTTATTTTTTTCGTTGATGCCTTCTCATAAACCAAGGATTGATCTTTGTTCTTCAAATTTATGTTTTAATCATGATCAAGCTATTTTAGTATAGTAAGTTGAGATTGCATCCATACAGTTTAATTAGTAAACAGTTTAATGAGAAATAATGAGGATCATTTCTTTTGATACTCCCACAGATTTGCCCACTGTTATTTGCTAAAAAATAGTGTCCTATTTGAACTAAATGTTATAAGGTAGATTCTATGGTACCCAAAAGGTACCGTACCTTTGTTCAAATGGACCAATCAAAATATTGCAGTTGAATTATTTAAGTCTAAATTAAAAATGATATACCTATGTGGACCAATCAAATGAATAGTAGGTACGGTACCCCATTTTTTAAATGGGTACTGGAGTTCTCACCATGTTATAATTAGAAAACGTCTTGATAGTATATACCAATAACTCCAAAACAAGAAGCCTTGCTTATGTATATAGTAAGTAAATCTTATATTAAAAACAAAATAATATTCTTATGGAAAACAATAATCCTTTACTTGTCCTTCTAAAAACAATCCTTACTAAGGATAATCTAAAAAAATCCGACCTTTTTTTTTTGCCGGGGAACACCTTACCTTTTATTTATAAGATTAGGGAAGAAGGAAAATACAAGGTAGGGGGACTAGGCCAGGACCCACCCAAGAAGAACAATTAGATAACATAAGGAAAAGCAATAGCATCAAATTTAAGAATATTGCTGAATCTATTGGATCTAACATCAATCCCCATACTAATATCTTTGGCTGCGCAGTTGACCTTTTCGTGGACAAGTGTAACAATGATGTGCTTTTGATGCAAAATCCTACGAATGCAAGAGATGGTGAAGATTTGATCCCAATAATTGACGCACTTCAGATTTATGGCTTCAAAAACTTGTGGATTATCGATTTGAATCTCATTGTAGATGATTCCACGGTCCCTACAAAAAATGAGATAGTCATAGTAGGCCTCAATAGAGGCTTTCACTTTGGAGTTGGACAGAATGCTACGGGTGTGATGGGAGGTCATTTGGCCCTTATGGTTGCGCACCAAAAAACCAAAATTGTGGGAGAGACCTCTTTGGGTATGAGCGATGTTAAGGGTTCTATGGTTGGCCCGAGGGGGATTCCACGAAACCACTTTCGGTCTGCTTCTAAGGGTCTTTATAGGTCTCTTATTATCATTGAGGGAAATAATTTCCCGTCTGATATTGTAAATGGCCTCAGAGTAGTTTGGGGAAAGATCATCATAAAGGGTGCTGTTTCTCAACTTCCAGAGATTCCAAAAAATGACAGTGTAAGTAATAAAAGATTTGTGGTGTGTCCAGTTAAGAATGGTATCCTTAAGGTTGCCTTCCAAACGATGACTCTGGACCTGAAAGTAGCTCCAAATAGGAGCGTGGGACTTACAACGCAAGAAGAAATGCTCAATAGAGTCATCGTGGTTGCAATGAGGACATTTAAAAGGGCCATGAAAGCCCATTCTCTGGGTATACCATCTGCTGTTTTTGGTCCCATCCTGTTGTATACCGATTGTAGCCCGTTAGGTTAATTGAAAATTGAAGAGTCAAACCTTTTCTAAAACTCCCCTCCCCGTGTAGCTGGTGATAGGATAATTGTTCACACTCTTCAATTTATTGATCTTAAGATTTGGGATTTGCAGGTTGGGACGGAAAGTAGCTAGGGAACGAAGTACGAAAGTAGTAATAATAAAAAGAAAATAATAATAAGATGATAATACTCCTTAGCTTAATAATAAAGATAGTAGGCAGACTACTCCATTGGGTATCAGGTGAAAAGTACTCCGTATGAAACCGGCTAATTGCATTTGACTTGTTTATGAGGTACCAGGTCACCACGGTCCACTATTAGAAGACATGTTATATAGATTGGATTATTTTCAGATTAATCTAAAGTGAGATTGTTTTAAGAAGATAGAATAATGGTGCAATTATTAACATCAATTTTTCCTATTCTTATCTATTTGCTTCCTTAGCTGTTTAGGTTTCCAAATAAGTGATGATGTGGAAACTATTCTAACAATCTCTACACAATAAGTGATGATGTGTCTTTGACTATAAAAAAATGTTAGAGCAAATATGTAAGTCATCTATCAAAATATCATCATAATTCCTAAGACTCTATTCATAAGAACACTTCGAATACAAAAATTACTTGGAAGTTATTTAAAATTCTATGGATAAATTATCTAGCTTATTTAGAATGAGATTTATTATTTTTATAATTTATTTTATGATTTTACACTTTGGTTCATACTTTAAATTTGTCATGCCTATTTCTTTTGATCCAAGATAGGCATGATATAGGTAGTGAGACATATGGAGTTTGAGCATGTGTTGGTGGTGTACCGGAAAAGTTCTTATCATGTTGGACTTTTGAAAAAGATTTAAAAAAACTCCCTGGCTGCAACTAAACATGCTATGCTTTTATCAGAGTCTTAGAAAGAAAGTTCTGCCATAAAAGCAAAGTCACAGTTTAGTCCTTTGCTTTGGGTTCGCTTCACCGACATAGGTATTTTGGTCATCTCGATGAATTCATTTCAAAGTCTATATAATCTTAAATGTTTAAATTATGTCACTCATTGTAGACCACTCTAGCTTATTTACTTTCTTATCCAACAACAATTTTACATTTCTACCCTCTATATCACAAAGTCGATCGAATTACTGGAAAACTAGGTCCTTTCTAAAGTTTGAGTTTTATTAATATGGGCTGCTTTGGCATCCTTAAGGACGGCTTAGGGTTGGTTTGCAAATGCTTTAAAAAAGCACTTCTCACCTTTTGGGTTAAAAAACACTTATTTTACCAAACACTACCAACTTTTATTTTTCTCGGCTTTGGTGTCAAAAGTGATTTTATTTTTTCTATTACACAAAAAGCACTTATTTTACCGAACACTACCAACTTTTACTTTTCAAAATCACTTTTTCCTCAAACACTATCAACTTTTATTTAATCACTTATGCTCATTCCATTAAAAAAACACTTTTTTTAAAACAGAAGTTGTTGCAAACAGACCCTTAATAGAGTTTCTATGCAAATCAAATAGAGACCAACTTTGGAATTTCCTTAACGTTTTTCTAAAAATATTAATGGCAGCTTGTTTAGTTTCTAAGTTGCCTTTTTGTTTTTCAATTCTTCATATGGATAGTTCCTTTCTCAAACAAAAAATTTAAAACAAAAGAAAGATGAATAAAAATGGAATGAAAGAAGGGTGTCTTATATTTAATTTGTTCTCTATTTTGCACCAAGTAGGGGCTTATTTGTAAGTATATAGTTTGGTGATAGTTTTAGTGTCTCTACAAGCTTCATCGGCTTCTCTCAGCCGCATTGGTAGAGGAAATCGACCTCGATGTTTGAAGCCATTAATGGCCCACACCTTAGGCCTTGGTAGCTCGCACAGAGAGCTGTCTTTTTTCTTTGAGCTAAGCTTTTCCATTCAAATTGGTATTACTATAGATAAGGTATTTTTTGCCACAGGATAAGAGACTTTGCCATGGGGAGAAGGATTTTGTGTCTGAGGGTCTGTTACAACTTCATATACTGCTTATAGATATATATGTGGGGAAAGATCAAGTACATACTATGCTTGTTGTGCAAACATTTGTACGATGCACCTTAACGTTCTTTGTGTTGTATATTGAGGTTCAAAGTAGTGCATATTATTCAGCCATAAAATAGCAGTTGCACATTACCGTTCAATGAGTTGCACCCTAAAAAAGTTGGGTTTTATTACAAAAATGCCACCTTGCCTCTATGTCCTTTAGATCAACTCATCGGACGGTCAAGATGAGTTTGTATTTTGTAAATTAAGAAGGATTTGTATTTGATCTCTATTCTGTAGACATGTAGTATTATGTATGGTTGATTCTGGAGGTCTGCTGTAGTGTATATGCATACAAACCTCAATCCAAGTATATTGCTTACTTCCTCTCCCATGTTTTCATCACCATTTGTGTTGGTGTACTCACGTAGGCTTACGCTAATGTTTATCTCAGGCCTAGGATTAAGTAAAATTAGACAAGTGCATTCGGATCTCCAAATATATTTTAGCTAAGTATATTTACCCAAATATATTTCAGTACTTTTAGATCTCAAGAAAGTCAATTATATTTAGCCAAATATATTTCAGCACCTTTATAAAAGAGCTCATTGGGATTTATAATCGATCCTGTTCCAGAGTTTGTCTTTCCAATGCACAAAGAAGCTTCCACTTCATCTTCGAATAGTTCTCTCTCTGACCTTAGTCCACCTTGCCTCGGTATCATCTGGATTTCTACTGAGAATCTGAAATTACGACAGGCACGAGATCAGGTCATGAAAATGGAGTTGATCCTATAAAAATGGAGTTGTTTTCCAAGCTAATGTCAAATAAATAATTATTTTCAAAATTAGGCTTAAGTCAACAATATTTACCAAAGTAATGCTGGATTCAACCCTGGTTAACAAGAGCAGCCAACTTATTTGGCGACTTTGTGCCATCTGCGGAGATCGTAACATTGTACTCCGTAGGAGTTGGCCAATCAAAAGCAACAAAATAGAAAAATGAAAATAACTTTTTTATTTGTTATCCGATTTTTTATAAATTTATATCAAAATTTATAATTTTTTATTATCTTTCATATGACATCAATATTGAATATATAAAAAATAAATAGAATAAATATGAATATATGAGGGTGGAGATTTTTAGGCTTAATTAGTCTTTACTCTGAACAAGTTATTTTTAACAAAACTTTTAGTGACCGAAACAAACAAAGCTACGTAGTATATAATGTATGTTTTAAAAAATTAGTTGAATTTTTTAAAATCTTTTTAGTAACTATTAACTTTTACTGACTGAAAGATCATATAAAGAAAAATAATACGAGTAGCTTTTTTGAACGAAAATTTTTACGAATTTTTTTGTATATTTGTATTATTTAAAAACTTTCTAAAACTTCTAGTTATATATTTGTACGACAATTTTTAATATTTATTTTTAAAATAAAAGATACTTTTGAGAATTTACATGGAGTAACATCGGATAAAATTGAGTAACTTTTAACATTAATTAATCATAACAACTTTTATATCAAATTGAATTAAATCTAACAGTCGATTTTTATGAAAAAACTATCATTTTTCTTGTTAATATCTTCTCAATCAATAAAGGTACATTAAAGGATAAATGGTCAAATAGGCCTCTGTACCCGTTCGTAATGCTGAATTTACCCTCTGAACTCAAAGAAACTCCAATCACCACCTTGAACTCGATAAAAACATTCAAATTTCACTCTTTGCAGGTGATGATCCGGTCACTGCCGTGGTCAAATAAGCCTCTGAACCCGACCAAATCGTTGAATTTATCCCCTCAACCCTAAACAATGTATTTTTTCCAACTATATTTAAACTATTATTTTATGCAATATATATATCTAATGGTTTGTCATATATCACAAATTTTAGGGTTTTGATTAGATAATTTATACGAAGCATTATGTCACATTATCCATATGTATTTTTTCATTTCATATTTTTTAATTTATTTCAAAACATAAGAAATATAAATATATTATATTTATATATATAAATATAAATATATTTATGTAACTATATTTCATTTCATGTATTATATTTATAAATATAAATATATTTATGTAACTATATTTTTTTCAAAGTTACTAATTACACTTTTTTACATTTATAGTAATACACAAATTACTCTGTATATAAGAATTAAAATATAAAATTGTAGTCTTTTTTACATACTCCCTCCGTTTTCCATTAGTTGGCCCTATAGGGTTTGACACAAGTTTTAAGAGGAAAATATTAGTGGTAGTGTAAAAGGTTTAGTGGGTTGTGTTTAAACGAAAAAGTAGGAAAGAGAATGAAAAAGTAGGAAAGAGAATGAAAAAGTAGGAAAGAGAATGAAGGTAAATAGATATATTTATTGAAAAAACTTTCCAAAAATAGAAAGAAGGACAAATATTAGAAAACAACCCAAAATGGAAAGAGGGACAAGTATTAGAGAACAGAGTGAGTATTATATATATATATATATATATATATATATATATATACACACACACACATACATATATATTGAAGTTTTTTTTAGGTAATATATACAAGAAGTACTATGCACTAATTATGTGTACTTTGTACTATACAAAGTAAGCTAATATATGCAATCATATGTGTGTGGACAAGAGCGCACAAATGCGCGCACACACACATCTCAATGCGCGCGCACACACCAAATGTGTGTGTGTTCTATGTACACATATCTATTAGCATTGGTTGACGAAAAAATGTTGATTTTGCAAAACACACTGAGATAGAGGTAGTATCATTTTTTAAGATCTTTTCAATAAAAGTTAAAAGTTACTAAAAAGTTTAAAAATATTTTTTCAACTAATTGTTTCAAAGTACATTATACTCTGTATACTACGTAGCTTTGTTTGTTTCTGTCGTTAAAAGTAGGGTTAAAAAATACTCCTTACGTCCCCTTTTAAATGTCCCGTTTTACCATATTGGGATGTCCCTATTTAATTGTCTCATACCTTATTTGGTAAAGTTTGTGTGGCTCAAAATCATTCTTACTTTATTCTTACTTTATCAATTAATATCAACCACACAAACCCACTTTTCTTAAAATTCGTGCCACTCTCTTCCGGGACATTTTAAAGGGGACGGAGGGAGTACTTGGTAACTTTTTTAGAGTAAAGACTAAGCCTACAAATCTCTACCCTCTTTTTTGCATATTTATTTTACTTATTTTCTATATATTCAATATTGGTGTCATCTGAAAAATAATGAAAAAATATGAATTTTGATATAATTTTTATAAAAATCGGATAACAAATAAAAAAGTTATTTTTGTTTATAAAAAAAGGTTTTTCTATTTTGTTGCTTTTGATTGGACAGCTTCCCATTAGTGGCTCCCAGGGGCGGCTTGAGCCGTTTGGAGGCCCTAGACATAAAATAAAATACTTAATACTTCATTATTTTAGTTGCAACGGTCAACATTTCACACTTGCCAACGCACGTCTTTGACCGTAATTATATCTTAATCTCTATTAGTAAAAAAAATAAAAAATCAGATTTTGAAAGTTTGCAATGAGATGAATCGAACAATATTTTTTTAAAAAAAATCGTAAAATAATATCGTAAAATGTAGTCAAAGTAGAACATGTGAATAGTATAAAAAAGACAGAGGATAGTATGCAAATATCTTATTAGTTTGATTTCTATAATATAACAAAAAAAAAGATATAAATGTGAATAAAAACAACGCATGGAAAACACACATCCAAATTGCATCATATAATGTGACTGCGCCATATAATGTGGATTATTGTGGACATCAAAAGGATAAACTGGTATACATACTATACAATATAAATTCAGAAACAAATTAATCAACAAAAAGCTAAAGTTGACAAATACAATTATAAGGGAAAATAAAAGAAACATAAAAATGACACTACCAGAACCAAATTAAGGAAAAAGTATTTCAATATTCCAATAGCACAAAGGGGTAATTATTTATAGTAATTTTGATCCAATAGTTTATAAATTATAATCACTAAGCCTAATAAGTTTAACGAACTTTAATTGTATTTAATATTAGGAATTAACCTCAAATCCTAGAAAAGTAAAAAATCCCTTAACGAACAGTAAGTGGTGTTTTACTGCTTTAATCATTTTAGACAATAAGCAACAAAATGAGATTCAACGTGTAGAGATAACAACTAACAAGATAATAGAGAATTAGACCCAGACATTACTTAGGTGGTTAGATGAGGACCGCCAAATTGGAGATGCGAAATTAGATAATGCCGATTGATTACCGAATTGCGTTTCCTACTTTTGGTGTTCAATTGTTTCAAACATTGCTCCACGGCTGGAGACTTTTCCAGATTCGTACTCATACCACTAATAGCTTATTAATTTGAGGCCCCTTTCACATGTGAGGCCCTAGGCACACGCCTGGCCCTATCACCGCCTCTGGTGGCTCCTACAGAGTACATTTCCGCAGATGGCACAAAGTAGCCAAATCAGGCGGCTCTTGTTAACCAGGGTTGAATCCAGCAGTATTTTGGTAAATATTTTTTACCTAACCCTAATTTTGAAAATAATTATTTATTTGACATTAGTCTGGAAAAAAACTCATGAAAATGTTGTGGAAACTCCAAAAGGGTATACCATTTGAGTTCAATTCATAAAAAGAAAGTATTTTCTTAGCGAGTTATCTGAGCCAAAGTCAACAGATTCTTAAATAGAATACTCGACTATGATAAACTTTCACATAATGCTTAGAGTTATTCTTTTTCGACATCTTAATAACAACATGAGGAATTGCCTAATTTATAGTTGGTGCCTTGCTGGAAACCGTTAGTGCTCAAGGTGAGATTTAACATTCACCAGACAAAAATATTTCATCCAATAAGAAAGTTATAAAGTAGAATTGAGTCCTTACTTAGATCAACTATATTCACATATTTTGTATTCACTTCAATTTCCAATTTCTAAATCTCACATATTTTAAATACTTTAATTTTCCTATTTAAATTAAACCATATTCATATGTATATATAATACACTCATTGCTAAATGACATGTTGCATTTGGTATCATTTGTTTTTTTTGTGTGGAAATTTTTGTCACAATTGCAATGACTCTATATACAGCTAGGTTTTTTAGTTAAATATAATCTTTATGCGGCAAAAAGTTATACTACCAACAATCAAGTGATGTCTGATGAGTCAATGTACTTATTTATCCCTTGTTGCAAAAAGTAAAATGGTGGTCAAACATCCTGATGAGACAACTGTTATGAAATACGAAGTATATTTTTTACAAAGTATATATGGGGATAAGATTGGATTAGCTTCTTCATTGCATTCTACTAAGTTTATTTTTTATCAACATATTCCAAAAATTAAAGACTTCTGTTGCCGGTATCTACACATCCTTACAATTAATACGGAGTAATTCTTAATTTTAAAGATTAGATACACCGTATGAACTAAACTTTAATTTTATCATGTATTCTGCAGGTTTTTGAGCTTGAAAGAAACAACAACAAAAAACATTCAAGTGAACGAACCTCACCCCACGTCACTACAAAAGATGAAACTATGGACATTGGGTATACCATGACAAGTAGTATGATTGTAAACAATCACAATTCTTAGCATTATTCTCATTTGTACTCATTCTTAATCACTGTTATGTATAATATCAATCTTAGTGAAGTACTCTGATCTTTTGTTTACTCTCTATTATATATTCATCTCCATACATATTTTCTTCTTCCCTTTTGAAGTGTAAAATTTGTTAGTTTTACCACAATTAAAGGTAAGTACTAAATTTATAGCTAGACCAATTATTTATCGAGATATTACTCAAAATAGGACTAAAAAGGTTTGAAAATTCAAAAATAGGACTGCCATGTTTTTATTCCCAAAATAGGACTAATTACTGCTATGTTTTGGCAGTACTAGACTTCAAACATGGCAGCATTTTCCAAACTTGACAGTAAATAGTCCTATTTTGGGAATAAAAACATGACAGTAAATAAAAACATGACAGTCCTATTTTGGAATTTCCAAACTTTTTTAGTCCTATTTCGGGAACTTTCCCTTTTTTTTCAAGTGATACTATTGAATGTAGATACTTTTTATCAATTTTTTTTAACAAAATTTATAGATAAAAATAATGCAGTACTAAATTATAATTAGCTATATTACAAAATTCTGAATATTTTGTAATGAATGAAGTAAGAGTACAATTTTGAAAAAATAAATTTAACAATCTTTTTTAAAGGAAATAACTTAATTATTATTGATAAAGATAACAATGACAATTACAATCATATAACTCAAGGCCACAATGTGATGAGACATAAAGACAGACAATTCAAATTGAAAATGCCGAATCACTAATCCCGCAAAGTAGACTATACCTGCAGATTGACTGCTCCTGCTACGAAGCCAGAGCACAATACACATTATTGAGTTAATGGCCCAATTAGAGGATCAACCCATTTAACCCCTCCATGGACAACGTCTAAGCCCAACAGGGGTGTCGAGTGCAGACGAACGTCTCCAAGGCACCAAGAACGATTGTCCATCACAATTCAAGGCACCACCGACGAACATCCCCATCTGGGACGCCCATGGCATCAACGACGTACGTCTCCATTGTGGGTGCCCAACCTAGAGGGTTCGAGACCCAAGGTCATCGAGCGTAAGGAGTACGTCAATAGCCAGAAGACGTACGACCCGCTACCCTTAGTGGCATCATCAGCGTTGGGGCCCAAGGCAGCTCCGATGTACGTCTCCACCCAGCTGGGCCCTTAGCCCAAGAAGTCCTAGCCCAAAGCTTGCCACCATACTCCTACACCAATGGAGACGAACCTCTCCATTGGACTAATGGCAGTTATACATCCAGACCTATGGCAACGGCGGCAATGCACGCCTCCACCTCGGGCCTTCAGCCCAAGAAGTCCTAGCCCAAGGCTGGCCAGCATACTCCTACAACAATGGTACGACCTACCACCCTTTGTGGTATCATCAAGGAAAGGTCCAGGATTCATTGAGACGCTCGTCTCCAGATATTGGGCGGGAACCAAGATTCTGGCGGGCAACGCATTTAATGTTGGAGATTTGGTGGTTGAGACTCCATCCAACCAGTGCTCTCCATATCAGCATATTCAACTGCCCTTTGGTAGTATAAATAGTAGTATTTATTTCATTGTAAAGGATTGGCAACTTATCCGCCTTACCATTCGAGCATTCTAGCAGCTCTTAAGCAGTGTTCACAGCTCTTCTCCCTGTGAAGCAGACGAACGGCCGTTGGCCAGGTAGCTTTAGTGTGTGTAACGAGCTCTTATTTATCACTTAATAAGATTCGGCCCACTATTACACATACCTCTAATCCCATTTTACTTGCTATTATTCTGTACTCACATACACTCACTGCTTGAAACCCACAGGTTACGTGTTGGGCCTACGGTTGAAGGAATAAACCTCAACACACACACATATAGCAATAATAGTTTTATTTTAAAAAAGCATGCCTCATGATAATGGTGCCCTAGGCATATGCATATGTGCCTAGCTCCCTTGTATGACATTTCTCTCTCTTCTGTACAACTCTCCACAAATATAATACACACTATGTAAATTCTTGGGTAAAATGTACTTTGGAACATAATCTAGGGACAGAGAAAGTAAGGAAATGAAGGTAAGATCATTGTAGGTATGAAAAATGTTTTGGTATAGTCACATGTAATATGAACTTGTACCTTTCACTAAAATTACTTTATTCCTAATTTATCAAACTCTTACATACCAGAAGCATCCCTAACTTTTCGTTAACTTTACAAATTATCTATCCAACTCTTCCTATTAATATTCTCGGCCAATAGTAATTTTTAATGCTAGAGTTTAACCAAAAAAATTTAGGAGGTGTTTACTTCGCTGCTAAAGTCACAATTAGGTTAGTAAGACATGTAAAGTAAACACGCAAACTGCTTAAAATGCTTCTTACCAACCGAAAGAGGCGCTTAAAGTGCCACTTAGAGCATCTCCAATGCACTTCTTTTGACATTAAAATAATTTGCCACATCTTCAATTTAAAAAGTGTGATGAATTTTAAATCTCCAACCCATTCTTTTACGAGCCCCTTTAATCTGACGTGGTCTCAACGCTTTCATTCCCTGTTGGTATTCCGAAAGCTCGTTTAACGCTGTGGAGGAGGCATTATTGTTCTACAATTCCCTGAATTCAGCGAAAAAAGTCCACTATCTCTGCAAAAAGTGAATAACGGAAAATAATTTACCGCCTCACCCACAAACTCAAGCTATCCTCTATCTGTGTCTCCCCCAAGTATTCCTATCCAGGTCTTCCGGTGAGAATTCTTTTTAACGACATGCACTTTTTATCACTAATTTGCTGCTTGCTTAATTGTGGGAGTATATTTGATAAATCAAGGTAAATACTTGCTTCCTAAATTAATCAAAATTTATTATGCAGAGGTGTTGGCTTCATGGTACAATCGTAGAAGAAGAAAATAAAAAAATGTGATCTTCTGCAATGGCGTATGATATGGCTGCCCAGGATTCTCTAGTCGTGTGTTTTAACATTAAAAGACAAGTAGATAATATTTAATGCTACATATGTTAACATCATGCATTGGACACCTCTTATTGATTTCTTTTAATGTGTATCTTATGTGGATAAACACTACTTTACTTGAGTGACATTTGGCAAAATTTACCTCCATTCAAAAGAATTGCATTGGAGATGCTCTTACTAGGCATACCCCCTCCCATGTATTAATTAAGCGGCACTCTAAGCTTTTTCAATTTCCGAATTTACCCTTACCCTTATTCGATCCCTTGCTCTTACCCTATTATTACCCCTCTACCTACCTCACCCGACCCCACTCTGACCCTACCCCACCCTTACCCCCTAACTACCCCTACCCCACTTACCCCACCCCCACCACCTTCCCCTACCTTGACCCCACCCACCCCCACCCTTTACCACCTACCCTACCCTAACCCCCCGACCGTCCATACACAACCCCACACGTACCTCTTTACCCTAGCCCGACCAAGCCCTACCACCGCCCCCCTACCTTGCCCCTACCCCGACCCCCCCAACCCGTGCCCCTTCCCTACCCCGACCTTATCTCTTTACCCCTTACCACATGCCCCTACGTTGACCCCACCCCACTTACCCCCACCCTTACCCTACCTGGCCCAACCCCCTATTACCCTCATCCTCTACCTCAACCCCACCCGACCCCCTCCTACCTTACCCTACCTACCCCCTTACCCTACCTTGGCCCTACCCCACTTGCCCCTACCTTGACCCCACCCTAGATGCCCCCTACCCTACCCCCTGACCGATCATACCCCACCCCACTCGTACCCCTTTACAGTACCCCGACCCTACCCCTTTAACCTCTACCAGTGGCCCCTACCTTGACTCTACCCCGATGTCCCCCCCCCCCCCTCGGGTTCCCCTTCCCTACCCCGACCCCTATCCCTTTACCCCCCTACCACCTGCCTCTACCTCGACCCCAACCCGACCCCACACCCTTACCCTGACTCTAACCCTTTACTCCCCCTACCACCTCCCCTACCTTGACCCCACCTGACCATACCCCCCACCCTCACTCGTGCCCCCTTCCCTACCCCAGACCCTACTCCATGAACCCCTACCACCCGACCCCACCCCAACCCCCACATATTATATTATATACTTGTGTTCATCAATGTTTGTGTGTGTATATATAGGATTATTTTGGACATTTTAATGTTAAACAGTGTTTTAAATCTTTTGAAGTAGACATGAGCTTACAACACTGCTTATTCTATGCGCCACTTATTAACGCGAGTCTTAATAATCACCGTTTAGTAATCCGTGAAGTAAACATGTCCTTAGTTTGTCTTTTTTAATCAAGTTAAGGTTATATTGTACTCCGTATTAATTTGAATTCTTTTCACATTACCCTGAAACTCCTAAACTCTTAATTTGAAATATTTCAAATATTATCACGAAGTCATCTAATGTAGAAGTTCCTTGTGCGCACCAGGCTCTAAACCACCTCACTAAAAATGGTTTGTGATATATTGTGATTTACTCCTACATCATTCTGTTGGTTCGAAGTGCAAGAGTGTTTGGGATGAGTGAATCCACTTTTTTGGATTGAAGAGAAGGGAAAACATGTGGCAAGTCGACACAATGTGAGCCACATTGGTCAGCTGTCACTATTTAATATTTACACGATAAAAACAATTATGTATTATTTCATTTTATGCATTTCAATACTTGTATTTTCATTATGAGTTGTAGTTGCTAAATTTTCCTAACCAATGTTAGAGATGAAACTTTAGGCATTTGAAGTTTTTATGTATGTTTTGAATCATTTTTATGATCTTTCCTTTATATTTTTATTATGTATGAATATCTTGTGCAATGTATGATTACACCATTGGATTTATTTGAGCAATTAGCATTGTCTTATAAGTAGCGCACTTAAGGATGAGACATATTCATACTGTAGACACAAATATATCAATTGAATTTGGTGATAATACAATATCCTAATCTACAATAAGATTATATCTAGATCTATATATATATATATATATATATATATATATATATATATATATATATATATATATATATATATATATATATATATATATATATATATATATATATAGATCGTAACGCGATTTACAAGTAGAGGTAATCACAACCTCGCTAGTGTAATAGAAGTTTATAATACTCCGTACTTTATTGACATTCCGTGTTGGAAAATATCGTCACCTCCTTCTCATTGTCCAGTTCCGGCCGACAGACACATAATATTCCAGCAAAATGCTTCTTCCTTTCTCTCCGATAATTTGCAGCTACATGAAAACTCGATCAGGCTCCTGTCCGGCTATTCTCTTTTCTTCTTGCATAGTAGTTTAATTTGTATGATTCTGCAAAAGAAAATAACAACAAATAACATGGCTCGAGACACGTAAACGCTGTCCTCAGAAAGTATTTTCGGTGGACGGAAATCTTTCTCCAGGATATAACGAGCCCTTCGGCTAATAGCCGGACACAGAATCTATGAGGATATATCCAAATTTGTAATCCAGCAGAGAGCTTTTATTATAAAGGAGAAATATAGCAAATGCCAAATCCATTTGTATCAAAATTGTGTAGTGCACTGGCGTAGTTTTTTTTTTTTTTTTTTTACTAAAGAAAATGAGGGCAGGAGTATTATCTTATCTTTTATAAGGAAGAAGAAGCTGGGAAGGCTGAAGTGTTCCTTTTCGTAAATCTTCACAAGAGCTTAAGTAAGCAACTTAAATAGAATTTAGTTTTAAGATGCTATTAAAGTGGAGAAATAAAAGCTTAGCCTAGTAAAGTGCACTGATCCGTTACTTTAGAATTCATCCATCAGGATTCCCACTTTATTAGCTCCATGCCGTTAAACAAAAATTAAATAGCCTTTGCATTATTTTAGAATAAAAACATTTATTAAAATAATTTGTTTATTTGAATTAATTCCCAACAATCCCCCACATATTTCAAATAAACATTTAAGGCCTTTTTTTATAAGTAGTCCTGAAAAACTGCTGGATTAACGGGAAAGAGACTTTAAGTCTGGTATCCGTAGACTATGAACCAAACCGAGACGATTAATAAGTCTTTATAAACCGAGCTTTTGGTGAAACATATAGTTTCTATGAACCAACAAGCTATTATGGTAAATCAGGGTTTTAATGGTCATGTCTCACTCCCCACAATTCCTCGCGTTAACGCCGTGGTGCGCCTTCCGGCCGTGCGCGTGCCTGGTTTTCTTGAGTGCTCTAAAAGCGTTGTCAATGCTTCATAGAGGCGGCCCCACCTCACACTCATATAGGTGACCTCATCAAGTGTGTCCCGCACTTAACACACCACCCATAAGGGCTATGACAATCATTAAGAGCTTTAGCTCAACGCCTCAACCTCGCAAAAAATGCAGTCTAGCCTTCTTCCACATAATAGAAATGGACATTTTACAAGACTAGCAGAACAAATAGAAGATTTGTTATTACCCATTTGAACTTGTTTCATGGGATCTCCAATCACAGAAGTTGGATTCTCATCCCTATTTGTTGTCAAAGTGACATCAGTCCATTTCTCTCGATGTTTAAATTTATCATTATATTTAACGTCCTAGGGATTCTATCAAAGGAGTAGCTAATTCCTTTTAACTTCACAAAATTAATGGAGTGATTCCATTCTCAAACACCATTGCACCACTTTTAAGGGTGAATGGATATCCACTATTTTATCTCATGTGAATCGACTCAGATGACATCATTGTATTCCGGAAATACAACGGATAACTCTCAATAAGAAGTATCATCGATGTGACACTCGAATACATCGTACAATTTTACTAACATGTTATATCATAACAGATAATTCTCAATATAATATACAACATCATTATACCATTATAGTACAATGGATAGCACTCAAATATAACATCGTCGTATCACTCTAGTACAACGGATAATTCTCGATAAATGTGTCATCGTTGTACTCATTTAGCACAACTGAAAACTTTATGAAATATATATAACATCATTGTATCATTATAATACAATGGATGATTTTCAACAAAATATTTCATCATTGTATCTCTTGATACAATGATTTAGCTCACCAAATACACTTTTTGTGTTTTCACAATTTTGCTCAATTTTATCTTCCAACATTAAGTTGGGTTTCACAGAATTTGTTATTTTTTAACAGACTCACAGTCAATTTTTTTAATATTCATAACGAACATTAATTTTCACTTGTGTGACTTCCAACTCAGTACGTCTTATTACCTTCTCATTAAAAGGTAATAAGATGAAGTATACTATACGAAGTACGTAGTATATAGTTAGATGCTCATGGACAAACCATGATATATAAAGTACCGTAAGGCAATACACCAAGTAATCATCCAAAATCACCCTATGATTTTTCAAACGGGAGAAAGGTCATATGAATATCATACTTCCTCCGTTCTTTTTTAGTTGTAACGGTCAACATTTCACACTTGTCAACGCACATCTTTGACCGTAATTATATCTTAATCCCTATTAGTAAAAAATATTTAAAAATTAGATTTTGAAAATTTGTAATGAGATGAATTGAACAATATAATTTAAAAAAAATAATTTTCATAAAATAATAATATAAAATGTAGTCAAAGTAGAATTCAACATGTTGCGATTAAAAACAGACGGAGGATAGTACAATTTACCCAGCATTTCTATAAAATCCCAGCAACAAATAATCACACATTCATCATTTAGTGTATGCACATTTTCTTTTAAAGAAAATTCATCACATTAATCTTAACAATCATATAGCTTAAAGTGTTACACACTATTTATTCAAAATACGTGGTAAGAAAACCATATATTAGTAACCACAAATAATGCCAAAGTTGTTGAAATTAGTTGGAGTAACCGACCCCCACATTGTAAATGATTACAGATTGGTGCAAAGACCATGACTGAATCGTGTAAGGCATATACCAAAAGTAACCACATCCAAGACATGATTTTTATTTAAAACACATTCACGAGTGTCAGAGTAGTAAAGCATTTCACGCAGTATGTAAATCAAATCACAGTAAGCATACATGTCTCGATAGCATGGATATGTAAATGTAAAATATACGCAAGCTAAGTATATATATCAGCTTTAGGTAAACTATTCACATATGCAAATACTGGAGTATAATTTACCAACACTCCATAACTCTAACGTACATACTAGTATAGTTCGAGAAGATAGATGTACAAGATCAAGCCACTCAAATCACTTGGTAGCAAATCCAGGAAATTCCATGCATGCGAAATAGCCTCAAAATTTCTACAAACTCTAGAACTGAAATATACGTAGTACGTATATTTCACATGAGAAAGCTTCTTAAAGCTGTTAATAAGTACAATTTCACATGTAGTAATTAATCTAATTATCATCGTTCACAGCTACTAAACCCAATCACGAGAATACCAAACAATTTTACCATAATTAGTAATCTAAAGTAAATGTTAAAAATAAAGCATTCCAATTTATGTGATAAATCTTAAAGCATTCCAATTTACCATATTATACGAATCAATCAAATAAGAGCATTATCATGCAATAATTTAGAAACATTAATCACATAAAATCCATTCTCTCAATAGCCTTTACCCACAAAAAAAAATTCACATATCTATTAATTTTGCCACAAACAAAAGTAATTTTTTTTCCTGAACCGAAACGGAAATCAAATTAGCTTGAATTTCACGCACATGAAACATGTCGTTTTTAGATAAAGAACATGTATTTGTCATCTCCTATATTAATATAGGAGGTTAAAGAACTTTTGTTTTTACAAATGTGAGAAACAATCACAAAAAGAGATATTACCCAAAATGGGACTAAAAAAGTTTGAAAATTCCAAAATAGGACTTCCATGTTTTTATTCCCAAAATAGGACTAATTACTGACATGTTTTGGCAGTACCAGACTTCAAACATGGCAGTATTTTCCAAATTTGGCAGTAATTAGTCCTATTTTGGGAATAAAAACATGACAGTCCTATTTTGGAATTTTCGAACTTTTTTAGTCCCATTTCGGGAACTCTCCCTCACAAAAAATTATCATCACTTTTAATCAAGTTTAAACTTGACCTTAGTGGAGTGTTGTTTTTCGTAGTTGTCTTTTTATCACTATCAAAACTGCATTTATAATAATAGTGGGATTAAATTAAGGCTGACAAGTGTCAAGGTAAGCAAAGAATATATAATCATTCTCAAAGTACACCTGTAGGTAGAATCCTGCACACTAATTAATAAGTATACTCCAAGATATATTAATTTCATACCGACCATACGTAATTAAAACTTATAAATGGAAGGGAAAATAGAAATTAATAATCCAACCTTTTAGCGGTCTTCTTACAATAGTCCCACCTTTTGATTATTCATGAATAATCCAACCTTTGCACCACATTCACTGGTCCCTGACCGATTGATGACCTGTTATTCCAAGTTATTTTCTTATCTTTACAAAATATTATCTTTGTGAAAGGTAAGATTTATGGTATAATGGTTTACAAAGATAAGAAAATAACTTGGAATAACAGGTCATCAACCGGTCAGGGACCAGTGAATGAAGATGAGGTGCAAAGGTTGGATTATTCATGAATAATCAAAAGGTGGGACTATTATAAGAAGACCACTAAAAGGTTGGATTATTAGTTTCCATTTTCCCTAAATGGAATTACCAGATGTCGAAATAATGCAAAGCTTTTCTGGACCGAGCCTTTAATTAATTAGTCATGATGACGATAACGTTGGGAGTACGTCCGAAATACTTTCTGAGATTGTTGGGGAAAAATCGCCACCTCCTTCTCATTGTCCAGTTCCGGCCGACAGACACATAACATTCCGGCAAAATGCTTCTTTCTTTATTTCCGATAATTTGCAGCTACATGAAAACTCGATCAGGCTCCTGTCCGGCTATTCTCTTTTCTTCTTGCATAGTAGTTTGTATGATTCTGCAAAAGAAAATAACAACAAATAACATGGCTCGAGACGCGTAAACGCTGTCCTCAGAAAGTATTTCCGGTGGACGGAAATCTTTCTCCAGGATATAACGAGCCCTTCGGCTAATAGCCGGACACAGAATCTACGAGGATATATCCAAATTTGTAATCCAGCAGAGAGCTTTTATTATAAAGGAGAAATATAGCAAATGCCAAATCCATTTGTATCAAAATTGTGTAGTGCACTGGCGTAGTTTTTTTTTTTTTTTTTTTTTTTTTTTTTTTTAAAGAAAATGATGGCAGGAGTATTATCTTTTGTAAGGAAGAAGAAGCTGGGAAGGCTGAAGTGTTCCTTTTCGTAAATCTTCACAAGAGCTTAAGTAAGCAACTTAAATAGAAGGTAGTTTCTATGGTATCCATAAGGTACCGTATCTTTGTCCACATGGATCAATGAAAAGGTAGCAGTTGAATTATTTAAATCTAAATTAAAATTGATAAAGTGATGTGGTCCAATCAAATGAATGTTAGGTACGGTACCTCTGTTTTTAAAAAGGTACTGAAGTTGTCACTTAAATAGAAGGTAGTTTTAAGATGCTATTAAAGTGGAGAAATAAAAGCTTAGCCTAGTAACGTGCACTGATTCCGATCCCACTTTATTAGCTCCATGCGGTTAAACAAATATTAAATAGCCTTTGCATTATTTTAGAATAAAAACATTTATTAAAATAATTTGTTTATTTGAAATAATTTCCAACATTCCGTTCCTGAGAATTGGTTAAAGAGCATGTCTTCATTGCTTAGTTGTTTTTCTTATCATTTCAAAACTAAAATTCCCAGTTTTATCAAAACCTTTTCTGATTTTGAATCGTAAAAATAAGAGGGTTTTTCATTTTGGTCCCTCAACTATTGTGAAAGAAACAATTTTAGTACTTGATTTTCATTTTTGTTTCCATTTTTAGTCTTCAAGTATTGTGCGAGAAACATTTTTAGTCCGAGACTTTAAAGTTTTTCATATTTAACCCCTCGAGTATTATCAAATTGACAGTTTTAGTATTTCCACTATGATTTTGACACAATATGTGGATGACTAAAAATGCCACTATTATAATAGTCGAATGACCAAAAGTGTCACATTTATGAAAGTCGATGGACTAAATGTTGAAATTTTGAAAGACGGGTACGTACCAAAGATATCTTTCGCACAATAGTTAAAAGACTAAAATCGGAAAAACTCAAAGTCTAGTACCAAAAGTGTCAGTGACATAATAATCGGTGAACTAAAAGCAACAAAAACTCGTATAGATAATGTTTCCTTGTGTTCAAGTCTCTGTTAAGCAGCAAAAATATCGTTATGTGGTAACAATAAAGGTTGGTCATCATCACAATAGGAAGATAGGACGTCCACTTCAAATCTTTCAAAACTTAAAAAATACATTGAGTTTGCGTGTATAGATATAAAAACATCATTACAGTGTGTTTGCTAGTAGTATAATTTACAATAAATCTACTTGTTACAAACTTACAAATACCATCAAGATAGTGAAGTAAAATATATGCAATCAACTTCAAGTTATTTGAGTTATTTTATATTTATAAAATTTATGGGATATAACAAAACTTGATTTGTAAAAATGAGCTTAACACATTCAATCTCATGTGCAATATTGATTACTTTTGTTTTCGTTGATTAAATTACAATAGTTGGCTAAATACCATTGATTGTACTACTATTGTCATTGTTGATATTATTGCTATTACTATCACTACTACAATTACAATTTTTATTTTTATTTTTTACTAATGGTTCCTTAACGGTTCCGGGCACATATTTTTTATAGGAACCAGGAACCGAACCGTTATTAAAGACTAGGATCGAACCGAACCGTTAACAACTAATACCACATTTGTAGGAACCGAACCGAACCGGGTTATAACGATTCGGTTCCAACCCGGTTCTACGGTTCCTGGTTCTGAAATTCCACCCTAGTTTTGATTATTTAGTGCAATACAATGTGGTTACTCCTTTAAGGATTCGTTTATGTGGATATACTCTATTCATTATACTTTCTCCGTCCCTGAATTATCTTCAAACTTTCTTTTTTCGTCCGTCCCAAAATTATCTCCTCTTTCCCTTTTTGGCAAAGAATTTGTGGTTCACAACCATTCTTACACATTCTTACACATTTCTCTCTCCTCTGCACAACTCTCCACCACACAAAACTCACTTTCTTACAAAACTCGCTTTCTTAAATAATGTGCATAGCCGAAATGGGAGAAAGATTAGGGACGGAGGGAGTAGTGTTTTTCCTTCTGGCCTACGTGTTTAAATTTGTGTGTGGGTTTGATACAGCTAGTAATGGAGTTTTAATATGTTAGTTAACATCTACTAAAATACTTAAGCGGCTAAGAATGTTACATGGCCTTTTTTCCGTCATAACGGCCTCCTATTTGTCCCCGTATTCGCCGTCATCCCAACTAACATATTCTTCCGTTTCTTTCCGTTTGTTTTCCCTCGCGTTGGATTGAAGAGTCATCCGCACAGCAGCTCCGCAGGTACTGTCTTAGGCGGTCACGGATCATCCTGTGCAGGTATAAGTATCGAAATATCTTATCCTTCCTGCGTAGGTCTTCCGAGCTCGCTTGCGCCGTTTTTTTTATGCATCACTTCCTGCGTAGGTCTTCACATTTTCCTGGTTCTCTTCTTCTCTATCGGTTCTTCTTATGCAATTCATGTTTCTCAATTGGGGGCCGTGGTTCATAGTTTTTGCAGCTTTGGCTTGTGATTGTTGATGATTCTATGGCATTGGTTTTCAGTTTTTTGGGGTTTTGGTACTTGTGAATTGAATTTCCACTGATGTCCTTTATTCAATTTTATGATTTTCAGTTGTTTGGGTTTTTGGTACTTGTAAATTGGTACATGTAAATTGAATTTCCACTTATGTCCTTTATTGAATTTAAAAAAGGTACCTTTGTTTTTTATGTTGTCAATGATCTTTGTTTGTATTACGCGCGTTCAGAGTTTGCGTAGGAGGATATACTATAGCTCAATCTGCGCTTCATACACAACTGCCAGTTGAGAATTTGCTGTGTGTCGTCGTTGTTTGTATATTGTGCTTTTGTGATTCACAATCTGCAACTTAATTTGAATTTCCCCCCTTTTTTGTGAGTGATGGTGATTCTTCACGCTTGTTGTGTGTTTTATGGTTTTCAAGGGTTTTGTGCTTTAATATATTCTCTGAATAGGCTAATGTGTGGTGAGTAACAACTGTTGTGCTTCCAATGGAGTGTGATTCACAATCATTTTCTTTGAGTGTACATGTAAACTGGGATGTTGTTCATGTGTGATTGGGGGAGCCTTATTTGTTTTCACATCTGTGTCTTTGGTCGTTTGAATTGTTTAGCATTCCTCAGTGATTTGACAATGAAATGTTTAGGTCCTCCACGATTGTTTATTACAGTTGCAGTGTCTCCCTTTGGGCGTCATGTAAGTGTGCTGCCCTTTTGGTTTGACAGTTTTAGTGGCAGATTAAGTAATTTTCCTATGTTTGATTTGTTTATGTTGCGTTATGTTTGTTTTGGGTGTTTCTTATTTGCCTCTGTGTATTGTTTTTATTTTGCACTTCAAATGAAGACAATATTGCAGATTTTTTATCCATTCTGCTTTGATTGTCGTGGCAGATTAGGTTACCTTGTCTTGCTTAGAACTTATGTAGGTCCTTTTGTGTGGTTTTTTTTGTTGTCTGTTTTTAAAGTTTGCTCTGGTATTTTAGCATACTCTTTAGCGTTTTCCATTAGCATTATTCCCTTAAGTACTGTTTGATTGTATTCTAGGTATTTTGAGTATTCTCAGAGATACTCTTCTTCCAAATATGTATGTTTATTAGATGCTACCCCCCCTCCCCCCCATTCCCTTTTTTCTGAGTAAAACCCCATTATCTTTCTTTATTTATAATTGTTTGCATGGGTTGCCTTTGTTGCTTTCTATTTATGCCATTATTTTTACAATATGTTTTAAATAGTCATTAAACACATTTGGAACTTTTTTTGATGAAATGTTTTTTTAAAACTGTCTTACTTGGTTTTACAATGCTTTGTCTTTACCGGAGTATTCTCAAACATGACTTCCTGAAATCAAACTAAGTTGTCCCTTTGTGGTTTTTCTATTCAGGTACTCGAACAACGGTTTTACACTTCCAGTGTCTTCCTTTGTCCTGAAATGCACATATCTCAATTTACCCTTGTAATGTTTATATAGTTGCTTCATTTACATTGCCTTACATTTGTATTAAATGACTGTTTCTCCCAAACTTCAATTACATCTTTTGTTTTGTGCTCACAATTGTCATGAATTAACACTCCTGCCTAATTTTAACTCACAAACAACTTCTATAAACTATTTTTTTAATGTCATTCCAGCCAATTACATTGTTTAAAGCCGCACACACTTAAAACCTAAATACCATCCTACTCCAAACAAACAAAATTAGTAAAATTTCTAAAACCTGCAAACCATGTTTCTTTCATTTCTTCCTTTCTATGCCATTGATTTTACAATATGTTTTAAACACTCATTAAACACATTTGGAACCTTTTTGTTGAAATATTTTTTTAAGACAAGCTTGCTTGGTTTTACAATGTTTTGCCTTCACCGGAGTATTTTCAGGCATGACCTGCTGAATTCAAACTGAAATATGCCTTTGTGGTTTTTCTATTTAGGTACTCAACCAGCGGTTTTGCATTTTCAGCGTCTTCCTTTGTGCATCACATAAGTACACTACCCTTTTCGTTGCCTATTTTGAATTCAACCTTGTAATGTTTATATGATAGATTCATTTACATTGCCTTACATTTGTATTGACTGATTGTTTGTCCCAAACTTTGAGTATTTCTTTTGTTTTTGTTCTCATAGGTATCATGGATTTGTTGTCCACGTGTACAGTTGATAAGATAATTGATGCTAGCGACAATGATGTTTTCAGATACTATGTTCACACCGTCCATGGGAGATGCATTGTTGTTGCTACAATTGACCCTACTGAACCGCCTCAGACTGAGTGCACAACACATGGTGATTCAAAACATTTTTTACGCGCGCTGGGTACTTTCGATTACTACCCATGTCGTTCACGAACAAAACAGAACTGGACCACAAAATCAAGCACTTTCTGCAGCGAGGTTCTTCATTGCCTCAGCTTGCAGGTCTTCTATCCTCCAAACCCCCCCACTGCTGTTCACTTCCTTTTACAACTTTTCTAATTTTCATCTTTTCCTTATTGTACTTTTCCACAGTTTACCCTCAAACTGACACTATTCATTGTATTCCTGCAAGCTACAATTTTAGTTACTGCAGCATATTTTTGTCCATTACATTAACCACCAACTAATGTGTATTCTTATGTATTGCAGACCCTTTCTATATGTACGATGAATCGTGTTTACCCAACTGCTCATACTGCCAGATGAACTACCCACCCTCATTTTTATATATTCCTAACTGCACTGCAAAGGTATTCTTTGTCCACCTATTCCAAATTACCTCCCTTATCATGTATATTTAATACTAAGCCCCATCATACATTTATCTTTTCAATGCAGCAAACTTGTGAAACTTTCTTATGCCAACCCAGCGATCAACGAGGCAGCTTCCAAGCACTCCTTGATACAGAGGACGCGTATATGTTAACACGAGCCGTCCCAATACTTTGCCAGCTTCAAATGGATTTCGACCTCAAAAAACGAACCACCATTGCATTCTTCAAGTATGGCAGGGGTAGAAGTAGACTCATTAACATGGCGCAATGTGGCATAGAATCCCCACCCATTCACAACCACAAGTACGAAATCTGCAGCTCTTCCATCATCAACCATGCCGGTCCTTCTTGATCCGCTAAAACGTTATAACACTTTTCTGATGACTTTTTGTTTGTTTTGACTGGCCCGTTATTTCTGTCATCGCTAACAGTGCAATCATCCAACAACGCCCTTTCATTAAACTCCTTTTGAACAATACTACAATTTATTTGAATCATTGCCTTATTGCTTACACTCTATTGTTTAAAAAATTGTTACCCATAATCCATTGTCTTAGCTACTATCATTGGGCACGATTCACGCGCACCGCGCGCAGCCCAGCTAGTAGTATATATATACTGTTAATATTGGATTGTTTATTTTTATCAAGATGAAAATTTTGAGTCAAATCTCAAGAACATGGGTGTCACTTGCACATGGCCGGTTCTGGGGGAAGGGCAACAGGGGCGACCGCCCTAGAACCGAAAAATATAAAAGAAAAAATAGGCCTAAAATCTTTTCTTTATATATAGTGTGAGTATGCTTCTTCTTTTATTCTTAAGTTCAATTAATTAGGCCTAATTTTTTATTTTATTGAAAATTTAAAACATAAATAAAAAATTTAAACAGAACCAAGTTTAAAAAAGAATATATACACACTAATTTTAAGTAGAACCGGTTTTAGTTTATAAAAGCAATACAATTGTTACTAGATCAATAAAAGACACGTCTCTTCACTCTTCACATCTCTTTAGCCTTTCAGGCCTTTTATTCATTTTAATTATAACATAACAAATTTATATAATTATTTTAGAACCTATGGCTCCCAGATCTCATCCCCATTATTTATTTGTTTCCAAATTGAAATAAAGTATATCTGAGTTCCTAATAGTAGTTAAAGCGGACGACAAATTGGCACGCTTCTTGGCGGCCAAACATTGTCTCTTTGAAAACCTTCATTCTTTCGAGGCTTCAAAATTTCAATTCTTAGCGGTCAATAAATCATTTTCAAGTT
Organism: Cuscuta epithymum; assembly: GCA_945859915.1. Lineage (NCBI taxonomy): Eukaryota > Viridiplantae > Streptophyta > Magnoliopsida > Solanales > Convolvulaceae > Cuscuta > Cuscuta epithymum. The sequence goes on from CAMAPF010001150.1 coordinate 420,811, forward strand.
ATGAATTCAATATGTAGTAATATTTATTTTCATTTATCGTTTCAGTTATAACTGAAAGAAAAAGTTTAGTGTTGTTATATGTGGTATTTTTATTGTTTTTCATATTTATTAGTGGAAAGAAGATTGTCTATGAGTTTTGTTTCACATTGTTCTACGAGAAACATTTTTAACTAATTTAATGTTTTTTTCTTTTTATTCAATACTCATGTTGTTACTTTTGCACAACTATGTAACTTAAATAATAATAAAGTGAGTCTCACCTTTATTTTATGAACTTTTTTAGATACTTTTATTACAATTTATATTTAAAATAAGTATATGGCTTACAGTTTTTCTTGGATATAAGCCCGGCGGATTAGCGTATCGCCCATAGGGCTAGAAATGGACAGGACAGACCCTGCACTTGCAATTCATTTTTCTGCAGTGGATGCTGCAGTTGTTAGGATACTGAAGATCAGAAAAGTTGGTTGAGATTACCTTGGTTATCAAAATTCTTGGTTATCAAGCTTGGTTGAAATTTGAAATTTGTGAGGGGAGTCTCGAGAGTGCAAGTTCATATGAGTTGAAATTTGTGATATGTAACAAAGACGGATAAACAACCAAGTATGCATTGAATGTTGTATAAAAGGAAGTTTATTTTACCTCTGTCCCATTGCCAAATTTGTGTTAGGTGTAAAATATAATGTGTAAAAACTGCACGATTAAGAGTTGTGTAGATGAGACACAAATAAAGAGAATCACAAATTATTTACTGAAAGTGAAAGTGGTAAATTTTTTGGGACAAACAAACAAAGCTAACAAAGTCCAAAAGAATAGTGCGAGTAGTAATTCCCTTAATGGACAGTTTAGTGTGACATCTTATTTCGATGGCATACTTTGAGCATTACGGAGTACTTTTTAATTTTCTATTAATATGTCATCTTATTTTATTTAATGTTTATGGTTAATCTTTTGATAAAAGTGTTTTTAGTTAATTGATTCAATATTAAGTATTTATTAAATGAGGACTGTAATGTTTTTATTTAAAAAAAAATATTAAGTATTTATTACTCCATACTTTTTATATAATCCACCTAATTTTCAATGTAAATTTTCATGTGGAGTAACTAGTTTTCCAAATGTTGCTCGGTATAATGTTACAATATCTTTTTTACCGTAGCAATTATTTCCCTTGTGACTCTAGCCATTTATAGAATTATTTGTTGACATACTAATTAAATGGTTTTGGAGAGAACGAAGTAGAGGACACAAATCCCTTGTCATCTCTTTTCTCTCTCGTTTTCTTTTTTCTTTTAACTTTTTATCTTCTATCTCTCGTATGTTCTTATGTTCATCCATTGCCTGATTCCTTTGCATAATTAAAAATGTCATAAATATAATTAGGTATACACTAAAAGAAATTATAAACATAAACCGTCAAAATTTATACCCAAAATTTATAAAAGCAATCAGTTTGATAGATTTAATTTATATAAAAGTGAAAGAACGGTGAATAAATAATTGAAACATCATAAAGAGCACAAACCTAAGAAGGGGAGGAAGAGAGAAGAAGAAGGTGGAAGAAAATAGAGAGTTTAAAATGATAATAAGGTGAGGTTAAAATTCAAACGCATAAAAGGTATTAAATTAAAGATTAAGTTGTCATATATCATTAATGACATGTAACTCTCAATTTCTTTAATAAAAGTTCTGTGTGTGAACGTTTTTGTAATCCTCGTACATTTTGAGTGTATCAAGGGCAATTCGTCTGAAAATGGATAAACTGTGTATAAAATTATACTCCGTATAAATTTTTGGGATACACAAAGTATGGTTCACTACAAAAAAAACAACAGGTATTGGCACGGGGTTGGCATGGGATTGGCATAGACTGATTGAGTTTGACACGGATCATAACATATATTTAGCGCGACTTCATGCCAAATAGCTCGTGACAACAGTTTTGGCATGCAATTTGGGACGAATTTGACAGAGACCCACTAATCTGTGCAAAAACCGTGTCAGATCTCTCCCATAGATCGAATTCGACAAATCTTTTCCAAAGTTCCATACGAAGTCTGTGTCAATCCCGTTATTTTTTGTAATGGTTGATTTTTTATGATCACTGAGACCTCATGTAGCATTGAGTTATCATGAAACCTATCTCCTCTCTTACTACCATTAAAACACTCCAACACTCTAATCCCATCTATCCAAAACTATCTCGACATATTTCAAACTAAGATCTGTCATCAGAGTTTTCCTTCAAACTTGTTCCGCCTTTTTTTGTCCCGGTAGGCAACCACCTAAGTCGGTGGGGGTAATGTCGGGAAACATTTGCCAAACTTTATTAAACAAATGAGGAAATACAAATAGAGAGGGAGACTAGAGCAAACCCTTTCCAGAGGAAGCATACCTATTTAAAATATAAGAATAACATAATGAAATTAATTGTTTGGGAGCTGAATTTGGCCCAATAATATACACCAGAGGCAATAAAAAATTAATGATGGAAATCGAGGATTCCGAAAAATCTAAGTAAAGAGGTAACCTGAGAAAAACATTTGAAACGGGTAGAAAAATCTTGGGCCAAAAAGTATGCGGTCCAATTTCCTTGTCTGAATGCGTGATTAATTAAAGGAAACATCTTTCATGATTGCTCACCGTTTCATTTCAGTAAAGTCGACCGACCACCGACTTTCAAATGCATTAGATAAGAGAGCTAAGAGTTTTGTAGCATCAGTTTTCACCTGATAGTCTTCATACCCAGCGTCTAAGGCCCACTCCGTAGCTATCTCTAGAGCATCAAATTCTGCTTTCATCCCCGAGTCTGCCAAGAGAGGGAAGCTTAGAGCAAAAACTAAGCAACCTTGTTATTGTAGACACACGAGTCTTTAACGATCATCGATGTTCAATTGTTTCTGTTGTGGCCATCATGTGTGGATCTAAGGTACAATTTTATCGGTGTTAATTACACAAGGATTTGACGTTTCGATTTCTTAAAACATGATTTGTCAATCCAAAATGGAAAATTGCAAATTACCTGGCGATTTGTTGATTGATGTTTTGGCAAAATTGCCCGTAAAGTCCCTGATGCGATTTAAGTGTGTTTGTAAGTGTTTCTATAATTTGATAAAGGGAGATCTTCAGTTCATGCAGAAACACTACGAAATTAGCAAAACAAAACCGGGATATGCTGTTATAGAGTCCGAAAATGATGAAAGTAAAGTTGTAAACTTGCTTTACAAAGAATCAGAGTTTTATGCGGTGGGATGTCGAAACCTAGACATACCACTTTTCAATTTAAGGATTTGGCATATCAAGTGTTTGTATGGTATGTTATGTCTGATTGTCGCCAGGGAGGATCCATCTTACCTTCAATTAGGGAAGGAAATGATTTACGACATTGTGATATGGAATCCATCCACCAAAGAAATCAAATCCTTACCCGCACTTAAGGTTTCCTTCCAACATCCCCACTATCCACCAAACGAACCACCCGTCAGTATTGTTGTGAATGATGGATTCGGTTTTGGGCTTTGTAAGAACATGATTTGGAAAATTGTTGGTCTATGGAACTTTCATGTTATGAATGTCTACCACACATTCGTAATGGTTGGTAGTCGAATTGGTGATTCATGGTGTTGGAGGCAAATTGATGCAACGAATATTACATGTGATTATTTGTATATCATTGAAGATTTTTATGTAAAGGGAAGGTACTATTGGCGGGTTATGGCACTCTCCCCAACTCCGTCACCTAATGATGGTGAGCAACTTCTTTGGTTTGACATGGATGATGAGGTATTTGGGACGCTTGAGTTACCATATCATATCGGATGTGGTATGTTTACAACTATTGATGAGACTATTGCTTTTCTTGGTTCTCCAATAATGAAGAATAATTATCAGGTTGAGATTTGGTTGATCCATGAAGATGACAACAACCACTTTAATTGGCATAAATATACAACCTTAGACTGTCAACATTATCCAGATGAAAGGCCGATCGGAATTTTGAACCACCGTTTGATTCTGTTGCCCCCAATTTCAAAAGCTGAGGAGTTTATGTTCAATACAAATGTTGTACCATCTTTGATTTCTATCGACTTGGAAACTGGGGAAAGGAAGGTTATCTATGTCACAGAAGAAAGAAAAAACATTGACATTGCTTATAACTCAAGGGGGTGTGTTCATGTATACTTTGAGGGGAACGTTCAGATTCCTCGAGAGTTCAGAACGTTTCATCTATTCGGGGCATTTGTTCGAGTTTATCATCAGAGTCTATATTTATTGTGAAAAGAAATGGACCTTTAATTATTGAGTTAAGAATGTTTCGTCTTTTTACTTATGTTCATTTGTATAACATTACCTCCCCCAAAATCTTTTGGAAGTAAAGCTTGAATGTTGTTGTTGTTCGTTTATTTAACAACGAATTATCATTTTATAGAGTAGTATATGTCGGATTTGACTCATATTTTTTCAAGTCTTATCAGGAGCCAGAATGCTTCAGAACTAGCCCTAAAGCTTTAGAACTATCTACATGATAGAATTGTCGAGGACTTTAATGGCATATTTATGTGTTATTGTGTACTGTTGACATCATAACTGTTGAAGTCATAGCTGTAGTCAAGGGAGTCGACCCATACCCTTGGCCACCCCACAAATTCCTAGCATTTCTCTTGAATAAGTTTTTTTTTTTTTTGCTAATACACAACAATTGAGAAAATCTCATCTTATTTTTATTTTCATAGTTATGAAATGAAACAATTCGAGTCGAATGGCCCGAAATTGTAGCACTATTTAAATGTCACGGCATAAATAATACAGTATTCCCTCTTGTTTTTTCATTGTCACACGTTTTTTTAGGGAGTTTTTCACTATTTCTTCAAGTTTTCATTGTAGTAAGTTTTCATATAAAAATACGTACTTCTATACCCTAACTTTATTACTTTATTTTTTATTTTTTTAAAAGTACTCTATCTTTCCTACTTTTCATTATATTCTTCTTATTAATATTTTCTTAATTCAACTTATTTATTTAGGGAAGTTTTCATTATTTCTTTTAATAACTGAAAATAAAAAAAGAAAAGAAAATCTCGCCATATTAATATGTTAAAGGAAGAAAACCCCTTAGATTTAGATATTACCAGATTTTAAACATGAAAGATTACTGTCATAACTAACAATATATATATTTATGGCAACATATTGGCATAATTGATACTTTGTAGTAATTTCAAGTTTGACAGTAATTACTCATTTTGGAAATGAATATAGTACTTTTATTTTGGAACTTCCAAACATTTTTACTCCTATTTAGGGTTAAAATAAAATTAAATAAATCTTGATATGCTATTACTATAATTACAGAGAATACAAATTAGTTTATACACTCCATAATTACCTAGTACACTCTTAAGTTGGACATTGTATAAGATGTGAATTTGATTGCTCGGTTCGTTTTTTGGATCCGCATGGTGGAGATGGGCGAAAAGCTCCTAGGTTGTTCACAGGGCTACTGAGATTGTGTCCCAATCTTCATGAGATAAAAGCTTGTAATGAATTAATGATACATGTTACACAACCATCATATATTGATTCAAATATGTTGGAAAAGATATCACAATTATAACAGCTACTCACCCATCAAATATTGATTCCAATATGTTGGAGAAGAAATTACAATTATAACAGCTACTCATTCATCAAATATTGATTCAAATATGTTTACCAAAAACTTTAACATATACGATAACTACTACTAGACAAAATATGTTTTTCATGTCTAGCAAATAATCTATGGTAGTTAGAGAGGGGTAACTAACAAAGTATTCAGACAAATAAGTGCATATTACTACACCACATTTAGCCAAAAGACGTGTTTGCTTATTCCGAACGCTTTATGTTTTCCCCTCCCGGAAACATGCCCCAGTTCCAATGTATTCCATGGTTTGGCTCATCTTCACCTTGACAACCGCGGCTAAGGAACACCAACCTTCCTTTGGCTGCTCATGAACCCAACACATAATGAAATGAACCTTCCTTGCAGCATACCTAAGCTTTTTCTTGATCTCCAACCTTTCAGACTTGGGTTGTTTAATAATACCCGAACTCAGTTCTTCCTCTGCCGACCGGATCAGCCTTTGGAGATCACAAAGCAAGCAGACCAATGCCGAACCACCGAGGTTGAGAAGTCCTATATCACATCTTCCATTAGTCTGGATCCGAATTGTGGGCCACCCATGTGTCTGAGAGGAGGAGAGCATGTTTGCTCCAGACAATGTGAAAGAGCCTCCAGTACAGTTTCTGGCTGCCTCCCATGGCTTTATCAATTTGCTCAACTCTCCTGATGCCATGGCTTTCCGGTATAGTTTCCGTTCTTCGGCAGATAAATCATCTAGACTTATATTGCTTCCTGCAGTTAGATTAAATCACATGACATTACTTGAGAGAGAAAAAGTCAGTGATGCATTTATAATGTCAATGGAGATTGCCTACCTGACAGGACCTTTTGAATGGTTGCTTCAGACAATAAGAATTTTGGTTCTCTGACAAATGAAATGGTAGATAATAAGTACGAGGAATACAGAATAAATATTTGAAGAGCATGGTTGGAAATGCATTAATTGCATAAAAACCTTTGTAACAATGATAACATAAAAGTCAGCACAAATAGTACAAATGATCTCTTAAAACGTAAAGGCTAATTCCAGAAATGGTCCCTCGACTTTCATGACATTTCTTTCCTCTGGAAAGTTGATAGAATGATCATGGATGAAAAAGTTCATGAAGTTGGGCAAGTTTAGATGGAAACTGAAAATAAAATACTAGGCGGAAATTTCTTGAAATTGAGGGGCTAATGCTTGAATTAGTTCTTTCCTAAATGAAATAATTCTTATCATCCCAAGGATGCCAGCAGTACTCTTGGCTGCAACCTGTGCCCAACTAAGTTCCTTCCTTAGATGAGAGGAAACAACAGTAAGTCTCATTTAAAATACAGTGGCACTACTTAAGTAATTAAACCATTCATCCGTAGTTTACTCGGCCAAAGACCAGGTAGCAATTAGGGCTGTTTACTCAAGAGTAATTGTCATCGGTCTTGTAATAGTTAAGTAAATATATGCTACAAGTTTCTAATAATATTTTTCTAACAACTCTTTCATATATGTATATACATACACATTTATAGAGAGAGAGCAAAAAACAATAACTCACTAGCCTAATTCATAAAATATTTAAAGAATATCCCATCATCTAATCACTCCTAACTTCTTAGTTCTTATATCGGAAATCAATCATCATCTTGTTCGAGATACAACATTATCTTCCTCCATGTCCACAAACAAATCTTTACTGAGAATTTCCTGGCTAGTGAAAGAAATTTCAGTACTGTAATATAAACATGGAAGATATTTATTCGACCTGAATTTGATTAATAATAGCTAAACAAAGAGAATGGAAAACGTCATTGGTGAGGCTGGTTCCTAGAAGATCATCCAACCCATGAATTAAGAGTCTAGATGCTGGGAACAAAAGATTATTGAGCAAACCAAACATATCACAGCAAGCCTATATGTCAAATTTCAACAAGCATTGAGATTTGAGAGAAACAAACAAGCTTGCAGATAAAATTGCCTAGGAAGTCCATAAAAAAGCAGAAATGAAGCCTCTTGGTCGATCAAATTCCAGCAGAAGAGCTAAGGGCATTTATTATTTTTGAAAATTTGAACATTAGCTCTTCTGCAGTTGGGATATATTTCCTTTGAACATTCTCCTGTTATATAACCAGTAAAGTCTTGATTGCTGGAGGTTGTTTCTGGTTTCCAACCAAAGGTTTAATGGACATGGACCTGGACCTGGATGATGGATGGGGACTCAAGGTTTGAGCCTTAGACTGGGATTCAAATGACCCAATCATTACTCTCGCTTTGGCTTTTCCCTAATGGTGGAGTTGCATCAGTCTGTTTAAGGAAAATTTTGTTGACATGGAGCTGTGGTGTATCCAAACTGGTTTGCTTTGCTAGCCAAGCCATTTATGTAAAATCCCCCCCCCCCCCCCCCCCACAGAGGTTTTTTCTCTGTTTGTATGTATTGATAATATTTTAGAATAATATTGTTTCCATTTTTATTCTTGTTATTTTTGGCCTTTGTTTATGATGACCGATCCTAATTGATCGGCATCCATCTTGTATTTATTTGGCCGATTGGCTATGAGAAAAACTGAACAACGGTTTTACCCTAATATTTCTTCTTCATTATGCCTTACGTATACAAAGTTTTCATGGTATCAGAGACAGGCTATTGAAATATCGCAGCCATGTCGTCGACGGAAGAAGATGGATCAACGTCGGAGGTAAAGATCGATTACACCTCTCCATATTATTTGGGACCTCAAGATAGGCCGGGTGACTTTATTACTCCGGTCCGTTTAACAACTACCAATTACGAGGAATGGGCGAACGTCGTCCGTTTGGCTCTCCGGGCAAGACGAAAGTATATTTTCGTCGACGGAACATTGAAGAAACCAGCGCCGCCTTGCACCGAGGAGTATTGGATGGTCAATCACTCCATGATTGTATCTTGGCTGTTAAATACAATATCTCCAGAAGTCAAGGGAACCTTATCTCACTATGAAGATGCTCTGCGTCTGTGGAATGATCTCAAAGAACGGTTCGGGTCGGTTGATGGTCCGAAGATACATCAAGTGAAAACGGACTTGGCTAGGTGTGCTCAAACCAGAGGGATGTCAGTCGGAACTTACTATGCAAAATTACAAACCTTATGGGATGAGTTAAACAATTACGAACCTTTAATCCGATGTAAATGTAACAAGTGCACTTGCGATGTACTCGGTCAGCATGAAAGGAGAAGGGAATCGGAGCGTCTTCATCAATTTCTCATGGGAATTTACACAGAATTCTTTGGAGGTGTTCGAACCAACCTGTTGACTCAAACTGAATTGCCGACACTCAATCGGGCTTATCAGCAAATGGCGCAAGAAGAACGTGTGCGAGGTATTGTGCAGGCACAAGAGGAGAGGCCAGAAGTCCTGGGGTTCGCGGTTCGGGCAGAAGGAAAGGGAGCAGGCCGAGGAATTAAGGTGGATAAAAGTGGATTGACATGCACATATTGCAAGTATTCGGGACACGAAATCACAAACTGTTTTGAGCTTAACGGTTATCCGGATTGGTGGGGTGATAGGCCTCGACCGGGAATTAAAACTGGAGGGCGAGGCCGTGGTACTGGAAGCGGGGCAGCGAATCCTGGAGCTGGAAGAGGGAGGCCGGCTGCAAAAGCTCATGCAGCTCTGGCCGAAAGCAGCACTAATTCAAACAAGCAGAACCCAAGGCAGAACCCCAAGCAGGATGAAGGGAGAAGAAGCGAGCAAAACATCCCTCTCCCGGGCTTCACGGCAGAGCAGTGGAATTCACTTCTTTCTGTGATTGGTAACTCAGTCTCTAATAATGAACGAATGGCAGGTAAATTTAATGATAGTGCATGGATTATTGATACCGGTGCCACTAATCATGTGTGTGGAAATCGAATGTTGTTGTCTCATGTTAAAAGTGTTGACCCATGCACGGTTGGTTTACCTGATGGACAGACAGTGTTAGCCACTTTGGAGGGAAGAGTACATTTTACAAATAATTTATATTTGAATAATGTGCTATTTGTTCCGCAATTGAAATGTAACCTTATCTCTGTGTCTCAACTAAGTGTTGACTTAAATTGTTTCGTTCAATTTACGAGTAACTTGTGTGTTATACAGGACCGTCACTCGAAGAGGCTGATTGGAACGGGTGAACGGGAGAATGGACTGTATTACTTGCGGGAGGAACTAGCAGCACTGGCACTGGCAGTTAAGGATTCAAAGAATTAGGACACCCTGCTTCTCATATTGTTGAAAAATTAGCTCCCGTAAGTGGACAGAAAAATTTTGGAAACTTTCCTTGTGATATTTGTTTTAGAGCAAAACAGACAAGAGATCCATTTCCATCTAGTTTGAATAAAACTCATGTTATTTTTGAGACGATACACTGTGATCTATGGGGTCCGTATAATACCCCTTCTTCTTGTGGAGCTAGATATTTTTTGACTATTGTTGATGATTATTCACGTGCTGTGTGGGTTTATCTGCTTATTGATAAAAGGGAAGTTTGCAAAATGTTTTTCTCATTTGTTGCTATGGTAGAACGCCAGTTTTCTAAGAAAATTATGCGCGTGAGAAGTGATAACGGAACTGAGTTCAATTGTTTGCAAGATTTTTTCCGTACTAGTGGGATTATTTTTCAAACTTCTTGCGTTGGAACTCCTCAACAGAATGGGCGTGTAGAACGCAAGCACAGACACATTTTAAATATTGCACGGGCGTTAAGATTTCAGGGAAATTTGCCTATTTCTTTTTGGGGAGAGTGTGTATTGTCTGCTGCTTATCTAATAAATCGGACACCATCTGCTATTCATCACTATAAAACACCATATGAGTTATTATTTGGGACACCTCCGAGCTATAACTTTCTTAGAGTCTTTGGGTGTTTGTGCTATGCTTTTAATATGAAGACAAAGGGAGACAAATTTGTGAGCCGTAGCAGAAAGTGTGTCTTTGTGGGATATGTTTTCGGGAAGAAAGGTTGGCAGGTTTTTGATCTTGAAACCCGAGAATATTTTGTCTCTCGGGATGTAAAATTTTTTGAGCAAATTTTCCCGTTTGCTTCTACGCCATCTGTCCCAGAAAATCCACAACATGCTTCTTTGCCCGACGTAGTTCCCACGACTTGGAATGATTACTTTCTTCTTGACCAAAATGATGAACAACACGTAAGCATACCTTCAACCCAGGAGGATTCCACGTTACCAGTGGGCCAGGAGCATTCTGAAGAGCAGCTTGTGAGTTCAGGGAATTCAGCCACGGTAGAAGAGGTGCACAATTCCTCTCAAGAGGAGCCAGAACAAGTCTTGCGCCGGGGAGAGCGTACACGTGTGCCTTCGGTTCGGCTTAGAGATTTTGTTACGCATACTATCATAAAGAACAGTCCATTCCCCGCTTCTTCCGGACCGACATCCTCTTCAGGTACGCCGTTCCCTATAACTCATTACGTTACTTGTGATTCTTTTTCCTCACAACATAGAGCTTTTCTAGCAGCACTTAATTCGGTTACAGAGCCCAGCTCTTTCCACGAGGCTATTAAACATGAAGGATGGCGTCAAGCCATGCGAGCCGAGATTCAGGCTCTTGAAAATAATTCTACTTGGAGTCTTGTTCCTTTGCCCCCTGGAAAACGTGCTTTGGGCTGTCGATGGGTTTATAAAGTCAAACACAAGTCTGATGGCACCATTGAACGTCTTAAAGCTCGCCTTGTTATTTTTGGGAATCGACAAGTGGCTGGTTTGGATTATACGGAAACATTTGCTCCAGTTGCTAAAATGGTGACTGTACGGGCATTTCTTGCTGTTGCTGCTATTAAACATTGGGAGTTACATCAAATGGATGTACATAATGCATTTTTGCATGGAGATTTGCATGAGGAAGTCTATATGACCATTCCCCCTGGTTACAAAACCACTGATTCTACTTTGGTCTGTCGGCTCCATAAATCTTTATACGGCCTCAAGCAAGCTCCGAGGTGCTGGTTTGCTAAATTGGTTGCAGCTCTCAAGCTATACGGGTTTCTTCAGTCCTATGCTGATTACTCCCTATTCATTTTTACTCGAGGAGCTACTCAAATTAATGTCCTGGTTTATGTAGATGATTTACTCATTTCGGGTAATGATAGTGCCGCGATCTCCGCCTTTAAATCTTATCTTCATACATGCTTTCATATGAAAGATTTGGGCACGCTTAAATATTTCCTGGGAATTGAGGTCGCGCGCAGTTCTACCGGGATCTTCCTCAACCAGCGAAAATACGCCCTGGACATTGTTACAGAGACCGGTCTTCTAGGTGCAAAACCTGCATCCTTTCCTATTGAACAAAATCACGGTCTTGGCACTGCTTCTGGTCCTGCTCTCCAAGATCCAGAACCATATCGCAGACTTGTTGGACGACTGATTTATTTGGCGGTTACTCGCCCGGACATCACTTATTCTGTCCACATTCTCTCTCAGTTTATGCAACAACCCCTCACAGAACATTGGACAGCTACACTGCGTGTGGTTCGGTATATTAAAGGTTCCCCAGGACAGGGCATTCTCTTAAGAGCTGATAGTGATTTATCCCTTACAGGTTGGTGCGATTCGGACTGGGCCGCCTGTCGTATTACCCGACGTTCTCTTTCCGGATGGTTAGTCTTTCTTGGTCACTCACCTATTTCCTGGAAAGCAAAGAAACAAACCACAGTTGCACGATCATCCGCTGAAGCTGAATACCGTTCCATGGCAGCCGCCACGTGTGAGTTAAAATGGCTCAAGGCCCTTCTTTTAAGTCTTGGAATTCATCATCCTCAGGCTATACCTTTATATTGTGACAGTCAGTCTGCTCTTCACATTGCTCAAAATCCTGTTTTTCATGAACGAACCAAACATATTGAGGTTGACTGTCACTTTGTTCGCGATGCTATTCAAGAAAATCTTATTGCTCCAAATTATGTTCCCACGACTATCCAGTTGGCTGATATTTTTACAAAGGCGTTGGGGAAGACACAGTTTCAGACTCTCCTTAGCAAGTTGGGCATTCTGGACCCCCATGCGCCAACTTGAGGGGGGGTATTGATAATATTTTAGAATAATATTGTTTCCATTTTTATTCTTGTTATTTTTTGCCTTTGTTTATGATGACCGATCCTAATTGATCGGCATCCATCTTGTATTTATTTGGCCGATTGGCTATGAGAAAAACTGAACAACGGTTTTACCCTAATATTTCTTCTTCATTATGCCTTACGTATACAAAGTTTTCAGTATGCCTTGCGGTACACAGGTTTGATAATTCTAATACCACTACAGGTGCTAGCGAACTCCATATGGAATTGACCGGATAACTTGGAAGGAAGTGTTCATTCTTGTTGATGTTATCTGCTGATGTGCAGTTCTCTTCCCCATTGTTTGGTCAATTATGAATCTCAATCAGGCTGCCAGGAGTCCAGGACTGATGGGAAAGTCGCAGTGAATTTGATGAAAATGACTCTCTTAAGACACTACTATATTGTGGTTATATCTTACATCTACTTCACTCGTGTTCTGTTTTATACTTTTATGCTTTGGAAACAATCACCTCATATAGGTATGTATGGACTAGTGTGGTGGCAGGGGAATTGGCAACACTTGCATTCTATGTGTTTAGTGGGTACCAGACTACCAGTTCAAACCTGAGACACATAATCCATATTTTGTAATTGATGATGATATGATGATCAGGATGTTGGAGCTTGAAGATGAGTTTGAATTGTGAATGTAATCAACCCCCATGCAGGTTTTTGTCCAATTAAACGAAAATTGTCATACCATTCTGTGTTTGGATCTGGTCTGAGATGAAACATTTCCATACCATTCAGTTAAGAGTATGTTTGGAACCAAGAAAATGCTAGGGAAGGAAAACTGGGAGGAATATCTAGATTAAAAAAACATGGAAAGGAAAATTGAGGGAAATTTTATGTTAAAATAAACTCAGTTAATCTATTATAGATATCTGTTCAAAATCATTTTTTTAATTTTTTATTTATTTCCATCATTTCCAATGGAGCCAAAGACTCACTATTTTTTGGCTTGGGAATATGATGAAATAAAGCAAAATGACTCACTAAACTATCTGCGCTTCTTTGTTATGAAACACCAATCAGTATTTTCAATGTGATTTTCATCATGGGTCATCCAAAAATAGTCTAACCGTACTTTAGTACGGGGGTAAGACTGCGTAAATCCCCCCTATCTCACCGTAGATGGGAGGAGCCTTTGCAACAATGGGGTAATGTCGTTGTTTTTTATTTGTATCCCTTGCGGGTGTACCCCTTGGAGGGGCTAGCTACATGCCTATATTTTATATTGATAAATTGTTTCTTGTGAAAATTAGATGCCTCGGACTCTAATGCCCCTTTACTGATCATTAGTTACTTCTAGTACATTACTATATCTAGGAGATCCCTATAACAATTACTACCGCACATGCTATTACATCAGATTGCCGCATCACATATATAACTTCAAAAAACAAGCAAATGAATATAGGGTTGCATTTTCATCTCCATTTTTTGCTATGAATCATCAATTTCGTGATTTTCGTCCATAGCCCGCAAATTCAGCCTTTCCTGATTGCTTCATAACATAATTATTCTACGGGGCAAGAAGGTCCTTTTAATTCTTTCGATGTGTTTGCATACGTATTTGCTTATCTTGGTCACTATTTTGTAAGCATGTTTACTATTGATAATATTTATGTAAAAAACTCATTAAATTAAAGATTAAGATGCCATATATCATTAATGACACGTAACTTTCAATTTTGTTAACAAAAGTTCTGTGTAGACATTTTTGTACACCGGGCTCGTACATTTTGAGTGTATCAAGGGAAATTCGTCTGGAAATGGAGAAATTGTGTAAAATTATATTAATTTCTGGGATACACAAAGTATTCACTACAAAAAAAAAACAGTATTGGCACGGGGTTGGCACGGGGTGTGCACGGACGGATTGAGTTTGACACGGATTATAACATATTTTTGGCGCGACTCCATACCAAATAGCTTATGACAATAGTTTTGGCATGAAATTTAGAATGGATTTGACAGAGATCTGCAAATCCGTGCAAAAACCGTGCCAAATCTCCCATAGAATTCGACGAATCTCTGCTGAAGTTCCACACATAGTTTGTGTCAATCATATTATTTTTTGTAGTGGTGATTTTTTATAATCACCGAGTAATATGATTTCCTAGCAAGGATAGGTAAAGAGCTAACTTGAGAAAAACACTTGAAATGGGTCGAAAATTCTTGGGCCAAAAAGTGTGTGGTCCAATTTCCTTGTCTGAATGTGTGATTAAATGAAACACCTTTCCTAATTGCTCGTCATTTAATTTCAGTAAAACCGACCGACCATCGACTTTCAGATGCATCGGCTATGAGAGCCAAGAGTTCTGTAGCATCGGTTTCGACCTGAAAGTCTTCATACCCGACGTCTATGGCCCGCTCCGTAGCTATCTCTAGAGCATCGACTTCCGCTTTCATTGCCTAGAGAGGGAAGGTTAGAGCAAAAACCAGGCAACCTTCCTCGTTGTTGTAGGCGCACAAGTCTTTAACGATCATCAGTGTTCAATTGTTTATGTTGTGGCCATCATGTGTGGATCTAAGGTAAAATTTTGTCGGTGTTAATACACAAGCATTTGACGTTTCGATTTCTAAAAACATGAATTGTCAATCCAAAATGGAAAATTGCAAATCACCTAGCGATTTGTTGATTGACTTTTTGGCAAAACTGCATGTAAAGTACGATTTAATTCTGTTTGAATATACCGAGTTTTTTTCCACATTAATGCTAAAAAATAAAGTATTTACGAAATAAGGGTGAAGTTAAAATTATTTATGAAAATACTGGAAGAAACTACGGTCAGGAGAGTTGCCAAATGAAATGACGATTTACGCCTAAATTATGGAAAAGGGGGGTGACCGTTGCACAGGATGGCCGATGGGGTGGGACCTAACTAAAAACAACATACTAAATGTAAGTGGATATCACCCCTCCTCTGCAACGGCCATCCTCCCTTTGCGTAGGCGTAAGTTGTTATTTCAATTGGCAACTCTCTCAACCATAGTTTATTTCAGCAGTTTCGTAAATAGTTTTAACATTACCCTAATTTCGTAAATACTTTATTTTTTAGCATTAATGTGGAAAAAATCTCTGAAATACCTGGAATAATGAACTAGCGAATAGAACTTGATACGAAGTAAAATATACGTAGTACGTAGCATACAGAGAAGCTTATTAGAGCATCTCCAATGGTTCCTTCTAGGGACCTGCTTACAATTTTGAAGTGGAGTACATCTTTGCTTCTAGCTTGGGCAAGCAAATTAGCTAAAACAAGCTAATTGCTAGAAAGGAGAGAAACTTGAATTAAAATGGTAAGTATTAAATATATTTAATTTATTTGTAATTGATATATTATATTAATTAATTATGCAACGTATGAGCAATACAACGTTAATTATATATACTGAATGGTTTACAATTTTAGTTATACAATATTTTCTCCTACTCCCCCACTACTCTATTTTCATATGTAAAAATTTAGTCTACCCTTCCATTTGAGAGCATATTTGGCAACGTTTTGGAGAGAAATTTGAATTGATATTGTTTAATTTAGTAGATCTATTTTATTTAATGTGTTTGCTTTTTTAATTTTAAGAAATGTTTAATTTTCTCATGAAATATTATTTCAGTTAAAGTTGTTTTTTAGCATGTATGTGTTGTTAAAAAAATTATTCCTTATTTTTTTACCTAACAAAATACATATTATTGTTCAAATTTTTCTTTCTTTTTAGTATGCACTTTCACCCTTGTTGGACGTTGGATTGATGGTTGGTCAAAGTCATAGTTGATTTTTTTTAAAATTAATAAATCAATTCACTCATAATGTGTATTTTAAAATTGATTGATTTGTGGGGCCTATTCAAGAGACAAGCATTGTGGCTAACCATTGGAGATGCTCTTAGTTGTAGTAGATGAATTTGGGGATTTTCTTAGCATTCCATATTTGGAAAAAATCATTTATTCACTTTTTTATACTCCCTCTATTCCATTTTATAAGATGTCTTTACTATTCACTTGGTCAACACAAATCACTCTTAATATCTTACTTTATATATCAAAATTTTATGAAATTTGAATTATTTTTTGCAGGTTTTGTAGCGGTTTTAATGTAGTTTCTGAATACGTAATTTTTATTTTCTAAAAATAATTTGAGTGCAAACAGGAATCCGTTTGCTTTATCGTCGGTCAAACATCGTAAACCGAAAAGTATCTTATAATTCGGGACAGAGGGAGTACATATTTGTTGTACACACCCCTTGGTTGTATATAGGGAGCTCGTTACAAATATCTTGTGTACATAGACAACTAGGTAGTGTGTACAACAAAAGTGTATTAAAAAAGTATACAAATAGTATGACTCCATATTTTGGCTACATTTAAGTTTATAAACTACTTTCACAATATTTAGTGAGAAGGTTTAAAGTCTATAAAAAATGGAGGTACAAAATCTCATCTAAATGAGTGCAAATTTCAATGATTATTGATTAGGATGCAAAATTTAATGTTTAGATGTAAATACCAATTATTTTGAAAACCGTGTTGGAACTCAAATGCGGGTTGCCAACCACTTTGAAATTTGATGACACTACAAACATCATGCAAATTTCAATGATTAGGATGCAAAATTTAATGTTTAGATGTAAATACCAATTATTTTGAAAACCGTGTGGGAACTCAAATGCGGTTTGCCAACCACTTTGGAGTTTGATGACACTACAAACGATGTTGACATTTAACATAGAACATATACTATAATTGTCACGCCCCGGACCTAATCGGACACGTCAACAACCCGCCGTACAGTACGAATAGTCAACCGCAGTTCAACACATCCATACTATACAAGGCGTCTGGAATATCATTCACACATAGTACATCCATAAACAAACATAATGTAAAATATTCATTTAAAGCAGCGGAAACATTCAATACAAGTGTTCATGCCACACCTTGGCAAACATGGCCATACAAGCCCCCAAATAAATATTTAAAAGTAATATCCATGAGCATTAATTAAATAGTTTGTAAAAATGGAAACGGGGGAAGCACGAACCACGTCTCCTCCTTTTTGGATCCTCCCGAAGCAACAACGATGATAGCAACCTTCGAGTTCTACCTCAAACTGTGAGGTGGCCTCCCCCGTGAAGGGGAGGTCAGTACTTGGAAGCATTTGACAAGTACAATGACAACTATACTAAGTATAATCAAAGTTTCAATTTCCAAGACCCTCAATCTAGGATGTTATTACTTTATAATCAACTCACGTTCCTTCATGCTAGAGCTCGGCTCATAGTCATACTAATTCGTGCTAGAGCTTGGCTCATAGTCACACTACGTTTTGCTAGAGCTCAGCTCATAGTCATACTACATTTTGCTAGAGCTCGGCTCATAGTCATACTACATTTTGCTAGAGCTCGGCTCATAGTCATACTACATTTGCTAGAGCTCGGCTCATAGTCATACTACCACGTGCTAGAGCTCGGCTCATAGTCACGTCATCTAATCCTAAACAATTTCTTAGTCTAGGCTCCATCCCTTTGAGTAACCCTTAAGGCCTACTCCTAATGTAACTTGGGTTCATAAAGTTCACCTTAAAATATCCTTTAAGGTTACTTAGCTCCAATATCTTGGGATTATCCCCAAGACTATTGAACTATCATTTCCGACTAGTAATTCTATACTAGTCGTTTAATCTTAATATATCCAATGCAAATTCATAATAGTTCGTATATTTCAATTTAATTCCACATTCAAGTATAGTTTGGCTTTAATATCAAAATATCACTTTTATCCTTCCATGACTTCTTTACATGAGGTAAAAGTATATTTATCACAATGAACATTCATGGTTAATACATCTATCATGCCATTTTATTCATAACACACAATCATACACAATTTATTCATAAATTTGTATATTATGCATTTTCACTTATAAACAACATTAATTTCATTTGGGCACTTTTTATCATTTATAAACCATGCCAAGCAAATTTAATTCATTTAGGTAATCTCATGAAATTAACCCAATAATTATAAGCAATATAGTCGGTCATCCTCACCTTAAGTGAGCTTAGGCGCGATCTACGTTTCCCGGTTGAACTTTGGCGAACTTTGACCAACTCCAGCGAAACTCCGGCGAAGCTCAAAGATACTCTAAATCAAGTTCCTAACAAGGTTTTAACATCATAAAACCTTAATCAATACACATAACCCCTAAAAGGTTATTTTCCGGTGAACTTGTCGGTTTGGCTTCTAAATCCATTTTTGGACATAGAACCACCTTCCAACCCCTTGTTCCACATTCATCAACATGTAGAACAATCCTAGGGTTCCTCATAATTTCTCAAATAATAATATATTCAAGAAAAATAGGAGAAAAGGTAAATGAAGTCATTACCTAGTTTTTCCTCAAGTTTTGTACACTTTGGAACTTAAATTTATCCCTAGAGCTTCCCTCTTGTTGGAGCTTTCTTCAACAATGGAGAATAAGGGTGAAAATTTCTTCTTTGCTTCTTGCTTGGGTTCTGGCTGCAGGGATGAGGGAGGAGGGAGTGATTATTTTCTTTTGTCTCAATAGAATGGGGGTGTGGGGAGAGGTCCACCCCATTTCTTTTGTTTGATTCCTTTCCCTTCACATCACACACCTCTCCCATGTTCCCACATCATCTCAACCATCACATTTGGGTGACCAAATTCGTGGGTTGGCCCCCACACATGTGGGAGGTCAACCCTTTTTGTCCAGAAGTGTACAATCGGTCCCGAAAGTTGTATTTTTCGGACTGTTTTAGATATATTTTATTTTATCGGGTCAAATAAAATATATTATGTGTTCCCAATCATTATGACCCTTATAATGAATATACATCCCCCAAATTTAATTTATAAGTTCCCGAAATTCATTTCTGGCTTTTATCTGTTAAATTACCAGTACCGGTATTTTGGCCTTTTTGATCAACCGGTCAACTCTATATCATTTCTTTGGACCAAATAAATTATCCACCACTATATAAATATTATATTGACCAAGATGAATAAAATATACGATCTCGGGAATATCGGGCGGCCCCCGCTCCCGGTGCGGGCCCCACGTGCGAATTTACTATTCACGCAAAAACATTAATAAAAATTCACAACTTCAAATACTCGTTAACCATTCCATAAGTTCATTACATTATTCACTTAAAAGTAAATACTTTTTGGGGACGGTGTTACAAGTTCACCCCCCCTTAATTGGGATTTCGTCCTCGAAATCCACGTGTCTAATAAAAAAGAAACGGGTATTGCTCCCTCATTGAGACCTCAGTCTCCCAGGTTTCTTCTTCGACTCGATCACTCCTCCAAAGAACCTTTACCATAGGAATCTCCTTGTTCCTCAGTTTCTTCACCTGTTGACCCACAATCTTTACCGGTTCCACCGCATATTGTAGATCTTCACGTGTCTCCACCGGTGGCTTCTCAAGAATATGAGATGGATCTCTCACGTATTTCTTGAGCATCGATACATGAAACACGTCGTGTATCTTCTCAAGTTCCGGCGTCAACTTGAGACGGTATGCCACAGCCCCTATCCTTTCAAGGATTTCAAATGGACCAATGTATCTCGGGTTAAGTTTTCCCCTCGATATAAATCGGATGATACCCTTCCAAGGAGAAATCCTTAGGAAGACCTTATCACCGACCTCAAACTCCAATGGCCTTCGTCGTTTGTCGACATAACTCTTCTGCCGATCTTGAGCAGCCTTGAGTCTATCTTGAATGACTTTCACCTTAGCCTTGGTGATTTCAACAAGTTCAATCCCCTCGAGCTTGGCCTCGCCAACCTCGTCCCAACACAACGGTGTTCTGCATTTCCTCTCATACAATGCCTCATATGGAGGCATGCCAATACTCGCCTGATAACTGTTGTTATAGGCAAACTCTACTAGAGCCAAATGCTTGTCCCAACTTCCTTGGAACTCCAGAGCACATGCCCTAAGCATATCTTCCAGAATCTGTATCACCCTCTCAGATTGTCCATCCGTCTGTGGATGAAAAGTTGTGCTAAACTTCAGTTTCGTTCCCAAAGATGCTTGAAACTTTGGCCAAAATCGGGATGTGAAACGTGGGTCCCTATCCGAGACAACGGATATGGGAACTCCATGAAGTCTCACAATCTCCTCAGTGTATAGCTTTGCCAATCTTTCAAGAGGATAGGTAATGTTGATAGGCAAAAAGTGTGCACTCTTAGTGAGCCTATCAACCACTACCCATACTGCATCGTAGTTGTTCACTGTTCGTGGTAGCCCCACCACGAAGTCCATGGTAACATGCTCCCACTTCCATTCTGGAATGGTCAGTGGCTGCAAAAGCCCCGCCGGGTGCTGATGCTCTGCCTTAACTTGTTGGCAAGTAAGGCATCGACTCACGTACTCTGCGATGTCTCTCTTCATACCCGACCACCAGTAACTTTCCTTCAAGTCTCGGTACATTTTAGTACCTCCTGGATGCATAGCATATGCCGAAGAATGAGCCTCCTCTAGTATGGACTTTTGGAGCTCCTCACTCTTTGGTATGCATACACGGTCTTTAAACAGTAAAAGACCGTCATCACGTACTCGAAAGTTCTCCATGGGCCCTTCAAGGATCCTCTCGCGGATCTTCTGGCATTCTTCATCAGTGGCCTGACATCTGCTGATCTCACTCAGCAATGTAGGCCTAACCTCGAATCTAGCAATGAGGACCCCACTCGTGGACACCTCCACTTGTGCCCTCAAAGTTCGTAGACATGTGAGTAATGTCCCCGACGTACTTTTCCTGCTCAGTGCATCGACCACTACATTGGCCTTTCCGGGATGATAGTCAATGATCAAGTCATAGTCCTTGATCAACTCCATCCATCTCCTTTGTCTCATATTCAACTCTTTCTGAGTGAATACGTACTTCAAGCTCTTATGATCGGTAAAAATGTGACATGTCTCCCCATAGAGGTAATGCCTCCAAATCTTTAGTGCAAACACTACCGCCCCCAACTCTAGATCGTGGGTAGGGTAGTTCGCCTCGTGTTTCTTCAATTGCCTAGAAGCATAGGCAATCACCCGACCGTTTTGCATCAGTACACATCCAAGCCATTGGATGCTAGCATCACTGTAGATATCATACCCTATCCCCTGTATAGGTAGGGCTAGTATTGGTGCTTGAGTAAGTCGTTTCTTCAGTTCAAGGAACCCTTTCTCACACTTGTTGTCCCATATGAACTTGGCCCCTTTCTTTGTGAGCTTCGTTAATGGAGACGCCAATACGGAGAATTTTTCAACAAATTTACGATAGTATCCCGCTAAGCCAAGGAAACTACGTATCTCTTTCACATTCTTGGGTCTCTCCCAATCCATAATAGCTTTAATCTTGGCATTGTCCACGGCAACGCCCGAACCGGATATGACATGACCGAGGAAACCGATCTCTTTGAGCCAAAATTCGCATTTTGAGAACTTGGCAAAGAGTTGCTTTTCCCTTAGCCGATCAAGTACAAGTCTGACGAGCACTTTGTAGTGAGTGCACTCAAAATAAATTCAACACTAGCACTTATACGTAGTATAGGTGAAGTAGAGTTCGTATCCACAGGGAAAGGAATAACTTTCTTTTTATATAAATAGTAAGTAAAGGGGGGTTTTGATTGTTGAGTGATTTAATTAAATTAAACACGAAGATGAACGAGTTATATGGGATTTAATTCAAAGATAAAAGTGACTTGGCATTGCTACTTTCCACTTGTTGATATATTTTAGTCGATCATTGTTATATCTATAACTTATAACTTATCTCCTCTCGAATACTCAATCGAGGAGTATATCCAATTCATCGAGGATAGTTATTAATAACGACCGTTCATTAATAACCCTTACTATTAGTCAAGTATAGAACAACGCCATATACCGACTTGATAGTAGCATTTAATCTTTTAACTCCTTGATGAAATCAATTGAGATTGATAACCTCAACACAACGGTTTCGGTTTAACCAACAAAATTAATCCCTCTTAAGTTTATTAACCACGACCGTGCATTAATAAACCGAAGTTACTTACTTGTGAAACTATCAACGATTAACCATCGGTTCGTTGATCGTTCCTAGTAATAATTAATATGTGAAACAAAACTAGTTGATCCTTTAAGTAATGTTCAAAATATTAATATGAAATATGAATAGGGATTAATTAATATTCAAGGAAAAGTATTAAAGAAGATGAATCCTACTATGGTTAATATCAAGATGTTAACTAATTGTCATCTTAGTAACACTGCCCAATATTAACATAGAGGAAGGAATAGCTATTACTAAGACCAACGTCGAGATGTTAACTAATTGTCATCTTAGTAACACTCCCCAACATTGATATAGAAATAGTATTTAAGAGAAGCATTAATATTCAAGGAAAGAAGTTAAGAAAATAACTCACAACTTTAATAATCAACAAGCTTCAAGAGCAATACCAAGAAATGGAAGTTTAGCTCCTCATTTGGAGACTAAACATGCTAAAAGAAATATAAAGAAATGCTATTCTAAACTGAGCTTAAGAGTATATAGGAATTGGTTATTTATTGTGAAGGAAAGGGGGTGTATTTATAGGCTTTTTGGGAGTGCAGCTCGGGTACTCGATCGAGTATATACAGATACTCGATCGAGTATGTGTAGAAATACCAGATTCGAGGTATACTCGATCGAGTATATGTTCATACTCGGTCGAGTATGTGTAGAAAGTGATATTCGAGCCATACTCGACCGATTTCGGGTTTAAACTCAAAGGCATACTCGATCGGGTATGTCGGTCTACCCGATCGAGTATAGACACTGAATCGTGGCCAAAATCTTCCCGGCATGTTCCTTTGTCTTCGGATCCGATCTGATTTGAAGTTTCAACCTTATACCCGATCGAGTATAGGTAATACTCGACCGAGTATAGGCAAAAATCAGGGTTTTCCCTTTTTGTCTTGTTATTTGCACCTTCTTTCCACTTTTGGGGTTCACCAACCATCCTTTGAGTGATAGTAGACCTGTTTGAGCTCAGAATAATCCTAATCTAAACAATTTTACAAGAATTTAACAAACTAAACTATTACACCAAAAGTGTGTAATTTCCGAAACATTAAACAACCAAAACTAGCTAAAAACATAAACATACACACGGAAATTACAAGTGTATCAAAGTCTCAAATGACATTCGTGCTCCTCCTCGCTCTTGGAATATATCAAGATATCATCAATGAATACTATCACAAATTGATCTAAGTATTCACTAAACACACGGTTCATCAAGTCCATGAATGCCGCCGGTGCGTTAGTTAAACCAAATGACATCACAAGGAATTCGTAATGACCATATCTAGTGCGAAATGCGCTCTTAGGTATGTCGCTCTCCTTGATCTTCAACTGATGATACCCCGACCTCAAATCAATCTTCGAGAACACTATTGCCCCCCGAAGTTGATCAAACAAGTCATCAATCCTCGGTAAGGGATATTTGTTCTTGATTGTGACCTTGTTCAACTGTCGGTAGTCAATACACATTCTCAGTGTGCCATCCTTCTTCTTCACGAAGAGTACGGGTGCCCCCCACGGTGAATGACTGGGTCTGATGAATCCGTTGTCTAATAATTCTTGTAGTTGGACCTTCAGCTCTTGAAGTTCGGCCGGTGCCATTCGATAAGGGGGAATCGAAATGGGTTTGGTTCCCGGCTCCACTTCAATTACAAATTCGATCTCTCTATCGGGTGGAATCCCCGGTAGGTCTTTGGGAAAGACATCCGGGTATTTGCATACAACTCGTACATCTTTGATGTCGACTTCCTTCTTGGTATCGTCCACCACATAGGCAAGGTATGCGTGGCATCCCTTCCTCATCATCTTCCGTGCTCTCATCACGGATATGATACAAGCATTAGATTTCCCCCGATCTCCCTCGAAACATAGCGTGTTTCCTTGATCATCCTCGAGCTCCAACACCTTGGTGTAGCAATCTACTCGGGCATGGTGTTTCTCTAGCCAATCCATCCCTAGGATCGCATCGAACTCCAACATGCTTAGAGGTACGAAATCACAAGTCAAGGGTTGACCCGTCACTTCCACCTCACATGATGGATAGTAATGATTTCTTTCCACGTCATCTCCTAACGGTGTGGAGACCAGTAATGTTTGCGTCATAGGCGCCAATGGCACGTCAAGGCTCTCGGCGAACGCCTCACTCACGAATGAGCGTTGTGCCCCGGTATCGATGAGGATCCTCGCACACCTACCATTGATCTTTAATGTTCCTACATTTATACACCATGTAAGATACCTTTTCTAATGTTTTTACACATCATTAGGAGGTTATTAGGTTCATACTAATGTTTGGAATCAAACGGGGGTCCAAACGTAAAAGAACGGAGCGAAAAAAATGAGTTTTCGGTTGCCGGGGGTCCACGCACGGCGTGCCTGGGTGGCACGCACGGCCGTGCGTGCATAGGAGTCCCCCTGCTCGCCACTGCCTCCCAGGAACGGTGTCACGCACGGCGTGCCTGCGGCCGTGCCTGGCCAGATTTCCTCGGAGAGGCCACTGCCTCCCAGGCACGGTGCCACGCACGGCGTGCCTGCGGCCGTGCTTGGCTAAATTTTCTTGGAGAGGCTACTGCCGACCAGGCACGGTGCCACGCACGGCGTGCCTGCAGGCGTGCCTGGCCGAATTTCCTCGGGGAGCCACTGCCTCCCAGGCACGGTGCCACGCACGGCGTGCCTGCGGGCGTGCCTGGCCGGCGGTGGCTGTTTCCCGCCTGATTTGGCCTAACTCACCCGGTTTGACCCCGGGGTGGCCCGCACTCAATCCCAACGACGTATATGATCAAAGTAAGCCTAGAAATGCCCAGAATAAGTGTATTACCTGCGACGGAGTCGGGATTAGCCCGAGCATCGGCCTCGGTCATTGCGTAGACTCTAGCTTGCGTCCTTCCTTGATTCACGGACGGCGCATTGCTGGTGCTCGCTCCCCCTTGCCCCGTACTAGCATGGGGTGCTCCGGTCCGACTCCTACTTGCCGTAGTAGCGCCGCTTGATCCCGCCCCCCGGTTCCCACCAAGTTGAGGGCAATTTGGTTTAATATGCCCCGTGTCTCCACATTGGTAGCACCGAGGAGGGTCACGACACTTACCGGCATGGCTCCTGTTGCAATTTCGGCACCTGGGCGCCGTTGAGGCTTGTGAGCCCGAGTTGTGCCCGCCGAAAGCCGGGTTTCCCTTGGATGGCGGTGCCGGTGCTCTGAACGATCCCCCTCCCCCATGGTTCCCCTTTTTGTTAGAACCTTGGGGGCCATGGCTTTCCCACTTCCTCTTCTTCGCCTCCTCGGCGTTCCTTCGCTTTCTTTCCTCCCACTCCTTCTCTCCCTTCAGGCCTTGTTCAACCACTTGACTAAACGTCATATTAGGCAATTGTGTTGCCCTCTCGCGTATGTCAAGGTCCAAGTCATCCCAGAAGTGATTCACCATCCAGTTCTCATCACATATGTACTCCGGTATGAATTCGGCAAGCTTTCTGAACTTGTGCTCAAGTTCCTTCACCGTACATGCACCTCCTTGTGTCAAGTTCGTATACTCCCTCCTCTTCATGTTTACCTCGAAGTCGGAGTAGTATTGGTTGAAGAACTCCTGCCGAAAGTTCTCCCAAGTGACGGCCTCGCCGTATTTTCCTTTGACTCCGTCCCACCACGTGGACGCCATGCCTTCGAGCAATCTTGTTGCCACCCTCAGTTTCATGTTGGGTGGCAGCTGCATGTCAAGGGCCGCTTCGTTGAATCTCTTGATCTATTCGGCCGCAACGGAGATGTCTCTCGTTCCCTCAAACGGTTTACATCCCAAATCTCTTGCTTCTTTGACAAATTTGGAGATCCTTATGGTTGGACCTCCCGCATTTTGGCCTCCATGTGGTTCAACATGGACTCTAGAAGCACCTTGGCTTCCTCCTCTCGAAGCCATGCCCGAAGGTTGCCCCGCTCGGCGCCTTCGGCGTTGTCTCCTCTCTTCGCGCTCCCGGTGGTACTGTTGGAGCAGCGCCTCGATTCTCCCAAGAGTGCCATCGTCTTCACTCTCTCCACTCACATCGTCATCCTCCCCCTCATATGGGGTTTCCACCGGCTCGGTTTCCCGCCTATAGGTTGAGTCCTCATAGGACCAATAAGT
The DNA here is from genome assembly GCA_945859915.1 of Cuscuta epithymum. Taxonomy (NCBI): domain Eukaryota; kingdom Viridiplantae; phylum Streptophyta; class Magnoliopsida; order Solanales; family Convolvulaceae; genus Cuscuta; species Cuscuta epithymum. Next base: position 447,714 of record CAMAPF010001150.1, read on the forward strand.
CTCACTTTTGGTGTCCACGTGGCCATCGCTCACGGTTTGTTGTTGGCCTCCACGGCCCCTTCCCCTTGACCCCCTAGTCGACCCCCGGCTGCCGCGTTCGGACCCACCCGGTACACGGCCCGTCGGGTTCCTCCTAGTGATTCTTCCAATTGGCTCCATTTCTGAAAGAAGTTTAGAATGAGCCATTAGACTCGTATCCACTGTCAAGTGATGGATAGGCACTTAAAGACATCTTTTGGCTCAAATCACCGTCATACCAATTGTTAAGGGTACCATCTTAACAATTAGAGACTTTGCAACCCAAGTACCAAAAGTTCTATAAGTACAAAACTTTTATGCTCATGGTTTTCAAATTCATTTTCGAAAAGAGATTTTGAAGCTTCATTATGAAGTTTACGGACTAAGGCTCTGATACCAATTAAATTGTCACGCCCCGGACCTAACCGGACACGTCAACAACCCGCCGTACAGTACGAATAGTCAACCGCAGTTCAACACATCCATACTATACAAGGCGTCTGGAATATCATTCACACATAGTACATCCATAAACAAACATAATGTAAAATATTCATTTAAAGCAGCGGAAACATTCAATACAAGTGTTCATGCCACACCTTGGCAAACATGGGAATACAAGCCCCCAAATAAATATTTAAAAGTAATATCCATGAGCATTAATTAAATAGTTTGTAAAAATGGAAACGGGGGAAGCACGAACCACGTCTCCTCCTTTTTGGATCCTCCCGAAGCAACAACGATGGTAGCAACCTTCAAGTTCTACCTCAAACTGTGAGGTGGCCTCCCCCGTGAAGGGGAGGTCAGTACTTGGAAGCATTTGACAAGTACAATGACAACTATACTAAGTATAATCAAAGTTTCAATTTCCAAGACCCTCAATCTAGGATGTTATTACTTTATAATCAACTCACGTTCCTTCATGCTAGAGCTCGCTCATAGTCATACTAATTCGTGCTAGAGCTCGGCTCATAGTCACACTACATTTTGCTAGAGCTCAGCTCATAGTCATACTACATTTTGCTAGAGCTCGGCTCATAGTCATACTACATTTTGCTAGAGCTCGGCTCATAGTCATACTACATTTGCTAGAGCTCGGCTCATAGTCATACTACCACGTGCTAGAGCTCGGCTCATAGTCACGTCATCTAATCCTAAACAATTTCTTAGTCTAGGCTCCATCCCTTTGAGTAACCCTTAAGGCCTACTCCTAATGTAACTTGGGTTCATAAAGTTCACCTTAAAATATCCTTTAAGGTTACTTAGCTCCAATATCTTGGGATTATCCCCAAGACTATTGAACTATCATTTCCGACTAGTAATTCTATACTAGTCGTTTAATCTTAATATATCCAATGCAAATTCATAATAGTTCGTATATTTCAATTTAATTCCACATTCAAGTATAGTTTGGCTTTAATATCAAAATATCACTTTTATCCTTCCATGACTTCTTTACATGAGGTAAAAGTATATTTATCACAATGAACATTCATGGTTAATACATCTATCATGCCATTTTATTCATAACACACAATCATACACAATTTATTCATAAATTTGTATATTATGCATTTTCACTTATAAACAACATTAATTTCATTTGGGCACTTTTTATCATTTATAAACCATGCCAAGCAAATTTAATTCATTTAGGTAATCTCGTGAAATTAACCCAATAATTATAAGCAATATAGTCGGTCATCCTCACCTTAAGTGAGCTTAGGCGCGATCTACGTTTCCCGGTTGAACTTTGGCGAACTTTGACCAACTCCAGCGAAACTCCGGCGAAGCTCAAAGATACTCTAAATCAAGTTCCTAACAAGGTTTTAACATCATAAAACCTTAATCAATACACATAACCCCTAAAAGGTTATTTTCCGGTGAACTTGTCGGTTTGGCTTCTAAATCCATTTTTGGACATAGAACCACCTTCCAACCCCTTGTTCCACATTCATCAACATGTAGAACAATCCTAGGGTTCCTCATAATTTCTCAAATAATAATATATTCAAGAAAAATAGGAGAAAAGGTAAATGAAGTCATTACCTAGTTTTTCCTCAAGTTTTGTACACTTTGGAACTTAAATTTATCCCTAGAGCTTCCCTCTTGTTGGAGCTTTCTTCAACAATGGAGAATAAGGGTGAAAATTTCTTCTTTGCTTCTTGCTTGGGTTCTGGCCGCAGGGATGAGGGAGGAGGGAGTGATTATTTTCTTTTGTCTCAATAGAATGGGGGTGTGGGGAGAGGTCCACCCCATTTCTTTTGTTTGATTCCTTTCCCTTCACATCACACACCTCTCCCATGTTCCCACATCATCTCAACCATCACATTTGGGTGACCAAATTCGTGGGTTGGCCCCCACACATGTGGGAGGTCAACCCTTTTTGTCCAGAAGTGTACAATCGGTCCCGAAAGTTGTATTTTTCGGACTGTTTTAGATATATTTTATTTTATCGGGTCAAATAAAATATATTATGTGTTCCCAATCATTATGACCCTTATAATGAATATACATCCCCCAAATTTAATTTATAAGTTCCCGAAATTCATTTCTGGCTTTTATCTGTTAAATTACCAGTACCGGTATTTTGGCCTTTTTGATCAACCGGTCAACTCTATATCATTTCTTTGGACCAAATAAATTATCCACCACTATATAAATATTATATTGACCAAGATGAATAAAATATACGGTCTCGGGAATATCGGGCGGCCCCCGCTCCCGGTGCGGGCTCCACGTGCGAATTTACTATTCACGCAAAAACATTAATAAAAATTCACAACTTCGAATACTCGTTAACCATTCCATAAGTTCATTACATTATTCACTTAAAAGTAAATACTTTTTGGGGACGGTGTTACAATAATTGCTTTAGAGGTCTAGTACTCTATGTTTGAAGGTCTAGGGATAGATAACTTAAAATGGGTCTAATCTTTAAAAAAATGTAAAAACTCTTTTCTCTAGGTGCAAACTCACATGCATAATAAAAATATTTCAAGACTTTTATAATAAAGAAAAGACTTAAATTCGTTAAGTTAAACATAGAAGAATCACAGTTTAAATAAAATGACACTAGTATGTTTTAAATACATTTATCGCTAAACACAGTGAAGCAAAGTCATTAACAATAGCTTCATAATCAACATTGCTAATCCTTTAAGTCTTTTTAAAAACGTTGTTGATCACTGAAAAATTAGATAATCACTTTCACCGTACCTTTTTACTTGGGGATGCTTTTTCTAATTTTCTCCACTCTGTTTCTTTCTCCCATCAGAATCAACCCTTTATATAACACCTTGAATCAAGGACGAAGGTAGTTGTAGAAGTAGGGGGGACCTTGCCCCCTCCAACTATTTTATTTTTTACTAATACTAGTATTATGTATGGAGTATGAAATAATCATAAAAGATTGGATCAGAACTATCTGAGAGAAGCCTCCATTTGAGATATTTTTGGGTAGATGTTTTTTATGAAATTTTAAAAGAATTTTTTTCATGAATTGTAGATTATGTCCATCAAATTTTGTCTTGAAATTCAACCGAAAAAATCAGTTAAATAATTTATGGAAAAACACTAAGTTTTTTATTTTATTTTTTGGCGAAGTATTTTTTAATAATAATTTATTTAATTGATTTCCTAATTTAATTTTAAATTGAAATTTGGTGTAAAATTAAAAATAATTTGATTAAAGTTTGTCATAATAGGAGTGAATAAGTCATATTTTGAGAATAAAACAATGATGATACTATTTATGAACTCTATCTTTTTTAGTCCTATTTAGAAAATTTTCACTTTATTATTTGTCTTCTTTCTTGGCTCCGCCTATGTAACTCATGTTTAAAATTAATTAAATTTATAAAAGTAATTATAATTGAAAATTTTTAGCCAACAACATCAACAAATTATAACACCAACATAATATTCAATATATAACTATCACCAATTAAGAATATGAGCTTAACATTTATGAACACTCAACCACCAACAAATCAACTAATTATTTATCTAGCTATTAACTTATAAACATTATTACATTATACAAATATGATATAAAAAAAATTAAAAGCTAATCATTACTCCATGGAGCGGTTTGGTTATAAAAATTAACTATTAAAATCGGTTCAGTTTCTATATAAAAATTCAAGAATCATTATGGAACCAAACAAATATTAAACGATTTAGTTCTTACTTTTATTGGTTCCTAAGTATATAGTTTTTCCCGTAAAAATATGAGCAATTGACTTTATACCAGATGAAAATGTTGAAAATTCAAAACACAAATAATAAATACAAGATGCCTGGTTCAAGTATCACTAAATTTAAAAAACACATTGAATACACAAGTACAAATATAAATGATCACATTTCAAAACCCAAGAGCACTATTTACAATAGATCTTACAATAAACCCAAGAACACAATCATTTTGAATATTGTAAAGTAAAAATATATGGAACCAACACGTGTTGTTTTGGGTTAGTTTTATAATTATGAAATTTACGCGTTAAAACATGCTTTATTTTTAAAAATGAGTAATATATTGATCCCTCATATACAATAATTTATAACTTCATTTCATCAGTTAAACCTATATTGTTGCGTGACTAAAAGTCATTATATTATTGTTATTATTACTAGTATTGTAGTATTGTAGTATTGTTACTATTATTATTGTTGTTGTTGTTAATGTTGTATTATTAGTTATACTTTCAATTTTTTATTTTTATTAATAACTTAACGGTTCCTAATACATATTTTGCATGAACCGGAAAATTGAACCACTTACCAGGAGTTTCAACCGAACCGTTAACACTTTCAAAGTTATTTTAAATAATGGAGCTGTTTCTATAATATAAATAAGGGAAAATGGAAACTAATTTTTTTTTATCCCGGAAGGCAAACCACCAAAATCAGTGGGGCAAATGCCGGGAGTCAGATGCCGTTATTTTATTAAAAGCACAAAATACAAATGAGAGGGGGATCTAACCAAACCTCTCACAGAGGCATACCTCTGAAAAACAAACATACTAAAGATAGATAAAAGCTAAAGAAATTTTGGGGGGGTAAACCCTGACCCAAAATAACAGTAAATGAATTAAAAACGGATACAGGGGAAATTAAACAGATCGGCAAAATAATTCCTCTTTACCTCTTTGGGCAAATGCCGAACTTGATCAAATAATACAACTTGGGCCTGTGATAGCTTTAGATCTGCTAGAGCATGGGCCACACCGTTTCCTTCCCTGAAAACAAGCCCAAAGTTGATACCTTTCCCAAACGTCATCTGCCTGAAAGTTCGAACATCAGCTCGGTTGCCAAAATCGTTCCTGAGGATATCCAGCGAACGCGAGGCATCGGTTTCCACTAGCACGTCAGTGAAACCATCCTCCAACACCATTTCAGTAGCCTTCATCAACGCTTGGAGCTCTGCCTCTTCGCTGGACCCAGCCAACAAGTGAAAGGATGCTGCCCAGACCATTCTTCCCATCCTATTTCTAAGAATCGCTCCGCCAGAAGCTCTATCAGGGAAAATGGAAACTAATAATCCAACCTTTTAGCGATCTTCTTATAATAGTCTCACCTTTTCGTTATTCAAGAATAATACAACCTTTGCACCCCATCTTTATTCGCTGGTCCCTGATCGATTAATGACCTGCTATTTCAAGTTATTTTCTTATCTTTGCAAAATATTATCTTTGTAAAAGGTGAGATTTATGGTATAATGATTTGCAACGATAATAAAACAACTTGGAATAGGATGTCATCAACCGATCAGGGACCAGTGAATGAAGATGAGGTGCAAAGGTTGGATTATTCATGAATAACGAAAAGGTGGGACTATTGTAAGAAGACCACTAAAAGGTTGGATTATTAGTTTCCATTTTTCCTATATAAATAAAGAGTTTGTGTAAGTTTGATTTGGCTCAAATAAAAATATCGGAGCAAATCTGCATTAGATGTTTAAGGCATTAATTACCGATTTCAATAAGTAGGTATTTTCAATCAGGGCTTTGGAATAGAGAAAACATGCAAGATAACATTCAAACAGCTATTACGTATTAGATTAATCGTACACCATACGAATAGCATAGAGTTAGCCACCTATACAAAGCAACTTAACTTTCTAGACAAAAATGGGCAAGCTTAATCCTAAAACAACAGAAAATAAATCATTTTCTATCAAAAGTTCTTCAAAAATCGAAAATACTCCAACCATACGTACTTGAATTAAAATAAAAAAAATACCAATAAAGGAACAATAATACAGAAATAAAAACTTTCCATAAATTGATTCCCGACACAGAGGTGGTTCAAGAGAAGGACAAACTGATGCAGTATGGGTGAAAGTTAAATCCCTCTTCCAAATTTCCTTTTCAGTGAAGAGAATTCCGATCACCGAAAAATCCGCTCCCAACCCTACTTCCGATGCACCACCGGCCAAATCTACAGGCAATAGACTCTCATCTTCATTCTCCATAGTACAACTTGTAGTATGGCTCCTCAAGTTTCACCATTGAGATCATCAAAGTCTACCCGCGAACTCGCTGAGTCGCTGCCCTACTTCAATGTCCTCGTCTGCAAAACCTAGTACCTCAACAAACTGGCGGACGAAGGTGTTAACCCTTGCCGGAAAAACCAGACCCTAGAGAATCCTGGGAAACGGGTGCTGCTCTTCAAAGATTTTTCCTCTTTACTTGGTACTGTAGTTGTAATAATATGCAAACCTTAGTACAATAGAGGAAGCACTTCAATGCAGCTGGTCGTTGACTCACTCTCCCATATGGGGATCTTGAGTTTGAAACTTCATGAAGAGAGTTTCAGCCTTGTTTATCCCATACTCCCCCGCCCTAGAGACCCCCTTGAGTCCTTGACCGGTTAAAAAAATTATGTAGTACAATAAAATTATGTAACCACAGAAACCAATTCTAAAGCAAAAGTACGTTATATATGGAGTATATAAATATTACGTAGTACTTCGTAATATAAAAATAATTATTCAAAAGTTATTACCTAAATACTACTTCTATTACAATTTGTTTGGTATAAAACATACATGAATAAAAGCATGTCTCTTTATTAAAAATATGAATAACTAATTTTGTTGATTTCATCATAATTTGTGACATACTACGTATTTGTCTTTGGAGAGGCTTGGCCATGAAGCAATGGCCTCTGTGTCATTATGAATTATGATAGGTCCTATAATTGGACGTCTTGTTTGGTTGTACTAATAGTATGATAAAATGTTGTATACGTGTAGGAAATAAATGATATACATCGTTTCTTCAAATCATGGATATTATATTAACGATATAAAATTGGAATTATATCAATCCAAGCATAAAATTGTAATGGTAGCAATTCAAGCTCTAAAAAATAAGTTGAAAATTAAAATTTCTATAAAATTAGATGGACGTTGTGGTAATAAATAATTACAACAATGAAGACAAGGTGATCACATTGATAATAGCTATGTCGCACAGATACTTCACAATGGTACTGTATCGCTACATCTGAAACATCCTTGTATCATATACTCTTGAATACATGTACCATACGTTCAGATAGTATTTACAATTTATTAGAAGTTCCCATCTTTTTTTATAATTATTTTAAAATTTTGGATACACATATATATAGAGATACACATATAAATTTGAAAAAAAACACCCAGAAATTAAATAATATTATATAAAAGTCTTAAAATATATGGAGGAGTATATGTTATTAGGAGTAGATATTATCATTTGTTTATTAGACCATTGTTTTTTATGAAATAATTACATAAATATGATCAAAATAAAGAATTGATGTACAAAATATGACTAGTTACTAGAGTAGTAATGAAATCATAGTAATTCATATTCAAGTTTTTAACTTAAGTTACCACAACATTACGTTGTAGTAATGAATAGTCAAATTTATGTAAATAAGTTTTATTTTAGTAATATTATTGTAAAAAAATCCTTGTTTTATATCTTTATTGAGAATCTTTTATCCAAAGATGTTGAGTACGTGCTTGCATTTTTTATTTCAAAATTGTGGTTGTTAGTTTGGCTTATTTCTCAATTCAATTAGTGACTTATTATTATATGCACTAGTGTATATGCGATAAATATGACTTTTTAACTATCTTGATAATGTGAAATGCTCAATGAACGAACGAGCATGAACAATCATGAGATAATACATGTAAATATTTTCAATTTAATATTTATAATACTCCATCATAATTTCAATATTTAATAATTTAGTCATATCAGTATCCATCCTTATGCATCTCTTTGCAAGCAAGGATAGGGTCTCGGTATTCTTATAATTAGAATATTCAAATTCATATTCACAAATATTTGAAAGCAAGGTTGTTCTTGTTCGCATATCTGGCCGCGGAGCAGTGGTCTGCTTTTGGCTAAGGTAGAGCGATCACGAGTTTTTCTCTCTAGGGCTTTGACTATGTCGGCCGCTGGAGCCTTTTTCCGATTTCGACTTTATCGAAGATCGGCTTTGTTATCCCTTGGTCGCTGGTGCTCGACTGGAGTCCTGGTCAGACGCGGAGGGCGGAGATCGGTGGAGGAGGGCAGATTTGTTGTCATGGCTCGAGGAGATCGGCGTTGTGGTCAAGGTTTGAGGATGCGGCGTTGCTGTCGTCGTTGGAGAAGATCGGCGCCGCCTGTCCGCTTACTCTGGTCGCACGGAGCAGAGATGAGTTTGGTTATGCAGGGACGGAGGATTGATGCATGGTCTTTGGCAGTCAAAGGTCATGGAGCCATGGAGGATCAATTAGCATGGTACTAGTGGTACGACCTCCTCCTGAACCACCACCATGGGATGCACGAGGTGCTAGAGTTCGTGAACGTTTTTCTTGTAGTTTTTATCTGTTTGTTATTTGTTTTCTTGCGTCCATTTTTGTTGTTGGGTTTGACAGTTTGTTTGAGTTTTTTGCCTCTTTTTATGTCATTGGGTATGGTTGGATCTATGGGAATAGTTTTGACTGTGTCAAGCCCACTACATGGTTAGCGATTCGTGTCGCTCTCTCAGGAGTGACCGTCTCAAAGTCCCAATAGGGTTACAGTTAGGGATGGACTGGGCCGGGCCGAACCGGCCCGGAACCGGACCGGCCCGCTACTGTGCGGGCCCGGACCGGACCGGGCCCGGTTGGCCGGTTCCGGGCTTTTAGCCCGTGTTGGCGGGTCGGGCGGGCCGGTTCTGGGCCTTATTTTTGTTGAACCGGCCCGGGCGGTTCGGGCCGGGCCCGGTTCATTTTTTTTTTTTTGGTTTTTTCAATTTTTTTTCTTTTCCTAGGGTAGGGCTGGGTGTTTTAGGGAGGTTTGGGGCGTGGGGGTGAGGGGGGGGGGGGGTAGGGAGATAACAAGAAAGTCAAAAAAAAAAAAAAAAAAACATTGAACCGGGCCCGCCCGGCCCGAGCCGGTTCCGGGCCCATGTAACCCGAAAAAAAGCCCGCTCGGGCCCGGCCCGGAACCGGACCGGCCCGGATCCATTCTTAGTTACAGTCGTAGTTGTTGGAGTTTTAGTTAGTGTATGTTTTATTTTCCCTTTGCTTGATGTAATGATCCTGATGAATCTTTTGATATGAATAAAGGCATGTTTTGATAATCAAAAAATATTTGAAAGCAAAATGTTTAGACGCACTCCGAGTCTCCGATCAAGTTAATCAAAATCAAATGCGACTTGTGAACCATATTTAAATTACTCCGTATTCATTTACAACCTATTAGGATTTAGGAGGGAACCGTGTAGGCGTGTATAGTCGTATAGATGTATGCATAAAAACTTAATAAAGCATAATTAGTTGATGATATACAACACGCAAATATAACAACAGAAACAGGAATTTCGAAAAATATAAAAAACAAATTGAGAAAAATATGGAATACAATGGCATATATATTCACACATCTAAAGACCAAGAACAAAAAGCCTATATCCTTAATTAACGCCTATCTAATAAAAGAATAATGCTGAATCATCTGTGTATAGTATGCTAAATTGCCATTCAATAATCGCCGAACCAAGCTGCCTGTAAAAAAGGGGGGCAAAATGTTAGCATGCACTTCAAACTTCAACAACGTATCTCATAAATTAAACCAGCAAATGATCGAAATTTTTCAAAATAAGAGTAAAAATATTGTGAAATTCCAAAATAATAGTACTATATTTCCATCCAAAATATTTTGGCATTACCACAGATCAATATGGCAATATTAGTGTCCTAATTGACTCCGTAGTATATTTTAAATATAACAATAATTACTAATTTGGAATTTTATATTATTTTAACAAGTTAGGACAACTTTTTAACAAGCATACCGTGTTTCTTTAAAATGAATATATGACTATTTAGTCATAACATTTTTACCTTATTATAAATTGAAACTAATGTCTTAGTCAAGAGATATTTCTACAACCGGACGCAACACCATTTTCAATACGAGAAGCATGAATTATTTTATATGCTGATGATATATAAAAAAGAAAGAAAAATCAACAGCAATGTGAAAATTGTTTTAAAAATACACATGTGGGGTGGCCGCCAATCTTATCCTCTGAAACAAGCATTACACACAGCCCGATGATGTAAAAGATAGCAACAGGCAGCTACAATAAATTTATGCAACTAAATGAGGCGGCTTATGCAAGATTTGATGATAACATAAACTGTAATGGTCAAACTTTACAGTTAATCTTTCCATTCAACATAATCAGCCTATGTCAGCAGGTTCTTCATTTTCAACACGTAGGAAATGATGGCAAAAGAAAAACATAGTGGATTTGTTTCTCTAAAGTCATCAAGTGTGAGCTAGGCAGGTGTTTTAAGGTTGAGTAAAATGATAAAAGGTTGTTTGGTGAAGAAATATGAGGTTGGCTTCATAATTAAAACCTAAATGACTCATTGGGGGGATGAGCAAGCTTTGATTCGACTAGAAGATGACAGCAGGGGTTGATAATGACCTCCACCCTCATAATGATGCAACTCATGATAATAATGTTCTAAAAAACTTTAAAGGGATTGTATTCCCTCCGTCCATATTTAAGGTCCATATATTCTCTTTGTTGGACAATCTTTGATGCACAATTTCAAATATCAATCATGTGAAAAAATAAGGAAGCAAAAAAATGTGTGATTGAAACTAAGAATAACCACAGCTTTATTACTTTAGTGGTAAAATTTTCTTTGACAGCCAAAAAGGAAAAGGTGATGAAATCCAATGGGACGAGGGTGTATCAATTAACTCTGCTAATCCATGAATGACAGTAATTGTATAAAGTGAAACAAAGTCAAGACAGGACGCTTATTAGATGATTATAACATTTATTAGAACAAGTTGGAAGTCATATGAAAAAAAAAACCAATTTGGGAAGGTCAAATTAGGAACTTTAAAGACAGAGGCACTAAGATCAAGCACCCTGGTTGGGTCAAGGAGGCCATTATGCTCTTAGAACAGATCTTTAGCAAAATAAAATACAGAAAATACTTTACTTTGGGTCCTTCGGATAACTCACTAGACCAATTTATGTACCACAAACGGTTGAAAACATGGAAGTTGGGGATCAAAACTGAAAATGAATCAATAGTCGACCAAGATTAAAAAAAATCTGAATCAAAAGAACAAAAGTAGGATACCCGTGACTCATCAATTGGTTACCCATCCCTTTCCTCAAGTTGTGTATGATTCACAGCTATAATTAGTAATTTACTCCGTAGTAATTAATGATTGTTGAAAAGAGGACAAAAGATGCGGTCATGTGAAAGATTATGACATGCAAAATGAGTATGAAATGAAAATCCTTTCATATCTGGCAACTACTTAATGGAAAAGAGAGAAAAGTAACCGAAAAATGGAATCTGATTGCGGCATCATCCAGACAGAAGCCACTATGGACTTTTGTCTTCTTAAAGATGATGCAAAGTTCAACACAAATTGAGTTTCACATTCATGATCACTTTTAAAGATAAGCACCAAGGAATCAAACTAATTGTTTAATGTTTTGGGCAGAAATAGCTAAAATAGGTGAATTCAAAACCACACTTAAAATAGGATATTAGGATCAAATTGATTAATATTCAATTCAAGATTTTGCAAGTTCAGAACTCTTCTCACATAAAATATGTACACCACTCCCACAAATCACCAAGAATGAATCACTAAATTAAACTACCTAGCTTTATCCTGAGTCCTGACCCAACCCAATCCTGAATTCTGTCAAAATGAATAATAAAAATATACAGAACTTCAATTCATCTACTCACCTTTAATCAATTTGTAGCAATAAATCAATCAAGGACAGCCAATTCAATTATCAATGGGGCTCTGCTCTACCTACAATTTGTTCTGTTCCTGAAGCTACCAGACTTGTATGAAGTATAGCATAAAAATCAGAAGAAAAGCTGGAATACAGAATACCTGCAAAACAAAGTACACAAAAATGGCAATTAATTAATTAATTATACATAAATGAAAACATTGGAGAAATAATAAAGTTTAGTAGCAAGAACTTACTCTACCACCAGCAGCAGAAAACTCCATTTGGGGAAAGTAACCAGTAGAACCGGTAGAACCAGTACCATCTTGCTGTTGTAGTTTAATGTCATAAACCGGGTCGAGATTCGGGTAATAGAGCCCGTAATTCCTCTCCGAAGTCGGGCCGGGCTTTAGATTCTCATTGAACAGAGCGAAAACATACACATCAACCGGCACCGACGGCTTCGCCGGTGTACCTTCGCCCTTGTTCAAGCGCCCCAACAGATTACTATTGTACCGTGCGGCATTCGCCTGCGTCGCCCCCGCCTCATTCTCGTCCCCCTTCGAAGGCCAACCCGTTTCTGATACCTTTACTTCTATATCCTCGTGGCCCATCGCCTTCATCGCCGAATAAACCGCATCGATCTGGGCGTAAAACATGTTATCGTATTTCAATTTCGTCACCGGATCGGTATTCCCCGGATTAGGGTTGAAAAGCACATAATCCAACGAAACATCGCCGGGATCTCCTTTGTATGCGAAGTAGGGGTAAGCGTTTATGAGGAACGCCGATTTTGTTTGAGTATGGAAATCGAGAATGGCGTGGATGTATTCCGCGAGATCCGGTTTAAACGCGCCGGAGGAAGGTGGGAAGGAGACCGCCATTGCCGAGTAAGCATGTGCCGTCGTTACACTGATCTTGTCGCTTAACCCTAAATTAACCAGTGCCGCATGAACGGATTTCATCGCCGGGAGAAGATACGACATCGCTTGAGAGTCACCGCCGGTTAAGACCTCGTTCCCGACCGTGATACAGGTGATCTTGGTTGGCCCGTAATAGGGCTGAACATTCTGTTGGATCCAGGTCTGGGCTTGGGTCGGGTCAGTCATCTTCTGAAGATCGCCATTTCCAAGGCCAATAACGAACTCAAAGTCCGACCCGGCAAATGCGGTCAGGACGTTCGGGTCGGCGTCGTAAAGTTTAACCCGTTTAACGTTAAGTGATTTGAGGAGGGTGACGACCCTTGAATGGGATGGCAGATTGTCGGCAATTTGGCCATAGTTGATTCCAAATCCCGTGCTTTGGATACCTGGAAACAGATCTGAGTTCACAAAGTTTATGAATCAGATTTGAAAACATAGACGAAATTTGTTCACATTTTACACACATTTGTTTGTTCGTAATTGTATGTGCAAAGAATCAAGGGAGAAGAGCCAAAAATGACACTAAGGTTTTTAGTGAATCTCATATTAGACATCGAGGTTATTAGTAGATCAGATTAACACAAATTCTAACTTATATGCTGCGTTTAGGCCACCGCAAACATTTCCGTTAAAATTCTAACCTAGAGCGTTTCTTAACAACTTAAAACAAAGAAAAAAGGTAATTAAAATTGCAGTCTTTCCTAGTCCAGTCCACGGTCATCTCCTCCATGCTTAGAGCTCTCAGAAAGAAGATATTAGGAGTCAGTTTTCCAAAAACCCAGCAGACCCGTCAGCCGAGGATGGTCTTCAAAGGTCAAAATTTTCTGTTCCTAAACATGATGCTTCCGGCACAGATGGGTCCTCCCATTCAATAGCCTATGTTTTGCCGGGTAGAACTCTTCAATTTAAACAGATAAGAAAAAGGTGGAGTGAGCCCAAAGCTTTAATTGCGCCGACTCTCAAGATGTACTGGTGGTAGACTGGTAGGCGGCGGCGGCCAGAGCTCCGACAAACGGCCCGACCCAGAAGATCCAGTGCTGATCCCATATTTGTTTGTTGTTGTTGATGACGGCGTCGAAGCTCCTGGCGGGGTTGATCCCGGCTCCGGTGATAGGGATGGTGGATAGTGGACGATAAACACAGCAAAGCCTATGCGTAGGAAATGTTTATATAGTTGAATATACATCAAGGAATGTCCTTTAACTTGCAGATCAAATGAAATGAGCCGAGTAACCTCACCCAACGTCCATTTAACGGAAATGTTAGTGGGTGGCCAAAAAGCAACTAATAAGTTAGAATTTGTGTTTATTTGGTCTACTAAAAACCTAAGTGTCTAATCTGAGATTCATTAAAAACATTGGTGTCAATTTTGGCCCTTCTCCCAAGAATCAAAGATTATGTCTACATCTCTACTTGTCTATGTACCAAGCAATTCGTGTAGCATTGCATGAATGGTATAGAGACATAGAGTAGAAGCACAAACTAGAGCGTTTGGATGAAAGTGCAGAAGTGATTCTAGTACCTAAATTTATTCTTAGAATTAGTTTTTTTAGAAGCTGGAGTGACCAGCTTTTGAAAAATGATTCTTTTTGTTTCTAATTTAAAAAAGAATAGCAGAATCAGTTCCAAACAACCTATGTATACAAATTACCTACATATGTATTCAATTTTTGTACACAAAAGATGGTTGATCGGATTTTATGTAGAAACCTTAAAAATAATGATAATAATAAATTTTTTTTAGAGCAAAACGAACTCTTTATCTGCTTATGGCATTAAAAGATTTTTGGACCTTGAATGAAAATTTAGAATATTGTATTACTACTCCATATAAATACTCTCCGTATTTACATACTCTATGAGAAAAATCCATATGACCATATCAATGTGGAGTTGGTAGTTTTGCTTCTTGAGCATATATTGATTTATGAAATAATTAATCGGTGAATTTAAATTTTAGTATCTTCTTTACAATTTAAACTTTAAGGTTTGTAAAATTGCATTGTGTGTAAATAGTTAGAAATACCTAATACTAGTATTTCTAAGTATTTAGACATATAAAACACTCTCCTAAAGCGTAAAAATTTATTTCCAAGACTTTTTTACATACTCCCTTCTTCGCACTAATTTTCCTTGTTTTTCTTTTTTGCTTGTCCATCTAATTTTATACGAAGTACGTATTATCATATTATATAGAGATATTACCCAAAATGAGACTAAAAAAGTTTTGAAATTCCAAAATAGGACTTCCATGTTTTTATTCCCAAAATAGGACTAATTACTGTCATGTTTTGGCAGTACCAGACTTCAAACATGACAGTATTTTCCAAATTTGGCAGTAATTAGTCCTATTTTGGGAATAAAAACATGACAGTCCTATTTTGGAATTTTCAAACTTTTTTAGTCCCATTTCAGGAACTTTCCCTATTATATATATCCTACTTTTCTTTTTGGGTTGTCTCAAAATAAGTGTCTCCTTTCTTTTTATTTGGAAAGAGATATGTGGTTTACATCATTTCACTTTATTATATTCAAACCACAATTACAACTTTTATTTTTTCGATAATTTCATTAATAACCATGTCAATTAAACTAAGACACATAAAATGTGATGAAAGTAGTACTATTTTATCAATTAAATAGCAACCTTTTAATTATATTTCTTTTAATAACTACGTAGTAAATAACTTTAAAAAAAACTACATATCTCAATTTTAGGTCTTAATTTCAAGGGGACATCTGACCATCTAGCCTACATAGGCGAAAAGGTCTCCAAAAGTTCCTTTTTTTGGAATAGACATTTCTAGCCGTGCAAAAGTCAAGTTTAGTAGTAGTACATTTTAGATGATTGGCATAAAACTATCAAAAATGATCTTTGTATCCATTATTGTACCCACATTTGTATATATATATATATATGTTTGTGAAGCTTTTTTTGTTTGTAAACCTCGATTTACAAACAATATTTTGTACAGACAAAAAAACCTTCACAAACATTCACAAACATTCCTGTAAAACTATTGCAGTCTCGAAGCAAAGTAAAAAAACGGAATTGAAAATTGGTACCTTTTCCTCCCGCAGAAATGTACACCCTACTTCCAATATGAAAAATTATGTGCAGTTTTGACTTTTGACCATAGAAAAAACTATTCCGTACTAGGGGAAATAATAACTAAAGAAAAAATAGAGCTAATCTGAAAATAACGCATATATTCTAAATATCAAAGTTCATGATTTTATTTTATATACCATCATTTTCAATGGAGCAAAAAAACTCATTAATTTTTTACTTGAGAATATGATGGAATGAAATAAAATGTCTCAGTGAACTAAATGTCTACGCAATTGCAATTTTTGACGTGATCTTCACTATGAGTCACCTGGAAATAGTCTCATTGTACTTTAGTACAAAGGTAAAACCGCGTACATCCGACCCACCATACGTGCGATACTGATTAGATGATGATAATGACCATCATTAAGTTAATTTCTTTTTATTCATACCTATTCAAATACGGAGTATATAACTTTTTTTTTGAGAAGAGACATATAAATTTTTATTATGGATTATTAGCTTACTTTATTCTAAACTATCATCAAATTCACAAATCTATCATATTCTTTCACTTTTATAAAAAAAGATTCAAATTTCATCTTTTTCAACAATTATGGTCTTCTTCTTTGTTTTTTTTTTTCAAATTACAATTTTTTTCAATGCCAATTAGATATAAGTAATACAAGTGTGTAAACTTAAAATTAGAGAGAAGTGAAAATATGATATATAAATATGTTTTTGTTCTTAAATTTTACTAATTCATCTATTGAAAGTGTAATTATGAAAAAATTTGAAGTTTGAGTTTTTTTAATAAAAGTAAAAATATGGGATAGATTTGTGAATTTGATCATAGTTGAGGATATATTTAGCATAATCCTTTAAGAAATTAATCATTCTTGATTCATGTTTACATTTTACAGTCAAACATGAAGATAAAATTCCTTAGATTTGTCTTAATTTGCTCTGGCACTATCCATAATCCAAAGTGAACCTAAACAGTTTAAGAATACCTCAAAGAAAAAGGGAAAGATGAACTATTTTTATCTACATCCCAAATTTAGAGAGACGTGTTAGAGAGAATTTGCAGAATCAACATTAGGAACTTCAGACTAACAATTTGACAGCTAAACAGAAGCATATACAGTTTCAGAGTCCCAAACCCATATTTCTATACACCCAAGAAATCAAAAATCAAGATTCTTCAATCACCCCATCTGGAAATGATAATTCCAAACCTTTCTTATTTAAAGAAAAACACTTCCAGTGAGAAAATTGTAAAAACTGAATCTTCCAAATTCCATCTTCCTTATTTAAAAGAAATACTCCCAGAGAGAAAATTAGAGAAGAAAGTTGGTAAAAACTGGATCTTCAAAATTCCATCTTCCTTATTTAAAAGAAATACTTCCAGTGAGAAAATTAGAGATGAAAAATGGTAAAAACTGAATCTTTCTGTCATTGATGACCAAAAAGGATGACTTTATGTCCATTTGCAGAAACCCAAACCCAGAAAAGATGAAAAACAGATGAAATATGCAGAATTGGATGCATTTTAGCTGTTAAAATTCCTAACCTATGGAAGGGTTGGTGGGGGTGGGGGGGAATTTTAGAGAAAGGGGGCAGTTTACCTGTAAGAAAGGAGAAGAGGAGCAGAGCTGGGACGATTTTGGTCATTGCCATTGACAAGGAACTCTAACAGCCAGGATTCTCAAATTATGCGCATATTTATACTTATATATGCCATCCGTCCAAATGTTATTTTATTTTTATTAATGTCTCATTCATAGTTGTGTATTTTGTTTTGTTTTCAGAGCAGCTGTATCTTTAATTCTTTGTTGTTTATTTATTTCTGCTCAATTTATTATTATTATTGTATCGCGCAGTCACGATTATTTTTATTTTATTATTGCTCCGCGGATTTTTAAGGTCACGCGTGATATCATTGGACCTTAAATTGACATGCTTTCTCATTTAACCGACACGGAAGTACACGGTTTCTTCCATCCTAAGACCTCAATCCATGCTAAGTAAACTTGCAACATCAATTTTAGTTTTAAGAAATTTCTATAAATATAAGTAAATAAAGAATAAGTTCTAACTCCTCCGTATGTTATATTTCTAATATATGATTTATTCAATTTTAACAAAGATCTGCCAAATTATAAAAGTGCTGTTTTCACGAGTAAATGACTTCTATTCAAGAATGGAAAAAAAGATCCTCAATATGAGTAAAAATAATATCAACTTTTAAAATGAGAGTATTATTTTATTTCCTTAAAATAAGGGTGTTCTCAAAATTACTAGGATTTAAATAGGACTAGTATTGTACCCGTGCGATGCACGGGATACTAATATATTTATACGGAGTATATTGTATCTGTTTGAAATTTAAATATGGAAATGAAATATACTCCAAGAATGAACACGTACAAAAGTATAACTTCTACAAAGATTTGAGGTTATAAATATACAATGTTACTTATCAATATTTTGAATATGTCACGATTGGTAACTTTGGGAAATATAATGTATAGTTGGTTGTGACAAAAAAATACGGTATTTCTATAATAAATTTCCATAAGAAATATATTATCTTTGACACATGCTGAAATGTAAATGACATTCTGACAAATAGAGTGGACTACGACTAAAGTTACTATTATAATGTAAATATTGTACACATGCGGTTATGATTAAAGTTACTACTATAATTATAATTAAATATTATGCAATTACCTATATTTATTTCATACATTTATTTCTTATGGGTCTTCAATTAGATGAAAATAACTACAAAATGTATACATTATATTGTTAAATTAATGGACATTATTGCCGAGCATTCACAGACAATCTTAGAGCCCGTTTGGTAACATTAAAATTAGCTGAAATGACCGATTCTGTTGAAATTTATGAAGTTCTGGTTTAAGTGGCTGTATTGGCTAATTCTACTAATTTATGAAAAATTAAATTTAAAATATTTGTTATTAATAAATAAAATAAAAAATTATATGAAAAATAGCTAAAATGATCCTCTACACTTACTTCGGCTAATACAACCAGAAAAGTAACTTCAACCTTAATTTTTCTTCTTATTACATAATTCAACGTGCGAAGTCAAAAGTTACGTGTTTGGTGAAAAAGCTGACTGGTAAGCACTACGTACCGTTACTAACTTCTTTCTATGGTTATGACCACACCTCTGAAGGCTCTGGTGTCTGCAATTCACCATTTTCATTTTTCTGCTCTCCATGTTCATTGGATCTCCACCGGCTCAAAGAGTCAAATCCGATAGTTTTTTTTTTAATTTATGTGATGCTTCAATTGATAGTTTTTTATAAATTTTAAATAACAAAACATCTACATGATGGTGCATATCATGTAGAGGTTATTAAACATCTATGAATTTCTCGCATTTGATAAGATACTTCTTTGATTGGAATATTTATTTCTATGAAACCTTAAATTCTTATCATCTCATGCCGCTGATGCGTAGAAATTACATAGATATAACACACTATTTTTCGGAACTACTGACATTTGACATTAATATATTTGAACTACTCCGTATGTTATTTAGATTGATTTATTAGATAACTCGCACAGTTAGTTGAGTGGTGGCAAAATCGAAAGATTAGATTAGTTTATTAGAGAGAATCTTAATAGGCCGTTTGACAACACTGTATTTCGGCTTATCAGCTAGTTTTTTCACCAAACACGTAAATTTTGCTTTCGCATGCTGAATTATGTAATAAGCAGAAAAATTAAGGTTGGAGTTACTTTTCTGGCTGTATTGGCTGAAGCTACTGCAGATGATCATTTTAGCTATTTTTACATTTAATTTTTTCATTATTTTATTAATAAAATATATTTTAAAAATAATTTTTTCTTGAATCAACAGAATCAGCCAATGCAGCCACTTCAGCCAAAACTTCATAAATTTCAACAGAATCAGTCAAACCAGCCGATTTTCGTGCTACCAAACGGGCTCTAAATCATCCAAGGAAAATAGCTTCATAAATACCTGGAATATTTTGAATTGCACTGTTAGTGGGCATTAACATTGTAGAAGCTAACATTTCATTCAAATATAACCACATACGAAGCATATAAAAGAAATTTGACACTTTTCTTGAAGTAAATTTGGTTTTGTACTTTACCTTTCATCAATTACGTCCTTGTACTACCTAATTTTTGTCAAAATCGATTTTTAACCGGTAGCAGACGGCAGACCAGTTTCCCGCTGACGTGGTCGCCCACGTGGAAGTCCATTTCACCACTTTTTTCTTTTTATTTTTTCTTTTCTTCTTTCCCCCTCTTCTTCTTCTTCCCGTTACCATCCATCTTTCATATTTCTTAGGAATCCGATATGTTCCATACTTCCATCTCCCCCTGTTCACTTTCATTAATTTTCTACTTTCTTCTTCAATTTTTCTTCCTTTCCCAAGTCACTACCTCCCCCCTAGCAGGATCCGGCTAATTTCCCGCGAAGCAACCCAATCCGGCGAAGTTAAAAATAATCGGAATTTCTTCTTCGTCTAACTCCCAATCTTCCCCATGTCGGCTGAGGTTTGTTCCTATATACGGAGCATCAATTGTTATCTCACTAAACAAATGTCATTCCCGTATATAAGTTGTCCTCATTTAGATTTAAATTACCACCCGCTAAAGTATGTTGTGTTAGCACTAACAATTGCTTAAACTAAGAACATCTAATACGATAGAATTGATTACCCTGCTATGCTCTCGTATATTTTAGGGCGTGTAAAGAAGTACAGATATAACAGGAGACCGTCTCACAACAGGGCAGACAGCTACTTCACCTACCTAAGAGCTTCTCACCGGAGACCGTCTCACAACAAATATCTCCAAAATCACTACAGTGAATTGCCTATGTACTGGGATGCTCCTTCCTATGACAACACGTATAACGGCGCAAGAAGCAAAGTCAAATTGCTCACAGGTAATCTTCCCAACAAAACCCCCTACTCCCACTACTATCATCCGGAATCAGTCACGACCGCTGACTTCAATCCGAGGGAAGGATTAGTCAGAAATCCGAATTACGCAGCACGACCCAAACCCAGACTTCAATCGATTGATGTCAGTCGTGCTCATCCCCTCCACACCTCCAACGAAGAAGAAGGGGATGGCTATTGGAGCACAGTACGTCACAGACGACGGCTCTACAATTACTATCCTAGGAAACGTGTCTCAGACTCCAACCTCTACACAGATACAGCTCGGTTAGTTGATAATCGCTTCATTTTACTTGAATCTGAAGACGACATTGGTTTTTATCCCCTGCCCACACAAGAGTGTTACCAAGAACAGGCACATCAATACAATCGTCGATTAAAAAAACCCTACAGGCACAGACACGAACCCACTAGTCATTTTGGGGTTCGCCGCAGGTCTGAGCACCGAGATCGATTAAGCCCTGACGGAGTGCTCGGAAAAGCACAGTCAAGCAAGGCAATCATAGCCGTGGAGAGCTCTGCTCCTGAACCACAATCGCCGAATCTTTCACCTGCGCCGGGAATCTTAGCCGGAATCGGACAAGCTGATAAGGTTCGGGCTACTTTGGTAGGACCAGTTACGCAGGAAGCCAATCTCGGACGATTCACTGCGGGACACACCCAGACTAATACTGCCAAGCAGCTCACATGGTATGATAAGGTACCCAGCGCTAATAGATGTGCAGAGAACCGAGACCCAACTACCTCCTCATCTGCAATTCACACATGGGTTGATCTACTGAGGGGTGACAAGGATAAAAATGCCCGGGCCCAAACAGCACCCCTCCTCTCAGTTGCAAGAGACACTCAATTTGATAATAACATTACTTGTATTAATGATATTATTTTTCCAAATACAGATATTCTCCAATTAGAACCAGCAACACAGGGCGTGGACAAATTCTACTTTTACGGGGAAGAAGGATTTGACTCTATCAAAATCGAATCTAAATTCTTCAGGTTTGGAATAAAAAACAATGAAATTGCATTTTTTGAGATCAAGAAGTCACAGCTGCACAAGATTAGTTTTAATCTAGAATTGGCTCCTCAAATCATCCGTTATATTTATCAGCTCACGGGAAATGACCTTTTTCACCGGCAACTAAGGAGATTTGGACCTATCTCGATTTCTTCAAAGTTCAATAAAGCTGGAGGCTTCATAAAAATTGCCAAAGAAAAAAGAAACTTCATTTTAATTCCAGCAGACCCACAGAAGGCAAGACTACTCGAATTTCTAGGAGTCTTTTCTAATTTTATGGGACTTTCAGATTTAGTGCAGGAGGAACCTATGCACCAGTTACAAGATATCACATGTTTTACAGAGGAGCCAACATCAATATCTAAGCTGGTTTTTGATTCCCAAATTCGGGCAGCCTTTTCTGAGCAACAGTGGTCTCCAACTCCAGTGGAACAGCCCATGCTTGTTCAAGCATACTCAGACGCATCAGACAATTTTTACCAATCAGATGACTCTTTTTACATGGACGACTTTCTGGGAAATGCAACTGAAAGCGATCGTCGTCCCCCTATCTCAACTACAGCAGATATTGCGAAATCAAAATTCAACAGAGCGATTTGTAAAAAATCCAAATTTGTTACCTCTGAGAATTGTTTGCCAACAGAAAACCTGAATACACAACTGAAAATCTACAGGAAATCCCAAAAGAATAAAAGGCGCCACAGCATGACAACTAGGTCTCAGACTAGAGAATTTCCTTGGGTGTAGTTTTTTAAGGTTTTCTTTCTCTGTTTTGTTTTGTTTTGTTTTGTTTTGTTTCCTTTATTTCCTCTTCTTATTGTACTGTTTATTTATTTCAATAAAATTTACTTTGCTTTAAAAAAAAAAAAAGTACAGATAAATCCACACATATGTGCCGAGCAAACACGTTGTTTTCTGAATGTGTGTATTGGCACCGGTTGAAACTGCAGGAGGATGTTTAAAACTGCTACTTTGCCCGCATGTTTGCTCACTCGTAACTTTGGAACCTTTGGTTTCCCTTTTTATATTAGTATAGATATTATCATAATTGGCATTATTTTCCAAACTTGATAATAATAACTTGTGTTTAGGAAATAAAAACATAATGCTCCTATTATAGAAATTCAAAAAGTTTTTAGCCCTATTGAGGAATTTTCTTGAAAAAAATTATGATTTTGTTTTACAAATATGTTATATTTTATCTTTATTATGGAATATTCAATTCTGTTTAGATCATTTTCTTTTTTGAACGTTAATTACTATGTAGTATTTATTTTAGTATTTATTTTTAACTGCTACCAGCATAATAAGAAAATATACCCGTACAATTACTATTTCAGTTTCGATCGTCTCTTTCGCTCTTGTAGCACTTGAGATTTAATATAAATGGATTAATAGTACTACTCATACCAACAAGGTGCATCTCCTTTTAAGGGAGCTCATTAACCAAGAACTTCAAAGTTAAGCGTGCTTGCACGGGAGTAGTCTTGGGATGGGTGACCCCCTGGGAAGTTTCTCAGGGCGCGCACGAGTGAGGACAAAGTGTGCGTAAAAGGCTAGTGGCGGTTTGTGAGGACAGTACTAGAGGTCCGGAGTGACTACCTCAGGGCCTGCGGGGCCGGGGTGTTACAGGTGGTATCAGAGCAACCCTGCGACAGTGTGCTGACCCGTTGGATATCGGGCGGGCAGTTAACGGGGGAGGATTCTGGAATTTGATTAAGATTTGAGAATGGTTTAAGGACGCAACGAGGATGTTGCGATCCTAAGTGGGGGTGATTGTAACACTTGAGATTTAATATAAATGGATTAATAGTACTACTCATACCAACAGAGGTGCATCTCCTTTTAAGGAAGCTCATCCGTTAAGAACTCCAAAGTTAAGCGTGCTTGCACGGGAGTAGTCTTGGAATGGGTAACCCACTGGGAAGTTTCTCAGGGCGCGCACGAGTGAGGACAAAGTGCGCGGAAAAGGCTAGTGGCGGTTTGTGAGGACAGTACTAGAGGTTTGGAGTAACTACCTCGGGTCCTGCGGGGCCGGGGTGTTACAGGTGGTATCAGAGCAACCCTGCGACAGTGTGCTGATTCGTTGGATATCGGGCAGACACCTAGCAGGGGAAAAGATTATGGGATTTGATTGAGATTGGGTTAAGGGCGCAACGAGGACGTTGCGATCCTAAGTGGGGGTGATTGTAACACTTGAGATTTAATATAAATGGATTAATAGTACTACTCATACCAACAAGATGCATCTCCTTTTAAGGGAGCTCATTAACCAAGAACTTCAAAATTAAGCGTGCTTGCACGGGAGTAGTTTTGGGATGGGTGACCCCTTGTGAAGTTTCTCAGGGCGCGCACGAGTGAGGACAAAGTGCGCGTAAAAGGCTAGTGGCGGTTTGTGAGGACAGTACTAGAGGTCCGGAGTGACTACCTCGGGGCCTGCGGGGCCGGGGTGTTACAGGTGGTATCAGGGCAACCCTGCGACAGTGTGCTGACCCGTTGGATATCGGGCGGGCACTTAGCGGGGGAGGATTCTGGGATTTGATTAAAATTTGAGAATGGTTTAAGGACGCAACGAGGACGTTGTGATCCTAAGTGGGGGTGATTGTAACAATTGAGATTTAATATAAACGGATTAATAGTACTACTCATACCAACAAGATGCATCTCCTTTTAAGGAAGCTCATCCACTAAGAACTCCAAAGTTAAGCATGCTTGCACGGGAGTAGTCTTGGGATGGGTGACCCCCTGGGAAGTTTCTCAGGGCGCGCACAAGTGAGGACAAAGTGCGCGGAAAAGGCTAGTGGCGGTTTGTGAGGACAGTACTAGAGGTTTGGAGTAACTATCTCGGGTCCTGCGGGGCCGGGGTGTTACATCTCTCTATGGTGGGTTTCCACTGCTAGGGTTTTTCTCAGCTATTGATTGTAACGAGGAGTGACCGCCGTAGGCGGGGTTATTAGGCGTGTAGGGTTTCTTCTTCCGTCATCAATTGTGCGACTTTGTTTTCTTCTTTTGCTTGGCGAGATTAAGCGGAGGGAAGATGATGTTTGGTCTCTGGCGGTTGAAGGTTGTGCAGGGACGGGAGATGGATGCTTGGTCTCCGGTGGCCGAAAAGGTCATGGACGAAGCGTGGGGCTAGAGGCTGGAACAAATCTGGATTCGAGGTCATCTATGTGAGGTGGCGACAGAGGAGGCTTGATAAAGAACATGATGAATAAGAGGTAAGGTGAGGAAGAAGCTACAGTACTGCTGGATCGTCCCCCTCCTGAACCGCCGTCATGGAGTGCAGTAGCGTCTAGGGTTTGGAAGCGTCTTTTTAATTTTACTTTTTTGCTTATGATTTATTTTTCAAGATCAGACTGTTTATTTTTCTTTTGGGTACTTTTATTATTGTAAACCTCTTGCAATAGGATTGGGTGATAGGAGGTCTGCTTTAACCGTCTTTGGCTCATGTAAAGCCCATTGTAGGATCAATGAGTTATATTGCTTCTCTGAAAGTGATTGACTCTATCTAACTCTGGTTCGAGGACTGACGGCGGTCTGTGGTCCTATATTGTTTTAACCCTTTTCTAAATGCTAAGACTGTGATATCAATGTAAGTCCCCCTCTTCCAAAAAAAATATTGTATAAGTTTTTCCTTCTTTGTCTATTTTTTAGAGAATTAATTTCACTTTTGACCATTTGAATTTTATGTTAATTCCACATTTAGTCTACGTCTTTCACTTTGTTGAATTTTAGTACTTCATTATTATTTTCTTGATCAATTTTTATGCATTTCCGGCATTTTAACCATCAGAAAAGGATTATATATGAGCAAAAAATAACAATAAGTAACAAAAGTGGTTAAAGTCAATTCCACATGAGTTCTGAGTAACAACGCTATTTATTACTCCGTATTTATTAACAACCAAAACATCCAAATTCCTTGAGTTGTACTGTTGTAGCACATCTAGGCTTAAAATTTCTTGCTTTAGTGCCTTCTGAATTTCCTCGATCTTTGTCCAAAAAAAGAACTTCCTCGATGTCAACAGGTAAGACTGTTTATATATTAATAAGAGACAGAAGAATTCAGATCACAGATTCAAAAATGTTTGTGAACGGCCTAGGTTAGTGTACTCCAACACATCTCAGTTTATATCATGCAGAGGGGGGAAAATAACATCAAGATCATACCCAAATTATGGTGCAAGATTTAGCAAGGTAGGAGGAAGCATTATAGATTTAGCAAGATTCATTTAGCTCCAAAGACACTTTTGTGAGCTCTTTATTAGTAACTTTTAGTTATTAAAGACTGAAAAGATTTTAAAAAAATTGTAATTATTTGATAAAAAGCTCACTAATCGATTTAGTTTTGTTTGATATAAAAAGATATTGTGACTAATTAATGCTAATAGCTACAAACTTTCCTCCATATGCTAGCCGATGTAACTTCTCAAAAAAATCTTATATTAAAAAAGCTCTTGAAAATTGTCATGCCAAAGATGCAACTAGGAACTTTTAAAAACATTTTAAATGGTACAAAAGTTAAAAAGTAGGGATTTATGCCGACCAAATATGAACTATGTCAATTTTATTTAAGGTTTGGGATTTGCTGTTTCAATTGAAACTATTTTGTAGTGTAAATAGAATGAATACCATGTTGGGGATCATTGCATTTCTCAAATGGAGAAGGAGAAGAGTATGTTTTAATGATTTTAGGAGTGATAACATGGAGCTAAATGATGGGTAGATTGCCAATGAACATGCACATTTGGGTCTTTTTGTTTAGGTATGTGATATTGGTGTAATTTCCGATTGTATTTTGTATTTTGAACTAGTTTTTATTAGTTCTAGTTAATAAAATCCTGGTAAATGCTCCCCGGCATTTACCCCACTGATTTTGGTGGTTGACCTTCCGGGGTAAAAAAAAATTGAAAACTGCTGACATAACCAGCTAATAGCAACAATTAATAACCGATTGCCAAACAAGGTCATAATGTTGTGGACTCTTAATATAATAAATAAACAAGTACCACAAAACTATTAAAAAAAATGTCAACGGTTTTCAAACAGCTGATTATGTTAGTTGTTTTGACCGACTGGTTATGTTAGCTGACTATTAATAATTGTTTAATAGAATTAACTGTTTCAAAATGGCTGATAGAGTGTAAAAAGATATATAAATACATGAAAAAACTTAGGGAAAATTGCACATTTCGTCCCCTAATTATCCACCACATTGAAATTCCCGACATGTATTTCAACTTTATTAAATGTAACCCCTGCGTTGTCAGAATAATTGTAAATGTCACCCCCGCCGTTGTAAAAATTACAAACTCCGTCTATCCTTCGGTTTTATCAAGGTTACACTTATAAATTCACACCATTTTCGTTTAAAGCCCTTCATCATCAATTACAAATCAGACTTCGTACGTTCATCGAATAAAAAAATCTCCGATCCAGTCGTTCTTCCTTCGCAGTGAATCAAAAGCTATCTTCCTACGTACGTTCTTCAGGCGTTTCGAGTATTGAAGACCACTCTTCCTTCGTCCGTTCTTCGTCTTCAGGTGCGTAGAAATATGAAGTTTTTTTTTTCAAAAATCGAACCGGATGTCTAGGGTTGCTTGGGTGTCATGATGTTTGTTTGATTCATTTTGCAGGATAAATATGTTGACAAATTATGGTATATGCCATAGTTGCAGGAGTTGAACACATTTCTTTAATGAATGCTCTAACAAGATAAAATGCCCTGCTTGTTCAATTGGTATTCAAAGATGTTTTAGGTCACAACAAAGGTTGGAAAGAATAAAGGCAGGTTGTTCTAAAATTTCACAAAATGCAATTACTTTGAATGGAAATATGGAGAAGGCAGCAATAATGGTAGGGAATGTCCAAGTGTAGAAGGTGAAGGAAGTGGAGATGCAAAGGTGAATAGTGATGTTAGTGAACTTATACAAATGTTTGCACAAGCTACAATGGCCGAAGGTGGGAAAATGACACTAACTTTGATAATTCCATTTGACAAGAAGACCAAAGAAGGGTAGCTAGAAGTGTGGTTGTAATATGTAGTTTTGTTGTAATTGTACCCTTGTTTTGTGAGAACATGTTGTGTACTTCATTTGTCAGAAGTGTGGTTCTAATAAGTACTTTTGTTGTGTAGTTCATTTGGCTACAGTTTATGTAATCAAACAAGACCATTTGTGCAAATGTCTTTGTTGTTATTGAATGTTGAAACCCATGTTCAAATGTGTTACTTGGTTTGTTTTAACATAAACCCTTTATCAGTATCATCAAGGTCACACTATAATCCACTAGTCCATACTAAATCGAGATGGTCTGTTTTAATCAAGGTTGTCATTATCCTATTACAGACAACTAAAACTCATATAATGGTAACACATTCAAAGAACTAAATGCATTTCATTATAATATAACCATATATAGTACGACATAGAAGTAATACTAAATAGCCATTTCAATAAACACAAACAGATTTAGCCATAAGTTTTTACACATGAGGTTGGTACACAACATTAAAGTGTGTCACACCGCCTCCAAAAATATAATGCCATATCAAATACACCATGAGAGTTAAGCATGGTAATAAAAGTAACGGTATACCAACATATACCATGAGTGTTTAACACGGACAAAAATTTAATGCCATACATAATATAGCATTAGTGTTTTACACCAACAAAAACATATCCAATGCCACAGCAAAAAAGGCCATCTGACTTCAAGCAAATCACTTTTTCTTGGTCACATTCCACATACTTCTATTTTTCTTGGCTAGGCCTTGATGAAGAGTTGTTAGTTTCTTCACATTCTTTCTTCCTTGTGCAGTCTGTCTTGCATCCTTTCCTTGGCCTTCCTCTTCAACACTTACCAGTCTAGATGATGGTGTAGCTTCACTTTGTTGAGAGTTATTTAGGTCCTACATTTATTGACAATGACTATAAGGCACAAGTTCATGTTAAAGAAGTTCAAAATTTTGGAATTTATACTTACCATTTCTGCCAACACAGCATCAGGTACTCCACTTTCAATTGTGCTACCCTGGACGTGTACATCATACATAGGCTGGCTCATACCATCACCATCACCATTACTTTGACCAGCATGTGACAACCAAACACACATGTAGTTACTATACTTAGAAGTCTGGGACAAACATACATGAAAACATAAAAGAAACTCTCCAAGTAAGAACAAGAAACAAGCTGAGTGGCAGTTTGCTTCACTACTAGAAAATTGGCTTACAGTGACACTCTTATAGTGACACTTTCTGAAATAATGCTACTAATAACATACAAGTGTCACTATTTTCTAACACAAATATATATATCACCATCACTTGGTGACACTTAATTTTTTTAAGGAGTATATTTTAACGCGCGTTACTAGTTGGGCCAGCCTGCATAGCTTATTTCCTCTCTCCCTTCCAAACTTAGTTTTCATCTGCTCACCTCTTTCCCTTTCTTCTACGAACCCTAGCTAACTCATCGATCGATGAAGACGATGTCACTGCTCTTCCAGCGACATCGACGAAGATGCCATCTCCGCTTCTCCCAATGAGTTCGATGAAGACTTTGTCACCGCTGCTCCCAACGACTTCAACGAAGACAGGGGCCCAGCTGCTCCCGACGACTTCGAAGAAGAAGATGCCGATGCTACTCCCTACGACTTGGACAATGACCGTTGCTGCTCGAAGTTAACAAAAGAAGACCTGCTCCAAGTTAACAAAAGAAGACCTGGTGCTCTCCATTAACATTTGACGCACAAATTTCTGCTCTGGGGCGAAGTGGATGCACAAATTCAGCTCCCCGGCCACAACAAAAAATCAGCTCTCTTCCACCTGAGGTAAATTTTCAATTTTTTCTATTTACAATATATTGTTTATAACTCTGTAATTTGCCTTTTTTTACTCCTAAACGTGCTTCCTGACCACATCTATCACCTTCACGAAGTTTTTGAGAGTTGAATTGACAACATTTCTTTGTTTTTCTATCATATATCCAAAATAAGGTGCAATCTGTTTGTCACTGAACTTGCAATTTGTAGTTATTTCTGCTACCCAATCATTGACCTTGTTCAGTTTATTTGTGTTCTGTTCAATGTATGCTTAACTTATTGGTGCATTAGTATGTTTTCTCTAAATGTATTTTGGTGTGTCAGTGTTTTTTTGCTTAATTTATTTGGTATAATAGCAAGGATTCGTTGAGAAAAAAATCGTTACATTTATGAAGTCAATGGCAGTGTGGTAATTTTTATTGACAATGATACATTTGTACAATTTTTCCACCACCCAAATTACAATGTATGGTGAGTGTTTGATGAAATGTCTGAGAGAGCAGATAATCTTGCTAGAGTGCAATTGGGGTTGTAAAAAACCTATGATAGTCAACAACTAAGTATATTGTTACTATAATATTGTTATTCTTAATTTTAAAGTAAGGTTGAACACTCAAAGTACAATGTATGGCAAGTGTTTGATGAAATTTCTAATAGAGCATATAATTTAGACTAGAATTGGGTTAGTATAAATCTGTAATAATCAACTAAGTTTACCAATCATTTAGTAAAAAATGACTAGTTTGATATCAGATATTAACTTACATAGCAGAGTTCGACCTTTAGTAAAGCTATTCATATCTAATTCTCTAAGAAATAAATTAATTTATAAATATTTAATGATACTAGTATTAACTAATTAATTCAGGGGTGATGCTCTAAATCAATCATTGGAGCACTAATGGTCTCAGCTATCCGGCCAGAAACAATGATATTTATGCAGGTTTATACTTCAAAGTAAAAAAGCAGCCTCCAATCTGATAGTTTCCCTTTGAATCAGTTACTCATTCCTTTGATTATTCCAAAGTAATGAAAAAATCTTAGATTCAGCTATACTAGTGCAGCCTTTTGTGGAAACTTATTGAGAATATGGAAGAATATTTGCCAAGTATTCAATCATGAGCAGAACTATCACTTTATCTACCTTCTTTTTGTAGCACCGGAAGAGGTAACTCATCCGAAACCTTTTTTCACATCACAATATCTCATATTTGGTAATTCAATTGTGTTCCTCTTGTTTTTGTTTAATTTTAAACTTGATGTTTTGTTCATCAAATTTCTTTTTCTTCCATCATAAAGTTACCCATATTTCACCCAAATTAAAAGAGTTTTTCAAGATGATAGGTGACTACTTTTTACTCTTAATGGATGCCTTAAAGTAATGCCAATAGGCTAACACAAAATTGCTCTGTTGAGCCGAAAGCAGTGGATTATATTTAATCAAAGTGTGGTTTTGATGCGAAGCAATGATTTTCTGGGTTACTCCTGGAAGTTGATCTATCAACATTCAAATTTTATGCTCTCCACCATGACCCTAAATTACAGTACTACGTATATTTTTTTTTACAGTACTACGTATATATGATATCCTCTATTTATTTATTAGTTTATTCATTTCCATTACTTTTATAATGGTGAGTCAAGTCTTGAGGTTGATGATTATGTTATAGTACGTCTATCAGGTATGCGCTGCAGCTATATATACTCATGAATTATATGTAGAAATGAGAATAACATTGATGAATTCAGTGGCGGCTTTGGGGTCAAATGGGCCAGGCATTTGCTTTGGGCCTCACGTGGCTTGGGCCTGAGGCCTTGAGGTTGATGTAATTGTTGTCGTCTATTAGGTATGTGCAATATATATATATGAATTTCTACATAACATATACTATCGTATGTAGAAATTTTAAAAGGATGTGTTTCTTGAATTTCTTTGTGGTATTACAGGAAACTAAAACAAGTACTTTCATTTGGAATCATATAATGTTATTAGGCTAATACCTATAACGGATAGTCCTCTCTTTTTATGTGCTTCAGTGTTTGATATCCTTTTATCTGTCAGGTGGTTGTACTAACAACTTCCTTTAAAATTTTAACTTGTCTCAGGACTGTGTGAGGAACATCAAGAGTGCAATGTCCCGATGGTTATAAAAGGGGTATGCTTGAACAGAGTGAAGTATTTTACATGCATTATGTTGCTAAGTATTGCACCTGATAATTTTTTCTTACATAGTGCGTTTCATGCTTTTTTTTACAGGATGGGCTCTTTCTTGTCACACAATGTCTTGATCTGGTTAGAGGTTATCATTCGGCTGTTCTGACATCAAACGTAAATGAGTATAAACGGCTTGTTCAAACTGTATTAACTTCTGAAGTTAATGGAAAAGATGCAATGGAAGAACTAAAGTCCCTTATTAAGGGGTAAATTCTATGCTTTATTGTCTACTGCGTGATGAAATGTAGTTTCTGGCTTCTAAAGATTAGTGATAACATAGCAGTCTAGTAAAATCCCAACATGTGTCTATCATAAGTGTTTTGTATGGCAGGTTTTGAAGTGTGCTGAGTGGAGCAGAAGAAATGTAATTAATATTTCTAACCTCAATCTCCAAAATGGTTCCTCATTTTTCCATCTATAATTATTTTATGAAACTTCTTTCCATTTGCTCTGCTTTAAAGGTTCTTAAGTCTTAACTCTAATGGTTTCGATTAGATATTCTAACTAGATTTTCTTATTGCAGGTATATATCTTGTTGGGATTTGAACTGTCAGGAGCAAGGATGCTAAAATTTGCGTCTACATGAATGCTAACTTGTAGTGCTTCTTGTTTTGAGTGGTATAATTTTCTAGTAGTGCTTCTTGTTTTGAATTGTAATTTTACAAAAATACTAATGTGGATTCTCAAACTATGCAGGCTATGTTTAACAAGATATTGATAAAGACTTGCTTTATTGGATGTTCATGGTCATGCCAGGAATAATGATGTCTAGTGTGTACAAATAAAAATGTTGTATAGTTAAAGTGTAGATTTATAGCATATTGTAATACACTTTACATATATTGACATTGTAAAATAATTTGAGTAATAAATACAAGTATTGATCTTTTATTTTGATTATTTGTCATTGTTTTTATAATCTTTCATTGAATCAGTAACAAATAATATAATGATTATTATAATATTTTTATGACACCAATCTGTCGTATTTTTCATGATACCGAAGTGTCACAAAATTTTAATGATAGCAATGTGTCAAAATGTTGTATTACATTAATGTGTCACAATTTACTGACACTATTATGTTTTACGATCAGTGACACTATATTTAGTGTCACTAGCCGCCACTTTTCCCGACACTTTTTTAGTGTCACAAAAACTTTCAGCGACACTAAATTAGTGTCACTATAAGCCCTTTTTCTACTAGTGGCTTGCATTTCCTCTTGTTGTGGCCAGCTTCTCCACATACACTACATTTTTTTACATGCCCAGTTCTAGGAAGCTTATGTTTTGCTCTTGCCTCTTCATGCTCAGCTTCAGCAACTCTTCTTCTTTTTTAGGGCGCCCGGGCTGTGCTTTACACTTGGGAGGAATTGGAGGTGGCACTCCACATTTGTGCCATTCTTCAGATGAATTGATTGGCATAATGGAGGTGGCAGTCCACATTTGTGCCATTCTTCGAACAACATGTGCGGACGAAGCTTCACAGAAAAAATCTTCAGAGCATGTTTAAGCTTAGCATTTGATTTTGAAAGGATAAGCGTGATAAGGGTTGGGGTTGTATTCGAATTAGGGCTTTAAACGAAAAAGGTGTGGATTTACAAGTGTAACCCTGATAAAATCGAAGGATAGATGAAGTTTGTAATTTTTATAACGGCGGGGGTGACATTTACAATTATTCTGACAACGCGGGGGTTACATTTAATAAAGTTGAAATACAGGTCGGAGATTTCAATGTGGTGGATAATTGGGGGACGAAATGTGCGATTTTCCCAAAAACTTATTGTATTTTATTATTTTCAATAATAAAAATTAAATGTTATAACTACTGTTAAATAAAATCTATTTCAATATCTGCTTTGATATATCTAATATTCATCATATTATATCAGATGGTATTTGCGTTTCAATGTTACTTTTAATATATTCTTAAATGTATGTAAATCTTAATTATTGACATTATTTAAATTTTGTCAGAAGAATATTAATTTTTTAATAACTCAATCATCTAAACATGAAACATTAAATTCTAAAAATCTTATATTGGTGAATGATGGTTGGTACCCATTTTTATGTCAATATGTTGTTTGCATAAGATGTTGTACCTTATTTTTTATTAATTAAACTTTCGTTTCTCACGTACTAAAATACCCTTACTACGTTAATTAGTGATGGAACTATGTTAGTCCATTATTTTCTTCTTCCGTTACCTACTTAATTACTACTATTTCCTAACTTCTAAATTGCATATTACTACGTAACTTTTACAAATTTTTCCCCCTCAGCACTTGGAAATTGAAATGTTAATTAGAATGCTCCCCACAAATCGTGGTAATATAATTTCTTTTACGAATAATATATCATGAGAAATTAATCTAAACATTTCACTCGTGAAAAATGGCATGGTTACTTAGGATGTTTTCTTTTGAATTGCTTTCAGTCACATACCAGATCAGATCAGACCAGATCAGACTCTCGTAGTTATAAAATAACAGAGACCAGACATTTACCAAATCACACCAAATCAGTTCAGATCAGATCGGACCAGATCAGACCAAACCAGACCAGCAAATTCCAGTCCAAAAGAAAACATCCTTAAAGAAAAACTAAAAATGTGACTTTGTAATTTTTAGTGACTATAGTTAGGTTTGAAGTTTATATATAGTCACTACATCATAGTAACTTCTCACATAATTATAAGCACTAAAAGTCATCAAGTAACATTTTTGTCTACACTTTCCTAGAAATAATATTACTAGATTTTTTTCATAATTACAAGAAGCAATTTTATTATATTTTAAAAATAATGGTAATGAATATATAACAAAATGATGTTTTGATGATAATTGTGATGCTAAATATATGTGTTTTATTTTAAATATTTGATGATTAATTTGTCACTTAACACTGCTAATTACCTCTAAAATAAAAAGGGAAGCTTTAGGAGGGATATAAAAAAGAAGCAAGTGAGAAGCTTTAATTAGATTTTGCTTTCTTTAATTTTTTATTTATTTTGTTGCTGACTTTTGATGATATTTAATGCACATAATTTCTTTTAACAAAAATAAATAATATTTAAAACATATATGAAATTGATAATTGGGAGATTACTATTACGTATATTATTATTATTAGGTATTAGCTTTCGCGCATTGCGCGTGTAGAAAGCTAGTAATTCAATATAAGAGGCATACATAATAACACAAAACATTCGTTAAGCAAGTTAGATAAAATTATTTGTTGGAAGAAATATATTTATAAACTATATCTAATGCTTATAAGTTTTTTATTTATTTAACAGTTACTTATAAGGGTTAGTAGAGATATATAACAACATCATATATAATAAAAAATAATAAATGGGTGGCACGTAAAAATGCAACTGGAATGGAAACAAAAGAGGAAATTTTTTTGGAAAACCCAAGAGTAAACTAGTCATTTGGTTTATTGAATGAAACGGCTAATTTAAGCAGCCATTTACCAAAAAATATATTGCTTCCTTGTCAAGTTTTTTCTTCGGCTCTTTCTCTCTCTAGGGTCGCTAGGGGTTTTTCCTCCGTTATCATTTTTAACGATGAGCAGCTGTAACACCCCGGCCCCATAGGCTTGTGGCTCTAACACTGCCAAAAGTCTTTTCCTCGCAGTTTCCCAGGGGGCCACCCATCCCAAGACTGCTCTCGTGCAAGCACACTTAACTTTGAAGTTCTTAGGTGATCAGCTCCCTTAAAAGGAGATGCATCTTGTTGGTATGAGTAGTACTATTAATCCATTTAAATTATTCTCGAGTATTACAACAGCCACCACAGGGGGACTTAAGCGTACATGGTTTCTTCTTTCGTCATCAATTGTGCGCCTTTTCTTCTTCTTTTGCTTTGACGAGATCAAGCGAAGGGAAGATGATGTTTGGTCTACAGCAGCCAAAGGTTATGCAGAGATGGAAGATGAATGCTTGGTCTCCAGCGGCCAAAGATCATGGACGAAGTGTGGGGCTAGAGGCTGGAACAAATATGGATTCGAGGTCATCTGTTAGGTGGCAACAAAGGAGGCTTGGTAGAGAACATGATGAATAAGAGGCAAGGTGAGGAAGAAGCTACACTACTGCTGGATCACCCCCCCCCCCCCCCCCCTCCTGAACCGCCGCCATGGAGTGCAGGAGAATATAGGGTTTTGTAACATCTTTTTAATTTTATGTTTGCTTGCGATTTATTTTTCATGATCAGATTGCTTATTTTACTGTTGATTACTTTTATTATTGTAGGACTTTTGCATTACGATTGAGTGATAAGAGGTCTGCTTTAACCATCGTTGGAGGTGATTGACTCTAAGTTTGGTTCGAGGGCTGACTGTTGTATGTGGTCCTTTAATTTTGTCGTTTAACTCCCTATCCGAATCTTAATGTTGTGAGATGAATTTAAGTCCCCTTCTTTAAAAAAAAGCAGCTATTTACCAAATACTTAATTTAGCAGGTCAATAATTTACGATGAAATTCATATCAATAATCCCTACTTTATGCATTTCTACAACAATAATCCCTAATGAGGATATTAATAAAAATAATCCGAACCGGAAAATCACTTCACATAAATAGATTAAACTCAACGGAGTCAAACTTTCCGTTGATACAAATCACAAACCCACCGCTACAGCACCACCTCTCCGAGTTCTCGTTACCTGCTCGTCCCTTGTTTATCCAGAGCACTTTCTCCTCTTTTTTACATTAAATCTCTAATCCTAACTGATCCATCAATTTTGAGAAAAAAGTCAAAAGACCACATGTCTAGGTATTGAATTACTTCCATAAAACTCTTTAAAGATCACATGTTCAAGTACTCAATGATTTCTAGAAAACTAGCTCTTTCTAGATAACTATTTTCAGTGTCAAAACCTGGACACCTGGACGGACCCTCTATTTGATGATCAAACAAGATGAGTGGCCGAGTAAGATTAAACGTGATGACAATAGTAACAACAATAAATAATAAATTAATAATATAAAGTTGTCTGCTCAAAATACAATGTTATTTGGTTGTTCTGTGAGGTTGAAAGGGACCACGAGAGGTAGAAGAATAAGATAAGGGGGAGATGAGGTTGCAGCCGAAGAAGAGAGAACTGGTCAGCCGCGGAAGAAGTAAGGTGGGATTCGTGGTAAATGGGCAAAGCAGAGCAATATAAAACGGAAGTGTTAACTCCGTTTCATTTAATGTATTTAGGTGAATGACTTAATCAGTTGGATTATTTTTATAAATATTTGTAGTATGGATTAATATTGTAGAATCAGATAAAGTACGGATTATTAGTATACATTTCTCCATAATTTACATAATCTATAATTGGTTAAACAAACTAAAAAATTTCTGATGTGCCATTTAATTACCGAACGAGGCCATAACTTTTGAACTCCTAATTATGTGTAGTAGTGGATTAAAAAAGGTATTAAAAGTGGGTGAACGAGTGGAGGGAGTAAATATAGAGGGAGAGATGACTAGGATGGCCGAAAAGTGTGGATGGCGTCATGCCGATGTCATCCCTGTGTCATTAAAACCTCAATTGTTTTTAAATTTTATGACTTTTTTATTCGTTCTCCAAATTTTTTAAAACATGTATAAAAATTATTAATTTTTATAATATTTAATGTGACACAATATTAGATATATAAAGTGAAAAAAAATAAAGTTTTAAGTGTTTGAGTTTTCTTGAGCCCGAAGAAACACGAAACACAATTTTTTTTTTGTGTGATAATTGAAAAAGGTTCATTTTTTATTTTTTTTAACATTGAAATGTGCATTCAAATGGTGTGGAGTGTGGACTATTGAGTACTACCTCCGTCCCGTTGGAAGGTTCCCATAGCAAAACGACACGGTTACTTAGACGATAATTAAATAAAGTACTTCGAGCATATTTTGAGAAATAATTTTAATAGATATATATTTTAATGTAGTTAGTATTGATAACTGTGATGTTATAAATATATTATTTTTTATATTTAATGATTAATTTATCACTTAAGATTGTTAATTGTTTCCTAAAATAGAAATGAGAACCTTCTAATTGGACGGAGGGAGTACTATGTAACAGCTTTTATTATTGAGTACTATGTAATTTTTTTTAGGGAAAAGTAGCATGTAAGTTCTCGAACTAATAAAAAAAGTGCAAATCACGCCTTATATAGGAGGTTCTGTCCGGCAGTCGTCATTTGGGGCGGTTCTCGATGGAATTTTTTGATGAAATACTTTGAACATCTTCTTCATCAAGTCTAGTTTACCATACCAAATTTCAGCTAAAAATTCACTCGGGAAGGAAGTCAAATAATTTTCTGAAATATACCGCGCTCTTTAACAACGCAGTTATCTTCAAAAAATTTATTTGTGTGTCTTCCCGATTGAATTCTTAGCTGAAATTTGGTATGAATAACTAAACTTAATGAAGAAAATACTCAAAAAATGTCATCATAAAATTTCATCACAAATGACGACAACCGGACAAAGTCTCATATATAAGGGCTGATTTGCATTTTTTTTGTTAGTTGGAATGCTTATTTGCTACTTTTCCCCAATCATCTTCATTATTATCGAAGAGAAGATGACAAATTTATGAATCCAAAAGACATGAGACAGAGATAATTGGTGGCGGTGATATGATGCCTTCTTCAACGGCCGGCCACCTCAGGATCGTCCTCGAAAGACGAAAGTCTCACAGCTAGCCGACATCCAGGAGCCAATTAAGTCGGCAAGTCGGTGAACTTTTCGGTTTTGTCTATGCCTTCGATCATCAACGAACTGGATGCGACTACCTATGTACGAACACCCAATTCAATAATGTCTCAATGACACCTTAGAGGATCATCATATTAAGTTTGTCCACTTTTCGTCTTCCTTTTCGTCCGTCGTCCGCGTTATCATTTCTTTCTTTGATGACAGCAATCTTAATTCACTTTGCGGTTTGGTTAACCGTCTATCAATCATTTTTCGATATAGTCGTTTGACCTTTTAATCAAATTAATCAATTAATTGGGTACTCCGTATTTAATTAAATTGTTTTTTGTTGAAATCTCGTACGGATAAATTTTCTTTTTTTTAAACGAAACTGGCTTAATATATCATACCAAAAAGGACTAGACAGACCGAACTAAACCAGGAAACCCTGTGCCGACAAGTCCCATGTCTACCGTCCGCCCAAGGACCAGTCTCTGAATTAATCACATCCGTAGAAGCCATATAATTTGCTGATCCCGCTTTGGGCATACCTGAGCCTATGACTTGTAGACACGACACATAAGTACCTGTTTTAGCTTCCAAAGTATTCTTGCTGGAAAAACCATCACCAACAAAACGAAAACAACATCTAGTACGTGGAAAAGAAACAAAACACAATAACTAGAATAAAAAATTCTTTAGCTAGAAAAGATGTAATCAGCATTAGGTCTTCTGGCGGGGCTGGGAAGCAGCGCCCGCCCCATCCCCGTTTTTTGGAGAGTCCAGCGTCATAGCATCCCAACCAGCCCCTCCCTCGCCTGGTCCTCCCAAGTGCGCCTTCTCTTCAGCTCTCCAATCAGTCCACCCTCCTCAAGCTCGCCTGAGGCCGCCCCCTTTCCCACATCTACTTTAATGCTCTCCCTCTTCTCCTTCGGGGTCCACTCCTGCCCTGATTTCACCAACGTAGACGAGTGCATATCGTCACCAGAGGAACTTCCTTCCATTATCAGCCACTTGCTTCCCAACTCAAATTTCGAGCTCCTGTCACTCGCTCTAAGCCACAACCCAAATGGTTTGGTCATCGCTTGTCCCTCCTTTTCGTATAGCAAGGGGCAAAATTTCTCTGCATGGCCGATCATACCACAACAAAAACAGAAACTTGGCAGCTTTTCACATTTAAAATCTACCTAGTACCCTTCTCCCTTACTTTTCCTTAGCGTGATTACAACCATTAAGGCTTTACCAGTGTTCATACGAACTCGCACACGCATATAAGTCTCTTTTTTACTG
The DNA here is from genome assembly GCA_945859915.1 of Cuscuta epithymum. Lineage (NCBI taxonomy): Eukaryota > Viridiplantae > Streptophyta > Magnoliopsida > Solanales > Convolvulaceae > Cuscuta > Cuscuta epithymum. The sequence goes on from CAMAPF010001150.1 coordinate 487,998, forward strand.
CTAAACTTTTGTTCATCCCATGTGATGAACTCCCCCAGATAGTTCCCTATTCTCCTTGCCGTACCCAAATTTTCAAAATCATACGACACATTATGGACCTGTACCCATATCTCAAATTCATCTAACACCATTTTAGACGGGATATCACCTGGTTTAACAACTTTTAGCACAAGCAAACTTTGATCAAACAGCCAAGGTCCATTTTCCAGAACCCGATTTATATCAACAGAATGAAAAAACTTAAACAGATACCTACGTTCTCCAAGTTCTTGTATAACAATACCTTTTCCCGGGTGCCATAGCTCAGCCATGAATCCTCGGAAGAACGGGAATCGGATAGCCTTGTCCGTGAGAATCTTCCCCACAACCGGGAATTCCATCGCCCTTGGCCCTTGCTGCCCCTGCTGTCAAGTCCCCATCTTCGTCATCTTCAAGCACCAACTCGTCCTCAACACCCCCAATTCCCAAGCCTCCATACTTAGCAACAATCTCCCCAACCTGATCTTTCTCCAATTCTTGAAGCTCGCTGCTCCCTTCGTCACCAGCGACTTCCATCTCAACCCCTGATTCGAGGCCTACCCCTTGTCCCGAAAGACGCCGCTCGCCGAACGACGACCCGCTGAACCCACCAACGCGTGCTACTTCCTGGTCGCGACCCTTTCTGCACACCTCACCTTCTATGTCCTCCATCACACCTCAAGTCCGCTGCTACAATTTCGACCTTCGTCTTCGATTGATCTGCCCTCGCGCCGCACGTAGGACGACGATGAAAACGACCCTCAGCTCTCGGCTAGGGTAGATTAGTTTGTCATTAGATAGTCAGTCTGCATTTCAGTTTTCTCGTACCGATAAATTAAAAAGTAATAAAATGTTATAATAAGATCCTGAGTTATTTCTCCTATTAGATTGATTTTTTAAGGTGAAACCTCGACTCTTTACATATTCTCAGAGTCAAACCGATTTATAACTATTATGTCTGTCTCGTAATGAAAAATGACGCCACAATTATAAAAATTGACAATGACGAACTGACAAAAAAATTAATCAAGACACAATTCTTACGAAGTGTCTAGTCGTAAGGAGTGTTGAAGTCTGATTTTGGTAAATTAGGAAGTAATAAAGTGATATAGTAAGATACTCGATTACTACTCATATCAAGCTGACCTTTTAGGATGTAATTTTGAGTCTTAACAATTTTCTATGTTGCTTTTTATTCCAAACAGCCAATATACGAAGCTCCAATAACCCCAGCGTTTTGGCAGGACTTTTCTGTTGGTATATCCTACATTCGTATTATATCATGACTACCCACATATTCTCTTCCCATAAATAACCCCCTTCTCGTGTTGTGATTGTCTTTTTTTTTTGATAATCCAGGTGTCGGTGCTTGCGCTCCCCTAATCCTGGAGTCTATTGACTACCCTCCAAAGCCTTCTAGACAAGTAAATCCGGATATGATCACAGTCAGCCTCGTCGGTACTGGTACTACAAGACGAATCCAACAGGACTTCCTTTCAACTGAATGCAGAAGGGTTTTTTGGTCTTTCAACTGAATCCAGAAGGGTCCTCCCACCACGCGAACCCGAGCCTGAATTTCCACCCCCTCCCTTCTTAGCCGCTGAGCAACTCCGTGAAGGTAGGAAGAATCATTGGGAGCAAGACCCCCCTCCTCTCCCCTAATTTGTCTAGCAGGAATCGAACCCGAGACCTTAGCTAGACACGGTAACCTTGCTTCCAGTGGACTGGAAAGCTCGGTTTCGTGTTGTGATTGTCAAGATCATTATCCGCAAGCATAACTCAACCAAGCATTCCAACCCAGTTGGTTGTGAGGTTACTGTGCCTAATGGGAGGTCTCGAATTCAAAACCCGCTAGGCACATAAGGGTTCGAAACTCAATGGAGTGAGTTTCAGCCCAGATTACTCCAGACTCCCCCAGCCCTCCCCCCAGATCCCCCGGAGTAAAATAAAATAAAATAAAAATAAAAAAATAAAAATAAAAAGAAAAGGAGTGAGAAAGTTTGAACAATGATAAAAGATCAAAATCCACAGCGGTCATGTGAAGGTCACAACTCATTTATGTGGGATTGGACCTGTGGTGCACATTAATGTAAAGTTTACCTCCGTTGGAACTGGTCGAGACTTGAGAAACCAAAATAGTTGAGACTTGAGTATATATACAACCATTTGGAGTTTTGGACAGTAATTGTCAATATCACAGTTTGTTGGCGGTTTGATAAGTTAAGCTTCCCATAACATTAATATTCTGAATGTATTTCTAGAGTTTGATCATTTTATCATTTGTTTAAGAAATATTTATGTAAGGGATTTTACTCATAAGGAAATCATTTTAATAAACAATAACTCAAACATGAACATATGGCTACTTTAACAAATTAAACCTACTGATGATTGTAATGTTTAACAAGTTAAGAACTACTTTAACAAATTAAACAATTACATGAGAAATATCGCTCCTAAAGAAATAACAAATACTAATTAAATTTATTTTTATTTATTTTTGAATGGATAATTAGTTTATTAATTTGGGAAAAAGAAATGTTTAAAATAATTATTACTTGTTTTAATACAATTTTTAATCATAAAAGGGTTCCTTTAAAAAATCATAAAAGGGTTTACATAATTGTACTAACTACATTGATAAAAATAATAATAATTGATGTCCTTAAAGGTAATTTAGCAAGTCACTGGATCAATCGTAAACAATCATTTGATCAAACATCATTTTACTAATTTTTAATTCTATCAGCTAATCAAAACCGTCAACAGAATATGATAGGGAAATTTACTAAGATATGACTAAAACTCATTGAGTTTCTCTAAATATGACTAACTTAGTTTTTAGACATTTCAATGACCAAAAATCCCCAAAAAAAAGAAAATTTCGTTAATACTTAAATGCTTAATGACGAGAATACCCTTATTTAAATTATATGCATCTTGCACTAATTTCGTCCAATTAAAATTAATGCACTGCATTACTGCACGACATCACTGCATGACATTACTGCACACCCGGTAATAATCACTGCGCTTCCACCAAAAGCAATTCTCTTCTCATCCAAGTTATAAGTTTATTAAGAATTCTTTTATTAATATATTTTAAAATTTAATAATTTTAGTATTTCACGTCCAATTAAATATATTGCATTTGGTTAATGCTCTATATTATTGCACTATTTGTTATAATCACTGCTTTTGTTGCCAATGCCTTCATTCACTGCCATATTCAACACCATCTATTACAATATTCAATGCCTATTTTCAATGTTCAAAAATCTTAATTTCAAGAAATAAGAAAAAATGAAACGAATTGAAAAATAGATCTTAATGGTTAATTGTGCACTCCCCAATTATTAGGCACACATCATGGGATGACCATAAGTAACACTAAGGCCCACAGAGAGACCATCAACCTCCTCCACAAACCAATTTGAATGTACAGAGACATCTACCAAGCCGCACGGACGAAGCATAACAGGACTCCTGCAGCAAAGCTCTCTCCGACCTCTTCTGGGCTTCCTCACCTTTGAAACTCAGAGTGGGGACACACTCAACGAAGACCCTCACTCCACCCACCTTCTCCATCTGCACGAAGCATACATACGTGAGGAGACAGAGGTCACAAAGAAGACCTGCGGCGGTGGTAGACTGCTGTGCGGACGGACGGCGGTGGTAGGCGGCTTTGCATACGGAGGGCGGTGGCAGACGGTCTGCGGCGGTCCGTGAGAAGCAGATGCAACTTGGGTGGCGAGAGTAGGGTTTGAGAAAAAGGAGTAGGACATTGGTTTTATAGATATAACCTAAAGGGTATATTAGTCCATTAAATTTTTTTATTTATTTATTAATTACGAAATTAATTAAATATTTCCAATTTAAATATTATTTTGGGGAAAAAACTAGTTAGGTCATAGATTGAGAAAGTTAGAGAGGTTTAGTCATACCTAGGATAATTATCTCAATATGATATCATCAATCAGCTAACACAATTAGTGAACAACCAATTTCAAAACACGCGTTTATATATTTTATACTTTTATATATAGTATAAAATGTGACTCACGAGGCCGTATATTTTTAAAAAGGTGATGTTACAGTCAGATTATATCACAAGCGCATGTCACTGCCGCACCTGAAACTGATAATGTGGACGTAGATTATACTCCGTATTTAATATGAGCACTAAGCTACTTGTGAGTAAAATGTGATTTTCCCTATTACTCCCCCTGTCTGAAATTATCTTCATTCTTTCCTTTTTGGTTCGTCCCAAATTTATTTCTTCTTTCCATTTTTGACAAAGAATTTGTGGTTCACAATCATTCTTACACATTTTTCTCTCATCTGCACAACCCTCCACCACACATTTCCCACTATCTTAATCCCCGTGCCCAGTCAAAACCGAAGTTAATTCTGGGACGGAGGGAGTATTAAATAAAAGAATAAGAATGATGAGATTAATATACTCACACGACTATAATTTAGGTTGGCAGTTGGACTAAAAATTTATAAAGTGGAAACTTGCTTCTATTAATGTTAAACAAAATTGATATAGGGCATGTTTGGCATTTAGCGGTTAGCGGATACCGAGTTATGTTAGCGACATGTCAATAGCGGATTCAGTCAGCGGGTTTGACTAGGGGAATAAAATGGCGGTTTGCCAGAAGATGTTTGATAATTTAGCTGTTTGGCCATAAAATTAATAGAAAAGTCATTTTCCAAAACGCTAAGTCGCTAACTCAAAACTCTCATATTTACAGCGTTTTCCATTCTAGCGATTTCTTTCAAAAACGTTAGGGTCGAACAACTACTTACCAAACATTGTTTTCATTTATTAAAAACGTTAAAAGTGGCCAAACCGTTGTTGTTTTTTTTGCCGGGACATGCACCATTTTCCAAACACCTCATATATAGAAAGATGGCGCCTACATCATCGAATGAAAGACTAGTCTTTGAAAGTATAAATATAAGTTTAACAACATAAGCTAATGTGTACATATCTCATATCTGAAAATTATTTTGATAATTTTAATTGTGCATTGCTGACAAATCATATTATTTAAACAGTTAATGAGTATATTTTCAATGGTTATATAGAAGATTCATATACACGAACTTATGAGAACTCATTTTAAAATAAGAACTCATTTTAAAATAAGAACTTCTAATCTCCATCATTTATTTTCATAATCAATGGCTAATAATGATAAGGAGGCATTTATGTAAAAATTTAGGATTAATTGCAAAAAAACTCCATTTGAGTTTGAGATAATTAATGATTAAAAGTTCTTATTTTAGGATGAGTTCTCACTCGAACCCTCAAAATATCTATATATATAAAACCAATCACATTAAATATTTTTTGAAACTACCCCACACAACAAATCCCATCCATGGACCATGGTATTTACTCCAAATCCATTGAATGTAACGTAACCAATAAACCAAACCATTTTTTCAAGATGATATCATTAATTTCACTTTCCCACCCTTTTTTTCCCAGTAACTAGTACAGTATACGTGAAAAAAATTCAAAAGTAAAATAATTTTAAAAATATGACATCTATTTACACATAAGAAAAAATGCAGTCCCTTAAATGCTATTCACAGCCTCCAATTTAATTTAAAAATAAATAAATTATTTGAAATTGTTATTTTACCCTTTACATTCCTAATGTTCGACACTTCGATGATTGTTCAAAGTCCTCCACAAAGATCATCGATACTACTCGATCTTAGCCCGTTTTGACTGGCTACTCTCTCCCTCCCTGTGAAGCTTCCCTCTCCCGGCATAAAGTGTTAGCTTGTGAATCACCAAGAATTTTGTCCAACTTTGATTCTATCTGTAAAACCAGAGCTTTTCCGCCATTAATGGTAGTTTGGAGGTTCATCCAGTTTTAGGAATACCCATTCTGTCTAGATAATTCCAAGGTCACATCTTTCGACCCCCTTCGTCGGAGGCAACCTGCCATCGCTGCTCCATTTGGGTGGTGTTGTCGACCTTGCTACAGTTGATGATCCTCTCGGACTATGAGCCGCTGCTCTCTCTTCTGGACGAGCTTGGCTTCACTGAATCACTGATTTCTATGGAGGAGAAAGTGGGATAGTGATGAACTGATGATAAGGGGTGTAAAAGGTCGTTAAAGTAGGAATATTAAATAATTTTGTTGATACGGTGGCTGCACGGAGTAAAATGGAGGTTGTATTTAGAATTGCCCAACACACAAATACCAAATTAAAGGTCAACATTTATACTAAAAAATATTTGGAAAACGCGGACGGTCCCTCATGGTAGGGTTTTAGGTTTTTTAGCGCAGCCTTTGCGCGGAGCAGACGGAAGCATCGCTTCGATTTTCTCTTTTCTCGCAACCCTTCATCGTTTTAGGAGCAAAGCTTAATCGCAGTAGCGAACATATCTCCAGTGATGGGAACCGAATACAATCAGACAGAGATGGAATCCCTGGCGCAAGCGTATGGACAATTGGATATGGAAGAAGAAAACGATGTCCTAGAGGTGGAATGAGTGGCGCCAACTTCTACGAATTTATCCCTGGTAGGCACAATTACTTCAGAGAAAATGGTAAGATTCACTAATTTTCGTGATATTATGGCCTCAATTTGGAAACCTGAGAAAGGCGTCACGATAACGGAAATAGGATCTAGACGTTATTTGTTCAAATTTTATGATGTGATTGATATGACTAGGGTTGCTGAGGAAGGACCCTGGATTTATGATCAAAACTTGGTCATTCTGAGTAAGCTGAAAAAAGGAGACATACCCTTGTATGTCCCCTTGAATAAGACAGATTTGTGGGTACAGATTCATGATACCTTTTCCTGATCGCCTATTTCTTTGATCGATACACCTTTTCCTGGTCTCCACAGCGAAGCCATAAGCTCCTTGAAAATCGGAAATTTGATCTTCCTATCAGTCATAAGAGTACCCACAACCAGAAAGCTCAGCCCTTCTCCTCGGAATCCCCCCTATTACCATGTTCTTTTTTATTGATTCACAATTGACTCCATTAGAGACTACCTACTCCTGAACCGATCGGAACCCTTAGACACACTGCACGATCTCCGCCCTTCTTCGCACGGGAAAAAGACCTCGACGTTGCTGCCAACGCTAGCCTCCTCCGCACTCTGCCCTTCGCGATCGCTCGCCATCAACGTCTACGGAATGTCAGATAACCACCTCTAGCGGCCGCTCCTAGACAATGTTGATAGCGGAGAGAAAATCCTAGTGATGGAGAGCCACCCTAGAGAGAGAAATTTGGAAATCACTATTTTAAATATGAAGATTTATAAAACAACCTTCTTATTTTCCAACCTCAATACATATTATTCCATATTAAATAAAGAATTGATTCCTAATATATGATCAAAGTAAGAATAGTGGATAACCTATGACTTATTAACTTTTAATAACCACAATTGTGTTTAAATTTACATCAACAAAATTATTTTTTCCTTTAACATTATTTTAGAAAAAACTCATTTAATTGTTACCTGGTTCTAGAGTTTTATTTCTAAATTCCAAATACAAATTCACCATCATTTGCTCACCCAAAGAAACCTCAATAACATTCTATATACTATCATCATTCTTAAATATATTCAAACATTTTGAGTTATGCAATATTCACATGTTTTACTATGACTATATTTTATTTATTAACTTTATCTCTCATATATAGTTCTTTTAAATATTAGATAAGTCGACTACAATTGAGCGGAAGAATTTATATCTCTACATGTAGTGCTTTAAGGTATAAGCTAAGGTAATCTGACTAACAATTAAGCGGGAGAACTTTCTCTCTCATATGTTAGGATTTTAGGTATAAGAAAACAAGTTTGCTAATATTTGAGTGGGAGAATTTTCTCTCTCATATGTAGTATTTTTAGGTATTAGAAAAAAATCTTGCTAACAATTGAGCGGGGAAATGGAGCAAGATAACTTTCACTTTCATATGTAGTTCTTTGAAGTATAAGATAAGACGTCTAACAATCGAGCGCGATAAATTTCGCTCTCATAAGTAGTGCAAATAATTGAGTGAGAGAACTTTATCTCTCATACGTAGTTCTTTTTAAGTATAAGATAAATCGGCTAATAATTGAGCGTGATTTTTTTTCTCCCATACGTAGTGCTTTTAGGTACTCGATAACATAAGCCGACTAACAATTGAACGGGAGAATTCTCACTTTCATATGTAGTGTTTTTAGATATGACAAGATAAACTTGTTAATAGTTGAGCGGGAGAATTTTCTCTCTCATATATACAGTTTTTAGGTATTAGAATACAAGCTTGCCAGCAATTGATATGAGAAGTAGCCCAAAGTCCTAAAAGGTCAACCTGATATGAGAAATAGTCCAAAGTCTTGTATAGTGTTTTGTTGTTTTAAAGCTTTCCGGGAGTGAGACAAATACTTTGACACGCCCCTCAGTCCGATCTGGGCTGGACAATATCGGGCTGTACAAACGAGACAAACGTACTCCTAACAATTTACCCTTAATCATGAGTACTAAACAAGCACTCAAACTACCATCGAACTTGACTTTGATATAATGTTAAGACCCGGGGTTCTATTCTAAAAAGTTAACTTGATATGAGAACTAATTTATTGTTTTATAGTTTTGCGATGTGAGGCAAATGCTTAACAAACTTGGCCAAATTTTAAGTGACGGAGATACTATTTCATATGGTCCTCGTTTTTATTTAAAAAAATAATTACATATTTATGACTAAAATAAAGATTGTTTACAAAAATGTGACTAGTGACTAGAGTAGTAATGAAATAATAGAAACTTATGTTTAAATTTTATACTTAAGTTACCATGACACTACATTGTAATAACTATTAATCATATTTGTGTAAATAAGTACTCCGTATTATTTTAGTAATATTTTTGTAAAAAACCCTTCAAAAAATATAAATATTTACTCCATCAACTTTCGGACTCGCCCATCTAAGGAGTGTGTAATAACTATTAATCATGTTTGTAAATGCTTTTTAGAAGCACTTATATATTGTGCTCTAAAAAACTATATGTAACGCTTATTAAACTTTTGCTTCTACTCAAATTTATGTATTTTAAAGTTAAAGCTTCTCAGGAATAAAAGTATAAGTTTTTGACATAGTATAATAATTTGGGGTGTTTAGGAAAATGACTTTTCAACATAACATAACGATTTGACAATGTTTAGCGTTTTCAAGAAGTAAAAATGATACTATAAGGGCCGCTGAATTGAGAATGCTACAAACCGTTTTTTTTTGGAAGAAGGTGGCTTAAATTATGATAACAGAATATAAGCATGTTACAAAATGATAAAAAGTCTTCCGTCTGCCGTACGTCCTAGAACCAGACTTAGAATCAATCACCCCCGTAGAAGCAATTAGATTTGATGATCCCGCTATGGGTTTAACTGAGCCAATGACTTGCAAATCAGACTTCTCATCACCGGTCCTAGGTTCTAGAGTTTTCTTGCTCGAAAAACACAACACAACCAATACAGAGTAAAAATCCAAAAAAAATGAAACATGAAAAAATCTAAAGAAGCAAAATAAAATTCTTGAACCCTAGCACCTCGTTCAATCCCTAGCGGTGGTTCAGGAGGAGGCCGGATCCCCGCTATGATTGTTGACGCGGAGTGGATCAAAGCATCAATCAATCGGAGTAGATTCCTCTTGCCCTGCCTCCCATTCGTCGTGCTCACTGCCCAACCATCTCCGACGGATCATCTACCTTTCCCGTTTAGCCCTCCTGTTTGCCGCTGCACTCCTGCCATCACCTTGTTCTGGATTGGTGGCTAGGAAGCCGCCCTCATCAATTGGTAATCGAGTCCGCACACAACACTGCCCGATTTGCACCCTTAGCGATGTTCGGAGACTCGCTGCGCCATTGAAATCTGCTCCTAGATCACTCGCTACTACAAGAAGAAGGAAGACCGGACCAGGCGACTGTCGTCACCGCCAGAATAAACACCTACGGATCAACCCTAGAGACAGCCACTTTAGATTGAGATCCGGTTTTTCTTACGCCTTTTCTTTTTGAGAATGCTACAAACCGTTGAAATAGCAACATTTTAGGTTAACATTTTGAAACAAGACATTTTATACTCATTGTTGTCACAAAACAATTAAATTACCAAACATTTTTTTGCAATCCGCTAATTTACTTTGCTAGTGAATCTAAGTGATGGAGTATATGGCCCAGGAACCCCCGGTCCACAGACTCCTGCTACTCTATCACAGGCCCAACAGGCCCAAGAAGCATAAGAGGCCCAAAGAACAGCTGCCCAAGCCCAAGGGGCGCCTGGGGTAGCCTTCGGCAACATGGCCGAAGGCTCCAAAACGCACAGTACGGCCAGTTTCGGGCACACAAAGCTACTGGGAGAAAATGGCAAAAAACAGGAGCCTTCGGCACTATCAAGCCCTCAGCATCAGGGAAGCCTTCGGCTGAACCAAGCCTTCGGCTACACAGAGCCTTCGGCCACACAGAGCCCTCAGCTACATGGAGAGCCTTCGGCTAACAGACTCAATCATCGAAGATTCCCTTTGGAGACAACCAACCACCGCATTTAATGCAACGTCACATCCACCCACCGCATTTAATGCGGTGAACGTGCGACTGCCGGTGCCACCCCGATTGAGGTGACCCCTCGGCCGTTGGATTACTGACACGTGTACTCTCATTGCATTTATTGCTGCTATAAATAGCAGCCCTTATTCCTCTTGTAAAGGACCAGAACATCTCGAGTTCATTAATATAATCGCCTCTCTCTCCTACTTGTTTGCTCTGACTTCTCTCTAGGTTATTCTCATAATAACCCCTCGGATTAGCTACCCCGGCCCGGGTACACTATCCATCACTAAGTATTTAAACATTAAGAGCTCATTTGGTAACACTGAAGTTGGCTGAATTGGCTAATTCTGCTGAAACTTATGAAGTTTTGGCTGAAGTGGTTGCATTGACTGATTGTGCTGATTTATGAAAAAATTGTATTTAAAATATTTGGATAATAAATACAGCAAAAAATGTGAAAAATAGTTTAAATGATCCTCTACAGTAACTTCAGCCAATACAGGCAGAAAAGTAATTTCAACCTTATTTTTTCTTATTATTACACAATTCAGCTTGCGAAATCAAAAGTTATGTGTTTGGTAAAAAACAAACTGATAAACTTGATAAGCAAAAAGGGTTCACCAAACGTGGTTTCATTTGATGAGTTCAAATGTTCTCGAGTTCAATTCGTGCAGTTCGATCATAAATGTTAAGACGCTGAGTTATTTTAGCCTTTTAGGGCTAAAAGTATTAAATTTGAAAAAGCATTCAGCGTTTATGTCACAATCAAAATATCAATCTCAATACCGTTTTCCCCATCTTGTCCAACAATCCTTTACAATATTTTTAATTGTGGTGGCTTTAGCCTAAAAATGTTCTTTTTCGCACGTGGGGACTTGGTGTAGGCACAGAAGTTGCTTTATTCTTATTCCTTGAAAGTCTGTTTTACTTTCTCCATCTTTGCAAAAGTTGATGGCAACAAAAAAAGACCACCTTTGCTATCGACCAAAGAAGGCATTTGGAATAGCATGCCATTTATATGCTAAAATACATCATGTGTGAATACTAATTCTTATATTATCAAAATGTTGATTTTATCACCATTCAACCCTTATAAACTGAACCGAATACCTTGAATTCGGACACGTTCTAAATTTAGATATTAAATTTACGTTTCACTAGTGGATTTGATCAAGGCGGGAAAAGATAATGATGTGTTTTCTTTTTTAGTCTCCACAATCTAACTGAAACAAGCGGTCACTGGAGTTTAGAGAATGTCAGGGATGGGTGGCAACTGGCAAGGCGATGGAGGTGGATTGTCGAAGACCAGTAACCTGAGAGATGGGTCATCCAAGGGTTTGGACAGAAGAGTTACGACCAAAAATAACACGATTCAACATAGAACACATAATTTCGTACTCTAATTGTTCTCATGAATAACATTATGCTACAAAAGATTAGGGTGGCATTACATAGACTCACTTGAACCAAGTTGAGGGAACAACGCAGAATTGAATGCTTCTCCAAGATCAAGCATTTAGCAGAACAAGGAAACACCCTAATGAGTCATATCTCCTAGTAAAGATCACTATCCTTATGGGTGTGAATCACACAATCTGAAGTCGGGTACGCAACACATGTCAACACGTACCCCGCTTCCATTTGGGCATCATCAAGGAAAGACCCGTCAGATTGGTCAACTTTCCCGGAGACGACCTTTCCTGCACAGGTGGAGCATGCACCAGCCCTACAAGAATAAGGCAAATCTATTCCTGCTTCCTCGGCTGCATCAAGAATGTAAGTATTATCAGGTGCATCAAAGGCAGTCTCTTTGCCATCTGGACCCACCAATCTGACTTTGTATGTAGCATTTGCTCTGAAACGGTCAGCTCTCATGCCACCAAATGATATCGAGACTGTCCTTTGCAATGATCTTGGGGATGATGGGTTCTTGAAAAATGCAATCTTTGGTTGGCTGGGAGATGCAATTGTGAACATGCAAGTAGGTGGAAGTCTTGCTGTGGGCATGGTCACCTGAAAATATATGAATGTCATTCACTCATTCACTCTGTCTAGTCATTTTAGATGCACCAGGCTCCAACTCAAAGGCATAACTCAGGCCATTCACTCTAGGCCTGAGCCAAATATGCATAAAATCTCATTGTACCCGTTTTTCCGAGATAAAAACATACTACATACATGATAGATAATATGAGCCCCTGAAATGTTGGGCTTAAAATTACAGTCTCATTTGCCCAACTGCAGAATCACAGATACCTGGGCTAGATAAAAAAGAAAGGACCCGAACTATGAAATTAAGGACCAATCATTTAGACTGATATTTAGCGGAATGTTCTAAAACAGTCTCATGATCTATTTAAATCAAGCCTTGTTTGGTTTGAAGTAGTATGATGTTATGTGTGTTTGATTGCTTTTAGAGTTTCGTACATTGTTGTCCAGCATGTCTATTGTGGTCCAATCTGTTCAGGTGTGTTTAAGTCTGATTTGGTTGGATCAATTAAGCCAATAGCACGCTATAGTGGTGTTACTGGTGTAGTGGAGCAGAGCAGCGCTACTAGAGCCTCTGTAAACGAGCTTTCGACTTTGGCTGACATATCGGCCACTGTTGCAGGCACTATAGCTGAATCTTTGAGTTTCTGAGTTGGTTTTTAAATTTTTTAAAGGGGTAAAAGCTAAAAAGCATGCTTTTTAGAATAAAAATTAACCCCAATAAAACATTTCCAAGTACATAAACCCATCCCAGCATTCTAAAAACGTTCTTGACCAGCGTCGTGGCTCAAAAACTACACATCAAATCAGACAAATGTTCATGAAAGCCAAAGACCTTGTTTATTCAACTACTTTCGACCACTACGTTTCTTCGTCTACTTTCAAGTCTTCTTAGTCATCTGCCACTAGTCTTGAAGCTTGTTTAGTATGGAGCCTACTGCCTTGCCTTGTTAAAGGCCAAATGAGATTGTCTTTATCACGATTAGAAGTGGAATAGTTAGAAAGATTCTAATCTGAATGTCATGAAGTTTGTGATTTTGAGTGATATTTGTCATTGTCATTGTCATTGTCAGTGTCATTGTATACAATAATCTTGTATTATATACGTAGTATAAAAGTTACCCAAATAGCCTACATCGCTAGTGTTTTCGTGGTAGACCATTCCGCTCCGTTATCCAGGAGTGACAACACTGGGATGGGTCTACTTCTCTGGTCTGATAGGGTCAAGAATCAAAGCAAGTCAAGTGAACGGGCGTTCCCTAAGTAAATGCAAGATTACAATAAGAGCTATCAGATAGTCTTCCTGAACAACAATACCATGACATGGATTTAAATCTGCATTAGGTTTCTTTTTATTATTTAGTTAGCTTTCTACTTTCAAGCCTAGTGGAATGGACCACTTACTGGGCTTCTACCTCAAAACATCACTTACTGGATAATTGTTTTGTAGTTGATAATAAAATGTTTTATAAGTCTTTATGTGTAAAATAGATGTATAGGCAAATATTGCCTAACCCAACCCCTGCAATGGTATTTTTGTCCAATCACAACTAGTGACTCAAGTTAGGTATTTTTAAACTTTCACTCCTATTTTTACAGTTTTAACATGTTTTACTCCGTAATGATCTCATAATTGTGTTCTTAAGTATTAAGTTGCTCTGTGTATAATATAATGCTTAATTCACAAAACACAGAGCAAATAAAGCTGATTTAGATAAAAATGACATTCTTGTCTGGCAGTCAAACTATACTACTATTATTATCATTATTTTCAAGAGATTTCATTTCCGGGGCATATATCTTGTGTTTGGCATTGGACTTTCTAAAGCTTTTAAAGTATTCATTTGAACCTCACATACACAGGGCATTAAATTGTTAAAATGCAATGAACATTACAATGAGAATTCAAACAGATTGAGATCTAAGCTAACACATGAAGATTGGACAATGAAGAACGATAGTTTGCCCCTGCAATCACTAGAATGATAAAACACAATTACCATTCTCCAGTCTATAACAGCAAATTATACAAATTCAAAAAAGGGTCGCATGCAGCATGCTTATTCGATACAAAATACAATCTTGATTCACAAAATCACAATCTTTAATCATGGCAGGCATCAAAATTCATGCTTTAATCACAAATCACTAAATCCCAAGAGCCTAAAACAAGGAACGAGTATGACTTCATTGGAAGGAAAAACAGCAGAGGTGCAAGGTATACTCATAATCAATGAATCAAATAAACTGCTAAAGTTAGCATCAATCGTTGGTGAAGGTGAGTGAATAAAAAGAAAAAACATACCCAAAAATTGGATTCTATCTGGGAATCAAAGACAGCACTTCAGGGATGGGGAAATGAGGCGTGAGCGGAGAAGTCGAAGCAAGGTCAAATGCTTAGTCTCAGCGGATATTTAAAGAAGGGGGTGGCCAAAGTGATCTATGGGCTATGGCTTTTGGGTTTTGCTTGGCCTCCGAGTTCAGTCTGTGTGCTGGGAGTGTTTGGGACGCAAATGATTCATAACATTTCTAGTAGAAGCGTTCAGTTTGACCAAATTACAAATTCACACGTGCCCCGTCGTCCAGGTAATTTAATTGAGAAAATTAAATTACATTCATATACTCCATCTCCCCAAAATGTTGTCAAATTCACTTTTCTTGATGAATGATATTTAATTTTGACCAATGATATTTTTTAATATGAAAATATTTGAAATATGAAAATTATATCAAAATATTCCTTATTCAAAATATTTTCATAAAAGCATAAAATTTATAACTTATATATATATCATAAATAAAATTATTGTCCAAAATTTGACATCATTGACCAAGAAAAGTCAACATAACGAATCTTTTCGGGATGGAGGTAGTACAAATTTTTTATACTTTTAATAGAGAACCCCTATTTGCTTGTGTACACATGCAGTTCGTCTAACAAAATCAGTAATACTATGTCACTGCCTGTGTAACAGGTTGTGTACAAAAAATGTACAAATTTTGGATACAACAAAAATTACTCAATTAATTATGGGCCGCTAGCGGATCATATTTTTCAGCTTATCAGTCTGATAAAGAAACTTTTTTTCATCAAATGTGTAACTTTTGATTTTACATGTTAGATTGTCTAATAATCAAAATAAGTAAAGTTGAAATTACTATTCTAGATGAATTGGCTGAAGTTACTGTAGGACCATTTTATCTTTTTTTCATATAATTTTTTCTTGGGACAGTTGTCTAAACAGAAATAAATAAAAGTAAAAGTGCAAAAATAGGGGCATAAAGTTTAATTTCTTAAAAAAGAATAGTTTTTCCTATTCTACCTTTTCCCTTGTGGGCTTGGTGAAATTTTTTAAATAATACTCCACAATAATAAAACATAAGAATACAAAACTCAAAAACATAAAAAAAAAACAAAAAATACAGGCCTCAACCAAAGGCATAATAGTTTTTTCTTGGGACAGTTGTCTAAACAAAGATAAATAAAAGTAAAAGTGCAAAAATAGGGGCATAAAGTTTAATTTCTTAAAAAAGAATAGTTTTTCCTATTCTACCTTTTCCCTTGTCATGCTTGGTGAATTTTTTTAAATAATACAGTACTCCATAATAATAAAACATAAAAAAATAACTCAAAAACGTAAAAAAACATATAGGCCTCAACCACCACCTCTGCCACCTTCCAGTACCGCCACCTCCGATAGTTGGGAAAAAATTCAACTTGCAAAAAAAAAAATCATCGTGGTCGCAATTTTGAAAAGAAGGCTTGATATTTTCAAAGACTAAAAATGTCATCTTTATGGCACTATCAAAGGTATATGACATTTTTTACACAAGATGCCATTTTCATGGTGATCGAAGCTGGTGGTGTTGCGACCACATAGGCCTACAATTTTTTTTTACGTATTTTATTTTAGTTTTTATGATTTTTTAAAGTTTTAAATTTTTTAAGTTATTGTATTTTATTTTATTTTATTTTTTCATGTTTTTATTATTAATTAATTTTTTTTAAATTTTAAATTTTTATTATAAATAATATTATGATTTTCTCAGTAACAAAATAAATGTATTAGGGATATGATTATGGGAAAGAGGTAGAGTAGGAAGATGAAATTTATATTACCCCTATTTTTATAATAAAAAGCTTGTAGTCCTATTGTTGCATTTAGGATTAATATTAGTATTATTTAGGGCCAATAGCCATTTTTCTTTATTTTCTCAGTAATATATATTTTAAACATAATTTTCCATATTTAAGTAAATTTAGTCAATTCTGTTGCTTCAACAAGAACTTTATCAATTTTAGCATATTCAGCCGATTAAACGAATTTCTCATATCAATGAACTAATTAAACATTTTATGATAATTGATTAAATGTAAGGACCAACAAATAACACGTAGTTTAAATATAGAGTTTTTTCCCAAAATTACTACTACTAAAATAAAACTTATTTTCAAAAATATGACTAAATAGTTACTATAACATAATCTCGTAGTCACTTAAGTGTAAAATTGAACATAAGTTACTATAACTAAGTTACTATTATAATCACTATACTTAGAAGGTAATCATTTTGTAACGTACATTTACTATAATTGTATCTTAAATATATTGTAATCTTTGAGCATGTAATGGTGTTTTTTGACATCCAATTGATATTCACACAAAAACTACATAATATATTAAAGGTTCTAATACACTTCTTTGTAGACAACATTCATTGTCATATCACTTGCACTTCCATCTTTATTTGAAATCAAAATCTTCAGCTCCTTATGATTTGTTATTCGTGATGCAGCAATATAAAATTGTTCGTGACTAAAAATAGTTTTTCTTAATAACAAACCAATATGAGACAATGATTGTTCTTGACGTCATTATTGGATATTGTCGACATTGGAACTTGCCTGGCAATCTTACGTCAAAATGTGTTAAGAAAGTCGAAATAAGAACATTTTGTCTTGCACTAGTCCTTGTTAGAATTTTCCGCTCAAGAATGAACCATATGAACTAAGATATGTTCTCGCAACTTTCCCTTCATTGAGATTTTTCATATATTCATTAATGGAGTCCACGGTCCACCACACTCAGTGTTGGTGCAAGAATTGCACGATCTTGCAAAAAGTTAAACTTGATGGTGACTTATGAAACTATGAATATTACTCTCAACAATTGCAGCTATTAGATCACAAGAAGTATGAATTCGAATATCCTCAGGAATAGGATTGGAAACAAAACCCTGATTAGTATGTTAGCAACAATTCCATCACCTAAGCTTGCTATCCAATCAGAAAAGGTTTCAAGACATGTGATTCCTCAGGATTCGATATATTTTGCAATCACGTGATCATGATCAATTTCAAAACTGCACAGTCTGACCACAAATATGAAGAGTTAATCATAGCATTAATGTCATCTTGCCTACTTCCTTGGGGAATCACAGGTAATATATAACGGAAGTCACCACTAAAAACCATGGTCTTCCCCTCTTTCCTCCCACTGGCAACCTAGTGCTGTTTGGATTAGTAGATCTCAAAATATCTCTCATCCTTCTGTCTAAAGCTTCAAAACAAAACTTGTGAAGCATTGGAACTTCATCCCAAATAATTACTACCTTCGTCTCATTCAAAGGTTCACGTCCACTATTCTCCGGTCAACATAAAGTCTTCTTAATCTTTAACTTTAATATCCAACTTTTATCAAATTTGAGTTTTTCTTTTGTGAATTTGTAAAATTTTTAATGTAGTTTTTGAATATGTAATTTTATATATATATATATTAAAACGAATCTAATTACGGACAAGGATCAAATAACTTTATGATCAGTCAAATATGTAAACCGCGTGGGAACCTTAATTTCTACGTGACAGAGGGATTAGCTTATATCTTATAATCAAATTCGCAGTAGGATTTCCTTGTTTGATATTACACATAGAGTCTTCATTCAAATACAAATCTCAAATGCGCTCTAATTAGGATGAATTTTGAATTATTACCTGGTTGTAACTTTTGATCCGATTGGTATTTTAATAAAGATCACTTTTCCTTTAAAAAAAAAGAACATTGGGATGGTGTAGCCGTGTAGGTTGTGTCATAAACTTCTATCCATTTCGTTTTTGTGTTTTTTTCTTTGTGACTATCATTTGTAAAATAAAGAATATTTATCTAATACCGTGTAGGTTGTGTACTCTGTATGGGTGCAAGTAGGGCTGGACTCGGGCCGGTTCGGGCCCGGGACGGGCCTAGGCCCGGCCCGGCCGGCGGTTCTGGAATGGGGGGCCCAGAACCGGCCCGGGTAATCCCCGGTTCCGGTTCAGGCTAGGCCGGGTCGGGCCTTTGTTAATTTTTTTTCCCTTTCCCTAGTTAACCCCAACCCCCCCCACCCCCAAACCACCCCAAATGGCCCAAAATACCCAACCCAACCCGAAAAGTAAAAAAAATTGAAAAAGATATTAAAAAGGCCCGGAACCGGGCCTGAACCGGCCGGGCCGGTTCATGATTTGGGGGGCCCGAGCCCGGACCGGAACCCACACGGGTCGGGCCTACCCGGACTGGTCACTGACCGGGCCACTGGGCCGGGCCGGAACAGTGCCGGTTCGGGCCGGTTCCAGGTCGGGCCACCCAGCCCGAGTCCAGGCCTAGGTGAAAGTATCATTAGTAAAAATAGTTCGATGAGAGGTCCTAATGGATTAAGTTCACAGCAATAACTTTTGGAAAAATCAATTTATATGCACCATGTATTACTTGTTTTCTTGCAAGGAATACATTTTGATCAATAATGGAGAAGAATGAATGAATATGAGTTGTTAATTGCCAAAGTCAGGCATATACATTGGAAGATCTTCACCAAGCAAAAGAGATCTCAGCACCGCCTCACACACTGCACTATCATATACAAGCAAATGCCCTCCATCTGGAACTTCATGATACCGGATCCATGGGAGCCTTTTCGACACATATCTTTGTAATTCAACTGGAACAACCTTGTCCATACAACCTTGCCAGATATGAACATTACTCTCGCTTTTTGCATATGGATCACTCAGCTCCAATGGATCGAAATCCCACTTCCCAAATGCCACTTTAATATCCCGTGTAAGGGAGTCAAACACAACTCGACTTCTCAATCCGTCCTACCAAAGGAAAGGAAAAAATGTTATGTCAAAAACATTTGGCTTGTTAGCTCCTAGTGATTTTACTGGTTTGTTTGTTAGCTCTTAGTGATTTTACTGGTTTGTTTTATTAAGATATGAGATTTCATCCTAAAACAAAGTCTAGTTTTTAATGCATTTTCTTATTTGAGTGGATGTAGTATGTATGCCTTTAAATGCTTAATTAGAACACAAATACAAAGCGTGAAATAACCTGAGTGAAAAGCTTATATCCTTGTGCACTTTTCAACACCTCCATGTCTTTGTCACAAAAGAATGCAGGGTTTTTATCAAGAACAGTAGCTGAAGGGAACAATTTCTGTGTGAACCACCAGTGTAACAAGGCCGGGGCACAACGAATTAGTAAAATGACCCACTGGCTTAGTGGTTTTCTATAATCATCCTTTGCCATATAATCCGGAAGTGATTTCCAATTGTAGTTGATGAAAGGCACAACTAGAGCTACGCCAGCAAGCCTGCAGGTGCATATTACAGAAGTTGAAATAGTTTTTTTAACACACTTAAAGAGGATGTGAAATTAGATATCTTTATCTACCGATGGAATAAGCCGATTAAGGACTTGTCCAGTGTACAATTTCATACCAGATTTGAGTTATCAACTCAGACTTAAACATATCACACTAAATCGGTGCAGTTTATTAAATAGTACTCCGTACTAATAAAATGCAAATAGTATGAAACCGGAACACATTGGACAAGACCAGAACACACTATAATAGACTTGACTTTAATTAAAAGCTAGACAGACAGTTCAGCTTAAAAAACTTTTTCAGCTTTTTTGCCATAAAAAATAAAAGCATTTTTCACCAACCACTCAAAGTTCTACTAGTTCAAAATCACTTCTATTTTCAATAGTACCTACTTTTACAAAACTTTATGTGTTATCTCTTAAAATAAGTCACTTTTCGTGATCAGAAGCAATCAGAAACACTCCCTTTGTAATACCTTTGAGGCATGTGTTTGAGGAAACTCCAGGCAGGGTAACATCCAAGGGAGACACCTATTAAATAGAATTTGGATCCTAACTGGATCAGATCAGCTAGCTCTTTAATATCAGAAGCTTCACTGAATAAAGAGCTCTTTGGGTTTGGATCGCTCTCTCCATATCCAGCTCGATCATATATCAAGAGGTATATGCCCAATTCCTCAAGTAATTCCTGTCCAACTACATCAATATTAGTGCATTCCATATTCAGAGTGTCTGTGAATACAATTCAATAGGAAATTTAAGGTCCTTAAGTGACTGGCACGACAAAGAAGAACAAAAATGCAGGCTAGTAATACTGATGGAGCTATTTTAGCTTATATGCAGAAACAAATTTTCTTCTCTGTCAAATACTCTCTTAGCATAGTTTTAGATTGTCATGCATTATACACTCAATCAACTTAAATCTCTTTTATGATCTGATTTTGTATAATAAATTTTCGCCATATTGGAATTCGGTTTTCGCAACTCAATAAATTTATAACGTAGTTTCTCAATATGTTAGGAAAAGTTAATTTTGCTGTTCACTAGTCATCTTAGAGACTTAAATCTGTTTGTACTATTTCAAAAAACGAAGTTAGAATTGTCTGCATCCCTGCTATTTGCTGATCATTCTCAGAACCTTGAAATTAATTTCAAAACTAACAAATTGAGACTTTTTAGTCAGAGTTTGAACATTTCGAGCGATCTGTGGAGTACATTCATTTCAGATCTACTTATTTTACATCTATTTTTTCAGTATTCTGTAATTAGTGTTGAATATGTCATCATAAACCAAATGAAAAACATTAAATTGGGTTGTAGCATGTACTAACTACTATTTTAAAGAACAAAGTTTAAAATCATAGGACCTTGAAGTTAATTTCCAAACTAGCAAACCTATGGGCTATGGGTAGGGAATATTAGATCAATTTGGTTTACATCTCTTTTTTCAATATAAATATATAAACATAGCTGGAATGAGCAATGAATTCGAATATTTGAGGAAACAATCTATTCCAACAAACAAATTTAGTCCTAATTTGTTGGATCCAAAAGATGTTTTTTAAGCTACAAATGAAAGAAACTTTAAGAATGAGAGTATGAATCATGATTAAAACAGTACTTACATCAGAAGCCAAGAAGTTCATGTGTTTGTTGCTGCCAAAGCCATGGGCAATAATGACTCTGTAATTGGATTTGTTTTTGGGCACTCCTCTTTCTCTGTAAACCAGGTACCTCCCATCACTGAGGCAAACCCTGGGAGAGGTGGCAAGAGATATGTCCTCCGCCGCAACCGCCGCCGCCGACGGCGTTATTTCCTCCGGAGGAGAAGGTGGCAGTGAGGATTTATCACCACATGGTCCACACCCGAAGCAACTGCTTATCAGAACAAGAATGTTACAAAACACCATTTTCTCTGAAAAACCAGCCAAAGTAAATAAAAATTCAAGCGAATAGAAAAGAGTTCGTACCACTTATTAACACCCAACACCATAAATTCAATGGTATGAGGGGACCAATCCAGCGAAGGGTTTTTGATTATTAAGTACTCTAATCAAATAACTCTCATCGTTGCAATTAAATTTACTTTTGAGTTTTTACAACTGAAAATGATTAAATACGAAGTATATCACAAATTACATTGGTTTTGTGTTCTTCAAGCAAAAGTTAGTAATCTAAGTCAACTTATGCGAGTTTACTTCTCTCAAGATTTTTGGGATAAAGTTATTGGGAGCCTAAAATTGATGGTGATATCAATTGTTATATGATTTTATAATTTATATACATAATAATAATCTTTTCGTCCTATAATTAACTGCTATTTTCATTTGACACATAGGTTAAGAAAATGGAAAGAGAATTCCCGGAATAGGAATAAAAATATATCAAAATAAGAGTGTCATGTTTATATCAGTGTTCTAAAAGACGTAAGACGTGTCGAGGCGGCACGGCCAAGCCCGAAACCTTTGAAGCCTAGGCGAGTTTAGGCGTGAAAAGACGTTTTAGTTTTTACTCATAATTTTGTTTTTCTAGAGCCATTACTTAAAACTACAATGAGGAATACTTATCAGCAAAGTAAAGATGATGAACAAGAAAGTGATTCCTTAAGTGTACTCATTATATTATCAATTTTTAGTGACTACTTTTATATTAAATTATTATATTTAAATGACTATAATTTTATACTTATATAGTAACTTTTGTCATACTTTCAATCTTTCATCAGTATATTTGATTTTAATAACATTTTAGAAAAAAATCTTATTAAATAATATTTAACATGTAAATCTTTTTTTAGAAAACATTACACTTTTTTTTGGAAGATAAAAAATATAACACATAAAAAACACACTTCAAATTCGCAACAGAAATAAATTTCTCAAGAACAAAAATAGTAGGTGTACTTACTATTTTAAATAATAAGAACAAACAAGAATTGAAAAACCAACTTGATTGATAAATAATACTACGTAATAAAAATAATAATGATAGTAAATCGTGTAGCTAATTCATGTTATGGGATAGAGTTTTAAGTTATGTTATGGGATATAGTTTTAATTATAGTTTTAATGGATGATTGGATGAGTTGACAATGCAATGTAATTTTGACTTCAGTGGCGGATCTGGGCCTTGGTCAGGGCGGGCCTAGGCCCACACTAAAAAAAATAAAATTACTAGTATATATAGGTGTTATATTATATATATATTGTTGTTAAGTAATGATATAATTACAAAGAATGTCAATTTGAACACAGATGTCGTGTTAACAACATGGAAGGAGACCCGCACCAACTTATACGTCCCAAGTTCGAAGATCATGTTGAGCATGATTTTGTTTACTTTTCAATGGTATTAGAGTGAAAATTTCATTTTTCTTCTAAAATCTCTATGTCCCACACCTATTATATTTATTTTTCTTTGAGATTGAAGTTGCAACATATTTTATTATACTACTCCCCGTCACTTAAAACTTTGTTAACTTTTCTTTTTTGGATGTCCATCTAACTTTACAACTTTCCCTTTTAAGTACAGAATCTGTGGTTCCAATTAATTCTCGCTCCTCTGCACAAATCTCTATCATACAGTTTTTTATTTTATTAATCTCCGTAAATTCAAACATGACAAATTTTTAAGGGACGGAGGTAGTATTTTACTACATTTTGTCATTTTTTTTTGCAATACGCGTTATTTAATTAAAATTTGGCCCCACCTGAATGGCAATGCTAGATCCGCCCCTGACTTCAAAGCTCCTAAACTGAAGCCTCAGTTCTTCCCTTCTGTAGTATCCCACACCGGAAGAAGAGGCGCATCCAACCTTTTACCAACTCTATAAATTCATACGCAGGGACGACTGGACGAGTAATTTGTACGTCGGGAGCCTTGCAAGCCTATATGGTGGGCCCTCCTCAACTAGTATAAAATTTAATTCGGATGAGGTTTCAATCTATTTGAACGCCTTTTCCCACGCCTAGTAGGTATGCGAGGCGTTATTGCTGCGCCTCATGATTACGCTCGACTAGGCGCCGCCTTTCTGCGTTTAGAACACTGGTTTATATCTCTAAATATGAGTAATTAATCTCAAGTTTAGAAAATAATGTCATGTTTATAGTCTGATATTGCTAAAGTTTGACATTAATTACTTTTACTTAGAGAATAAAAATATAATAATCCTATTTTGGAATACACAAACGTTTTTAGTCTTATTTAGGATAATTTCTCAAATAGAAACCGTAAACTAGAACTCGGTTAGAAATCGAAAAGTAGAATTTCGGTCCGTCCCACTAAGATTATGTGGTATTAAATCGTTATTGCTTAATTTTTATGTATGAATTCAATATCAGATCAACTACATAAACTCATGTTTCTTAATGATTGTGTCACCTCTTTATATTCTAATGTTAGTGAGACGGAGGTAGTATGGAACATTACTATTTTTATCTTAAAAGGAAAAATTTAATACTACGTATTTTTTAGTATTTACAACAAGAGTGATTGAAAGTTAATTTGAGATGAATTGGAGTGATTTGATTTCTTTCATGATTTTGGGCCTGTTTGGTAATGATTGCAATGATCGAAAAGATTGAAATCATGAAGTGAAAGTGTTTTATATAATATATTTTGTGAACTGGCTGATTGAATGTATGGATACCATAAAGCGTATTATTTTGTTATACAAAAATGCTACAGTTTAAAAAACAAAACGTAGTCACATATCAAATATGTAAGTCATTCATAAGCAATCCCTCAAGGAAGAACAAGAAGAATGTCCGATCACGTAACTCAGGTCAAAGTATAATCATAAATAAATAATTTTCTTTTCCTGTGAAGGCCTGCACGACCAATATGGAGCTAAGCATGACTTCAGTGATTACGACGAAAACGTGTTGGTTATTGTTGTCTTTTAATCTTTAAACTGTACAACAATAATAACCAACTTAAAAAAAGTAACTATTAAGCCACTTTTTTAATAGATAATAAGAATCAACCAAAGCAGTCCATTGAAGGGTGTTTAGCTATTTTTTTTATACATATTTTCATCCTGGTCAGTCCATTTTTGCTCTTCCAAACACCCTATTTATCTGCAACTCTGCAAGTACACCAAATTAATTTCATTTTCAAAAATAGCACTTTCTTAATCATTTAGAGGTACGGACCAGACTTTTTTTTATTGTAGACTTCTTTTTCTTTATTAACACAAAACTAAAGTATGGATTAATTTAGTACTCTGTACATCGTTGGTATGGGTAGTACCTACTTGATCATCGTGGGACAAGTATGGGTAGCACTCAAATCAAATAGTTTGGTTTGGTTTGACTGAAAACCGAAAAACCGTGAACTGAACTGAACAATGAACTACTTGTAATATATATATATATATATATATATATATATATATATATATATATATATATATATATATAAATACTTTGTATTTTTCTTCACTCTTCATCTTTAGGATATGTAGCCAAACTTGCCAGAGCTTGTGCGGGATTCACGCCTGGAATGAGATTCCATGTCGCCGGTGTTCAGAACTGTGATGGACAAGTCGTAGGGTGCTTAATTGGAACTCCCCATGACATGAATACGATTCCTCAAATCGCTTGGTGCTCACACGTTGTCGTTCCTCCTTCGAAAATCATTGCAAGTTGAATGGGGCCCTTCGTCCTTAATCATGACTTGGTTCATTCTAGCATCACCTTGGTTACTGCCACCACGGTTGTGACTATGTCATCCAACCATCGTGTTCGTCGTAAACCGGCTTTCAACGAGAGCACCAAATGATATATGGAGTTTAATTCCAACTACGAGAGCTAATCTACGAGAATAGAGTGTTTAGGCAGCGTAAAGGCGGTTTTTATTATTCAGGAGGCGGATCTCTTTTAGGGTAAGTACAAGAAGTATATATAGACGTAGGGCTACAGTAGTCTAAGGAGATATAACTGGTACACTTAATAGTCTAATCATGATAGGACTTCTCTAACGTATCTCATTATCCCGCAATTATTACTCCTTTATGTCCATGTTTCTTCTTTTAATTTCATACCGCTACCAGATAGCTATACACAATAGATAGTCTGCCATGTAAGCCCTAGGGTGAGTCCGACCTCGCTAGAATCCCGCTCCTGCTCCATGTAGCGGCCCCCTGTTAGGCCCAGTGGCTCTTATCAGTTACTCCCAATTAATGGGCTTAACTCACTATTTCTGTATAATGGGCTTCACATACAATCCGTACTAGGGTTAGGGGTGGGATCGGTCCGGTCCGGGTCGGGTTTTTGCTAAACCCGGAAATTACCCGGAAGGTCTCGGGTTTTGAAAATTAGGGACCGGAACAAAGCCCATTATATTCGGTCCGAGTCGGGTTTTTGGTAGCCCGGGTTTGGGTTGGGTCGGTTAAAGCCCGAACTTGAAATATCTCATTGTTCTTTTATATTTTAACACCTATTTTCAAACAAAATTAATCAAAACTACAAATCGCAAATAATAACACAAATAATAGTCTCCAAAATCATCAACAATTCAAATCCAAAGAAGATAATTATCTTAATATTTTATTTAAGATGCATGTAAATAAATAACATAGGTTTCTTAAAAATATTACGAAATAATATTTATAGATAAAAGGATTATTAGCTAAATATATCATTTACTATCATCAAATTCACAAATCTATCCTAGACTTTCACTTTTATTAAAAAAGTCTCGAACTTCAATTTTTCTCACAATTACACTTTCAATGGATGAATTGGTAGAATTTAAGAAGAAAATCATAATTATATTTCATACTTTTCACTTCTTTCTAGTTTTTAGTTTACAATTTTGAATTACTTATATCTTATTGGTATTGATAAGAATGTGTAATTTTGAAAAAACAAAAAGAAAAAGAAAAGCATGATTGTTTAAAAAGATGAAGTTTGAGCCTTGTTTTGATAAGTCTGAAAGAACAAGATAGATTTGTGAATTTGATGATAGTTTGAGATAAAATAAGCCAATAATCCTATATAAAATGTGACTAGAGTTGCTATAAATATATTTTCATGGTCATTACGCTAAACAAATTGAACATATTTGTAGTCAATTACAGATACCCAAGGGGCAGTAATATGGTCCCTAAACCTACAGACTCAACTATTTGGAAGAGAATTTGTCATATTCATGAGTTGGGACAATCACTTTGTGACCAGAATCAAGAAGAGGAATTTCTATGGTTACCTGAAAGCAATGGCAAATTTTCCTTAGCTTCAGCTTTCCAGCAGATTAGGAGAACCTCGAGTGCTACCTTCTCCTTTCGCTATGCCTGGAATAAACATCAACATCTTCAAGTTCAGATTTTTCAATGGAAGATTCTCAACAGTATCCTTCCTTTCCCAGAGAGCTTAAGCAGGTTCATGATGACAGTTTATCCTACCATGTGTCCATTTTGTAAGCAAGAATCAGAATCTATGAACCATGTTCTTCTCAATTGTTCCTTTTCTTGGAATATCTGGAAATATTTTTTAGGAATACTGGAAATTCCTTTTCCTATCAGGCCTATGACTATGAGACGAATGCTTATCACATGGTGGCTTCAAGCAGGATCTAAAACCATATTAGATGTTTTCAAAAATAATATGGCAGGAATTATTTCTTGGCACATTTGGAAACTCTACTGTAAGATCCGATGGGGTGGGGAAGATTATATTCCTAATTATCAAAGTATTATTCGCCAAATCAAGTCATTCACGCAGATTTGGTCGGAAGCTAAGCTGATTAAGCTTAAATTAGGAAACCCTACTTCGATTCTTTTTGAAGAACATCTTTTGCCCCTATTCTTTAAGATAAGAAAGCGGAGGATTAAGGTTGTTAAATGGAAGTTACCTTCTCTTGACTTCAAACTTAACATTGATGCTTCATATTCTTTAGATTCTGCAGCTGGAGGAGCGGTGATACGATCTCGATCAGGTGATTTTGTGCTGGCTTTTCATTTTCCTATTTTAGCAAGCTCGGTGATGGAAGCAGAACTTAGGGCGGTTCATTCTTCGGTTTCTTGGGCGATTAGCAACGGGTATCATTCGCTTGAGGTTGAGACAGATTCAAAGGTGGTAGCTGATGAAATTTTGAAAGGAGATTTGGGAGGAAGATGGAAGCCGATGGTTGGAGATCTTAGAAGATGGATGGGTGACTATCAAATTTCCTTCACACATATACTTCGAGATATAAATTGGCCGGCTCATTATTTATCCAAGTTATGTGGTGAGGATTTTCTGATTTTTCATAATATCAGACAGATCCCAAATTATATTAGACGATCCCTGATTGCAGATAGATTGGGTTTGAGCTACTTTAGAATTTATTGATTTTTGCTGATTGGGTTAGGACAGGTTTCCCAACCCGGTATATCTCGGTTTTGTTATTTTGGGTTAGTTTTTGTCTTAATTTCCTTGTCTTTTGCTCTTTTTTCCTTTCTGGAGAGGTATTGGTTTGGTCCCCCTCTCTGATGTATTCTCCATCTCATCTTAATAAAACCTGGTAAATGTCTCCCGGCATTTACCCCACTGGATGCGGTGGTTTGCCTTCCGGGAGAATTAAAAAAAAAAAAAAAAATTGAACATATTTGTAGTCACTAAAAGTTGCTAAATCGGTTTTTATGCACCGTGATTATAATCATATATTAGGAAATATTTATAAAATTATATTCATATATTATATTAATTTATATTAAAGCTAATTGTTTCGGGTTTTTATCGGTCCGGGTCGGGTTATAGATTTTAAGGCCCGTTAATGAGCCCGTAATTTCGGGTTCGGTCCGTTTTTTTTTTTAATTCGGGCCGGTTAAAAAGAAAAAACCCGGACCAGGATCATAATTCGGGTCGGTCCAGGGTCGGTTTCCGGGTTTCGGTTCGGTTTTTCCCACCCCTAACTAGGGTCATGGTTGCGGCCCATGGTACCATCAATGTACATTTAACTTTAATCACGAATAAGGAAAGATTCTTTTAAATTAAGATAAAAATTATAAATGTTTGTATATATATACTTAAATAGTATTATTAATTAATATTTATAACATAATTCAGTCAATCGATTAGCTATCATATATTATTGCGGGCATGTGACAGTTCTATCATTCATGCATGTGTAATGTGTGTGTAGATTTTTCATACACACGAACACGATACTACTACTGTTTAACTATGTATATTACTTATCATATTTATGCAAAACAATTGATAAAAATACAATTTATGCGTCTCCGACTATTCCCCATTTTTATCCATTCATTTTTCAATTTCAAAATTCCAATTTTGAACCTATATTTGTCATGATACTTTAAAATCATGATAACCTTACATTATGATTTATGAAAAGCGAGAATTTTAATTTGTCTTTCAGTTTTTAGGAAGAATGTGGGTTCTGAATCACTAAGGCTGCCTGCAAGCCTAAGGGTGAAAAGCCAAATTTGATTCTTTCACTCCCAAATTTACTGCAATCCACGTATTTATGCGTGCCAAACCTGGTAATATAGCACGTATCTAGTGGGAATTGCGAGCCTCATTCACAGAGAGATAAAGGAGTCAGTTCGGTCATGGCATTCTAACAAATGTGGGTTAGTGAAATAAACAAATCCCAAATATTTTAAATGGATTAAAACTTTTTAGTTAGTATTTCATTTTTTTATAAAAAGTATATCAAAATTTATAATTTTTATTACCTTTCATATGACATCAATATTGTATATATAAAAGTTAAAAGTTAAAATACAAATTTTCATCTGTTGAAGATTTTTATGTTCAAATTTTTTATTAAGTAGACCCAAGTGCTAAAATTAAGACCTTATGATTAAAATAATTTTTTTACACATTTTTATTATTTTTTTCAAAAATAGTTAGAAATTAACGAAAACAAAATTAAACTCTAATTTTTTTTTAACATCGAAATGTTCGACTTTTAAAATCATAATTATTCACAAAAAAAGTAAACAAAAACTTGATTTATAATCATAAAAGGAAGGCCTTAATTAAAGAAAAAATATTGATGACTGAATATATTGACGGTGCTGGATTGGAGTAAAAATTGAATTGACAGGATGAATACGTATACATTGGTGAGAAATTTGATTTATTGACGGTGTTGGGTTGCGGTTAGCCTTTAAGGTTCATAATAGCTCTTCAGCTTACACAATGACTTCTATTGTTGTGATTGTCCATGCTTAATTCTCAACTTCTTCACACTTGCAGAGTTGCAGGCTAGCATCCTGCATTAGTCAAGGCCATATCCTTGGTTAATTCTTCTTTCAATTTTAGTAAAAAATAGCACTACAACACCCTGAATGAAAATCCCGCCCAAACTATTTTCTATTTACACCGTTAAATTGAGCCGGAAATCAACGGTTTCATTTAGGGTTGGTTTGCAACTGCTTTTAAAAAAGCACTTCTCAGCTTTTGGCTTTAAAAAAGCACTTATTTTCCCAAACACTACAACTTTTATTTTTCTCGGCTTCCGCGTCAAAAGTGCTTTTACTTTTTCTATTACACAAAAAGCACTTATTTTACCAAACACTATCCACTTTTACTTTTCAAAATCACTTTTTTCTCAAACACTATCAACTTTTATTTAATCACTTTTCCCCATTTCATTAAAAAAAACATTTTTTTAAAAGCAGAAGCTGTTGCAAACAGACCCTTACTCATTCTCATCCTCATTTCCGTTTCACTGGAACTCCGAGTAACTCTCCACGCGGGCTTTAGAAATAATCTGGCGGATTCCATATTCTTCTTCCGGCGAAACCATCATCGCTGAAATCAAATTGCAAGCCTCGTGAATACAAAAAAAAAAAAGATGACACCCCATCCCTGAGGGCCCCCAACACCGACCAGACGGCACGATGAGATGATGTAAATTGGACTATAATCACAATCTGACAGATAGAGTGTGGGGCTCCGTCCCCGGTACTTGCAGAGGCCCTATGCATTTTTAGCATAGTAACCTCTCATCGCAGTTGCCCAGATTCGAACTCGGGACCTAAACCTTGTGGCACTCCCTCGCTACCAGTTGAGCTACGCCCACCGGTTCGTGAATGGTCTGCACGATTATCTAAGGTCTGCGTCATATGCCCTCCTTTGCATCAGGTACAGTTCATCTAACTGATATACTCAAGTTCCATTTTTTTTTTTTGCAATTTACACCGGAAACTTGAAAAGTTTGTAATTAACCATTTTTTGAATGGTGAGCTTTTGCGTATATAAGAGAACTCCTTTTCTTTGATCTAAGATAGAACATCCATAGAGCATGTACTAAGACAACTACAATAACTTCATTGGAGTGAATGCGATTTATACACTTTGGTTGTAATAACACACTAGGTGTTTGTAAATATACCACAATGGCATTCATAGTCATTAAATGTTTTGTTAGGAAGGTGTTCGTTAAACTTCATCAATCAAGTATGTTTTGCTACAATATACTTGCTATGTATATGTGTGCCTCTTTTCTTGAGTAAATCAAGTTAAGGAAAATGGACTATATAGCACAGTGTTACATTTGGTACGTCATTACCTTTTTTATTATATACTCCATAATCCATATATTTTATATAGAGAAAATCAGGTTAAAGTGTCATTCTTTTAGGTATGTTTTGTCAAGTGAAAAGGATTCATATAAAGCTTTAGGAAGATAGAGCAGGAAGATTGATGAAGTTGTATCATGGATTTATAAATACATACTATATCACATTCCAAGTAAATTCTTGCTTAAAGTCTTAAACACTACACAATTTGAAGAAAACTCTAAGCTTTTGTCTAACTCTGTGATTCTGTGAAGAGCAAACCCCATTACGGGACGTACATGAGCTTTTTCATTGCCATTTCAATTAAAACTTCTTGATGGCTTGAATTTTACAGTTTTTCAGTTTATACTGGCACAACACTTGAGTTAATAATTGAACTAGAATCTCACATTTTTTCAGTTTATATGTTCGTTATTTTCGCAGGTCTTGAGTACATTTGGCCCATTGATTGATATGTTAGATTCCAGCTGTGTACAACGGTACAAAAGAATTTGTACTATCCATAGATGAATGGAGCAATGAGGTTAGATTTGATTCTTCAACCTTTAAATTTGAACCATTATACATGTGAAGGTATTTAGCAGTTTATCATTGGTCATAGTTTGTTATATATGGGATGCTCTGATTAAATAAAAGTGCTTTATTGACTTCCACCAATGTTGGTACTCCGTTTTGGCAGAAGAATGAAATTTGAGCTTCATGACAATGAACCATTTTTGGAACCTTACTGTCATGGTGTAGATTCAATAAGTTAATCATGAGCTTTTTTCTATCTCTAAAGCATGTTTTCCACTCAAATCTGACATAGATAATATAATTTTGTTTTCATAAAGTGTCATCTGCACACACTTACTATCTTTAAGAAAATCATCTCGAAAATTACGTCCATTCGTACCATCTTTTGTTAGGATGTTTTTACTTGGACTGTTTTCAGTCCCAAACTAGACCGGACCAGTCTAGACCAGACCAGCTATTCTCGAAAATTGGTCTTGGTGCAAGGGGAAGTTCCTAAGCGTTCGAAAATTGGGTCACTAATTTATTTTATACCTGAAAGGATATACACTCTAGAAGAATATGTTTTTTCTTCTTTATAGTATAACACTCTTTATTGAGTAATATTAATTGCCATTGTGATGATGATATGATTACTATGATCTTTATCTACTTTGAGTTCTCTAATTCAGATAACTAGCAAATGCCTTTAGAGATTTTGTAAATTCTAAGTATGTCCTTAGAAGTTAGAAGCTATTTATCCCAAAAGTGTCATAGATGCGGCAATCAATTTTTTTAAGGGTTTTTCTAGCCTTATCTTTGAAGTTATTAAAAATATATACAACTTCACCTATGAATGGAAAATTATGCATGGCCTACCACCTTAGCATTTTTCAGAATTCTTCATGAGTAGGATTCAATACAAATTGAAGCTTATATCCATACTCTATCCAAATTTTGTTATAGCAACCTATAGCCATTTCATTTTATACCTTTTGTGGAGACACATTAATGTATTGTTTAATGCTAAGTTGATGGGTGGTAATCAATGAAACAAGAAGGTTTGCTCTGTCCAGTCATTGAAGATTAAGGGGTAGGACAATTGATACCAAAGTTAAATTTAGTTTTGTTGGTTAGATTTGATTATTTCCATCATTTGCAATGGAGCCAAAGATTCACTATTTTTTGGCTTGGGGATATGATGGAATAACACAAAATGTCTCACTAAACTATATGCGCTTCTTTGTTATGAAGCAATAGCCAGTCCATGCAATTCTGACCCTCCTACCCTATCAAAGGTGGGAGCCTTAGCGGCATAGGATGATTGTGGTGGTGGTTAGATTTGATTAATTTTTTATTATGAATTACTTATTTTTAATTTTAATATGAATTGAAGCTCACATAATGTCATGATCAATTCCAGGTGAAAAATATCTTACTCTCCTGCTTAATTTGGTGACTATGGACCTGAAGCTTCCTTTCACATTTAAGTGCATAAAGTTTCATCTCATGATTATTTATGCAATGACAATTGACGTGCACTTTGTCGTGTATGCACTCAAAATAATAATCAATACGATACTAATACGTAGTATAGTGTAGTAAGGTTCATATCCACAGGGAAAGGAACACTTCTTTTTTATAGAATTAAAAATAAGTAACAAGAGGGTTTTTTATGTTTGGTTGATGAACTTAAATTATATTTAAGCACGAAGATGAACGAGTTATGTGGTTTACTTTAATGGAGATGGAGGCTTGGTTTTGCTTTTATCCATTTAATGAAATGTTCGTCGATCCCGGTTATATCTTTAACTATATTCCTCTCGAATACTCAATCGAGGAGTATATCCAGTTCATCGAGGGTAGTTATTAATAACGAGATGCATTCATTAATAAAACTTACTATCGAGTCAATATATAGAACAAGCGCCGTATATTAACTTGACAGTAGCAATAAACTTAAGATGAAAACGATTGAGATTGATAACCTCAACACAAGCGGTTTATTGGTGTTGGTCCGGTTAGAGTTGGTAACAGTCTAGAGGGGGGGGGGGGGGGGTGAATAGACTGTTATGCGTTTTAAAATTTTCTCTAAGTCAAAGTTGACTTATCAGAGAGGGTCGAGTTCTGATGATCAGAACTGGGTCTTGCACCGGATAAGAGTTCCGGGTAGCCTCAAGCAAATACTAAGGCAAGTGCCCTTCTGATAACTCTGAGAACAAGATCTGCTGAACACAGAGTCCAAGTTCTTAGGGAGTTATGCAGTTATATTCTAAAGTGCAGAAAGTAAATGCGTAAAGTAAATGACACCAGTGTTTTTATAGTGGTTCAAGGAACAACGCGTTCCTCTAGTCCACTGTTTCACTAAGCTTTGAGGTAAACAGTTACAAAGCCTTCGCCCTAGAACTTAAGAAGCACTCCACGTCTTCTTCAAGTCTAGATGTCTCCTAGGATGCAGTTCCTTGCTTCCTCTAAGACTGGTCCGTTCACTGAGCTTCCCGGAAGTATCACCACTTCACTGCTCCAGTTAATTGGACGCCCTTCTTTGCAGAAGATGTTCTGAAAAACAGAGTTTTTCTCCAACTTGCTTCGTTACAAAAGGTTTGTTGTTGAAGATCTTGAAGTGTTGAAGAACTGGATGAACTTTGCTCTTGGTTGGGTTTGAGAGATTTGAATATTTAATCTTCCCAACGTAAGCTTTTTCTTGTGGAGAGATTTGAAGTTTTAATCTCAAGAGAGATTGTAGAATGATTAAGAGAGCAGAAGTTTTTTTGGTTGTTCTTCATGAGTATCCTTTTATACTGGGAGTTGTCTACCCGTTGGAGGAGGAGACAACTGCATTGAATGCGCATACTGTGGAGTTGACCGGTTGGACCCGCAGTTTTGGCAGGTTTCTATTTTTGTATAATATTCTCCAGGAATCTCGGTCAATCATCTGCAATTACTCCACAGCGTATCAGGCTCATTAAATGAGCATTAAATGCTTTCCTTAGATGAAAATCATGAAATATCTTCTAACCGTTGGGGAATTTCCCGTTTGATATACGGCCGTTGAAAGCAGCTTCGAATTCTTTCTAAGTGTTTATCCAGGTCTGATGAGATTCTCTGATGGTATTCTGACCTTGGATTCTGATGAACTTAGATAGGGAACTCTGAAGTTATTCTGAAGTTGAGTTCTGACGAAGCTTTATATCGAACTCTGATGGTTCTCTGATGTTGACTTCGAAGGCAATTCTCAGCTCTGATGTTTCTCTGAGGAGCAACTCTCATGGAGCAGTTCTCCTAGTAGTTCTGATAAGATCCACATAGATCAACTCTGATTGTCGACTACACTAATACTTACAACTGAAAATTTCGAATACATAAAATCTAAGTGGGGGTACTCTAAAATTCTAATCTAAATATCCTAGCATCATCAAAATCTAATTACATTTATTCCTTACAATTGGTTTAATCAATATAATTAATTCCCCTTGGCTTATTAACCATGAGAAGCATGCATTAACAACCCAAGTTTACTACCATTGAAAGAACCGGATTAATAACAAGCGTATTAACCGATTGATTCTAGTAATAATTAATATATGGAACAAAACTAGTTGATCCTTTAAGTAATGTTCAAAATATTAATATGAAATATGAATAGGAATTAATTAATACTCAAGGAAGAATAGTAAAGAAGATGAATCCTACTATAGTTAATATCAAGATGTTAACTAATTGTCATCTTAGTAACACTCCCCAATATTAACCTAGAGGAAGAAATAGCTATTACTATAACTAATGTCAAGATGTTAACTAATTGTCATCTTAGTAACACTCCCCAACATTGATATAGAAATAGTATTTAAAGGAAGAATTAATATTCAAGGAAGAAGGTTAAAGAGAATAACTCACAACCTACAAATTCATTAAGCTTCAAAGTAGCAAAACCAAGATATGGAAGTTTAGCTCCTCATTTGAAGGCTAAACATGCTATAAAAATGCAAAAGAAATACTATTCTAAGTTGAGCTTAAAAGTATGGAAGAAGGGATGTTTTTTAGTAAAGGAAAAGTGTGCTATTTATAGGTGTTTTTCAACACCTTTGGCCGGGTACCCGACCGGGTAGAGTATCTATCCGACCGGGTACCGGTCCGAATCAAATATCTTCCACGTTCTAGTGTTATTCAGCACGTCGGGTTGTCTTCAGTCAAGTCTCACCCGACCGGGTGAGGTATAGGGCCCGACCTGGCCAAGCAGTTTTCTGGAGATTGCAAATGTTAATTCAATCCCGATTGGGTGAAGGTTTCTACCCGGTCGGGTTTATACTCCTGGGCAGCATTCTCCTTGTTTTTCTTCCTTTTCCTTGCCAACAATTCTATCAAAACTTCCTAACTCACAAATAAAGGTTAAAAACACTTACAAATAAAAAGTAAACAAATGTTTACAACTACACACAAATGGTAAACAATCCACACAAAACAAAATATAAAAACACACATTTATGCACTACTATCTAGTGCATATCAACAATCAATAAGAATTAGGGGAAATCGTTGGAATGGGTTGATATTTTCTTGCTATGTTCTATTTTATTCTTGGGCAATCATGTATTTTTGCGGTATCAAGCGTGCCAAGTCCATTTGAATTGAAATGGGTTATGATTATCAATCAAAAGTACTACTTTGAACATTGTTTACAAACAAGTATAACAATTACTCCGTAATAATTTTGTCATGCCCCTTCATGTTAAATTCTACGATTTTAATGCTTAATAGAATGGTAGACCCTATCCAGCCCGGTCGAGACCCGGCTCCGGTACCATTTGGGATTGGACTCTGTTTGATTTTCCGGGTCCAGGTCAAGATTGGGTACCAAACCGGGTAAAAGCGTTATCCGGTCCAAATTTCAAATATTTGAGACCGAATCGAGCAGTTATGCTCCTGGATCGGCCATTTTGTTTTTGCTTCAATTGTGTAAAAAGTGTAACGGGTCCGGGTTTGGACCGCCCGGGTACCCTAAATCGGCCCAGAGCAAGAAAATAATGGATTGGGCCCTAACCTCATCAAAATATTGCTAGGACCGGACGGTGTCGGCCCGGAATTGGGATCAGACAAACCCGGGTCCACCCCAAGCTTAATACTTCATATATATGTACATGTTTAATGAAAGAAATTCTTTACATCATAATAAAAAGGTATTTCCTTAAAAAGAAAGTGTTGGGATATATTATCCCAGCCTATTACTGTTCAGGGGCCCAAGACATTATCCAGTACGGAGCCCAAGCAGCTAGGTCCATTTCGGCCCATTCTGGCCCACTTTGGCCATTGGGCCCGACATCGGCCCGTATTTGGCCCATTAGGGTGGAGAGCACCCTTCCCCATTTCCCTATAAATATGAGGCTTCCCTCCATGTTTTAGGGATCCTCTTTTAGCTCCACCTCCCTCATTTCTTTTAGACTTAGCTCAATACTCCATTAATGGGAGCTTGTACAATGTAATTGTGAGGAGAGTCCTAATGAGAAAGAGAGGGCTTGGACATTAGCCTAAAAAGTCCCGTGGTTTTCTCCCTTTCGGGTTTCCACGTAAAAACTGAGTTGTTCATACACATTTATATATATATTTACTATATCGTGTTGGATTAAACTCAACACTGGCGCCGTCTGTGGGAATCTGTCCAAAAAGATTCGTGTGTTCTACTGTTCTTGAGTTTCTACAAAAAATTCATACGAAGCGGACTGATTCCACCGAAAAAGAAGAAAAAATTCTAGGGAAAATGATTCTGGGAAGCGAAGAAGCTACGGATTCTGGGAGTCCGAATCTAGTTTCTCCTTTTTACAGATCTGGATTGGGGCTGCCGGAGCCGCCGCAACTGCCGTCGTTCCCACCGCCATGGACCTTCCACTGGGTCCAGCTGCGTCAGGGGAAGCTCGCCGCAGCATCCCAGATATTTCCGGCGGCCACCGCCTGAGTCGCACACCGCCGCTCGTCAACAGCGGTCTGAAGCTGACGCAACATGGGGGTTCTATCAGTTAAGAGCCTCAGGACTTCCACCATTAATGGTGGTTTTGAGCTCGGAAGAGGTATAGTCGGTAGTTTGGTCGAGCTTCCGCCGGAGACCGGCTCTTCTGGCCACCCTTACTCTGCAGCAGGTTCCATCGCCACCCTCGGTCGGCGACTCAGCGGCCGACCTGTATTGTTGGCCTTTGGCGGGGGTTATCCTCTGCCTCTCCAAAGATGCTCCTCGCCTGGCTGTTAGCAGGCCACGTACGAGGGCCAGAATCTCAAAAGGGAGATAGCAGTGAAAGACGAGCGGAGCACTTTTGCATTATTTGGGTGGATGGGGAGTCAGCCGAACTGCTCAAGAGATTAAGGGTCCAATTGGTAGATGAGCTCATTGTTCCAGCCCGTATGAGAACATAAAGCTTGGTCAATGGGAGGATTTGGAGTAATTTTGACCAAGTCAAAATTGGCAAATAGGGAGCAAACCTGACAATACTCCACTGGCCGAAAACATCTTTGAAGCTAAGTGCCCTATTCTTGAACTTTGAATTGATACTCCGTAATTGTTTTGAAAAATTACTAGTATTGTCATTATTTAGTTAAATTATTTTATCACCATTATTTATTAGGGATTAAAACCTCCCAAAATTAAATAATGCCGAGCGGCGCTCTTGTGATAAATAGTTTAACAGTCATTTAAATTTAATGACTGTTGTTGTGGGCCTGTCGGCCCGCTCCCAGTCGGCTTTAATTAGCGAGCGAAGCGTACCTGAATGGCCTTTGATAGGAAAATATCATTGCTATTACCTGTTACACCACTATTATTTATTAGGGATAAAAGTGTCCCGAATTAAATAATGTGGAGCAAAGCTCTAATGATGGTTGGTTCAACCAACTTTTTTATTAAATATTTAATTGTTGGTGGGTCCGATTAGCCCACTCCCGATCAGCTTGATTAAGCGATCCGAGCGTCTCCAGTAGGGCGATGCCCCGACGACGCATGTTAATTTGAGGGTTGCACGTTAGTCCGCACGGCACTACGTGCCCGATCGACGATCGTACCCCAATACCATCTACGCCAGTAGGCGCGAAGTGACTATTGCCGAACGTGGCCTATGGGGCCCGAGGGCACAAAAGCACTCAACCTCGTTTTTCCGAGGGCAGTGCGACCGACTTGGATCTGAGTTTGAAAACTCACAGACCGATGAATATCTCTACGTGACGTTCGGCGGGCTGCTAATTGGCCCCGCCGCGAGCTGCTACGTCCCTTAACCTCGCACGATGAGCCGGGCCGAGGGTCACGACGACCCATAGGCCGGTAATCATGGATGTTAAAGAGAAGCCAAACAGATGGCTATGTGTGTATATATATTGTCGGGCCGTGCGGCCCGTTACCATGCTTATTGTGCAGCTGAAACCACTCGACGCGCTCGAGCGAAATGATTAAACGACGCTCGGCCTGAGTCTTGAAGACGTCCAGGGCCAGCTAAAGAGGAGACCATCACGGCTGAAGACCGTGAGACGAGCATCTCCACCTAGAGGCCGAGGGCCTAGAGGAGACCACTACGGTTGAGAACCGTGGGACGAGCATCCCCACCCCAGAGACCGATGGCTCGGGAAAGGACACCTTGTAGCCGAGGGTCTAGAAGGGACTACCACGATGGAGAATCATGAGACGGTCACCCATCATTCAGAGGCCGAAGGCCTAGAGGAGACCGTCACGGCCGGGGGCCAACCGACATCATCATATCACGACCGGCCTCCCGGCACGGCGTGATCATCTTTTGAAGACCGGCCTCGTCCCCGCGCTGCGCGGACGAAGAACGTTGCTGGATTTCTTTCAGGTCGGCCTCTCATCGCTGACATCATTATATCACGACCGGCCTCTCGGACCGGCGTGATTATCATATTCGAAGACCGGCCTCGTCCCCGCCACCTTGCGGACGAGGACCGTTGCTTGACCATATTTTGATCGGCATCTCATTGCCGACATTATCATACCACGACCGGCCCCTCGGCTTGGCGTGTTCATCTTTTGAAGACCGGCCTTGTCCCCGCACTGCGCGGATAAGGACCGTTGCTTGGATTTCAGGTCGGCCTATCATTGCCGACATCATTATATCACGACCGGCCTCTCGGCACGGCGTGATTATCTTATTTGAAGACCGGCCTCGTCCCCGCGATGCGCGGATGAGGACCGTTGCTTGATTTCAGATCGGTCTCCCGTTGCCGACATCATTATATCATGACCGGCCTCTCGGCTCGGCGTGTTTATCTTTTGAAGACCGGCCTCATCCCCGCACTGCGCGGATGAGAGCCGTTGCTGGATTGCAGGTCGGCCCCTCAGTGCCGACACTATCACATCATGCTCGGCCTCTCATCGCCGACATCATCATACCACGACCGGCCTCTCGGCTCGGCGTGCTTATCTTTTGAAGACCGGCCTCGTCCCCACCACATCGCGGACGAGGACCGTTGTTTGATTCTTTCAGGTCAGCCTCTCGCTGCCGACACTATCATGTTATGTTCGGCCTCTCGGCACGACATATTTATCTTTCGAAGACCGGTTTCATCCCCGCGTTGCGTGGATGAGAGCCGTTGCTTGGATATATCGGCCTGATCGGACACTATTGTCATCTCCTTATCAGGACCGACTGCTCAGCGACCTTATGATCATTGTTTGTCGGCTCCCAATGCCGACCCTCTTGAGTTTGCGATCGGGCTCACGCCTCCCCTCCAGGAGGGTGACCATCGCCTTCGCATGACGACCAGCTATTCTATCGCCTCGTCGTTATATTTGTTCGCCATGCCACCACCATTATGTGTGACATCCCGTGATCCCTGCGAGTTTCTTGGATACCGAATGTCTTCTTCGATGTAGGAAGATCGGTAGGACCACGGACCAGGGACGGACAAAGAAGAGCTAGGGAATCTCGATGTAGATAAACCTGTTCCTCCTTGCGAGTTTCGCGGATACCGAACGTCTCTTCGAAGCAAGAGCGCCGGTAGGACCAAGAACCAAGGACGAACGAAGAATATAGATTGCCTCCCTCAAACAAAAAAAAAAAAAAAAAAAAAAAAAAAAAAAAAAGATGGGGAGAAGAGGAGGGTAGCTCCTATGTGGAAGGGAATCTTGCCCGGGCGTGCCAGATCTTCTCCCACCGCCGAAGACGAACGCCCCTCGATGTAGAGGTTAGTAGAGACGCGGAGGGGGCTAGACGAACCAAGGGAGCCTTGCCAAGATAAACCTGTTTATCCCACAAATGACCATGGATCGATGGACGTGGGATAACAAAGACGGGAACCCGTGAGGGTAGACCAGTTCGTCCCTGCGAGTCCTTGGGTACCGAACGTCCTCTTCAAAGCAAGAGACGTCGGTAAGGCTAAAAGGACCACGGACGAACGAAAAAAGGGGGGAATCTCGATGTAGATAAACCTGTTCCTCCTTGCGATGTCGGCGGACACCGAACGTCTCCTCGAAGTAGGGACGCCGGTAGGACCAGGGACCAAGGACGAACGAAGACTAAAAGACTCCAAAAAAAAAAAAAAAAAAAAAAAAAGAAAGAAAGATGCCAGAAGAGCACGGAGCAAAGAATGATTTTATCCCTCGGCGCTATTGGCCGGGAAGTACAAACTGAAAAACATATGTAAAGAATGAAGTGGCCGACGACGATCGGCTAACATCAGTTTCTCTTTTGCCTTGGACGACGAATACCAGCTCCCCAGATCAGACGGAGGAACATCGCCCAGATTTATTTCAGGCTCACCATTCCTTCCTGGATGGAGTCCTGGCAGACGATCGGCTTCTCACAGCCAATCAGGATAGAGACTTGACACATCACCAGCACGGCCGATGGCCGCGAGACGATTACCACTCACGATTTATCACTATTTTTATGCATCACGATCGGCCCCTCAGTGCCATCGTACTAGATCTCACGGTTCGGCTCGCCCATCCCTTCCAGGGTGGCGACGAACGTCTTATGCGGCACGATCGGCTTCTCAGCGTCATCGTGTCTCTTTCACGTTCGGATCGCCCCATTCCCTCCAGGATGGCGACGAACGTCTTATGCAGTGCGATCGGCCCCTCAGCGCCATCGTACCTGGCTTCACGGTTCGGCTCGCCCTTTCCCTCCAGGATGGCGACGACCGTCTTGTGTAGCACGATCGGCTTCTCAGCACCATCGTGTCTCTTTCACGTTCGGATCGCCCCATTCCCTCCAGGATGGCGACGAACGTCTTATGCAGTGCGATCGGCCCCTCAGCGCCATCGTACCTGGCTTCACGGTTCGGCTCGCCCTTTCCCTCCAGGATGGCGACGACCGTCTTGTGTAGCACGATCGGCTTCTCAGCACCATCGTGTCTCTTTCACGTTCGGATCGCCCCATTCCCTCCAGGATGGCGACGAACGTCTTATGCAGTGCGATCGGCCCCTCAGCGCCATCGTACCTGGCTTCACGGTTCGGCTCGCCCATCCCTTCCAGGGTGGCGACGAACGTCTTATGCGGCACGATCGGCTTCTCAGCGTCATCGTGTCTCTTTCACGTTCGGATCGCCCCATTCCCTCCAGGATGGCGACGAACGTCTTATGCAGTGCGATCGGCCCCTCAGCGCCATCGTACCTTGGCTTCACGGTTCGGCTCGCCCATTCCCTCCAGGATGGCGACGACCGTCTTGTGCAGCACGATCGGCTTCTCAGCGCCATCGTGTCTCTTTCACGTTCGGATCGCCCCATTCCCTCCAGGATGGCGACGAACGTCTTATGCAGTGCGATCGGCCCCTCAGCGCCATCGTACCTGGCTTCACGGTTCGGCTCGCCCATCCCTTCCAGGGTGGCGACGAACGTCTTA
This sequence comes from Cuscuta epithymum, assembly GCA_945859915.1. NCBI lineage: Eukaryota > Viridiplantae > Streptophyta > Magnoliopsida > Solanales > Convolvulaceae > Cuscuta > Cuscuta epithymum. Next base: position 531,090 of record CAMAPF010001150.1, read on the forward strand.
TGCGGCACGATCGGCTTCTCAGCGTCATCGTGTCTCTTTCACGTTCGGATCGCCCCATTCCCTCCAGGATGGCGACGAACGTCTTATGCAGTGCGATCGGCCCCTCAGCGCCATCGTACCTTGGCTTCACGGTTCGGCTCGCCCATTCCCTCCAGGATGGCGACGACCGTCTTGTGCAGCACGATCGGCTTCTCAGCGCCATCGTGTCTCTTTCACGTTCGGATCGCCCCATTCCCTCCAGGATGGCGATGAACGTCTTATGCAGTGCGATCGGCCCCTCAGCGCCATCGTACCTGGCTTCACGGTTCGGCTCGCCCATTCCCTCCAGGATGGCGACGACCGTCTTATGCAGCACGATCAGCGCCCCAGTGCCATCGTGTCTGGCACACGTTAGGGTCGCCCATCCCTTTCAGGATGGCGACGAACGTCTCTTATGCAGCACGATCAGCGCCCCAGCGCCATCGTGTCTGGTTCACGTTAGGGTCGCCCATCCCTTCCAGGATGGCGACGAACGTCTCTTATGCAGCACGATCAGCGCCCCAGTGCCATCGTGTCTGGCACACGTTAGGGTCGCCCATCCCTTTCAGGATGGCGGCGAACGTCTCTTATGCAGCACGATCAGCGCCCCAGCGCCATCGTGTCTGGTTCACGTTAGGGTCGCCCATCCCTTCCAGGATGGCGACGAACGTCTCTTATGCAGCACGATCAGCGCCCCAGCGCCATCGTGTCTGGCTCACGTTAGGGTCGCCCATCCCTTTCAGGATGGCGACGAACGTCTCTTATGCAGCACGATCAGCGCCCCAGCGCCATCGTGTCTGGCTCACGTTAGGGTCGCCCATCCCTTTCAGGATGGCGACGAACGTCTCTTATGCAGCACGATCAGCGCCCCAGCGCCATCGTGTCTGGCTCACGTTAGGGTCTCCCATCCCTTTCAGGATGGCGACGAACGTCTCTTATGCAGCACGATCAGCGCCCCAGCGCCATCGTGTCTGGCTCACGTTAGGGTCGCCCATCCCTTTCAGGATGGCGACGAACGTCTCTTATGCAGCACGTCTGCCTCTCGGCGCTGACATGCCCGGTTTATCGACTAGAGCCACCGCTTTCTATCACATCTCACATTCTTTCTCTCATACATTGCACCCATACATTACATGCATTCATGCATTCATGCATCATACCTCATACATTCATACATACACACGTGCATCGTGTTTTGACAGTACCGCGACGTCGGTTCATAGATGCATGGACCTCCAAGCTTCTCCGATTGGAAAGCTCGAGTCAGAGTCCTTTACTCCCCGCCTGATGCATTCAGAGGGAGTGTGCCCGTGGAGGAGCACCCTTCGCCCGACCCCGTCGGGACGGGGGGTGCCTCACCGGCAGATTACGTTCAGGAGTGCAGACACCCACTCATATATTATGATTATTCGAAGACACAGGTTCCAGCTAGACAGAGGCAGAGCGCAGGCAAGAATATACTTTCTCGAGCAGATTCGCGCACTCACTACTCAAGAAACTGGGGGACTTGTGTTGGGATATATTATCCCAGCCTATTACTGTTCAGGGGCCCAAGACATTATCCAGTACGGAGCCCAAGCAGCTAGGTCCATTTCGGCCCATTCTGGCCCACTTTGGCCATTGGGCCCGACATCGGCCCGTATTTGGCCCATTAGGGTGGAGAGCACCCTTCCCCATTTCCCTATAAATATGAGGCTTCCCTCCATGTTTTAGGGATCCTCTTTTAGCTCCACCTCCCTCATTTCTTTTAGACTTAGCTCAATACTCCATTAATGGGAGCTTGTACAATGTAATTGTGAGGAGAGTCCTAATGAGAAAGAGAGGGCTTGGACATTAGCCTAAAAAGTCCCGTGGTTTTCTCCCTTTCGGGTTTCCACGTAAAAACTGAGTTGTTCATACACATTTATATATATATTTACTATATCGTGTTGGATTAAACTCAACAGAAAGTTTAATGAAAGAAATACTTAGTTGGTAAATGTTTTCCCCGTGCAACACACGGGTCAAATACTAGTATACTCCGTAAAAAATGAAAGTGTCACTTCACAATGCTCATGTATTTTTGTTAGAAAATAGTGTCACTTTTATATCAATGATGTCATTTTATCAGAAAGTGTCACTATAAAAGTGTCGATGCAAGCCATTTTTCTAGTAGTGTGCATGTGATAGTTCTATCATTCATGCATGTGTAATGTGTGTGTAGATTTTTCATAGGGATAACTGTCAAATAGGTCCTCGAACTTTCATAAAAAGTTCAATTAAGTCCTTCTATAGGAGGTTCTGTCCGGCCGTCGTGATTTGGGGCAGTTCCCGGTGTAATTTTTTGATGAATTTTTTTGAGCATCTTATTCACCAAGTCTAGTTTACTCATACCAAATTTAAACTAAAAATTCAATCGGAAACACATTGAAATTATTTCTTGAAAATAACTGCGCATTTTTGCGTTATCGAATTAATTTGAATGCGCTCCCGATTAAATTTTTAACTGAAATTTGGTATGAGTAAACTAGACTTGATGAGTAAGATGCTCAAAAAATTTCATCAACAAATTCCACCGGGAACCGCCCCAAATCGCGACGACCGGACAAAGTCTCCTATAAAAGGACTTAATTGACTTTTTTATGAAAGTTCGAGGACCTATTTGACAGTTTTCCCTTTTTCATACACACAAACACGATACTACTACTGTTTTACTATGTATTACTTATCATATTTATGCAAAACAATTGATAAAAATACAATTTATACGTCTCCCACTATTCCCCGCCTAGGCTCTAGGCGCTGGACTAGCACCTGACTAGCATCTAGCCCCTTTTAGAACATTGGTTGAGCTCAAACATTATAATTATTTCTTTTAATTATTTTTGACAGTTTACTCATCATATTATACATGTTTTTCTTTTCATATCACTCCTAGAATATGTTCCTGACATTCCAAAATCTAACTATGTTTGTGCGGGCCATTAAATTCTCCTCCTAATTTCGTGAAATGTACAATAAAATCTTGAACAAGAATTTACATACACACGGAGCCACTTATGAGATCCAAGTATACTTCGGACTTAACTCAACGACCAACGGTGTTGCAACCCAACTTGCGAACCTAAAAGCTGGAGAACTTGTGAGTTCGCTATTTGCAACCAGTGAAGCTACAAAATGAGCAAGATATCATTCCACCCTTCGACTGGAACGACAGGTCTCTTGAATAGTGATCACATCAACGATGGTTCATTTACCTAGTTGTTTGCCACTCGCAGCAAGGCGAGAACATTGATTCACTCCTCAAGAGAATGCAACAAACTCCGTTGAACTCAGAGATGCGAGGATTTTATTAGTAAACGATGGAAGAGAGGGAGTTTTCGAACTGATTTTGTTATTACTTCTTGTGCAGACACCATGGGTATTTATACATTTTGTGGCTTGGAAACTCCCATAAAAAAGACAAGTTGAATGAAAAGTGGCAACCTTTCAAAATGTAAGCTTTATGTTGACTTTACATCACCCGAGGTTGACCAAACCCTAACCTGGCATGCTGAAGGGAGTTTTCGAACTGATTTTGTTATTACTTCTTGTGCAGACACCATGGGTATTTATACATTTTGTGGCTTGGAAACTCCCATAAAAAAGACAAGTTGAATGAAAAGTGGCAACCTTTCAAAATGTAAGCTTTATGTTGACTTTACATCACCCGAGGTTGACCAAACCCTAATCTGGCATGCTGAACAGAGTCACGTGTGAAGAGTTAATTCCACACTCACCATATGCGGATCTCACTGCTCAACAAAATTTTGGTGTCCAATTCAATAGCTAAGAAAAGTTTACATGAAGATGGTTCATTAACTCTCTATTTTCGATTTGAGACAACGTCTCTTCTAAAATTGGTTTTTTTGAGAAGTTCAAGAAACAATTTATTACTACAGTCTAAATGATATTGCAAATTTTAATACGGAGTATATGATATTATGATTGCATTCACTTTTAACAATACGAATGTATTATAAGTCAGGACTTGGTCTATCACAAAGGAATTTTGAATCCCTTATTTATGTTAGTTTCAAGATGATCATAATATTATAATAAAACCATTTTTATATTAAAAAGGTAAGACATCAAACAATCTTAGCACTTGATAGCAAATTGAGTAATAACTCAATTTCAATTCCTTTTTTAAAAACACCTCAATTTCAATTGAAATAAATAAGCACTTTATTATTGGTCATAAGGTGACGGAATTTGATAGTCAATTGGCATAACGCCACTGCAGGTTATTAATTAACGTTCTAAGTGCAGCAAAGCTGGGAGAGCAACGCCGCCGCGTTATCAATCTCTTGCGTTCCTTTCGACGCCATCGCCGCCTTCAACGCCCTCACCTTCTCTCTCATCTCTTCCCCGGCCTTCTCCGCCATGAGTTTCTTCACGGCTTCGGCGATATCTTCCCAGTGAAGCCGGCCATCTTCATCCCTCATCACTTCCGTGGCAATGCCAAGCTCCGTCGCGAACCTGGCGGTGATGAACTGCTCGGAGTGCATGGGAATTGCTATCAACGGGATTCCGAAATGAACGCTCTCCAGAAACGAGTTCCACCCACACTGCATCACGAATCCACCCACACTTGGGTGGCCGAGAATCTTGATCTGTGGGGCCCACTTTTCCACAATTACCCCCCGACCGTTTACTCTGTTCAGGAAACCCTCCGGCAGAGCCTCCTCAACTCCGATCTCTTTCCCCGCCGGAAACCTGAGAACCCATATGAAATTGGCTTCGCTAAGCTCCAACCCTTTGGCTAATTCCTGAATCTCCTCCGTGCTTAAGTAGTACTCGCTCCCGAATGAAATGTATAAAGTTGAGTTCTTTGGCTTTCCGTCCAACCACCGCAGGATCTCCGCGTCCCCCTGTTTCTCAGCTTCCGCCGCCGCGCCGTTTTTCCCCGGAATTCGGATGAGTGGGCCCGTCGGTACGACGGTTTTACCCAGAACGGAGGAGAGGTAATCTATATACTTCCCATCGATTTCTTTGCTGGTATTCATCAAAACAAGGCGATCGGAAGCCACCAAGGGCTTTATGAGTTGAAGCTTGTCTGCTTCATCGATGGTTCCTATGTTTTCCCTCAGATTCTTGAGCTCGTGGGGACGCAAATAAAGTCCGGGAAAAGGATACCCGGCCGTCGAGTGGTGCTCAAACAGGTGGTCGGCGAAGGAAACAGAGGCCGCGCCGGTGATGCAGAAACAGACGGCGGGGATGCCCCGGGACGCCGCGACCCCCGCCGCCCACGAATCGAAGACGTCGTAGATCAGCAAGTCGGGTTTGATTTGGTCGATGATGTCGGAGAAGATCGGGGCGGAGAGCCTGAATGCCTTGGCGAGGGTGAAAATGTGCTCCCGGGGGAGATCTTTGGTGGAGTGGCGGCCGGGAGGAAGCTCCGGGAAGCCGGCGGTGGGGATGGAGATGGGGACGAGGTGGATTTGAGAAAGGATTGAAGAGTATGCGGATTCAACGAAAGAGAGAATCACTGGGGTGGAGCAGAAATGGATGTTAAAGTTGCATCCTTGGAGTTCTTTGGCAAGTTCTAGGTAGGGGACGACATGGCCATGAGCCAGCCATGGCAGCATTAAAACATTAAAAAGACGACCAGTTGCTTTGTTATTCTCCATGAACGTAAAGCAGCTTCCGAAATAAGGCAAATAGAAGGGAATCAGGAGATTTGAAGAAAAAGCTAAAGCTTCTCGCACCTGGCTGTACTTCCTAGCTTTACCAATGATGGTGAAGTTTCAATACGGTAGACCTCTACTTATAAACGGAGTACTTCATTACTTCGGAGAATCGGAGGGATAAGCATTTGGGTTTATTCAGACATACTGTACTTCTTATTTGAGTCTCACCCCGGATCACGTCAGATTAGAATAAAGGGAAAAGTGTCAAATACATCGTCGTTTGTATCGAAAAATTCAATTAAGCTCTCATACTTGTCAAATACATCGTCTTTTGTATCAAAAAAGTCCTCGTACTTTGAAAATACTCGCTCTCATACTTGTTAAAAAAGCTAAAATGAGCTATTTAACTGGTTACAAATTAAACCGGTGTCCCGATTAACAGCAATTGTAGTGCCACGTGACAGCCCACGTGTCAAGCACTTCCCTTTTTTACTTGCGTTTTCACTTATTTTTTCTTGGTGACAATTCCGGTACCTATTTAAAAAATGAGGTAGTGTACCTATCATTCACATGATTAGTCCAAATCATTAAATCATATTTAATTTAGATTTAAATAATTCAACTGCAACATTTTGATTGGTCTAAATGGACAAAAAAATGGTACCTTTTGGGTACCATATAATCTACATTTTTTCTTTTCCTTTTAATTTACTTCTTTCTCCCATGTTCCCTTTCTTCTCCGCTTCTCCCTTTAAATTTGAGTGTTTTTTTACATGTGTGAGGGTATAATTGAGTGTTTCTAAAGTAAGAGGACCTAATTGACTTTTTTGATGTAGTACGAGAGCCTATTTTACAGTTTTTCCTAAAATAAATTAGACAAAGGATGTTTTCTTTTGGACTGTTTTCAGTCCCAGATCAGATCAGACCATACGAGATCAGAACAGACCAAACTTCTGTAGTTATAAAATACACATAGATCAGATGTTTACCAGACAAGACCAATTCAGAATACACATAGATCAGACCAAACAGACCAACAAATTTCAGTCCAAAAGAAAACATCCTAGATCTCAATAATTGTAAATTACGGAGTACATAAATATGGAATATTAGACATCTAGTAGACTAGACCCGATTAAACCAGACAAGACCAAATAAAAAAGTTTCAATATAAATAAACACATCCTTAGTACAGAAAAATATATCAAATAAGTAAAACTATTAAAAATGAAAGTATCTCGGGTTTGTTTCGGTTTAGTTTGAAAATGGACCGATTTGATTTGGATGGTAATTCAGTACATCAAATTATAAACGAGTTGACTTGATCAAGTTGAGATAAAATCAAACTAATTAAAAGAAATTACAAATTATAAACGAGTTGACTTGATCAAGTTGAGATAAAATCAAACTAATTACTACGTAAAAGAAATTAAAAAGTCATATTGAGATGTTCACCCCACGGTAACAAAAGTGTCAAAGTGAGTTTTGGGTAGTGGGCACCCCTCGGGTTGGAATTTGTTGACTTATTCATCGAAGAGAGAGGATGGAGCTAGTCGTAGCCTGCTAAGTGAAATGAAAGAAAAGTGCCGTTCCATGCAAAACTAATAAAAAGTTTATGGAAACAATGTGAATATAAATTCATACTACCTCCATCTAGGGATGGATCGGTCCCGGGTCGGGCCCGGGTCCAGGAAATGGAGGCCCGGAACCGGACTAGCTATGTTCCGGGACCGGGCCGGTCCCGGGTCGGGTCGGGAAATGTATTTTTTTTGTTTTTCTTATTTATTCTCCCCCCCTACCCACCCCCAAACACCCCCAAACCACCTAGCCCAACCCGGGCTCTTACCCAAACCATTCGAAAAAACCAAAAAATAAATAAATTGGGCCCGGACCGGTCGGGCCGGTACCAAGTGGGCTGCAACCCGAGCGCCCTTGCTCCCGGTCAACCGGTCTGGACCGGTCCCGCACAGTGGCGGTCCGGTTAGACCGGTCCCGCACAGTGGCGGTCCGGTTAGACCGGTCCCGGATCACCCCTACATCCATCCCACTAATATTAAGACGGAAAGAGTGACACAATTATTAAGCAAAATGAGTTTATGTGATTGATATTAATTGATAAACTTTGTGTGAATGATTTAGAGTCACACAAATTTACTAGAAGCAGACAAAATTGTTTAGAGTTTGGTTATGTTTGGATGGTTGGGTTAGACCGAACTGTTTTGACTACCTTTAGTAATTCCTTTTTACTGCTACCTCTCTACCCAGGCCTACTAAGATTGAAAATAAACCAAAGGCAGAGTTGACTGACTTCCTGAGGCAAATAGCTTGTTACATGACTTTGAAATTATTTTACCGAAAACATAATCTCTTCATAGTTCGAATACCTACAAGGACTTCTAATTATATCGAAATGCAACTTTTTGTACATACTCGGTATTAAACATAAATCCGTCCTTGTATGTAATGCGGAATATACGTCGCGCGCCTTTTTCCGTACAAGATTGATGAACAAAAGTACAAAACCTCCCCCCATACACGTAGTATATATGAGCAGGTGACGTAGTTGTTGGTGGAGGGTAAATTTCATACGGAGGCGGAGTAGTTCAATGAGTTGGTGGGCATATAATAATGTTATAAAACTGGTTTAGTTATAACAAGGACAATCCTTTCAAAAAAAGGACAATCCTCTCAAAAAAAAGGACAATCCACACCATCATGGTTGAATGTGTGAATCTAGTATAAAATTTTCTGGTCTGATTTGTATAGCCTGCTCTATTGAAGTCTGATATGATCTCGTTTGAATGGATTTGGTCTGATAGATGTTTGGTCTATCAACAATTGTCAAAGTTTGGTGTTTAAGTTTGATTTGCTTTGTTTAAGTTTGGAGCCCGTTTGGTAGCACCAAAATCGGCTGTTTTGGCTGATTCTGCTGAAATTTATGATATTCTGGCTGGAGTGGCTGTTTTGGCTGATTCTGCTGATTTAAGAAAAAAATATTTTAAAAATATATTTTATTAATAAATTAAAGAAAAAATTATATGTAAAAATAGCTAAAATGGTCCTCTACAGTAACTTCAGCCAATACAGCCAGAAAAGTAACTCCAACCTTACTTTTTCGGCTTATTACACAATTCAGCGCGCGAAAGTAAAAGTTGCGTGTTTGGTGAAAAAGCTGGCTGATAAGCCTGATAAGCCGAAAACAGAGTTCTCCAAACGGGCTCTTGGTTTGAGGTATTTTGGTCTGATTTGATCTGATTTGGGACCAAAACAAGTCTAAGTAAAAACCTCCTAATATATGACGTACATGATTCTAATTTGGCCTTTAATTAGTTTTCATTTGAATGAAAAATTTATCGTTGTGCCAGAGCATATAAACACTTTGTGAGAAGGCTTTCATGAGACAACACGGAACACAGCTTTGAAGGACACTATCTAGTGCTATATTATATATTACACGTAGTGTTGCTATTGATAACAAAAGAGTCAAGAGTCCACTGTTTTTTTGGAAGAGTCAAGAGTCCACTGTTGAATATTGCCAATCACCTTTACATCGGATAAAAAGAAAATGATTGAAAGAAAATCAACATATTTTTTTTTTATGCATACAAATTAATTTGGGAGTTGCATGTTTCATGTTTAGATAAACACAAATTAATTTAGGGCTTGTATAATTCTATGATAGTTTCATAAATTAATTCTCCTCCGTCGCTGAATTATCTTCCACAATATTATTACACAATTCAACGCGCGAAATTAAAAATAACATGTTTGGTGTAAAAGTTGACAAATAAGCCCGATAAGCCAAAAAATTAGTTCACCAAACAAGCTCTAAGTATTTTTAAAGAAAATTTATAAACTAAACTCACACATTATTTCGCTAGGCTTAGTACTCAATTAATATCTCATGCTTATGAGTTGACATATGGGTAATTCCATCACAGTAGGGAGAGAGGCAAACACGAGAAAACCCTCGCGATCTCCATCGGTGTACCTCCGCCGTAGGCGGCGTTTTGTTTCCTAGCCTGGTCTAGGTCTGTTGGACGGGCGGCGCCGACATTTCATCGAAACTTGGGAGTCCCGATTTTGCTAGTGTTACTCCTGGTGTGAAGATCGAATCGAGGAAGGCCTGGGTCTTGAAGGTTGGTGTCGCAGATCGAGAACTTTTCATAGGGTTGAAGCGCGGGTCCCAGTTCCCTTCTGGATCGGTGATTCCAGTAAGGCTTGTGTGATCTCAAGCCTGTGGCAGACTGTTCGCATCTCGGAGGTTTTTGGGCGAATCTCAATTGTAGCTGATGGAGTATATGGCCCAGGAACCCCCGGCCCATAGACTCCTACTTCTCCTACACAAGTCCGTTGAGCTCAGGAAACAACTCAGGCCCAAATACCGCGGCCCAAGCCTCAAAGCGGCCCAGAATACACACTGGGGGTGCCTTCGGCCTCCTTGGCCGAAGGCTCCAAACCTCACAGGATAGCCTTCTCTGGCATAAGAAGCTACTGGAAGAAAACGAGCAAAGACATGAGCCTTCGGCATTCTCATGCCTTCGGCACCAGGGGAAGCCCTCGGCTAAACAAGGAGCCCTCGGCTACACAAGAAGCCTTCGGCTACACAAGGAGCCCTCGGCTACGCAAGGAGCCTTCGGCTACACAAGGTGCCTTCGGCTGAACAAGCTCAATCATCGAAGATTCCTTTTAGGGACAGCCAACCACCGCATTTAATGCCACGTCGCATCCACCAACCGCATTCAATGCGGTTGACGTACCACTGCCGGTGCCACTGGGCTGATGTGACCCTTCGGCCGTTGGATTACTGACACGTGTCCTCCCATCGCATTTATTGCTGCTATAAATAGCGGCCCATTTCTCCTTGTAATGGACATGATCTACACACCACCCCACATCTCGAGTTCATTTAATAAAATCGACTCTCTCTCCTCCTATTTTGCTCTGACTTCTCTCTAGTTATTCCCGTGATAACCCCTCGGATAAGACACCCCCCGGGTAGACTATCCATCATTTGGTGCTCTCGTTGAGAGGTCTGAACTATCGAGTAAGAAACCCTCCCCCTCTACCAAACACAAGCCCTCACCAAAAATGGGAAGGACCACCCGAGCCCAATCCAAGAACCTTGAGGAGAACTACGTAGCCCCCGGCGAAACCAACGGGGCTGAGGCCTCCAACAGGCTCTTAGTACCCGAGGGTGGCGTCATCCTCGAATTAGAGCAAGCCGCCGCCGACCTACGCCAGCAGCTGCAGAGGAATACCCCTGATGCCCGCATTGGCCTTGATAATCGAAGGAGGGATCGGAGTGAGAACCAAGTTCCCCCTCCGGCCCCGGCCATCGATCTTCAAGCTGCCTTTGCGGCCTTTGTTCAAAACATGGCTCTCAATTCCGGAGCCCTCGCCTCTCAGGCACCCCTCCAGCCCTACGCTGGAGGAAATGTTATTCAGTTGCCACCACTCCCTCCTCTGTTCACCAATCCTCCCCCGGGGATTGGAAACGCCGAAGGGGTCATGGCGCAGGACACCGCCTCCCAAGAGGCCCAATCCAGGGATAAACGTCCCTTGATGAAGGAGAAACCCCGGACCTCTGCACTTGAGAGGCTTGGGGGAGCTCCCATACGCCGAGGGGTCCAAGACCGCCTCGGCAAACAGGAATTCAGCAGGCCCCAGGAGAGCGGAGCCTCTGCTTCGGGCGCCGAGGGCGTGCCTCCCCCACGGAGCAAAGGCAAAGCCCTCCTCCATGCCGATGACGCCAGGCACCAGATCAACCAGGCGCAATCCTTCCGGGCCAACTCCCAAGGGGTTGCCCCGAAGGATCCCAAGGACGAAATCATTGAAGCCCTCCTCCGTCAACTCGAGGAGAATCGACAGGCACCCCCGACGGCTTCCACAGCGAGGCCAGATCCGGAGTACGCTGATCTCCGGGCACAGGTGGAGGAAATGAAACGTAAACTTGCCGAAGGCTCAGGCAAGCCCCTCATTCAGCTCCGCACTAGGACGCCTTTCACCCCAAGGGTGTTGGCGGCCAAAATCCCCCACAAATATCGGGGGCAACCTATCAAACCATATGAGGGGAAGACGGATCCCCAGGAGCACTATAGCCGTTATCAAAACAGCATGATGATGATGGGGGCATCGGATGAATACTTATGCCGTTGGTTCCTTTCCACCTTGGAGGGACCAGCGTATGAGTGGTTCAACCGGTTGCCCGAAGGCAGCATTGATTCTTGGCAAGAACTTGCCCACCGCTTCCTTACGCAGTTTGCCGGGAGGCACCGCTCAAAGAAACACTTCTCCCACCTTCTGAATGTGAGACAACAGAAGGAGGAAACCCTTCGGAATTTCCTAGAACGCTGGAGGCAGGCCTCCCTCGAGGTCGAGGGCGCCGATGACAGGACCTTGATGGCCCTCTTCCACACCGTCCTCCGCAATGGTAACTTCTCCCGGAGCCTTATCACTGATCCCCCCCGCGATTATACAAAGGCCCTTCAGCGGGGGGATCGATACGCTGAAGCGGAGGAAATCGAGAAGGACCGCCGCAACACGGACCCCTCTCAAAAAAATGAAGGCAGGAATCGACCAGGAGGGCCTCCCCCTCCGACCAACCGAGAGCCACAGTACAACGATCGCTCCCGAGGTGGCCAAGCCAGACCCGGGGGCGGTTACAAGAATAATCCGAAGGCATGGGCGCAACCCGTCCTCCTTGAGCACCCACGCACTCCCTTGACGCATCCCGTCAGCGTCATTCTTGACCATGCAGAGGAGCGGGGGCTCGTTGAGCGGGACTCCCGTACACCCCTCGAGATTTATGCCATCGGTCCTGATGAGCCCTACTGCCGCTTCCACCGCCACCATGGACACAAAACCGACGACTGCCATCAACTGAAGAACGCCATCGAGAGGCTGATACAGGCGGGCCACTTGTCCCAATTTATCAGGGGCCCTCCTCCCCAGGGTCCCCTTCACCATCAAGGACCACCGCCGAAGGCCAACAAATGGGTGAACCCCAACACCATCCCCTTGGGGAACCCACAGGGGAAGAAACGTGAAATTGGTGGCCTCGATGACGAGGGAGAGGGCTCCCATCAGCAATACAAGCGCCACATTCACATGATCAACGGCGGCAACACCGGTGGAGACTCCGCCAGCCAGCGGAAGAAGTGGGCTCAGTCCCTTTACGTTGGGGAAGTCAATCACATGCCCCCAACTAAAAGGCCGAGGGAGGAACCCATCTTCTTCACGGATGCGGACCTCCCCTCGGGTTCTCTGCCGCACAGGGATGCCCTCGTCATCCGCACTGAGATCAACGACGCCATCATCCTCCGGACTTACGTCGACACGGGGAGTTCTGTCAACGTCATGTACCTCAGCACCTTTCAGGAGTTGAGACTTGACAGAGGGTCCCTCCGACACATCAACACCCCCCTCTCCGGATTTACGGGGGACAGCATAGACGCCGAAGGCGTCATCACCCTCGTGGTTGAATTCGGCGACGGGTCCCATAGAGCCAAGCTCGAAGTGGAATTCGTCGTCGTAAACCTCGACTGCGCGCACAACATCATCCTCGGCCGGCCTGCCCTCGAGGACCTGAAAGCCGTCATCTCCATGAGGCACCTCTGCCTCAAGTTCCCCACGCCTACCGGCGTCGGTTACTCGAGGGGAAATCAGAAGCTCTCCAGGGCCTGCTACCTTCAACTTACCAAGAAGGTTAGTAAAACTGAATTTCGGATTGACACCATCACCGCCAAGGCCCTGGAGGAAGAAGAAGGTAGGCCGAGGGCTGAACCTGCCGAGGAGACCGAAGATTTCTTACTCGATCCGGCCAAGCCGGAGAGAGTCCTGAAGATTGGAGCCAAGCTCCCCGAAGACTTGAAGGCTGGCGTCATCAAAGCCCTCCGCGCCTACTCCATTGTTTTTGCATGGGGGCCGGAGGACATGCCAGGAATTGACCGAAGGGTTATCACCCACCGCCTTGCGGTGGACCCTTCGGCCAAGCCAGTACAACAGCGGAGAAGACCCCTCTCGGCCGAGAGAAGGGAGTTCGTAAAGAAGGAGGTAGCCATGCTCCTCTCCATCAAACATATCAAGGAGGTGAAATACCCCTCTTGGTTAGCAAATGTAGTCCTTGCACAGAAGCCTCCTACCTTCCGCATGTGCGTGGACTACACTGATCTGAATAAGGCGTGCCCTATGGACCCCTTCCCTCTGCCAAACATTGATCAACTGGTGGATGAGACCGCGGGATGCGAAATCATGTCCTTCCTCGACGCATTCCGAGGGTATCATCAAATCTACATGCATGAGGAAGACGCTGAGAAAACTGCCTTCATGACACCCGAAGGTATCTTCTGCTACCTTGTGATGGCCTTCGGCCTCAAGAATTCAGGCGCCACCTACACCCGAATGGTGGCCAGAGTCTTTCAGGCTGTCCTAGGACGCACCATGGAGGCTTACGTTGACGATATGATCGTCAAAAGTAAGAAGGCAAGCACTCACGCCGACGACCTCCGGGAAATCTTTGCCATCATGCAAAAATTCAATCTCCGGCTAAATCCAAAGAAATGCACCTTCGGCGTGCAAGGAGGGAAATTCCTGGGCTACATGGTAAGCCGAAGGGGTATCGAGGCTAACCCCGAGAAAATTCAAGCCATCATCAACATGGAGCCTCCACGCAACGTCAAAGAAGTTCAACGGCTGACGGGCCGCCTGGCAGCCCTCAACCGTTTCCTCTCTAAGTCAGCCGAAAGGGCTCTCCCCTTCTTCCAAATCATGAGGAAGACAGCTGGCTTCCAATGGACATCTGAGTGTCAAGAGGCCTTCGACGAACTTAAGAAGTACCTCTCTTCTCCCCCGGTGCTATCCAAACCGAAGGTGGGGGAGACTTTGTACTTATATCTTGGTGTTAGCCCTTCGGCCATCAGCTCAGTGCTAATCCGAGAGGAGGACGGCATCCAACATGCCATCTTCTACGTCAGCAAAACCCTCCGGGAGGCCGAACTCAGATATTCTCCCGTCGAGAAAACGGTGCTAGCCATCGTTTGGACCGTCAAGAAGCTTGGCCACTACTTTCAAGCTCATCCGGTCCAAGTGCTCACTCATCAACCCCTCGGCGCCCTCATGAGAAGCCCCACAAGTTCCTCCCGAATGGTCAAATGGGCCATCTTCCTCAGCCAGTACAACATAGATATCCGTCCGAGACCTGCCATTAAGGGCCAGGCCCTGGCGGACTTCGTGACGGAATGCACCGCGAGATCAGCAACTGACGAGGAGCCTTCGGCACCCCTTGACGAATGGTGGACCCTCTACACCGATGGCTCCTCAGCCGCCAAAGCATGCGGAGGGGGAGTAGTCCTGATCACACCCGAGGGCTTCCGCGCATATTATGCCATCCGCTTCTCCTTCAAAGTCTCCAACAACGAGGCCGAGTACGAAGCCCTCCTCTGCGGCCTTCGGCTGGCAGCAAATCTGAGGGCCAAGATGGTCCACGTCAAGTGTGACTCCAAGCTTGTCGTGGGCCAAATCTCCGGGGAGTACGAGGCCAAGGAAGGAAGGATGAAGCAATACAAAGAAGCGGCTAAGGAATTGCTTAAGGTATTTGAGGCACATTCTCTCACTCAAATACCGAGGGCTCAAAACTCTGAAGCCGACATCCTATCCAAGCTCTCGGATGAATCCCCCGAGCACCTCTCAAAAATTGCAAGAATTGAGGAACTGAGCCTCTCAAGCATCCACGCGAGCCCCATCATGAACATTAATCTGAGACCGGAGGATTGGATCTCCGACATCACCACCTTCATCACCACGGGGCAACTACCCCAAGATGAGGCCCGCGCGAGATTGACAAAACTGAGGGCTCCCAGCTACGCCCTCGAGAATGGGAGGCTTTACAAAAGATCTTACAACGGCACCCTCCTTCGGTGCCTTCATCAAGATGAAGCCGAAGTCGCCATGGAAGAAGTGCACAGTGGCACTTGCTCAGCTCACCAGGGACCCTTCTCCATGTCCCGAAGGCTCATAGTTCAGGGCTACTTCTGGCCCACGATGGCTAGAGATTGTGCTGATCTAGCCCGAAGGTGCACCGCTTGCCAGCACTTTCAGAAGGCCCCCGGCAGACCAGCGGTCAATTATGCCCCCATCAGTACCGCTATACCCTTCTCCAGATGGGGGATTGACTTAGTAGGCCCTCTGCCGAGGGGTACCTCCAACAACAGGTATATCATTGTGGCCATTGACTACTTCACCAAATGGGTAGAGGCCGAACCCCTCGCCAGCATCACTGAAGCCCGGTGCCGCCACTTTGTTCTCAAAAATATTCTCACAAGGTTTGGCGTCCCCCAACAAATTATCTCCGACAACGGAACTCAGTTCGAGGCGGCCCCCTTCTGTGCCCTCCTTGAGGCTTGGGGCATCAAGCACACATTCTCTTCCGTTGCCTACCCTCAGGGCAACGGACAAGTAGAAAATGCCAACCGCACTCTCCTTGAGGGATTGAAGAAAAAGCTAGAAGCCGAAGGGGGAGGCTGGGTAGAAGAGCTTCACAACATCTTATGGGCCTACCGCACCACCCCTCGGCGGGCGACGGGCGAAACGCCCTTCTCCCTATGCTATGGCTTTGAGGCAAAGGCTCCAACAGAAGTGACTCTTCCCACCCGAAGGGTGGAACAATATGAGCCCGAGGTCAATGACGCCAACATGGCCCTCGATCTTCACCTCATCTCGGAACGCCGAGAGCAAGCTTTCCTCAGAGCCGAAAACTATAGGAGACAAGTCAAAGGATACATCGACGCCAAGGTCCGCTCCCGGGAATTCCAGGTGGGAGACTACGTCCTCCGACGAAGGGAGGCCAGTCTACCCACCGAAGGAGGAAAGATGGCGCCCAAGTTTGAAGGCCCCTATATCATCTCAGCCATCATCAAACCGGGGACATACAAGTTGAAACGTCCTAATGGGACAGAGATCCCTAGACATTGGAACGTGCACCACCTAGTGAAGTTTTACCAATGAATGGTCAAACCCTCATCCTCAACAAGTGTAAATGATCAATGGCCCAAGGCCCCATCTGTTTTTAAAGAATAATCAAGAGGTCAAGCCTTCATCACCTACATATTGTACAAACGGCCCAAGGCCCCCTTCTCTCCTACACATGAGTGGCCAAGCCCTCATTTCTCCACCAAAATAGGCCCAAGGCCCCTCCCTCTGATGAAGGAGGAACAACAATCTAGGTACCAAGTACCAAGTGCACGGGTCACCCCCATCACTTTTTGAAAACACTAAGTGTTTTCTCAGTAAGCCGTACCCCACGAGGACGCAATCATGCATACGTCATGCATATTATACATGCTCCTAAAAAAAAAAAAAAAAAAAAAAAAATAAAATAAAAAAAAAAAAAAAAAAAAAAAAAAAAAAAAAACGGGGGGTGCAACACCCCTCGGCTCCGGCTGGTACCAAGTGCCCCCGGCTATTTGTGTCCCACACACAAATAAAAACCCTTCCCAGGAACGCTTTCCGCGCCATCCCCCAAGGGGAGGCAGGCAACGGACCATGTCCCGGGCCCAGGATTCGACTTCCACAAACGAAACGCTCCCCGCGCTATCCCCCAAGGGGAAGCAGGCAACAGACCATGTCTCGGGCTGAGGGGACGACTTTCAAAACCGAGGCGCTTTCCGTGCTATCCCCCAAGGGGAAGCAGGCAACAGACGATGTCTCGGGCCGAGGAAACGACCCTCAAACCCTTCGGGATATCGGAAGGTCATTCCCGAAGGGGGAGCCAACGGTTTATTCCGTTGCCTCCCATATAGGCCAAGCCTTTCCTAGAAACCAAGTTTCTAGATGCCCCTCCTACACCATCCTAAAAAAAAAAAAAAAAAAAAAAAAAAAAAAAAAAAAAAAAAAGAGATGTGTAGGGGGGAAGGAACTCCCCGGATACTATTCTCCCCGAAGGCTCAACACTTCGGATATACATTGCCGAAAGCTGCTACAAATGCACAAGAAAATCTCTCAACATCGAGTCATCTGGCTACATAGCCGAAAGCTTCACTACATAAAGCCTTGGAGCACAACGGTTTTCCCGGAAGCCCAAGAAGACAGCTCACTAAGCAAAAACTTCACCTAAATTTGGCTAAATTTAGGTTGGATCAAAGTCAACTATGTGACGTGCCGAAGGCTCCACAAAGTTCTAAGGCAAGCTAAATCTACGCCTAGACAAACCGAAGGGTTCATACCGACGAAGGCGGAATACTACCAAACCCACTCAATGATGACAATTTGGTGCCTTTCGAAGCAGTCTCATCAACCGAAGGGTCACTCTATGGGAGACAAATCTCAGAATTTCACCAAGTCCATAATCTCGAACCCCTCGGCAACCATATGTACCGGGGGCTCAGAGCAGTTCCCATACCGGAAGGTTAACTACAACTACTATTGGAATATTGTGGAAATTTGACTAAGTCCACAATTGGAGGCCCTTCGGGAGAAAACAGGGATGCCCTCTTCACTTACGGGGTTGCGGCCGATGGCCCCCCAAACTACTTGGCAACAGCCAAAATCTACACTACTAAACAAAGGATCCCAAGCTTCCCGAGGGCATTAGAGGCAACTTCACTTAGGAAATTTCCTAAATCTAATTCACCTTAGCCCTCGGTGAATTTGCTACAACCCGGAAGCAGTCCCAATGGTTCATCACCGGAGACATGCGATGGAATTTTACTTAGGAAATTTTACTAAGTCCACAATCACGAGCCTCCGGTGATTCTACAACACGGCCGAAGGGTCCTGGTCTGGTCTAACTTAGAAAAATTTCTAAGTCCACAACTACAAGCCCCCAGCAAACCTATACTATAACCGAAGGCTAGTTGACAAAAGTTCTCATTTAGAAGATTTTTCTAAGTCCACAAATTTGTGGCCTCCGGGAAAGCAAACATTCACTCAAGAAAGGAAAATCACTCATATGCAAATACAAAAAGAGGCGAGAGCATACATTCAAAAACGAAGCATTCAATATAACAAAGCCCGGAGGCATATCATTCATCATCAAGAGTTGGAGTTTACAAGAAATGTCATTACAATACAAGGCCGAAGGGCGGCACTATCAACTACAAACAACAAGGAAGGTAAAGCTAAGTATCGGCAGTTTGATCCCCCTCCTCGGCAGTCTTGGAAGTGGCATCATCACCGGCCTCTTCACCGCCTTCCTGCATGAGCTCGGAGTCTTCAAGATCCGGCCTTTCTTCGCCCTCAGGAAGAGGGACTCTTACATCTGGCTGCAGAGGGGGGAGCCCATATGCCGCGGGGTCGAATGCCTTCGGCTCGAGTTGGAGGTGCCTGGCTAGCCTCCGGTAAATGAGGTTTTGAGTAAAGAACTCGCCACCGTCATAGTAATCCTTGCCCTTCTGGGCTAGCCACATGGCCCCGGGGCCCTTCACCCAGGAGTCAACCTTCTGCTCCACCACCGAGGCCACCCACCCCTCGTGGTCCGATGCCGTCCAGCCCTCGGCGAGAAAAGCCTCAACTGCTTTCTTCCTCGCGTCGGCCATCGCTTCAGCCTTTTCATTTTCGGCGGCCTCGGCAACAGCCCTGGCAGTGGCGGCGGCAGACTCCTCGGCGGCGGCCTTCCCCTTGGCCTCGGCATCTTTCAACCTTTGCTCGGTGCCCTCCTTCTCCAGCCGAAGGGCTTCCTCAGCATCAGCAAGCCTTTTCCTGAGGGCCGCCCGCTCCTCATCAGCTTTCCTCAGGGCCTCGTCAGCCTGGATCTTCGCGATCCGCAGCTGCTCGACCCTTCGGGCCTGCTCAGACGCGGCCAAGGCAGCCTGCGACACAGATACAAACGTTTGTTACAGAAGTAGATTGTGGGAGATTGATACAAAAGTAAAGAGTGAAGGCAACTAACCATGGTGCTGTAGCTTGCCACCTTGTAGTCGAGGATGTCATCCTCGTAACGGGCCAGCACAGACCTATCCTTCGATGCCATCACACCCCTCAGAAACCCGACGGGGTGGAGTGTGCCGTGAAGGACGGAGGTACCCGCCTTAACGGGGAACTGGATGAGCTCCGCCTGGCAAACCTCCTCGTTGACATGTGCCGGGGGGGAGCGAGGGGGGGTGTGCGCCAAAGGATTGGAGGGAGGTTGCTCCTCGGCGATGATTATGGGGGCATCTTTCTTCCCGGCGGCCCCCTTTTTCTGCTTCTTCATTTCCGGGAGGGCAAGGGCTTTGCCAGCCCTCTTTCTCCTTAGCTCCTCAGCCTGGGAGCCGCCGGTCTCAGCATTTGCGGCAGCAGTCGCTGCCTCCTTTGTCGGCTCCCCCTGCGGCAGGGAGCCTTCGGCCCTACGGAAGAAGCCGTCGACGGGTTTCTGCTTCCCCGCCTCCTTCTTCTTCGGCTCCTTGGCCAGCTTCTTCTTCAGCGCGGCAAATGAGCTTACGTCCATAGCTTCACCTGAGACAAAGAAAATACACAGCTGTTAGAATGCAAGTGCAACATGGAAATATTACTAAGTACAGAAATCAGGAGCCCTCGGTCACAACCTCCGGCACTCTGGTAGACGCGGTCAATAGGAGGGTATCTCTCATCCCTCTCCCCCGGCAGGCGGTATCGCCGGAATTCTAGCCTGAAGAGATCTTCGGGGAGCGTGGCGGCTTTGATGGATATCAGCTTCTCAGATCCCGGAGGTTTTGCCGTTAGCTTTCTTCCGTTGCCCTCGAGAGCAGCATTCCCAACCTTGAGGTGTCTACGGAAGTGGTTGCGGAGGGGCCTCGGGAACTCAGCCCCCAGTACCCGGAGGTAGCAGAACTTGTCTTTCCACCCCTTGTGGGACGAGGGCACTTCCGAGAACAGCCTCCATCCCGGGAGCTGTTGGAGATTGGCGAACCCCTCACTGTTGGCGGCCCCCCCCCCTGCACAAGTTGAAGGAGAGGAAAAATTGGTCGAGGGTAGGCTCCACCCCCCGGGAATCGCACAATGACAGAAACCCCGCCAGGTAGGAGTGGCTGTTAGGGGTCAGCTGGCAGGGGGCGAGTCCTACGAACCGGAGGTACTGCACGACGAAGGGATGCAGCGGGAACCTAAGGCCGAGATCCACGGACAGGATATGGGCGGAAAAGCACCCCTCGGGAGGATGAGACAAGAGATCCTCCGGGCCTGGTTCAATGACCTGCGCCGAGGGCCCTACCAGAAACTGCGTGGCCTGATAGTCCGAAGCCACAGCCGTCGTCTTCAGTTCGAGGGCGTCCGTATTCAGGTAGGAATGCCCTTCGGGGATGCCCACTGGCTGGCCAGCATCGACGGCAGCGGATTTCTTCTTCGAGGCCGCCCCACTCTTCTTCCTTTTCTTCCCGGAGGCCACCCGAATAGGGTCAGGGTTGAGAGGACGAGAGCAGCTCGCTTCCTCAGCATGCGAGGGCAGGATGGCGATGGTCACCTGTTGCCTCTCTTTTTCTTCTTCCTCTTCGGCAACTTGGAGCGCGAGGGCTAGCTCCTCATCATCCGCCACTTGTTCGAAGTCTTCGGCCTCAAGCTCCGCGCGAAGATTGTTTTGCACTTCTTGGGCCACCACCGCATCATTCCCCACCGACGATTGCTCACTAGACGACTCCACGTCCGAGTAGCTTTCCTCTTGTGCCGACGGCTCCCCCGAGGTATCTTGAGAATCGCTTTGCGATGACATTGTTTCCAACCGAGAGGTGTTTGATTGAGAGGGTTACCTAAAAGTTGGGCCGAGGGATCCTAAGATCTCTAAACACTCGATCTAAGGGTAAAGGAGCAAAAAGTGCTAAGGCAATAAGAAACGAGGCAAGAACTGACCTTGTGACTTGGGGTTTGATCAGAAGAAGCACTTTATCTCTCTAGAAATTTTTGCAGAGCTCCGCTATCACTCAGGTTCGCACAGAAGAGAATGAATTCGGCTTGGGGTATATATAGAATTTGGGCCTCGAGAACTGGGCCTCGACTTGAAAGCGCCATCATTACGCGCCTCTCCATCGCCCAATGGGTGGCACCCGCCCCCCATCTGCCAACGACAGAACGCCACGTGGAACCCTCTTCCAACGGCTATATTACAACGACTATATTTCGGCGGCACAGGGAGGCCCTCGAACGATGGCCTCCGGCTATCACTCGCCACAGCCTTCGGGCAACGAATTCCACCGGACGCCTTCGAGCCCGCAGCAGCATAAGCCTTCGACTTGTCAAATGTTACCACCCCTCGGGGGCTCGGCAACTCATCATAACTCCTTCAGCCCGAACTCGCCTTCGGCCCAAAGGAGTAGGGGGCTGGGATACCCCCCTCGGGGATCATACATAACAAAAATTTCTTCACACAACAATTTACGATTGACGCGTGCAGCCTCCGGACAAACATCAAAGTGGAACCCCTTCGACAGAGGCAGGATATCACAAGTTTTCCCCAAGTCACCTGCGGAAATAAAGCAGCCCTCATCACAACACATGCAGGCAATACATCTATGTTTTCCCCGGAAACCCTCGACATGTGAGGGACTGGGAAAAGCCTTCTGCAGTCACACAGGTGTTATACTTCCCTCAGAAAGCCCTCGACGTGTGAGGGACTGAGGGGAACCCCCGGCGAACACACGAAGGTTATGAATACCTTCCCTCAGAAAACCCTCGACCTGTGAGGGACTGAGGGAAGCCTTCGGCAGTCAGGAGAAGGCAGTTCTCAAGCAAAGGCGCCCAACCAAATGATGGAGCCCCCGGAAGAATCGACGCATCTACTCCTTTTCCCTCAGGTACCTTTCGGCAAAAGGAGTGAGGGACTCCTGATGGAGTATATGGCCCAGGAACCCCCGGCCCATAGACTCCTACTTCTCCTACACAAGTCCGTTGAGCTCAGGAAACAACTCAGGCCCAAATACCGCGGCCCAAGCCTCAAAGCGGCCCAGAATACACACTGGGGGTGCCTTCGGCCTCCTTGGCCGAAGGCTCCAAACCTCACAGGATAGCCTTCTCTGGCATAAGAAGCTACTGGAAGAAAACGAGCAAAGACATGAGCCTTCGGCATTCTCATGCCTTCGGCACCAGGGGAAGCCCTCGGCTAAACAAGGAGCCCTCGGCTACACAAGAAGCCTTCGGCTACACAAGGAGCCCTCGGCTACGCAAGGAGCCTTCGGCTACACAAGGTGCCTTCGGCTGAACAAGCTCAATCATCGAAGATTCCTTTTAGGGACAGCCAACCACCGCATTTAATGCCACGTCGCATCCACCAACCGCATTCAATGCGGTTGACGTACCACTGCCGGTGCCACTGGGCTGATGTGACCCTTCGGCCGTTGGATTACTGACACGTGTCCTCCCATCGCATTTATTGCTGCTATAAATAGCGGCCCATTTCTCCTTGTAATGGACATGATCTACACACCACCCCACATCTCGAGTTCATTTAATAAAATCGACTCTCTCTCCTCCTATTTTGCTCTGACTTCTCTCTAGTTATTCCCGTGATAACCCCTCGGATAAGACACCCCCCGGGTAGACTATCCATCAGTAGCACAGGGGAGATGATAGGGATCTGGAGACTGTTCGCATTTGGACAGGCTGTGCTTGTGCGGTATTTTGGCCAAGAGATGGAGGCGAATCATGGACAGATCAGGGTGCTGAATGAAGAGGATGAAGGGATGAAGATCCGCCCACCTCCTGAACCGCTGCCAGGCTGGAAATGGGTGACTTGGGGTCGGAACACTGCGCTGGAAGATTGGGTTCAACTGCTCAATAAGTTTATCCTGCTTAAATTCGTTCTCCCAATTTTTAGTCTGTTTACTAAGAAATTCGGTGCTATCGTCATGTTTTTTGTTTTTGCTTATGGTAATAAAATTTTTACATTGACTGAGGGTTCGGCTAGACTTGATATTGTTAGTGGGGGACGAATCTATTTGTTCAGCTATAGCTGCATTAAGCTGTGACAAAAAACAGATGTAAAATAGCTGAACCATCACTCAATGTATCAACCACTGTTAGCGATTCATATTGTTCCTTTAGGGGTGATCGTCTCTATGTCTAATCGTAGGGCTAAAAGTAGTAGTTGGAAGGTGAATGTTGGTGTCAGTTCTAGTGATGTTGAATTTGATGTAACGATCCTGATTATAATGATATCAATATAGTCGTTTTCCTTTAAAAAAAGTTATGACATATGAACTCTTAAAACATTCACTTCGTATTTTAGCATGTTCTCAATGGTTCATCAACTTATTCTCATGTAAACACTCACTATCAATCACAGATTTTATAACCATTTCATGTATACATTATACGGAGTATTTGTTTTCATATTCGAACCAACCCACCCGCCACTAAGCCGGTAACCAATTGTTGTTTGAAATATAAGACTACATCGTATATAGATGAAATTAAATTGTCCGAAGGTGTCAACTTTGTTTAGAAATTATAGGCAAGCTATCCACAATAACCGGCCATTTTAATGTTGATCCCAAATTTCTACGGAAAACCTCACAACTAGTGTCCAGTTTGTATTGCAAAATTCTCAAAATAAAAGTAATAAACACATAATGGAACGAGGGGATATCTTTTTATTATTGGGATGAAATATCATAACAATAAAATTCGTTTCAAGCAACTCTTTTGATAACAACATTAAGTACGGATTTATGGAGTTGAATTATATAGTCCCTCAAAAATTCTTTTTTTGTTTCTTTCCAAACCAAAAGTACCAAATGTTTTTCAAAAACGAAAAGGGGAGCCTTCCATAAGCACCCATAGGTGCCATGGGATTAGTAATGTGATGAATGAAATCAGCCATCTCAACTTGAGAAAGGCCACCATCTTTAACAGACTGCTTCAAAGCTTCGCCCAGTTCTACAGCCCTTCTCCTCATCTCTGCCCCTTCCGGCCGGACCATCAGTCTCTTAAGAGCATCCGCTATGACATCGGACGTTATCACTTCGTCCCGTCGACTCCATTCCCTCACCGTTATCCCGATTCCTAGCACTTCCGTCATCAGCACTGCATTCCTCGGCTGATCGAAATGGATCGGCCACGTCGCCATCGGCACTCCCCTGACTATGCTCTCCATGCATGAATTCCACCCGCAGTGGGTCAAGAACCCTCCTGTCGAGGGATGGTCCAAGATCTCCATCTGCGGGGCCCAATCTCGGAGAATAAGACCCTTCCCCTCTATTCCTTCTTCATATCCTTCCGGCAGCCATGTTTCTCCTTTCAGAACGTCTCTTACGACCCATATGAACTTCTGTTGGCTCTGTTCCAACCCCTTTGCCAGCTCCAAGATCTGCTCGCTGGAAAGTGACGTCAGAGTTCCGAATGAAACGAAAACCACCGACTTCGGCGGCTGCATATCCAGCCATTCAATACTTCTGTGACGAAGACAAACTTTGGGTTCACTCTTTTCTCGGGTTGTCACCGGATTTAACGGACCGATAGCCCAGAGCTTCCCTTTTCCGGTGAGTCTATAGAACTTGGCCAGCAATTCAAGATACGGGCCTTCTACCGGTCTACACGTGTCAAAAATATTCCCGGAGCAGAATTTGGAATTGGCCGAGCGTTGCACGGACATGAACTTCAAGAACTCGGGATAGAAGCAGCTATTTAGGGACGGAAGAGAGTCTGGGATCACTGCCATGGAAGGGAGGAGGAGCTTTCCGGCCAGCTTTGAAAGGAAAGGCGGGACGCGGAGTACTTTCGAAGCGATTTCCCATACAACCGTCGCGTTGGTGAAAGCCGACACGGCGTTGAAGCTGTAGGCCTCGGCATGGGGAATGGAAGCCGCGTCCTGAACCGCGGTTGCCATGAGTGAGTCATGAACGACCACTAACCTCTCGCATTTTCTAGAGATGTCATGAAGAAACTCCGCGATGTGCCTACGTATGTGGTCGCAGGATTCGATTATGGAGGTCATGATGTCGGAGAAGGATGACAGTTCTGTGGCCGGGTCGGCTCCTGAGATGTAAGATGGAGGGCTTGGAAATTCTTGGAATCGGAGCGATGGATAAGCCAGAGGGTCCCAGCCCTGGAGCCGCCGCCGAGCGACGCTGATATCTACACTAAAACCGAGGTAGTATACTTGTAAGCCGTGAGATGAGATGAGGCGGGAGAGATGGAGGAGTTGGTTGAGATGGCCTTGCGCCAGGAACGGCACAGTGACCACTATGACTTTGGAGTCGGGGGTTTGGTCAATTGTATTCTCTGGCTGCGGTGGCTCTGTGCATATTGGCATTGTATGGGCCATTGGTAATGAAATACAGAGTATGGAGGGAAAGCCACAGTAGAAGTACGTGTGATTGCTCATAAACCCATGTTTTTATACACGACTTGGAGTGGATAGCCACTTGAAAAGTACTGTAGATTGTATTCTCATCCGATGTAGTATACTTGTATCTCATGGATAGCCACTTGGAGTGATCGAAGCCGCAATAATAATGTAGATTGCACCAACAATATTCATGTACGTGCAACTCAAATGAGCATTGAAAATAAGAAAACCTTTTCGACTAGAATAGGGGGTGTTTGGAACTAATTATTAAAACTGCTTCTGCTCACTCAGGGAGCAGAAGCAGAAGTTGGAGTGTTTGGGTGAAAGTGTAGAAGTGATTTTGGTGCTCTAATTTGCTCCTAGAATCAGGTTTTTAGAAGCTGGGGTTAGGCCTGTCAATGGGTCGGGTCCGGGCCGGAATGTAGTGTTCCAGACCCGGACCCGCTAAGTTAATAATGGATCCGGACCCGACCCGTTTACCCGGCGGGTCTGAAAATTTGGACCCAGACACGGACCCAACGGGTCTCGGAACCGGGTCGGGTAGACCCACCAAGTATGATACCGTTATAAATTTTGTGAAAATAACAAGACCTCTATGTGCAATGTAAAGAAAAGTGCGTAAACTAAAAAGTAAAATATATCCTCACTTTTTCAAAAAAAAATCAAGATTTCTGATGTTATTACTTTCATCCAATAAAGTATTGATTCTTGCATATAACTCCACACTCTGTGTCACTTTTTCTCGTACATAGAGCTCGTAGAATAAACTTCAAATTAAGTCATAAAAGATGTCTTGGACTATTGAGAGTATAAAAATATATTGTACGAAGTGTATGATAATGATATAATAATTTTAATAATAATAATTATTATAATAATGAATATTGTGTGTTGCTAACCGAGCCCAATACACATTTATCATTATGAATAAACGGCCAAAATGGGTATTAATTTAATGCTATCACACTATCTCGATCAGTATCACTTATATAATAGGTATGTATTAGTATGTGTATTTTCGATGGAAGAATTACAACTAATATATTATGTATTATTATGTGTGTGTGTGTGTATATATACACATATATATGCATGTGTATATATTAGTTTGTAATTTTTTACTTGAAATGTTATAATTAATCACTTTATGTATTATTGTGTTTGTATACAAATAAAAAAATTTAAACAGGTCCGGGTCCTTAACGGGTCGGAATCATATGTACCGTACCCGACCTGTTTATTAAATATATTAACGGGTCCGGATCCGGGTCCGGGTAAACGGAATAAAATATAGACCCATACCCGTTAAAAATAACCGGGTCCGGGTCGGGTCCGGGTCTAGACCCGACCCATTGACAGGTCTAGCTGGGGTGACCTGCTTCTGAAAACTGATTTTGCTTTTGCTTTTGCTGTTAAAAAGGAAGCAGAAGCAGAAGCAGAATCAGTTTTAAACACCCCATACTCTAATGTAAAGTACGAAGTACTACGTAATTAACAAGAATTAAATGCCCGATTTTTCCAACATGCAGGGTTGAAGTAACCCGTTGTTTGATAAACCACCATCAAAGGTAAAGAGCCAAACTTCAATAACTCATTTCAGTAACACTTTGTTACTTTTTCGTTATAATAATTACTCCGTAATACGTAGTATTTTATTTGTGTTCGTTTTTCTCTCCATTGCACAAGCTTCAATCACAAAACATTATTTTTCTTATTTCTCACTTATTTCCATTTTGACAAAGTTAATATTATACCCGTATAATATTGAGTGACAAGGTATTTAGTGTATTATTACTAGTAATAAGGAGTATTGTAGACTTGTAGTATGGACATTTTTCATCTAGGCAAGTACAATAAATACTGAATCCCGTTTAATTTAGACAATAATATTATCTTTTGGTGCTTTAAGGATGTTTTCTTTTGAAGTGAAATTTGCCGATCTGGTCTGGTCTGATTTGATCTGGTCTAGTCTGATCTAGTTTGAATTGGTCTTGTCTAGTTTGGAAAATGTCTGGTCTTTGGTTATTTTATATCTACGGAAGTCTGGTCTAATCTGATCTGATGAGAGATGGAAAACAATCCAAAATAAAGGTTGATGAGCTAAAGCTAGCCCTTCCCCGTATATATATATGAGCAGGTGAAAGCGTGAAGTGGTGATTTGGTGGTGGTGAGTAAAATCCATTGTTTTTAGGTGACAAGGACATGATTAACATTTATACCAGCTACTCTTTTTGTTTTTGTCCCAACTAAATTTCTCATTTGCTTATTTTGAACATTTTACTTGAAAGTTTTATTTTATTTTAAAAGATAATTAACACTCTTAAGTCTCAATAGTAATTTAACCATTAAATATTGAAAAGTTATACACCCACAACATCATAATAATAATCAATGATCTCATTATATTATACACTTGTCAAAACTATAATCTATTCATCTATGTCCGACTCGACTTTGTAACTTTCATTTTCTGTTTGTCCAAAGAACTTTTAATTTATGGGGTACTATTTTCTCTTTAGAGTAAACAAATTATAGTTATAATTATTGATTTCTCCTCTGCACAACTGTCAATGACACAAGTTCACTTTTTTTATTACACACTTATAATTTAGCTCAAATTTGGCAATTTCTAACGCGAGGGAGTCAATAAACCAAAATTTCAACCTGTTCATTCCGTCAATCCAACACTTTCAATATATTCAGGGATGGAGTGCCATCATTTCCCCCTTGAATTGTGGTTTGTTTGTTCTGGTTTATTTAAGTATGATTTTATCTGGATTGGTCTCATGTGGTCTGATATGATTTGGGGTTTAAACCAATCCAATTAACAAACGTTCTATAACTTAAGCTGGGTTATGTGATCAATTTTTTTGGCATACGTTGGTAACTCAGAAAGTTTAATTGGATAGTAGTTTTTTGCTCTGATCTGATCCGGTCTTGTCTAATTTGGTCAGTTTTAATGTAGTCAGCACTAGTTTGGTCTAATAGATGTCCGTTTTATGTGCAATCTACAATTAATTGTTGAAGTCTCGTTATGCCTGATCTGATTGATATGATCTACAGAGTATTTAAACTTGATCTGGTTTTAGACTGTAACTAGTCAAATTAAAAATTCATAAATAACACTATCTTTGTTTTATTTCCAAAACAGAACTCACTCACTCCTATTTGGAAAATTTTAACCAAATTATTCTTTGAATAATATTATACTCCGTATTATGTATAAGTTCTATTTGGGGAATAAAACATATTTAATCCAATTTTGAATTTTGTACGTAGTACTCCCTCCGTTTCAGTTTGTTTGACACAGTTGGACTTGTCAACATTTAAGAGAAAAATTTACTGAAGGATGTAAATTTTATTGTTTTGACACTGTTTGGCACTGTTGAAACACTGTTTGACATTGTTTGGTACTGTTTTGCACTGTTTTGCACTGTTTTGGTAAAGATTTGTTTACCAAATAAGGAAATAAGGAAGTGTGACATTCATTTTGAAACATCCAAAAAAGGAAAATGTGTCAAACAAACTGAAAGGGAGGGAGTATATGTTTTAATCCCAATAATTTCTATTTTATTTTCTATTTTTGATTAACTTTTTGGGTTCCAAAAAATATTAGCGAAAGTTGTTGTATGAGTTGGAATACGTACAGGCTACTACTACAAAAGCTACAAGAGTTTGTTTTAGCAGTTAAAAAACAATGGCTCAGAGAAAACACGTTATTATGTCTGTTCACGATCCTCTCTGTAACTCCGAACCGGATCTCAATCCCGCCGGCGGCCACCGGAGACACAATACACCATCGAAAAAGGTCATTTTGAGGGATGGAAGATCTCTTTCGTACATAGAAAAAGGCGTCCCAAAAGAAGAGTCCAAATACAAAGTAATAGTTGTTCATGGCTTCGACAGCTCCAAAGATATGAACTTTGTTGCACCCGAGGTATATGTGCTAAAGCAGCTAAACATAAAATGCAAATTCTTGTTCTTTTAGATAGTAAATTCAAATTCTTGTTACCTTCTTGAATTGTTTAATTGAGTTTTTTCAAATACAGTATGTAGGGTTGAGTGATTCACCTTATTAATGAGAAAATTCTCGAATTAGAAGTAAACAGATTTTGAATTTTCAAAATTGTTATGATTTTTTTTCGAACAAGGGTAAATAGTTGCTCACGAAGCAGCACAACTCGGTTGGAGCTGGTCGCCAACTCTCTCTCTTATGAGAGGTCCCGGATTAAATACTCAATGAGTGTGTTTGATCTGAGTTTACCCACAACCCTCTCACCCTTACGGGCATTATCATGACAATGTTTATTGCTATTAATGTCGGTATTTTTCAATCATGACAGTAATGAATCATATTTCAAGAAGAAAATAACGATTATATCTTAGTACTTTTAAACATGTTTACTTCTATTCTGAGTAATGTCCTTTTGTTCATTTCAAATACATAGGACTTGATGAAGGAGCTGGGGGTGTACTTAGTTCTATATGACCGGGCCGGATATGGAGAGAGTGACCCGAACCCTAACCGAACCCAAAATAGTGAAGCATCTGACATTGAGGAATTAGCGGATCGGATAAAGATCGGGCCAAAGTTTTATTTGATTAGCAACTCGATGGGCTCATACCCGACATGGGGTTGCCTGAAACGGATACCAAATAGGCTTTTAGGGGTGGCGATGGTGGTTCCTCCGGTGAACTATCAGTGGCCATCGATGCCGGACATTCTGAGCAAGAAAGACGGGAGAAAGAGGATCTACCGAGCCATGATCTTGATCGGAAAATATGCTCCGTGGCTGGGTCACTGGTGGGCTGCCCGAAACCCATCTAGAAATGATAAGAATTATAGTGACCGGGACCGAGATCTTATTAAGAATGCTCCTAATGGCCATCATTCCCCCACTATGGTAATCATCTTGCACTTTTTCCATTCCATGTCTCTCTATCGCACCTACTTGATTTGGATTTACTTTAAAGAAAAGAGACAAATAAGTCCACGTACAATCATTGGTTTATTACTATTTCAATTTTGTAATCTGATTTATTTATTTATGATATTATGTGTTACTAATTTGATCTAACTAATTTAAATGATTAAATCTAGTGTTGTCTAATACAAAAAACAAAATCTAGTGTCGTGTCACCTATATAAGTTTGTTCTGGTTTTAGCCTTTTAGGTAGAAAAGGCTTAGAGCAACTCGTCCCTTATTTTGGAAGAAAAACCGTCGAACATATATGATATATTTATTTTTCGGTGACAAATCCCATATCCATTTAAGAAATGGGATATCGTGTCTACCATTCATTTCATTGGTCCAAATCATTATATTATTTTAAATTTATATTTAAATAATTCAACCACAATATTGTGATTGACCCATGTGGACAAATGTATAGTACCTTAAGGGTATAATATAATCTTGGGAAAGTTCCCGAAATAGGACTAAAACAGTTTGAAAATTCCAAAATAGGACTGTCATGTTTTTTATTCCCAAAATAGGAGTAGTTACTGCCAAGTTTGGAATATACTGTCATGTTTGAAGTCTGGTACTGACAAAACATGACAGTAATTAGTCCTATTTTGGGAATAAAAACATGTCAGTCCTATTTTGGAATTTTGAAACCTTTTTAGTCCTATTTCGGGTAATATCCCTATAATCTTCCATTTATAAATTGTTATGTCTTCATTAGTTGTACGCTTGAAAATAGAATGCTTGGAAAATTTACATTAGGAAATGTTACCTTATTTATTCTTAATTTTCATTTATTTGGTGCACCGAAACATGCAAAACACGGTAACGAGAAATGAGAAACATAATGTATGAATATAATTTGTTGTAGGAAAAGCTGAAGGACAAAAGTGTGTTCAATAATTTGAGCTCGGATTTCCGTGCATCATTTAGTAAATGGGACTTTGATCCATTGGAGATGAAAGATCCATTTCCAGAAAAGAAAGGTTGGATGGAGATATGGCAGGGTTGCCAAGACAAATTCATAAACGTGGAATTACAGAGATATGTATCGAGAAGACTGCCTTGGGTCCGATACTATGAAGTCCCTGATGGAGGACATTGCCTTGTCTATGATGTTGCTATTTGTGAATCCATTTTTAGAGCTCTTTTGCTTGGAGATGATCCTCACAAGTTTCGCCCTTTCTAATGTCTGAAAATGTAGCTTTCAAATAAAGTCAAGAGGAAATATGACTAAAACGCTATAGCTAAATGATCATATCCAGCTGGCCATGTTATCCAATTCAAACCATGAACTAATGTGTGTGATTTATTCTCATTAAGTTCCAACTTCCCAATTTTGATAATACTATATTCCATCATATTCGGAAAAGAATCCTTTCACACCCTTGTTGTGAGATGAAATTAATTAATTGACCGCTCGTTTTACACATGTTGGTGAACTTGTTTTTTTTTGCCTATAAATAACTTGTTTACAGACAAAACATACAACTTCCAATATAATGTCAGTGAATAGATTATTTTATGGTAAACATAACGACCTCTCCATAAAAAAAGGTCACATTTATACATAATCAGCTCCCTACAAATACAAAGAAACTATGAATGTAAACTAAGTCAAAACATGAAGAACCTCAACATCAAATACAATATTGGCATCTGAAGGAAGAGTTGCACTACAAAGTTTGAAAATGCATGTGTCTCCGATTTTAAGATTGTTGCTTGTAGCGAATTCACGCCAACCATGGTAAATGTAACCACCTTTGTCATCATAAAAGCTTAAGCTAACTTGGTGTTCACCACGCCTCCCCTTCAAAGTTATTGCGATGTTATGACCACAAAATCCATTTGCCACGCAGAATGCTCTAGGTATTTGCTGCATGTGAGTAAAACATGAGTAATATTTGCACAAACAATAAACTCCTATTTTATGGTATAGTAAGGTCCGTTGAATGTTAAAAAATTTAAAGTATTATTATAACATTCTTATGTAAGAGGTGGATAAATCCAATTTTCAATTTTCAAATGATGATTCTATATCTTGGATACGCAATAGTGGAATTCTTTGAATCTAAATAATGGAAAAATTAGTAGGAATGGAAACTAAGAAATTAACATTGAAAGGGAGAGGGATATTGTTGTCATAATTAATTTAATTTACCAGCATTGGTCTATGTGCACGTAGATTATAGGGCCTTATTTTCTTTGTAAATTGAGGACACGGCTCCCTTGAAGATATATTCACCCTCTTAGTCTCTCTCTTTCCTATCCATACATGGGGTAAACACTAAGAGCAGAATAAAATGCAATTGATGAATAACTTAAAAGGTACAGATTTAAGTTACAAGATCAATAATTTAACGATAAATGGTCGAAAGTTAAAAGACTAAAATTGCAAATCTCACTTTTCCGATATAAAAAGTTACACATCGCATACTATCACACTAAAATATGAAATACAATTTTAAATAAGTTGTTATTATACTCTAGATTATATATAGCTGTGCATTGCACACGTACTTTATCTAGTTATAAATAAAAACGAATCTAGAAAAATGAATTGTCACCGATAAATTGAGCATGCGACTTACTCTTTTTGTCCATCGTCACTTTTTCATGTTTGTGGAGCTGCAATCCATTGCCATTTGGTCCTTGGGCACATCCTTCCCCATCAACTTTCGATTTCATAAGGAATTAGGAGTAAAAGTGTAAAACATAAGTCTTTTCCTTTATAATAAATTAAAACAACGTAACTTTGTACATTGTAAGTAGCTAGGATTTTTGACTTTTTAATTGAAGAGAAGCTCTAAAATGTTTTGTGAGGACTAAATGCTTATTTTGATAATAAAAATCACAATTAAGTATAACAACCTCAGTCCCAAATAAATTTGCCAAATTGATTTTTCTTTGTCAATGATAATCATTTTGAGCAATGATATTTTTTAATACGAAATTATTTTGAATATAAAAATTATATGGATTATAAAAATATTCCTTATTAAAATATACTCCATATTTTAATAAAAGTATAAAATTTATAAATTATATAAAATTACAATAATTAACATTATTGTCATCATTGACCGAGAAAAGTCATTATTGTGGCAAATCTTTTTGGGACGAAGATGGTAAAACTTTTCAACTTTGTCCAAGATTAATAACCACTCTTATTTTGGAACAATTTTTCCCCACTCTAATTTGTCTCAACAATGCCATTTCTAAAGCATAATTGTATGAATTACGGGGTATTGAGTTTAGCCCATTATTAATAAGCCATACAAACACCTGGTAATTAGAGTCTTAGAGATATACTACGTATAAAGATGACTTACTATTGTTATATGTTTCTGACTGGACATGAGAATCTTTCTCGCAACAAGTGAGATCAAACACATTGACCTTAAAAATCAGGCGGCGGCTTGTATGTTTAAAGACCACAAAGTCTCCAGCAACCAGGCGGTTTTGCTTCACAAACTCTTTCCATCCATTTTTGAAACACAGCCTATTGTTGCCTTCTTTGCATTTTCTGATTTCAACTTCGAACCTTCCCTTTCGGCTAATTAGAGTTGCTACTTTACCCCTTTTTCGAGCCATTAGCTCCTTACATATAGCTGGGGGAAGCATCTGTATATATGTACACCATTTTCGGTTTTATAAAGTAATATAAAAGTCAACTTATTGGAATAGATTACTAAAACTTTCTTCAATGTATGGGAGTAAAATATACTCCATATTATCAGATTTCCTCCGACCTCCATATAATGTTCCTTTGTTTTCTTCCCATAAAAAATGATTAATTCACTCCTATTGTGAAAAGCTTTCATTATTTTATTGTTGTAATCCAACTAAAGATGGCCTATTTGGCAATAAAACTTGGTCATATTTTTTAATTGTCCATACTCCATATTAAACATAATTAAAGAGGTCAGAAAAAACAATACGAAGATAGAGTGGGAAATAATTAACGTAACATATCAGTCTAGTACGAAAGCCAAGCATCAAGACCTTGAAAAATCGTGAAAGTTTATTTTCCATTGATCTGTTGTATTCACAAAAAACTCATTTTTACCATATACCGTAGTATCATTTATAAACATTACAAAACAAATTAAATACTCCGTAGTATATAGATGTATAATGTATTCCAATATACTTGTGTAACAAAAGTTTGTTACCCGATTCATTCGTAACTCGATCACATCATTACACAAAGAAGATAGGTAAAAATATTTCAATTAACTACTACGCACCGATTAATAGAACTGCTTGCTTTGGCGGTTGATCAATACTTTGAATTTAATTCTATTCGACTAGTATATCCAGTGATAATATATATATACTCCGTATATATCTTTATGTATGTGTGTGAAGAACAGAAGAAGAACGTTACTTTTTTTATTTTATTTCCGTCTTTACATATTCCAATTTCTTATGTATGTTTAGTGATAACTGATAAGTGTAAAATATATTTACAATTCATCGTGAAGATCGCTGAATTACGTCTTTACAAATTCCCATGCATTGCTTTTGAAGGCTAATAAACGGCGGCCGGCGGGCATGAATACATGAATATACTAGGAGCAGTAATTACTATCGTATATCATTCTAACACTGCCACCTTGATGAACAATATTAGCCCTTGTATTATACATTTATACTCTGTATAAAATACTATTGTATTAGCCAACCATTTGTTTTAGAGGATTAGCCAACCATTTATTAATTACAGATCAGAGAGAACTCCAGAGATTTACTTATAATTAATCATAGCAATATATAGAATTATAGTTTGAATATATAATTATTGGATCCAGGGTCGGCCCTGGCACTGCGCAAACAGGGCGCCCACACAGGGCCCAATTTGAAGGGAGGGCCCATATTTTTATTTAAATACCGGAGTAGTTAAGAGTACTTAGGATGTTTTCTTTTGGACTGTTTTCAGTCCCAGACCAGACCAGACCAGACTTAAACAGACCAGACCAAACCAGACTTAAACAGAACAGACCAGACCAGACCAGACTTCCGTAGTTATAAAATACACAGAGACCAGACGTTTACCAGACCAGACCAGACCAGTTCAGACCAGACCAGACCAGACCAGACATAAACAGACCAGACCAGACCAGACCAGACCAGACCAGCAAATTTCAGTCCAAAAAAAAACATCCTTAGCTTAGCCCATTTGACCTAAATATTCATATTATTTGGCTAAATAAAAAACTTGCTGCCTGTGGGAGTCGAACCCCCATCACCTACGAAAGCAACTAGTGGTTTATCAACTCATCAATTAAGTTGGTTGGAATAAATTGGAAAATTATCTTTAATGGAATCGATTAAAATATTCTATTACTTCCAATTTATTGTTAGTGAGCACATATTAAATTTAAGTATTTAACTATTGATATGCACTAATTAGTAGTGCATAAGTGTGTGTTTTTTGTGTTTGATTTGTGTGTATTGTTTATCGTTTTATTTAGTTTGTAAACATCTGTGTGATTTTAGTTGTAATTGTATTTTAATCATCATTTGTAAATTGTAAAGTAGAATTAGGAATTATGGTGTTGGAAAGGGAGACTTTGAAGTGAAGAAAACAAGAAATTTGACTGCCCAGGAGCAAAACCCGACCGGGTAGAAATCCTCACCCGGTCGGGTAGGATTTAACAACCGAAGAAGTAAGGAAACTGCCAGACCCGGTCGGGTCCCCTACTTGACCCGGTCGGGTCAGACATGACCCGGGACAAAACGACGTGCCGAAGAGTACCAGAACGTGGAGAATATCTGATTTTGACATTTACCCGGTCGGGTATGCCCATTTACCCGGTCGGGTAAATGCCCCAGGGTGTTGAAAACACCTATAAATAGTCCCATTTTCCTTCACTTTTAATCATACCTTCTTCCATACTCTTAAGCTCAGTTTAGAATAGTATTTCTTTTATATTTTATAGCATGTTTAGTCTCCAAATGAGGAGCTAAACTTCCATTTCTTGGTGTTGCTCTTGAAGCTTGTTGATTATTAAAGTTGTGAGTTATTTTCTTAACTTCTTTCCTTGAATATTAATGCTTCTCTTAAATACTATTTCTATATCAACATTGGGGAGTGTTACTAAGATGACAATTAGTTAACATCTTGACATTGGTCTTAGTAATAACTATTCCTTCCTCTATGTTAATATTGGGGAGTGTTACTAAGATGACAATTAGTTAACATCTTGATATTAACTATAGTATGATTCATTTTCCTTAATATTCTTCCTTGAGTATTAATTAATCCCTATTCATATTTCATATTAATATTTTGAACATTACTTAAAGGATCAAATAGTTTTGTTTCACATATTAATTATTACTAGAAACGATCAACGAACCGATGGTTAATCGTTGATGGTTTTACAAGTAAGTAACTTCGGTTTATTAATGCACGGTCGTGGTTAGTAAACTTAAGAGGGATTAATTTTGTTGGTTAAACCGAAACCGTTGTGTTGAGGTTATCAATCTCAATTGATTTCATCAAGGAGTTAAGAGATTAAATGCTACTATCAAGTCGGTATATGGCGTTGTTCTATACTTGACTAATAGTAAGGGTTATTAATGAACGGTCGTTGTTAATAACTTTCCTCGATGAATTGGATATACTCCTCGATTGAGTATTCGAGAGGAGATAAGTTATAGATATAACAATGATCGACTGAAATATATCAACAAGTGGAAAGTAGCAATGCCAAGTCCTTTTTATCTTTGAATTAAATCACATATAACTCGTTCATCTTCGTGTTTAATTTAATTAAAACACTCAATCAAAACCCCCCCTTTATTTACTAGTTCCATAAAAAGAGAATTATTCCTTTCCCTGTGGATACGAACTCTACTTCACCTATACTACGTGTAAGTGTTAGTATTGAATTTATTTTGACGCACCGTGACAAAGTGCCCGTCAAATTTGGCACCGTTGCCGGGGAAAGGCAATTAATTTTTCTTTTTATTTTATTTCAAGACAAAGCAAAAAAAAAAAAAAATTACATATAAAGATTTCTATTTCTTCTGAGCTTTATAGTATATGGTTAAATATCGTTCACTGAACGAAATCACCTACCAATCAAACCCAGAAATAGAGCAAACTCTCGAGCGGTTGAAAAATAAATTCTCAAGTACCGACTCGGGAGAATCATCAAGTGCTAGTTCTCATTCTAGCGAGCCCGAAGAGCCAACAACTATGGCTCTTGAAACAACAACATTGAAGGAGCTCACGGCTCCTAACTTAAATCAACAACCTCTATGTATCACCTTCCCCACTCTTGATGAAGGTGCTACATTTGAGCTCAAATCGGGCCTCATTCATCTACTCCCTTCATTTCATGGCCTAAGGGGCGAGGATGCAAACAAACATCTTGCGGAGTTTCATATAGTTTGCACTAGTATGAAACCAAATAATGTCACCGAGGAGCAAATCACGTTGAGGGCTTTTCCATTTTCCCTCAAAGACACCGCAAAGGATTGACTATTCTGTCTTCCTTCGGGAAGTATAGACACATGGGCGGCAATGAAAAAGTGCTTCTTGGAAAGGTACTATCCCGCCTCCATCTCACCGTCTCTGAAAAAACAAATAAGCAACATTGATCAAAAAGATGATGAGTCCTTATATGAATATTGGGAACGGTTCAAAAAGTTGTGTGCTAGTTGCCCATACCATGGGTACACGGAGCAAGACCTCATCCTATACCTCTATGATGGTCTTGCGGATCAAGATAGGCGCATGGTAAATGCGGCATGTGGAGGTGGCATTGTCAACAAAATTCCCTCACAAGCAACAAGCTTAATCTCGGAGTTGGCTGAGAACTCTAGGCATTACAACGGGCGGTCCTCAACCCGTAAAGTTGCTGCAGTGGAATCATCTTCATCTTTAGAAAGTCAAATGGCCAGCTTGACTTCTTTGGTTAAGGATTTCCTTTTAAATCCTAGAAACCAAGAGGTCAAGGTCTGCGGCATATGCACACAACAAGGGCATCCAACAGATTCTTGCCCAACTCTCCAAGAAGAGCAAGTCAACGCCTTGGGTTTCCAAACCCAACAACAAAAGAGGTACGATCCACACTCTAACACTTACAACCCCGGGTGGAGAGATCACCCTAATTTGAGATATGGGAACCCTCAACCACAACAAAATCAGTTCTTTCAACAATCCTTCCCAAATCATCAAAGTTAAAGCTCCAACTCTAACATGTCCACGGAGGACGTGATTCGAGCTCTTGCTACGAACATGGGCACTTTGCAACAAAATGTTTTGCAATTTCAACAAGAAACAAAGTCGAGCATTCAAAATTTGGAAACTCAAGTTAGCCAAATTTCGAATGTTGTAAGTCGACTTGAGGCAAAAGACTCGGGTAAACTCCCATCTCAAACGGAGCAAAATCTGAGACAACAATGTAATGCAATCATGTTGAGGAATGAGACAACATTGAAAGAGGTACATGAGGAAGAAAAGCAAACTCAAAATGGGGTTGAACTTGGAGAAGATTTTCAACCGGACGAGGAGGAACCAACGAAAACTAAATTCCCTCCACTGTCATCATATGAGCCACTCCCTCCATTCCCTGAGGCGCTGAAGGACACAAGGAGGCTGGAGAATGATCGGGACATCTACGAGACCTTCGCCAATTGTGAGGTAAATATCCCACTCTTTAAACTAATCAAAAGTGTCCCCCATTATGCAAAGTTTTTAAAAGAACTATGCACAATGAAGAGAAAAGATAAATTAAAGGCAAAACAAGAGGTAAAGGTTAGTGAACGTGTCTCAGCAATTTTTCAGAGGAAACTCTCGGAAAAATGCAACGACCCAGGCATGTTCACTATCCCATGCAAAATAGGGGACACTTTATTTCCTAGGGCCTTGTTGGATTTAGGGGCTTCAATCAATGTTATTCCATATTCATTATACAAGTCCCTAAAACTTGGCCCTATGCATGATACCGGGGTAGTAATCCAATTGGCGGATAGGTCTAGCACGTACCCAAAGGGTGTCGTAGAGGACGTGCTAGTAAAAGTTGAAAATTTGATCTTCCCTGTTGATTTCTACATTCTTGAGATGGAAACCGATAACCGAGCTACACCCATCCTTTTGGGAAGACCCTTCTTAAAAACTGCCCAAACAAAAATAGATGTGTCTAATGGTTCATTAACTTTAGAGTTCGATGACCAAAAAGTAGAATTCAACATCTTTGATTCTACGAAAAACAAATTAAAGAACAATCCCTTTGTTCTCTAAATGTTTTTGAACCACAAGCACAAAATATTTTTATTGAGAAAAAGGCTAAGGAAAAATCTATTTTGAAGGAAGAATCGCCTCAATACGAGTTAGAACCACCTGTGGTTGAGGCGATAACAAAAAAGAAATCTCAGCCTTACTGGAAAAGGCCAAAGAAGAAAACTGAAATGTGGCCAAACATGGCTTTTGAAAACGAAACAAGGGATGTTCACAATCCCACATAAAACAGAAAATAAAAATAAAAAATAAAAAATAATAATAATAACGTCGTGCCGCGACATTAAATGAGACGCTTCTTGGGAGGCAACCCAAGTTTGTACTTTGTTTATTTTCATTTTTTTTGTGTGTGAAAAAACCTTTCAAAAAAAAAAAAAAAAAAAAAACGGTCGGGCCTCATATGACACCCGGGCGGGTATAAGGTAAAAATACCCCACCCGCA
This sequence comes from Cuscuta epithymum, assembly GCA_945859915.1. Classification (NCBI taxonomy): domain Eukaryota; kingdom Viridiplantae; phylum Streptophyta; class Magnoliopsida; order Solanales; family Convolvulaceae; genus Cuscuta; species Cuscuta epithymum. Next base: position 571,651 of record CAMAPF010001150.1, read on the forward strand.
CAACTCACCCGGGAAAAGCAGAAATAAAAACAATTTTTTTTATTAAACCCCGACCGGGTGCATTATTTTACCTGGCCGGGTTGTTCGGCTAAATAGCTACTGCCAGTCCTGGGCAATTAAACTCGACCGGGTGTTTGCAAATTTTTCCAACCCGGTCCCTGGAACGCACCACCCGATCGGGTCACCTTCATATACCCGGCCGGGCGTTTTTTTTCAAAATGTTTCTGGATAGCAAAGGTTAAGCCCGACCGGGTCGTATTACCACACCCGGCCGGGTCATCGGGTTTTGACCAAAAAAAAAAAACAGAGAGGCAGGCAACCTCTTCCGCCCCCTTCTCCCTTTTCCTCCATTTACGAAACCCCCCAATTTCCTCCATTTTCATACACCACAAACCTCAACACTCTGTCATTTTCCCTACAAATCCATCAAACAAACCCATTCTCTTTATCTCCTCATCACCCTCTTCACTCCTACACCCACAAAACAAAAAAAAAAAAACAAAAAACCTTAACCCCCTTACTCCAAAAATAACAAAAGCCGAAATTTCCTACACCAAAACTAAAGAAATGACGCCAAAAGGGCAAAGAGATTCATCCTCTTGGACATCTCGGACACAAGCACTAGGGACAGTGCTTGGATTAGCTTGGGGGGAGAGTTTCATGGAATACTCACATTCATACTCTTTGTTCTTTTTCCCCAAAAAAAAAAGGAAAAAAAAAAGAAAAAAAAAGGAAAGCTTGTTAAGTTGAAAACCTGAAAAGGCAACTTAAGCAAAAATAAAGCAAAAATAAGAGCGAGTTGTGAGGATTAAAACAGAAAAATGTGGGAAGCTGGGATGAAAACCCGAAAGGGCACCTAGGCAAAATGAGAGAATGAGAGCAAGTATTTTCTTTTTGCAGGATCCTAAGGGTAACGGAAAAAAAATTGAGGTTGATAGAAAATATGGAGTTAAAGATCTCTCTTTACTCTTATATTTTTGGGGATACTTTTGTATTGTTCTAAATACACACTTGGATGTTTGAGTTGATACTCTTGTCATTTAAGGACTTCTTGGACATGATTTGATTTACTCGAGACGAGTAAAGGTTCAAGTGTGGGGGTGTTTGATATGCACTAATTAGTAGTGCATAAGTGTGTGTTTTTTGTGTTTGATTTGTGTGTATTGTTTATCGTTTTATTTAGTTTGTAAACATCTGTGTGATTTTAGTTGTAATTGTGATTTAATCATCATTTGTAAATTGTAAAGTAGAATTAGGAATTATGGTGTTGGAAAGGGAGACTTTGAAGTGAAGAAAACAAGAAATTTGACTGCCCAGGAGCAAAACCCGACCGGGTAGAAATCCTCACCCAGTCAGGTAGGATTTAACAACCGAAGAAGTAAGGAAACTGCCAGACCCGGTCGGGTCCCCTACTTGACCCGGTCGGGTCAGACATGACCCGGGACAAAACGACGTGCCGAAGAGCACCAGAACGTGGAGAATATCTGATTTTGACATTTACCCGGTCGGGTATGCCCATTTACCCGGTCAAGTAAATGCCCCAGGGTGTTGAAAACACCTATAAATAGTCCCATTTTCCTTCACTTTTAATCATACCTTCTTCCATACTCTAAATCTCAGTTTAGAATAGTATTTCTTTTATATTTTATAGCATGTTTAGTCTCCAAATGAGGAGCTAAACTTCCATTTCTTGGTGTTGCTCTTGAAGCTTGTTGATTATTAAAGTTGTGAGTTATTTTCTTAACTTCTTTCCTTGAATATTAATGCTTCTCTTAAATACTATTTCTATATCAATGTTGGGGAGTGTTACTAAGATGACAATTAGTTAACATTTTGACATTGGTCTTAGTAATAACTATTCCTTCCTCTATGTTAATATTGGGGAGTGTTACTAAGATGACAATTAGTTAACATCTTGATATTAACTATAGTAGGATTCATTTTCCTTAATATTCTTCCTTGAGTATTAATTAATCCCTATTCATATTTCATATTAATATTTTGAACATTACTTAAAGGATCAAATAGTTTTGTTTCACATATTAATTATTACTAGAAACGATCAACGAACCGATGGTTAATCGTTGATGGTTTCACAAGTAAGTAACTTCGGTTTATTAATGCACGGTCGTGGTTAGTAAACTTAAGAGGGATTAATTTTGTTGGTTAAACCAAAACCGTTGTGTTGAGGTTATCAATCTCAATTGATTTCATCAAGGAGTTAAGAGATTAAATGCTACTATCAAGTCGGTATATGGCGTAGTTCTATACTTGACTAATAGTAAGGGATATTAATGAACGGTCGTTGTTAATAACTTTCCTCGATGAATTGGATATACTCCTCGATTGAGTATTCGAGAGGAGATAAGTTATAGATATAACAATGATCGACTGAAATATATCAACAAGTGGAAAGTAGCAATGCCAAGTCCTTTTTATCTTTGAATTAAATCACATATAACTCGTTCATCTTCGTGTTTAATTTAATTAAAACACTCAATCAAAACCCCCCCTTTATTTACTAGTTCCATAAAAAGAGAATTATTCCTTTCCCTGTGGATACGAACTCTACTTCACCTATACTACGTGTAAGTGTTAGTATTGAATTTATTTTGACGCACCGTGACAAAGTGCCCGTCAACTATACGTGTTATTTGTATTACTTTAAGTGTTATTTGTATTACTTTAACTATTATGATCCCCGTGCGATGCACGGGATATATATATTTTCTTGTTAAATTTTCTATAATTTGTTACGTGATTAAAATTGTTAATGTGATAAGCGTTTGCTTTAAAAGAAATCAAACCACTAAGTAATACTTCGTATATGATGAGGAAAAGTAAGAACTTGATATTTGTATGTATAGTTTTTTTTTTTAATTTTTTACTCCAGGGGGTGTCTGGGGGAGGGGTTGGGGGTTCTGGAGTAATCAGGGCTGAAACTTACTCCATTGAGTTTCGAACCTTCATGTGCCTAGAAGGTTTCGAACTCGAGACCGCTTACTAGGCGCGGTAACCTCACAACCAACTGGGCTGAAATGCTTGGTTTGTATGTATAATTTTAATAAAAACAAATAAAAGGTCAATAAAAATATGCACTGATCAGCTTATAAACGCCCTGTAAAAATTTGAAAATTTTCCATAAATAATGTGTTTCAAGTATATTGAGCTACTTTTTACATGTTGCTCATATATACTACGTGTATTGGAGTTGCTTAGTTCTCCAAAAGTTAAGAGGCCGTTTGATAACATCATTTTTCGCCTTATCAGACTTATCTTATTAAGAATGCTCCTAATAGCCATCATTCCCCCACTATGGTAATCATCTTGCACTTTTCCATTCCATGTCTCTGTATCGCCCCTACTTGATTTGGATTTAGTTTACAGAAAAGGGGCAAATAAGTCCACGTACAATCATTGGTTTATTACTTTATTTGAATTTGGTAATCTGATTTATTTAGTTATGATATTATGTGTTACTAATTTGATCCAACTAATATAAGTGATTAAATCTAGTGTTGTCTGTTACAAAAAACAAAATCTAGTGTCGTGTCACCTATATAAGTTTGCTCTGGTTTTAGCCTTTTAGGTTGAAAAGTCTTAGAGCAACTCGTCCCCTTATTTTGGAAGAAAAACCGTCGAACATATATGATATATTTATTTTTCGGTGACAAATCCCATATCCATTTAAAAAATGGAATATCGTGTCTACCATTTATTTAATTGGTCCAAATCATTATATTATTTCAAATTTATATTTAAATAATTCAACCACAATATTGTGATTGACCCATGTGGACAAATGTAAGGTACCTTAAGGGTATAATAAAATCTTCCATTTATAAATTGTTATGTCTTCATTAGTTGTACGCTTGAAAATAGAATGCTTGGAAATTTTACATTAGGAAATGTTACCTTATTTATTCTTAATTTTCATTTATTTGGTGCACCGAAACATGCAAAACACGGGGAAACGAGAAATGAGAAACATTGTCTTTTGATATAAAAATAACCAATGTTCTAAAACTCGCTAGGCGCTAGTCGGGCGGCCAAGCACCGCCTAGCGCCTAGGGCGACTAGGCGCCGATTAGTCGCCGACTAGGCGGCCAACTCAGTTTTAACATAATACCAAAAATTATAAATATTCTTGGAAAAAAATACTACATTAAACAAATAAAGTTTAAACATATTGCATATTACCTAGTATAATAATTAATAAGTTAGGACTCCTAAGTTTACAATAATTAAAAGTTAGTACAAATTATATATGCAAAAAAGTTATGGTTGATCCATGAAAATCTATAATCTAGCTCAACATAAGTTCATTGAACTAATCAATAATTTATAAGAGATAAAAACATTTAATTACTTAAATATTAATGGACTGAACTTCATCCCTCTTAGCCTTTAGATAATTAAAATATGAGCCATTTAGAGCACTCATAAAAATAATTAGATTTAGTGTCACAGATCAATTCAGACTGAAGAATTCATAGATAAGAATAAAAAGATGCAGCAGCAGAGTGGAATGAATGCATATGTTGAAGGCTTGTAGCTCATGCAAATGAAAAGTAAAATATTCAACTTCCTAAAACAGTAAAAGTACAACAATCAAATATGGAGTATCTCTAAAGAAAGTCATCAATCATCACATACTTACATCAACGGGTAAAGACGTCAAGATATGATCACATAATAATAAAATTATGATTATATATTGCTTGAGGTAAAGCTCATCGCTTCTGCCATTCATTTGGAAATTCAAGTCTGCATCAAGGGAATTCGGTAATGGAAGAGATGAAGACTCATCACTCGGCCGCCGTTCCAGGGTGATTTACCGAAACACGGGAAAAGGGGGGAAGGGTTGCCAAAACACGGGGATTTTCCTAGGGTTTACCAAAACAAGGGAGTCGGAACTCCCAATTCCGACCAGGGATTAGGGTTTCGAAAAATAATTCCCTCCACCCTAGTCGGATTACCCAATTCCGACTAGGGGAATTTTTTTTTTTTTTTTTAAATTTTGTTTTTTATGTCGAAGTAGATAGAGTTTCCAAATAAAAAATAATTCCCTCCCCTAGTCGGATTACCCAATTCCGACTAGGGGAATTTTTTTTTTTTTTTAATTTTGTTTTTTATGTCGAAGTAGATAGAGTTTCCAAATAAAAAAATTATTCCCTCCCCCTAGTCGGATTACCCAATTCCGACTAGGGAAAAAATAATTTTTTTTTTTCAAATTTTGTTTTTTATTTCGAATTAGTTAGAGGTTGGCAAAAAATATTTATTTTTTCCAATTTTGTTTTTGATTTTGAGTTCGAAAAAAAATAAAAGTGTTAGTGTTAAATTATATCAACTCCAAATTTAAAACTTTTTTGAGATTGATGACATATTTTTTAAAATGAAGACTTAGCATTAGCATTATGATTTTTTTTAGTAAGAAAACAATTGATTCCTTTGAATTGTTTTTTAATCCATTAGTATTGTGAATTTTATTTTAATTGCAATTTTTGTAATTTTAAGTGCAATTTTGATTTACTCCATTCGTCTAATTAGATAAAAATTTCATTTTGTTTTAAGTGAATTTTTTTGTAATTTTAATGGAAGTGAACAAAACAAATGTAGTTTTCAATATAATTTATTAATGAATAGACGGTACATACAACATTAAATTTAATACTACATCTAATGTTGCGCGCTCGGCCCTGCTCCGTCTCCACCGCCAGTGTTCCAAGGCCCCGTTGTGTCTCCATAGTGAAAAGACGAATTCAGAAATGACTCAACATAATCATCCGGTTGTGTGGACCACTGATAAGAATCATAATACGGCGGTGGTTGATCAAATGACCCACCTTGATGCGTTGAGAATTGAGGGGGTGGTTGATCAAATGAGACACCCTGTGTTGAGAATTGAGGGGGCGCTTGTGAGTCCTCACCCCCATCTTCACGTTCATCTGAATCATTCTCTTCGTCACTTCCACCCGCATCTTCATCTTCATAGTGGAATATGCCCCGGTGGAGCATATCTTCATCACCTACATCCAGGGCCATCTGCCGTAGTCTTTTTTGACAATCCTCGTAACTCGCGCGGTCGGCTAAGAGCTGATACACCTCGTGAACGCCTTGCTTCTACATAAAAATGTTACACGTGTAAATAATATGACACGATATATGGTAGCGAATATGGTATGTATTCAAAAACTTACCACAATACCCCAATCGTGTGCTGTCGGGGTGTAGCCTGTCGTGGGCACATTGTGAGAAGGGTTCTGGACACGTGTCATGCCATGCTTCTTGTACCAGTTTCGGTACCTTTTAGTTGCTTCGAAGGACATATATCGACCATAATCAAGAAAGTATATATGATGTTGTATGTCCGCCCACATCGTCAAGGCACGAATTACTATGTTGGAACGAGATCCGTGATGATCAGTACCCGGAAAAGGAGCATTCGGAATGTCTTGCCTTATACCGAACTGCCGAAGAAATCGATCCGGGTAATGCATTTCGGCCATATTGCAAAATATGAGCATAACTCTAGCCGACCAAAGCGGAGCATCATCAAGGATGAGAGGTGGGAGCATCTCGGACGCGTAGGGAGTGAAATCAAACTGTAAAAAGTTTAGTTTGCAACTTATAAACTAGAAAAAATAGTGTATTTTAACGCTGAATAGTACGGTTGAAGTAAAAATTTCATGTACTACCTGACTCTCACTCATGCGGTCTAGGTCATCCCGGTACAAGCGTATGCAATGTCTTGGGGATCCCTTATAGGACTTGGGGACGATCCACCTACATTTATTGATTACCGATATGAAGTTAAAAAATGTAACGTCATGTAAAGCATTCTCAATTATTAAGATGTAATTGACAACATACTTGCACCCATATGGAAGATGGCCATGTTGAATGACCTGAAGTGCTGAGGGACGGACCATCGAAATCCTCGACCAAGCCCAAATCTGTAACAAGTGCATACAACCGCCAACTTGTTTGGTTTCCCACATCGCGCCGTTGCACAAGTTATGGTAGAGGTAGCCGAGAACCGCTGATCCCCAACTCCAGCGACGGGCTAAAGCCAAGTCACCCTGCAAGACCTCCAAAAAGTACAATCGTATTCTTGCCCCACTCGTGTCAGGGAACAAAAACCCTCCAAGCAATTGCCATATTAGAGTCCTGGTGTGTTGGGTGACCTCTTCGTCTGTACTGTCATCTAGGATCCGGTTACGGGTAACAGCACTCATAGTGATATCAGTCGTGCGCATATCAGTCTGTAGAGGAGTGAAACCACACGACTGAGTGCACAGGTCGATCCACTGATCCTTACCCCTAATGGTTGGACCACCGAGGGGCATACCCTGAATGGGCAAACCAAGGATTACCGCCACATCTTGTAGACTAATGCCCACCTCACCGAACGGAAGATGGAAAGTATGTGTCTCCGGCCTCCATCTCTCCACCAACGCGCATATTAAACTATGGTCCACCTTCATACGGGCAATGTGCTCTACCCCCAAGAACCCAGCATATGCTAACATATTTATCACCCTTTGATGTCGCGCTTCACATCCGAATGCAGCTGAAGGGCAACTGACGCATTTCAAGCACGAGTCTTTGGAATCTGGTTCATACCAGACACGGTCTGCACGATGGGCACGAAGTGGCAACATGAGTAGTGACTGGTTTAACAGGCCCTGGGCGCGGAGTGTTTTGGTCCATTTGAAATTCCTGAAATAAGTAGTTATAAATTACTAGTTTTGAAATTGAACTCTAAATCTAAATTGAGCACAATTTATAAATTCACAGGTTTGGATAAAGTTACGTATATCTTTATGATACATAATGTAAAGATCTAAGTATATTTTGAATTATATGAACGGTATAAAACGATCAATACGGAGTATTAGGGTCTCTATAAAATCGAATTAGTATTTATTTACTTAATACATTCATACACTCACATCTTATAAGAAACTTCATAGAGATAAATGTATCTTCAATAATTGAGATATGATAAGTAAATATTATAATAAGTATTTGATGTAGATGCATTGTAAATCTTATCTATTAACGTAATATATACTCTGGGTTTTATATGTCTAAAAAATTCAATTGAATTCCTCAAATTGTACACTCCTAAAAGTCCAATTTCAAAATCTAAATTAAAAATTCACAATTTACAAAATTAACTACTTGTACACTCCTTAAATTGAATTCGAAGTTTATTTCTAAATGTAGCACATTTTCTAAGTTTCTAGTACTTTATTGCTTAATCTTACTCTAAAAGTCATATTTCACAATCTAAATTAAAAATTCACAAATTATAAAATTAACTACTTGTACACTCTTTAAATTGAATTTTAAGGCTATTTCTAAATGTAGCACATTTTCTAAGTTTCAAGTACTTTATAGCTAAATGTTACTCTAAAAGTCCAATTTCACAATCTAAATTAAAAATTCACAAATTACAAAGGACTGCCAGTCGGATTTGGCAATTTATCTGATTATATTTATCTGATGAAATTTGATCTTATTGAAATTATCTTATGTAGCACATTTTCTAATTGAGACGCAGTAACTATGTTTGAAGTATGACTATTATATTTTTATTGTAATCATAATAACAACAATTTGGTCAATTTTATTTTTAATAAAATATTCATGATAACTAATAAAGAAGACGTAGTTACAATGGTATTTTTAAAATTATTAAGGAACACGTAGTTTTTTCTTTCTTTCAAAATGAATATTTTTTTTTTGAAAAATCATGTATACGTAGCACATTTGTAAGTTTCTAAATGTAGCACATTTTCTAAGTTTGTTTGTAAATGTAGCACATTTTCTAAGTTTCTAGCACTTTATAGCTAAATCATACTCTACAAATTCACAAATTACAAAATTAACTACATCTATACTCATATAATTAAAAATTAACTAACCTGAAAATAGGCTTATCTCAAAATTTGGAGAGGAATTCCTTCTTCAAATACCTTGATAGATTGGACAATGATATAGTAATGATTATGTATTGAGATATGAAAATATAAGTTTGAAACAAATGTATTTATAAGGGGCCGAAAATTAAAAAAAAAAAAAGGAAAATTCCTGTCGGAATTGGTACTTCGGGCTCAGAATCTAGCTCGTATGGTTCTTCGGGTAGCTCTACATTGCCCCATGTGGTGTCTACTTCATCGTCTGCATCATCCCTTGTGGATGAATCCACATCAGCACAAAAACCTTGTTCATAATCTGGGTCGTCCGACTCTTCACCGGAGTCTGCATGAATTCAAATGACTTAATGGGTTAGATTTTGTTTGAAGGCGTTATATTATAAAATGTGAGTTTATGTAATCGAATGAGTTAAAAATTACTAAAATAAATACTTCTAAACAAAATAAATTTTTTCTCGAATATAAAATTTCTTAAAATTACAATGTAACAATATAAATATATAAAATTTAAATTATATAGTTTTTTAAAATAAAACAAAATAGGCAGCAGGAAGATTTTTTAATTATAAAACAGTTATTTAAATTAAACTCCCCCCTAGTCGGAATTGCTCTATTCGACATGAAGTTTTTTTATTTTTTTACATTTTAATTCAACGGCAGTTAAAATTGGATTCAATACACTAATAAAGATAAATGAAATAATGAATTTGTACAGATATGGTTTGGAGAGAATAATGAATTTGGTAGATGCGGTGGATGCGAAAAATATAAAGGAAATATTAAGTATAATATGCACTAACTTAAAATTCCAATTTCACAAAGCTAAATTAAAAGCAATTACAAAATACAAAATTAACTTCTCCTACACTCGTAAAACCAAAATTGAAGGACAATTCTAAATTAAACACTCTCTCTAACTTTGAAGTATTTTATAGCTAAATTTAACTCTAAAATTCAAATTTAACAATCTAAATTAAAAATTTTGCAAATTACTAAATCTACTACGTCTACACTCCTAAAACACCTAATTAAGACAAATTATAAGTTAGCAATCTATGTATAGCTTTTTTAACGACGTGATACTATCTCCGTGTAAATCAATATCGTAAATATATAATTAATATAAGTAATATATAAATCACATATAAGTAATTAGGTACGCGTAATATTATTATAAAGATATTAAATTGAACCGTTATTAATTAGCCTAATTATGCATAATATTAGTATTATTTAATATATTATACTAGAGATAATATATACTTGTATGATAGGATAAGTATATAATTCACTAACTAATACATATATTACTAATATCACTGATATATACTCATTAACTCATTATGCCAATTTAACTAATATTTACGAATTACTAAATTAACTACTTGTACACTCTTAAAATGATAACAAATAAAATCAAATCATTGTAAATTCTACTTAAATTGAACAATACATACCGGGAGTTTCATAGTTCTCAAACATTTGGCGGTTGTTCCTCCGACCATGTATTGATGATGGGTCTTCCTCTCCGGGAGTTCCGTGGAACGCCAAATTTTGTGGCGGGGTCGCTGAAGCTTCCACGTAAATGTGCAACTCCTCATACTCATTTGTAGCGATCCGGAAAAAATGATGCCATGTCCGCTCATCGTGAATGGGCCATAATCTAGAAGCAACATATACGGAATTCTTATACTTAGGCAATTTTCCGTAAATTAATTTAATTTCGGAAAATCCGTCGCCTCTAACATGATTTAGAACTTTCTCATGTATAGTAGTATAATCATCTCCTTCGCTAACCCATAGTACCGCCCTAGGAGGTATGGAGTACTCTATTTCATCATCTTTTTGAGATGTAGAGCCATTCCAATGAACCATAACAACAATATTGCCCTCACTAGACATTTTTATATATGGTATATATTATAAATATAATATGAGAGGGGAATGCTAAACAAAAAAATAATGAATATATTAAAGTGTTTTTGGGTGAATATGGTATGTGCAGATGGTATGTTAAGAAAGAAAGAAGTGTTTTGGGAGTGTGTTTGTAAATTTTGAAAAGAAATGAACGGTTTTTATAGAGTTATTAGCGTAGGAGTTTGGTGAAATACTCGAACCACAACTAAACACGTCGCCTACCCCGTAGTCGGATTCCCCAATTCCGACTACGTACATGCGTACGTATACATTGGATTCTTATTTTAAATTATACTTCCACCAATCCAATTTTTTTTAAATATCAATATTGTAGTCGGATTTCCGTATTCCGACAAGGTAGTTTTTTTAAATTATAGTGCGATTAATTAAACCAAAGAATCCATTTTTTAAAAAAAAATACCCTAGTCGGAATTGGGTAATCCGACTAGGTAGGTAGATTATTTTTTTAATTACAATCCATTAATTAAAACAAGAATAATTTTTTTAAAAAAAAAAATTACCCTAGTCGGAATTGGGTAATCCGACTAGTGGGAATTGGGTAAGATTTTTTTTTTTAAATTAGACTCCATTTATTAAAGCAACAAATAATTTTTTTTAAAAAAAAATACCCCAGTCGGAAGGGGGTAATCCGACTAGAGGTAGTTAGATTTTTTTTTAATTACACTCCATTTATTATCGCAAAAAATAATTTTTTTTTTATAAAATACCGTCGGAAATAGGTCTTCCGACTAGAGGTAGTTAGACTTTTTTTTTTTTAATTACACTCCATTTATTAAAGCAACAAATAATTTTTTTTAAAAAAATAATACCCTAGTCGGAATTGGGTAATCCGACTAGAGGTAGTTAGAATTTTTTTTTTAATTATACTCCATTTATTAAAGCAACGAATAAATTTTTTTTTTTTAAAAAAACCCCTAGTCGGATTACCCAATTCCGACTAGGTGGTGGGATTTTTTTTTTAAAATTACTCTGGTCGGATTCCCCAATTCCGACTAGAGTGTTATGCATTTTCTAAACCCTAAACTCTAGTCGGAATTGGGGAATCCGACTCCCGTGTTTTGGTAACCTAATTGTCAGGCCCGCTTTTGGGAATGTAAGACGGGGAATTCCCGTTATTTGGTAATTTCCTCGCCGTTCCATCGAAGAGAAAAAAGTGCCGTATTAGGTCTGGGCAATAAAAAAGAGGCAAACCAATTTTTCTTAGTGGACTGGGAGAAGAGATGTACAAGTCGTCCTCTTTATTTGAGTAGTAAGAAAAAGTCAAGAACGGAGGAGCTATTTTGGTCTGGGCGACTAACACTTCACTAGGCGGACGATTTTCTAGCGATTAGTGGGTCTCGACGGCCGATTAGTCGCTGGAGCGACTTTAGGACCAAAAAACAGAATATCCCTACGGGAGCATGCCGCCTAGCGAATTTCCGGCGCCTAGGCGGCCGACTTTTCCGAGTTTTAGAACCATGAAAATAACTATTTGAGGAGTTTTCAAATAGTTTTTGAATTAGAAATGTACTATTTTAAAATATTTCCATGGTTGATATATAGTTTTTCACGAACATAATGGTATGAATATAATTTTTCGTAGGAAAAGCTGAAGGACAAAAGCGTGTTCAATAATTTGAGCTCGGATTTCCGTGCATCATTTAGTAAATGGGACTTTGATCCATTGGAGATGAAAGATCCATTTCCAGAAAAGAAAGGTTGGATGCAGATATGGCAGGGTTGCCAAGACAAATTCATAAACGTGGAATTACAGAGATATGTATCGAGAAGACTGCCCTGGATCCGATACTATGAAGTCCCTGATGGAGGACATTGCCTTGTCTATGATGTTGCTATTTGTGAATCCATTTTTAGAGCTCTTTTGCTTGGAGATGATCCTCACAAGTTTCGCCCTTTCTAATGTCTAAAATGTAGATTTCAAATAAAGTCAAGACTTGTTAAGGCTATCAACGAAGAATCAAATGACTCGACTTTTGGGATCATTGTTGATGATATTAGAGATCTATCAGCTAATATTTCTGGCATTAATTTTGCTCATGTGAGGCGGTCAGCGAACCGAGTAGCCCATGATTTGGCTAAGGTTGCGGGTTCTATGTTTGGTCGCTATGTTTGGCATAATTTTCCTCCTGATTGTATCGTTTCTTTTCTGAACCACGATTTCATTAATCTAAGTTGATTTGATTTTTGTCAAAAAAAAAGTCAAGAGAAAATATGGCTAAAACGCTAAATGATCATATCCAACCTGCCACGTTAGCCAATTTAAACCATGAACCACTGTGTGTTATTTATTCTCATTAAGCTCCAACTTCCCAATTTTGATATTACTATACTCCATCATATTCCGAAAAGAATCCTTCACACCCTTGTTGTGAGTTGAAATGATTCGACCGCTCGTTTTACACATGTTGCCTATAAATAGCTTGTTTACAGACAAAACATGTTCATCAATGTCCAATATAATGTCAATGAATAGACTATTTTTTAGGTAAACATAATGACCTCTGCATAAAAAAGGTTACATTTATACATAATCAGCATCCCTACAAATACAAAGAAACTACGAATGTAAACTAAGTCAGAACACGAAGAACCTCAACATCAAATACAATATTGGCATCTGATGAAGGAAGAGTTGCACTACAAAGTTTGAAGATGCACGTGTCTCCGGTTTTAAGATTGTTGCTTGTAGCAAATTCACCCCAACCATGGTTAATGTAACCACCTTTGTCACCGTAAAATGTTAAGCTAACTTGCTGTTCACCACTCGTCCCATTCAAAATTATTGATATGTTATGACCACAAAATCCATTTTCCACGCAGAATGCTCTAGGTATTTGCTGCATGTGAGTAAAACATGAGTCATATTTGCACAAACAAAAAATTTCTATTTTAAGATATAGTAAAGCCCGGCCCGTTGAATGTTAAAAAAAATCAAGGTATTATAAGTTATAACATTCTTATTCAAGAGGTGGATAAATCCTATTTTCATAAGATGATTCTATACGAAAATATGTATATCTTTGATTCGCAATTTTGGAATTCTTTCAATCTAAATAATGGAAAAATTAGTATGTAGGAATTGAAACTAAGAAACATTAAAAAGGAAGAGGGATATTGTTGTCATAATTTGATCATAATTAATTTAATTTACCATCATTGGGCTTTGTGCACGTATATTGTAGGGCCTTATTTTCTTTGTAAATTGAGGACACTGCTCACTTGAAGATATATTCACCCCCTTAGTCTCTCTCTTTCCTATCCATACATGGGGTAAACATTAAGAACTGATGAATAAAATGCAGTCGATGAATAGCTTAAAAGGTAAAGTATGAAGACATGCTTAATAAACGACGACTTAGGAAGTTAGGGAAAAAAAATAAGTTAGGAAGTTAGGAGAAACGCATCTTTTTAAAATTCTGTTAATATTTTCAAGCGAAACTATTATACTAAAATATGAAATATAATTTTAAATGAGTTGTTATTATACTCTAGACTAGACTTACTCTTTTTGTCCATCGTCACTTTTTCATGTTTGTGGAGTTGCTCTCCATCGCCATTTGGTTCTTGGGCACGTCCTTCTCCATAAACTTTCATTTTCACAACGAATTACGAGTAAAGCATAAGTCGTTTCCTTTATAATAACATAACTTTGTACATTTTAAGCAGGATTTCTTGACTTTTTAATTATAGATAATCTAAAAGGTTTTGAGAGGACTAAAAACTTATTTTGATAATAAAAAATCACAATTAAGTACTACCTCAGTTCCAAGTAGATTTGCCAAATTGATTCTTTTTGTCAGTGGTAATCAATATTGACCAACAATATTTTTTAATACGAATTTATTTTTGAATATAAAATTTATATGGAGTATAAAAATATTCCTTATTATAATTTCAAAAGTATAAATTTATAAATTATATAAAATTACAATAATTAACATTGTTGTCGTCATTGACCAAGAAAAGTCAATGTAGCAAATCTTTTTGTGACAAATGTAGTAAAACTTTTCAACTTTAATTTGTCCATGTTTAATAACCACTCTTATTTTGAACAATTTATCCCCACTATAATTTATCCCAACAAAGCCATATCTAAAGTATAATTGTATGAATTACGGGATATTGAATTTAGCCCATAATTAATAAGCCATACAAACACCTGGTTTGAGATATATACTAGTAGTATATACGTAGTACTCCCTTCATCCCATTTTGGTTGTCCTACTTTTCTTTTTGGGTTGTCCCAAAATGAATGTCTTGTTTCCCCCTTTGGCAAGAAATATATGGTCTTTATCAATTTACATTATTCTACTCAAATCTCAACTACAACTTTTACTTTTCAACCACTTTATTAATAACATTGCCAAATTGAAAGTGGACAACCAATATGGGACGGAGGTAGTACTACTTATAAAGATTGTGTATCCAAACATGACTTACTATTGTTGTATATTTCTGACAGGCCATGAGAATCCTTCTCGCAACAAGTGAGATCAAACACATTGACCTTAAAAACCAGGCGGCGGCTTATATGTTTAAAAACCACAAAGTCTCCGGCAACCAGACGGTTTTGCTTGACAAACTCTTTCCACCCATTCTTCAAACACAGCCTGTTGTTGCCTTCTTTGCATCTTCTGATTTCAACTTCGAACCTTCCTTTTCTGCCAATTAGAGTTGCTACTTTACCCGTTTTTCGAACCATTAGTTCCTTAGATATAGCTGGGGGGAGTATCTGTATATGTACACCCTTTGCATTTTCAGTTTCGGTTTTATAACGTAATTTATTGTTAAGACTTGAGGTTCTATCCTAACATGTTTCATACAAGGATCGTAGTATCTCACAGTCAGATTTCCATCGAAGTTTAATTTCATTGTTACTAATTCACTCTTACTTTTTTTTGGACAGCAATTCACTCTTACTTTAAAAAGCGTATATTGTTTTATAGCTTCATGTCAGATTTCATCCGAAGTTTAATTTCACTGTTTTCTTCCCAAAAATATTACGGAGTACTATTGTACGAATTCACTCTTACTTTGAAAAGTTATATTGTTTTGTTGTTGTAATCCAACTAAAGATGTTCGATTTGGCCATAAAAACTTAGTCTTATTTTTTAAATATCCATACTACGTATTAAACATAAATAAAGAGGTCAGAAATTTATTGTTAAGACTTGAGGTTCTATCCTGACATGTTTCATACAAGGATCGTAGTACCTCACAGTCAGATTTCCATCGAAGTTTAATTTCATTGTTACTAATTCACTCTTACTTTTTTTGGACAACAATTCACTCTTACTTTAAAAAGCGTATATTGTTTTATAGCTTCATGTCAGATTTCATCCGAAGTTTAATTTCACTGTTTTCTTCCCAAAAATATTACGGAGTACTATTGTACGAATTCACTCTTACATTGAAAAGTTATATTGTTTTGTTGTTGTAATCCAACTAAAGATGTTCGATTTGGCCATAAAAACTTAGTCTTATTTTTTAAATATCCATACTACGTATTAAACATAAATAAAGAGGTCATAAATTAAAAAGAATAGAAAAGGGTGGGAAATAACGTAACATACATACCAGTCTAGTACGAAAGCCAGGCATCAAGACCTTGAAAAATCTTGGAAGTTTGTTTTCCATTGATCTGTTATATTACCAAAAAAATCATATTTTACCATATATATCCATACGTTACATTTATTGTCTACAACTACACATACATACGGATCGGAAACATCATATCCATAACGGAAGTTTATTGGGTAAATATTATATAGAATACACAACAAGTGATTACTTTAGGGAAATTTACCGGGATATGACTAAAACTCAATGAGTTTCTCAATCTATGACCTAACAAGTTTTTATACCTTTGTAGGACCAAAAATCCAAGAACAAATAGAAAATTCATTTATATTTAAATGTTAAATGACAGAAATACCCTTATTTAAAATATGTGCATTTTGCACTAATTTCGTCCAATTAAAATTACTGCACTTTATATTGCCGTTAATGCACAAAATTAATGCATGAGTTTACTGCACATCCGGTAATAATCACTGTACTTTCCCTAAAATTAATTCTCTTCTTATTCAATTGAGGTTTTTTTTTTAAATTTAATAATTTTATTATTTTACGTTTAATTAAGTACATTGCATTTGATGATGATATCACTGCTTTGTGTTACTACAATACTAGTCATAATCACTGCATAACAAAATTTCTTAATGCATTCGTTCACTGCTATGTACAACATGTCTATTATTTATTGTCATATTCGTTGTCATATTCAAGACTTATTGTCATATTCAGTAGCTAATGCTCAATGCACATGTTTAATGTCCATAAACCCTAAATTCAAACAAACTTTAATTTCTTTTTTTAAGGAACAAACAAACTTTAATTTCAAAAATAGAAAATTAAAAAGAACCGTTTTCAACCCATTTCAAGCCAATGTTCTGTAATACCATTCCAATACTCAATGCATTCACATTTTCAACGTATTCCCATTTTTTCCCAAAGTTCTCTAATTCCGAAGCCTGGCTTTCAAATTCCATCTTCAAGACCAGCCTATCTGGCGTAAACGACGCTCCATTGACGCTCTGCAGTCATGATTGAAAAGAATAGGAGGGGCAGCAGTAAGGATAAGCGATCCAAAAAGAAGAGAAGAAGAAGCTAAGTGATGGACGACCGCCGCCGCCGCCTTATAAGAGTGAGCTTTTCTCTTCGCGAAATCAGATTTGGGAAACTGGGCATCTTCTTGTGCTGGCCGGTGGCCGGCGGGCGGCGCCTTGACACCCAGGTCGGGCGATTGTGCTCCCAAGCTAGAGAACGACCTTTGGAAGGCGGCGGCGATGGACGGTACGTGGCTGGCAGCTAGAAGGCGGGCAGAGGTTCGACGGCTGCTGTTGTGTGGGTGAGTGGCAGAAGTTATACGTGAGAGGGTGTAGTTAGGGTTGTAGAAAATGAGTAGAAGGTTAGGATTTTATAGGTATAAACTAAGGGGTATATTTGTCCATAAAAATTAATTATTATTTATTAATTACGAATTTTATTTAAATATCATGAATTATAATATTATTTTGAGAAAAAAACTTGTTAGGTCATAGATTGAGAAACTCATTGAGTTTTAGTCATACCTAGGGTAATTAACCCATTACTTTATTACACATAAAGAAGATAGATAAAAATACTTCAATTAACTAGTACGCACCGATTAATGAAACTGCTAGCTATGGCGGTTGAATACTTAAATCTAATTCTAATTGTATATCCACGGATATTATATACTCCGTATATGTGTGTGTGTGAAGAAGAACGTTGCTTTTTTATTTTATTTGTCTTTACATATTTCTATGTATGTTTAGTTATAAGTATAAAGTATATCACGACATCACGTCTTTACATATTCCCATGCATTGCTTTGGGAAGTTCATAAACGGCGGCCATGAATACATAAATACCTATACAAGGGCCGGAATTTTATCACTAGAACTAGAACACTACCACCTTGATGAACAATACTAGATTACTAGCCCTTGTTATATATACATAGTACTCCGTATAAAATATTAGGCATCCTTTTTGTAATTAAAGAGAAAACTCGAGAGATTTACTTGTTGCAAATTAGCAATAGGATCGGAAAGCTCTCTTTCAAAAAAGGAATCTCCCACACAATCAAACTTGTTTCCTTCCGTACTCGAAAGATCTAGAGTTAACTTTGGTGAACATTACTTTATTAGAGCATCACCAATGTAAAAAACATAAACTATTGAGTAAAATGCATGATTTTTATTGAGTAAAAAAATGTAATAAATATTAGTCACACAAAACTTTCTAAAAAGGGAAATCTGGACAATTTTTTGGAAATACCCATCCAAGAAGGAAAGTGGAACAATCTTGCGGGATGTAGGGAGTACTAAATATGTTGCTCAATATCTATCTTCTAATTTAAATGGTTTTACGTACATGTTTTTAGTAAGATTTTCTTCACAATTGAAAAAACAATGTCTAGATGCAAATATTTTAGTTGACATTGTGGATTCAAGATATTTTTACTTGGACTATTTTCAATCCCAAAGCAGATCAGACTTAAACAAACCAGACCAGACCAGATCAGACTTGACTTCTCTAGTTATAAAATACACAGAGATCACACGTTTACTATGCCGACCAATTCAGACCAGACTTAAATAGATCAGACCAGACTTAAACAGACCAGACCAACAAATTGCCGTCCAAATAAAAACATCCTCAATAGCATATATAAAATTGAAATTTGGATATATAATTATTTGATTAAATCAAGTAAATACACTAGAAAAAATTGAATGGGGATCATCAACGTAGGTGATTATGTGAATTTTACTTGTATGGAGATTGGAGAACATATCCTCTAAAATCTTTGATTTCGAGTTTCTTCAAAATTGAGTTATTGGAGGTTTACAGAGATTTTCTTCAAAATTGAGTTATTAATTTTCATAAATTGAGTTTCTTTCAATCTAGGTCGTCCTTGTCACAATATCAATAAAAAATATAGTTGGTGAACATAAACTAAACCTATAAAAACAATGATTCATCTAGAAACAAACTTGATAATTTAAAGCATATAGGTTATGTTATACAATACATACAACCAATTTACTAGTCGTGAAATTTAAACAATGATGTGAAATTTCTCGCACTCAAAAATATGTAGCAGTATAAGGTGTAAGTACAAGTATGTCTCCACAAGGAACTAAAAAGAGAATCAAGAATTAACTAAATTTAGTGATTAAAATAAATAAATAAAATGCAATTGTGCAAGATTTGATTGAAGGGAAAAATTAAAATGCAAATAAAGAAACTAAACTAAGGGGTTCTTTCTAGCGACCGTTCTAGGTTACAAGAGATATCAATTAAATCATGCACACACAAATTAAATAAAGATTCATGCAATTAATCCATCATGAAACTAGCCATACATCATGATTAATCCCTTCATCAATCCCAAATCCCTAATTAAAACTACTCACAATTCACAATATATTTGAGATGAAAAAATTAATTGTCATTAATTAAAAAGATGGAACTTACAAATAATCCCAGAGTGTTGAAGAACAAAGCCGAAAAATACGTAGAAATTTGTCCCTAGGCCTCTCTCTAAGCTCCCTCTTGAAAACGGGGGTTTATAGGCTGTTTAAATAGAAAAAATGGAGCAATTCTGGCCGAAATAGGACACCGGGAGCGCACGCACGGCACCTACGCACACCGTGCGTCCCCCAGTGCGTCTGGAGCAAGAAACGCGCATCCCGGGGTCAGGCATGGCGTGCCTTCCTGGCACGCACGGCGTGCCTAACCGGCAGTAGCTATCCCGTGATTTTCTTCTTCCGCGCACGGCGTGCGTACTTCGGGCGCACGGCGTGGTTCGTTCTCTTCCGAATTTGATGATGCTTCTTTCATATAAGTTGTAGATTATAATGAAGTCCTCTATCCACCAAAATTTGCAAAACTGGATTTGAATCATCCAATCAAAAGATATGAATAACATGGTGGAAGGTCGCATTCGGAAATCTCAACAGCGATTATCTGAATTCCTCGTCTGTTTTCACCTTGCTTTTCTCAGATTTTCGCAATGGTGTCTTCATATGATTTGTAGCCCTTGAAGTTGGCTTTCATATGGAACTTGAATCGTGTACGTTGGATGTTTCTACAAAACGATATGCTTGAACGATTGACATAACATCATCCTGATCGCCGTTTTCAAGCTCTATTTGTCTTCTTTTGATCCCGTAGCCAATCCTAGAGCTCTTTTATCATCAAATCTTAATCGTGAACCTCCAAAGATCTCAATTTTCTCTTGAATGCATCTTGACCTGTCCCGATTTCTTCTCAAGCGCCGGTGTCAATTTAAATACAAAACTCGAACCAACGCCCAGTAAAATATGACTTGAGCTAAAAATTGAGACTTGTGACACCTTAAATCTGGGAAAACCATCAAAAGCCAATCCCAACACGCATCAAATGCATGTTGAAATACGAACTTATCAGATTCTCCTACACCTAAGCTTTTGCTTGTCCTCAAGCAAACTTGAACAACGAGAGTTACGATAATCACCACACGGAATTTAAAATTATTAGCATGCATAAGTAGTTAACGGGATATTCACAGAACAGACAGACTAAACCAAGAAAATTCTTCCCTAAACTACATCTTTGTACTCTAGCTAACATTAATGACGAATTATTCACAACATTCTCAAAGTAGTGACAACATACACTAATAAACTAGCTAATGATCAGAAGGACTTGTGAAGGCGGTGGCGAATGGTGAATGACAAAGAATAAACAGTTCCTTTCTTTGAGAGTTTTGAACACCCTAACAAAGACTCAATGCATTCGGGAATTTCAAGCCTATTCTTAGGATTAAAGAGTTCAAAAGGACACTAATTAGGAACTATCATTTAAACCTATGCAAGGAGTAGACATGGTGTACAACTAAGCTAAACCGTCGCTGCACATTGGTGCTTTGACGTATACTTGAAGTACGTGAAGGACTAATAATGCTAATTTTTCACAAGCCTTCAAGTTCATTGAATAAGATTTAATTTTCCTTGTCATGTTGGCACAAGAACGTCATTTCTTTCGAAAGATTCCCAAGTCTCATCTTATTGTGCAAAACACTTACGCTTTTTTACCGGGTTTCCCATCCTCTTTTTTCGCAAGATAAGAGGTCTAACTATTAATTAATTTTTTTAAATTTTCAAATTTTTACTAGACATTATCTCATTCTAATCTCGGCCTCACACAGGAAAATTAGCAATTAAAGTTCATTTAAAATAGGTGAATCCATGTCTACGATGCAATACTTGAAAATATCAAATTTCTAAAAAGTGACTGCTCATACCCCATTTGGGCAATAGGAACAGTGCCAAGAGTGACTTCTACAAAAACACCCTAAACTTAGCAAATTGATCCCCTAATTTCCTAAAGACCAAGACATTGTCAGAAATATTCACGGGTAAGGAAACACAGGCCATTTGGTTATGGAGCTCAATTAATCGGGTTAAGAACAAACGGTCAGGCTCAAACGGATTCTCATAAAGGACTTATTTAGGTGGGGTGGACAATTAATTAATTCAATGGGTGACTAATGCCTTCATCCTCTCAGCAACTAGATTATAGTGCAAGCAATTTAAGCCTAAACACTTCAAAGATGTTCTAAAAGCATAGAGAAGTTATATTGTGTTGGGTGTGTTTCGGATAACAAAGAAAATTAATTAAATAAAATGACTAGAGAAAAACAAGAAAGGAGATGAAGCTCGTGCTACGCACGATGTCCTTAAAACGTATTTGTTGCCTCCCACGGTGCTAGGCGTGTTGCAACAACCGTTTCCCAGGATACGATGACTACGAACTAATGTTTGAGCACACAAACAAAAGTTCCAGCGAACGAGAACACAATATGAACACAGAGGAAATTTTCAGAAGTAGCTGGAGGTGTTTTTTCAGCTGAAGAAATACTTGAGCTAGTGTGTAAGATCGTGTAAGATCGTGTGTTGATGCAAACCACATGCCAGCCATTATATAGGAGGATTTGTTGTGTGCAAATGGTGAATTAATGGACCTGAACATTGGACATCAATGACCAGTCCATTGGGCATTGAATCGTCCATGAATTGTCCACTTAACGCTGCATTAAAAGATAAGAATGTTGGGCATTTATTGTTGTAACGATTCAGATGCGCGACAGAAGACCCCCCAACAGAACACCCCTTCGAGGGGTTTTGTTCGAAGCCAATAGAACACCCCTTTGAAAGGTTCTGTTCGACGCCACCAGAACCACTCCGAGGTGTTCTGGTCGAGGCCTTCTGTCCGGAGCACTTCTGCCACTGGGAAAAAAATAAACGTTTCGGGAATAAAACAAAAATTAATCGTATCTCTTGAGAGATAGATTATTGGACGACATTCGTGTCCGCACTCGCGGTTTTTCTCCGATTTCGGGATTTGATTTGCACCCCCCCTCCCCCGCGCGTGGAGAGAGCCTTTACCCTAAGGAATCTTAACTCCTTAAGGGGGGAGTCCCTTTATAAAGGGTTGCAAATCCCTTGGGTTTTCCAGTGTGGGAAATAACACACTAGAAACCCATCCTTTTTCCCAGTTTTTCCATTCTAACGGGTAAACTTCGAGAATCAATTTCTCATTCACCCGTTATCCGTTTTGAGCGTACCATATATCGAATTGTAGCCTTTAACAAGGACAATCCGAAACCACTTTGAACCGACCCAAATCGGAAGTGGACCCCACTCAGAAAATTGCCCCAAAATTACCATTTAATACAATTTTCAACACATTTTCCCAACATATTGTACATACATATAACAATCTTAGGACGTTTTTTCACTTTGAATTGTGCATTCTGTGTATTTGTTTCTGCCGTTCACACTTACTTCTATCTGGATGTTTGTGCTCTTATGTATACTACTGTATGCCAACATGTACGCAAGTATGCATTCCTATGCATTATTTGCCATGGATTGTTACTTTCGTATATGCATGATAATTGCTTTACGTTTTTTAAATTTTTTTACCACTATAATGTCAAATTGTTTAATTTATGCAGTCCACTTGATTTAACTTTAGTTTGCACTAGTACAGCTCCCGTGCGATGCACGGTGCATGAGTTTGTTCGAGGGGTGATTACCGTTATACACGAAAATGTGATTAGATATAAAGTTAAATATCATACATTGTACATATGGGTGACTCGATCTTTGTTCTGATCCCGAATCGAACTCTCCAGGCCAGTATTGAGGCCCTGAGGGAAGCCCGAGTCTGCTTAAATTCGGATCTTTTTTTATAATACAAATTATTCAAATAAATAATAAAAATAACATGAACAGTCTTTAATTTCAGTCTAAACTTTTAAAATGATAGGTTACAATCAATTACTTCGTATAATATCTTAAAATAGGCCACTTATTTGAGAATATGAAATAATTTTTTTGTATACCATTATGGTATGTAAACTAAAAAATAGCTAAATATCACTTCTGTTATAATTGTAATAGTTGACTATATTACTCCCACGGTCTCTTAAAACTTTGTCAACTTTTCTTTTTAGGACTCCTATTAACTTTGTCACTTTATCTTTTAAAGGAAAATTGTGAATCTGTTAATTCAATACTAACACTTATACGTAGTATAGCATAGTAGAGTTCGTATCCACAGGGAAAGGAATAATTCTCTTTCTATAAAACTACGGAGTAGTAAATAAAAGGGGGGTTTAGGATTGAATGTTTTAATTTAATTAAACACAAAGATGAACAATTTATATGTGATTTAATTCAAAGATAAAAAGGACTTGGTCTTGCTACTTTCCACTTGTTGATTTATTTTAGTCGATCATTGTTATATCTATAACTTTTTACACTAAAAAGTCTAAAAAGTCTCAAAAGACTAAAAATATTTTCATAGTCATTACGCTAAAAAGTCACTCATGTGTTATTATTGCGGTTTGTACTTTTGACTAATTTTATTTGAAAATAGGTGTTAAAATATAAAAGAACAATGAGACGTTTCACATTCGGGCTTTAACCGGCCCAACCCGAACCTGGACCGAACCCGGGCTACCAAAAACCCGACTCGGACCGAGACCTTCCGGGTAATTTTCGGTCCTTAATTTTCATAACCCGAGATCTTCCGGGTAATTTCCGGGTTTAGTAAAAACCCGACCCAGACCGGACCGATCTCACCCCTAATCAAAATTATTCTCCAACACCACAAAAGTTTCCATCTTCCTATTCTTACCCTCTTCCAAATACGCAATACTCCCAATCTCATTCTCCTAATCAGTATCCTTATCCACAATATCCTCGGACAAAACCAAGCTCCATTATGGAATTCCTCATTCGAACTAAAAGTCCCGAGGAATTAGTTGATTGCTTTCCTAAAAATAGCATTTGTTCCTTCTGTGGAGGTGGTCACCATTCATGTCTTTGCCCCATTCCTCCATACGACCATCCTTACTGGGCAACTGCATACCCCACTTCTTCCTCCCCACAATTTACGGACACAAATGTTTCAGCCACTCCTACATACTTCCCGAGTAATGAGCCTCATAATCAACAAGAGGATCTAGAGGAGGCAGATTTAAAGAGGCTCTCTTACTTGGAAGAGGGAATCATGCAACTCACCGCCAGAATGCAGAATTTCAGTAATCACTTGGATCAGCTGTTTAACGCCCTATCTGAGGAGTCCGAGAGATCCCATCCTAGCGACACAAAAGCCCAACCTGAGGAGACCAATAGGGATGATCATGGGATTGAGTCAGACTATGATGGTGGAAATATGATGGATGATACACTTCCTGATGCTTTTGAAGACCCTCCTATGTTTGAAGATGAAGAAGAAGATAATAGTGTGAAGTTGTTTTTCCAAGAATACAGGAAAAATTGTGAAACGGTACAAGTTGTAACTGATGAAGTCACAAATCACTGTGATCTTCATACAGAAACTCCCTAGCCATTTGATTTACCATTAGTCTCAACACCTGAGGATGGCAAGGAGCAGATTAGTCATGACATTGATGCAGCTACTGAGGTAGGTTTGGGTACTGAAGATGAGTTGGGAAAAGATGATCACATGCTCCAAGAGAGTGGGGGCGAGGTAGATGATGTCCATAATAAAGAAGTCCCGCTCCACAAGCACGAATTCCCTTCTTGTACACATGCACCGGTCCACTCTTACGTGGTTTCAGATTTGGATTTCTTTGATCCATTCCTTGGTGATGATATTTCTTTGTGTGTGGAGAATGATCACAACTGCTTGGAGGATATTAATAAGAAGAGTGATGAAACGAATTGGGATGCATTCATGGGGAGTGATACAGAGTCTGGAGGAGAGGTTGTGAATGTTCATGATATTTGTGGAGAAGAAAAAAACTTTTCTATGGTGCAGTTTGATTACGGTGTTGCTCCTACTCCTTGCTTTGAGACATCTTTTGAGCTTCCGGTGATACCTAGAGTAATCAAAGTTTTCACTCATGTTCTCTGTCCGCCCAAAGAGGATGAGAGTTTCATACTTCACTTCTTTGCTGATGAGGGTTATGAAGACCATGTGCTACCTACGTTTACTAGAGAATTTAAATGTCTGCGCCACTTAATGGCATTTGTTGAAAGGAAGCTGGAAACGTTGATTGTTAGTGCACCACTACAGTCTTTGCAATTTGAGAGCTTATGAGGTATCGTCGGGCACACGACGTTAAAAATAGCGCTTCTCGGGAGGCAACCCGAGCTTATTTCTGCTTTTGATTTTGCTTTTTCTTTGTTTGTTGTTTGGTTGTTTTGCTTTGTGTTTTTGTTGCAGCTCAGGGTCTTGTTGTATGGATGATGTGCCGAGGATTACATTGACTCAGTTTAGTTCTGCATCGACCAACGTCTTAGGGAAGTTTCTTTGACTCTTTTACTCGCTTGTTGAAATATTGACTTGAGTTAAGTTGAGCATGCGTGACCCTATCCTCTTTACCCCTTGTGCATAGTGCATTTTTAGTCATCGAGGGCGATGCCAAAGTTTAAGTGTGGGGGAGTGAATTGGGCATTCGGGCAGTAGTTGTTACATGTGATTATTAGAGTTAGCATGCGCAGGTATTAGTTGTATATTCATAGAAAAATCATGTTAAAATTTTTGAAATTTTTTCTTTAAACTGTGTCTTTGTGAGCTGACTAGCGTTTTGACTATGCTTTTAGAATGTCCTTGAAGTGTTTAGGCTTAAATTGCTTGCATGGTAATCTAGTTGTTGAAAGGATGAAGGCATTAGTCACCCATTGAATTCTCCATTAATCATCCACCCCACCTGAAAGAGTCCTTTAGGATAATCATCCACCCCATCTAGTAAACGTAGGTAGCACATGGTCTTCATAACCCTCATCAGCAAAGAAGTGAAGTATGAAACTCTCATCCTCTTTGGGCGGACAGAGAACATGAGTGAAAACTTTGATTACTCTAGGTATCACCGGAAGCTCAAAAGATGTCTCAAAGCAAGGAGTAGGAGCAACACCGTAATCAAACTGCACCATAGAAAAGTTTTTTTCTTCTCCACAAATATCATGAACATTCACAACCTCTCCTCCAGACTCTGTATCACTCCCCATGAATGCATCCCAATTCGTTTCATCACTCTTCTTATTAATATCCTCCAAGCAGTTGTGATCATTCTCCACACACAAAGAAATATCATCACCAAGGAATGGATCAAAGAAATCCAAATCTGAAACCACGTAAGAGTGGACCGGTGCATGTGTACAAGAAGGGAATTCGTGCTTGTGGAGCGGGACTTCTTTATTATGGACATCATCTACCTCGCCCCCACTCTCTTGGAGCATGTGATCATCTTTTCCCAACTCATCTTCAGTACCCAAACCTACCTCAGTAGCTGCATCAATGTCATGACTAATCTGCTCCTTGCCATCCTCAGGTGTTGAGACTAATGGTAAATCAAATGGCTAGGGAGTTTCTGTATGAAGATCACAGTGATTTGTGACTTCATCAGTTACAACTTGTACTGTTTCACAATTTTTCCTGTATTCTTGGAAAAACAACTTCACATTATTATCTTCTTCTTCATCTTCAAACATAGGAGGGTCTTCAAAAGCATCAGGAAGTGTATCATCCATCATATTTCAACCATCATAGTCTGACTCAATCCCATGATCATCCCTATTGGTCTCCTCAGGTTGGGCTTTTGTGTCGCTAGGATGGGATCTCTCGGACTCCTCAGATAGGGCGTTAAACAGCTGATCCAAGTGATTACTGAAATTCTGCATTCTGGCTGTGAGTTGCATGATTCCCTCTTCCAAGTAAGAGAGCCTCTTTAAATCTGCCTCCTCTAGATCCTCTTGTTGATTATGAGGCTCATTACTCGGGAAGTATGTAGGAGTGGCTGAAACATTTGTGTCCGTAAATTGTGGGGAGGAAGAAGTGGGGTATGCAGTTGCCCAGTAAGGATGGTCGTATGGAGGAATGGTGCAAAGACATGAATGGTGACCACCTCCACAGAAGGAACAAATGCTATTTTTAGGAAAGCAATCAACTAATTCCTCGGGACTTTTAGTTCGAATGAGGAATTCCATAATGGAGCTTGGTTTTGTCCGAGGATATTGTGGATAAGGATACTGATTAGGAGAATGAGATTGGGAGTATTGCGTATTTGGAAGAGGGTAAGAATAGGAAGATGGAAACTTTTGTGGTGTTGGAGAATAATTTTGATTAGGGGTGAGATCGGTCCGGTCTGGGTCGGGTTTTTACTAAACCCGGAAATTACCCGGAAGATCTCGGGTTATGAAAATTAAGGACCGAAAATTACCCGGAAGGTCTCGGTCCGAGTTGGGTTTTTGGTAGCCCGGGTTCGGTCCGGGTTCGGGTTGGGCCGGTTAAAGCCCGAATGTGAAACGTCTCATTGTTCTTTTATATTTTAACACCTATTTTCAAATAAAATTAGTCAAAATTACAAACCGTAATAATAACACATGAGTGACTTTTTAGCGTAATGACTATGAAAATATTTTTAGTCTTTTGAGACTTTTTAGACTTTTTAGTGTAAAAAGTTATAGATATAACAATGATCGACTAAAATAAATCAACAAGTGGAAAGTAGCAAGACCAAGTCCTTTTTATCTTTGAATTAAATCACATATAAATTGTTCATCTTTGTGTTTAATTAAATTAAAACATTCAATCCTAAACCCCCCTTTTATTTACTACTCTGTAGTTTTATAGAAAGAGAATTATTCCTTTCCCTGTGGATACGAACTCTACTATGCTATACTACGTATAAGTGTTAGTATTGAATTTATTTTGACGCACCGTGACAAAGTGCTCGTCATCATACAAATTCCTTTTATACTAAAGGATGATTTATGTATAAAGTAATAGTAACTTAAATAAAACAGCCCAATAACAACTTGAATAAAACCAGCCCAAGTTGGGTAATCAGCCCACTTTATTTAAATGCCATATTAGGCGCCCTCTTTTGGTGATTTCACGACAAAAGATTAAAGTGTTAATATAAGGAGTGATAGGGGTGGTGAATATGAATATCCCTTTGAGTCCATATGTTCAGAAAGTGGAATCATTCATCAAATTATTCCTCCTTATACACCTCAATCTAATGGAATCGATGAGAGGAAAAATAGAACATTAAAGGACATGATTAATGTCATGTTAGTTAGCTCTCGTGCACCGAACAACTTGTGGGGGGATGATATCCTAGCTGCCAACTACATACTAAATAGAATGCCCCACAAGAAAACGCATAAGATTCCATATGAGTTATGGAAAGGCAAAAAACCAAGTTTTAATTACTTGAAGGTATGTGGATGTCTAGCGAAAGTAGCTATTCCTAAACATAAAGGAACTAAGCTTGGACCAAAGACCATTGATTGTGTCTTTGTTGAATATGCACAAAATAGTAATGCATATCGTTTTCTTGTCCACAAGTCATATAATGAGGACGTAGTGGCCAGTACTTTTATAGAATCTATAGACTCTACATTCTTTGAGAATGTATTCCCTTTCAAGGGAGATTGTGAAGTTGTCTCCTCCGACATTGATATTTTCATTCCAACCCATGTCGAAGAAACAAACTCACATAAGAGATCTTTTGATTATGTAAATGATAAAAATAAAATGGCGGAAGAATGTGAAATGGGACACAACAAATTAAAAGGGCTAAAAAATCTAAGAATTTTGGACCCGATTTTGTTGTGTACCTATTAGATAATGAGCCTCATACTTATAAGGAAGTCATGTCTTCACCAGACGCTGCACAATGACAAGAGGCTATCAAAAGTGAAATTGATTCCATCATGTCTAACCACATTAGGAAAGTGGTAGATTTGCCTCCTAGATCTAAACCTGCAGGATGCAAATGGATCTTCAAAAACAAAAGAAGAACTGATGGAACAATTGAGAAGTACAAATGTCGATTTGTTGCCAAAGGATACAACAAAAAAGGGGAGTATGATTACTTTGATGTTTATTCATCACTTACAAGAATAACTTCAATTCGAATGCTACTATCAATAGCTGCATTGAAGGGTTTGGAAATTCATCAAATGGATGTAAAAACCGCATTCTTGAATGGTGATTTAGAGGAAGACAATTACATGGAACAACCTGAAGCTTTCATTGTTCCTGGACAAGCTAAAAGAGAAAGGTTTGTTGCTTAGTAAAATCTCTGTATGGGTTAAAGCAATCCCCCAAACAATGGCATGATAAGTATGATAGTGTAATGATGTCATATGGATTTAAAATCAACGAGTCCGACAAATGAGTGCATGTAAAAGGCGATCAAAAGGACTGCTTAATAGCATGTCTATACGTAGATGATATGCTCATTGTTGGTAATAACAATAATTTGATAAAGGCTACCAAAAGTATGTTGGCCAAGAAATTTGAAATGAAGGATCTCAGTGTTGTGGATGTAATTCTAGGAATTAAAATCACCAGATCACCTGAAGAGTTGATATTATCTCAACCACACTACATTGAGAAAATGTTTGAGAGATTCAAAAAGTATAATATCAAACCCATGAGAACTCCTTTTGATTCTAGTGTTCACCTCAGCAAAAATAGAGGAGGAAACATATCACCAGATGACTATCCTCGGGTCATAGGATGTTTGACATATGTCATGAATGTCACACGACCTGATATAGCTCAGGCTTTGAATAAGCTAAGCCGGTTTTCAATAAATCCCGGTAGAGAACACTGGAAAGCGCTAATAAGGGTGCTTGGGTATTTAATGTATACCAAAGACTATGATTTACATTTTCAAAAATATCCAGCCGTGCTTGAGGGATATACCGATGCAAATTGGATATCCGATTCCAAGGACACAACTGTGTCGTGGAAGTGGCTTTGTGTCGTGGAAATCTTCCAAACAAACATGTATTGCTAGATCTAACATGAAGGCTGAATTCATTGCCTTAGATAAGGCTGGAGAAGAAGCTGAATGGTTGAGAGAGTTTTTTGAAGATCTTCCTTGTTGGAAAAAACCTATCCCTCCAATATCTATTCATTGTGATAGTCAAGTTGTTATTGAAGGGCGAGAAATTCACTTTATAATGAGTCTAGACACATCCGTCGTAGACATAATACTGTTAGAAAACTAATTAAAAATGGGATCATCTCTCTTGACTATGTAAAGTCTAAAGAAAATATTGTGTATCCGCTAACCAAACCTCTACCGAGAGACTTGGTCGAGCCATCAAGGAGAGCGATGGTCCTACGACCAATGATCCAATAAAAGTCCATGGGGAAACCATACCTATTATTGAGAGTGCCTCATAATTGGGTTCAAAGGGAAAACACAACTGTGGACTGGCTCAGGCGGTACTAGCCAAGATATAGTACACTCATGCCATGGGCATTTAGGGTAAGTTACGCTTTTAATGATCTTCATATCTTGATACGTTCAAGTAAGGTATGACATGATACCTTTCATAAAGATCACCTATGCTAGTGGAAGAAGGCCGCTTCTATGAGAGTCTATGGTACGAGAAAATATTCTCTGGTACACGATAAACTCTCGAAAACAATAGCTGAACCAGGAGGTGTTCAAGTCTGAAAAGAACACAAACGTGAGAACCAAAGATGCACTCGGGGCTCCGTGTGTTATTCATTGTCTACGTTTACGCTAAGGCTGACAGTTCAAGGAAGAAATGATCGCTGATTGGCCGGTAAATCCGATGGATGTACACTAAGGTAGGTTCAAAGTTTCACGACTACCTAACCCTATGCAGAGTTACCATCTTCCCATGTTAAATTTCAATAGTTTTCCTGTTTTTAAGCCAATTTCCCAACATGTGGGGGGGCTGTTGGAATAATGGTTTTACAAATTAATAGTATATGGTCATTAATATTATATGTAAAAAATCATTTTGAAATGAATAAGAAATTGTTCCCCGAAAGATAATCGTGAAATTATATTTAACACGCACACACCGATGTCATCAGTCGGTCGGGTCGGGTCGGGTTCGAGTCTCACCGGACACCTCCGTATGGTTAAAGACTGGAGATTATTTTTTGTTGCGTCTTGTATTTCTTTATTTCGGATAAACTAAAATATAAAAAACACACCTATTCGTTTTAAAAGAAAGGTCATGAACTTTCTTTTAATAGGTGTCTTTTGGGCCAGAGACTCCTAGCCAGAGCTCTATAAGTACCCGTCCTGTCTTCAATTTTGGGACATTTGAAATTCACAAAACAATTCCTTCGTATTATCTCTTCCTTCGTTGCATCTTTGAGTTCGCCGGAATCCCGTTGGGAGCGAAGAACCGTTCTATCCTGGGAGACGCTTGCTATGTGTGTCGGGCAAAAACGTCTTAAGGAAACAACGTTTACGTTGGGCTCGGTTACAAGTAATCTAACGTTTTTCCTTAATTATTTATTTGTTATTTCATTTGCATGCAGAATATTGTACATACATATAACAGTAAATTCTGAAACAAAAACATATGCATATTCATGTAACAAGCATGAACAATAACGAAATCAAATAAGATTAAAGACGACTGATGTGAGTTTTCTCGCACTTAAAATAGATCGTAATATATTGGTGTAAGTATGAGTATCGTCTCCACAGGGACGAAAAAAAGGGAACCAAGAATTAATTAAATTCAGCGATTAAAAAGAAATAAAATAAATGCGACGTGCGAGATATGATAGGTATAAAAAATTAAAACGCAACTAAACGATTAAATAAATGGGTTCTCTCTAATTAATGACGAAGGGAACAAGGATTCATTTCGGGGTAATCAGATTTCTGGCAGATCAGGCCTAATTAAATGAAATTAATTCAATTGAGCCTAGCTAATCATTACTAAGTTCTTACCGCTCTCGTGACGTAGAGTACAATAATTTAGGGGACCAAGCTGATCTCTCATGCGACAGGATCCTAAATTATTGCCAAGACGAGCGAGCTTACGGCCCCTTAATCGCTACTAATCTCTTAGCGAACGATTAAGTGTGTGTGAATGTGTCCTAGAACAAATTAGACCTCTCTTAATTTATTCTATAAGCAATTGTAATTATAGACGCGGTTCCAGGTTACAAAAGATATCAATTAAATTATTCAAACACAAATTAAACGGCATTCATGCAATTAACCCATCAAGAATCTATCCATACATCATAATCAACCCCTTCATCAATCCCAAATCCCTAATTAAAACTACTCGCAATTCATAATTAAAGAATCAACGAAATTGGGATGAATAGAAATAATTGTCATTAATTAAAGAGATGGAACTTACAAAGAATCTCGAAAGATTGATGAACAAGGTTGAAAAACTCTCTAAAATTTGTGCTAGGCACTCTCTCTAAGCCCCCCCTTTGAAAACGGGGTTTACAAGCTGTTTAAATAGGAAAAACAGAGCAATTCGAGCGAAATTAGGATTCCAGGGGGAACGCACGGGGCCCACGCACGGCGTGCGTCCCCCTAGTGCATCCGGAGCATGTATCGCACAAAAATTAGCCACGCACGGCGTGCGTCCCCCCAGGCACGGCCGTGCGTGGGTAGCAGTAGCTTCCTTGCTGTCTCGCCTCGGACGCACGACGTGCATCAAACTTCCGAATTGGACAAAACTTCCTTCATGGAAGTTGTAGATAATGAATCCCTATCCACCACAACTTGCGGAATTTGATTTGAATCATCCAATTAAGAGATATGAATATAATGGTGGAAGGTCGCATTATGAAATCGCAACAGGGATCATTTGACTTAATCGTCTGTTTTCACCTTCATCCTCTAATATTCTCACAATGGTGTCTTCATATGATTTGTAGTCCTTGAAGTTAGCTTTCATTTGGAACTTGAATCGTGTCCATTGGATGTTACTACAAGGAGATATGCTTGAACAATTGACAGAAGGTCATCATGATCGCCGTTTTCAAGCTCTATACGTCTTCTTTTGATCCTGTATCCAATCTTAGAGCTCTTTTGTCATTAAATCTTCATTGTAAACCTCCCAGTGACTTCCAAAGCTCTCAAATCACTCTCGAATGCTTCTCAACTCATCCCGATTTCTCCTCAATCGCCGGTGCCAAACTCTAAAATCCTGTTTTTGACTCCAAATGACACAAACTCGAACCAATGCCTGGTAAACATAACTTGAGCTAAAATTGAGACTTGTAACACCTTAAAGCTAGAAAAACCATCAAAAGCCGGTCCAAACACACATCAAATGCGTGTCTAAATACAGACTTATCAACGACAAATTAAAACTTCTCTTAGAAATGGAAAAATGGTGAAGATTCAATGTAATATAAAAAACAGGAGTACTATATTTTTTGTTACTGTATTTGTAAAGGGATTGATTTCATCTTTACTCTGGTTTGATTTGATTTGAGGACCAAATTACTCCTCCATTTATAATTCCACGGGCCGGGGTTAGGGAGAGGGGTTGGGGCCTCCGGGTTAACCATGGCTGAAACTGTCTCTATGGAGTTTCGAACTGGAGACCTTCGATAAGAACGAGTGAGTGGAACGAGTGGGTAGTTGTCCCCACTGTCCCCATAGTGGAAACGCCATTGCGTACTTCCCGACCAATTTTGAGAGTACTATATAGTATACACTCCATCATATTAGGAGAAGAATCTCTTTACCCCCTTGACGTGAGAAGAAAATTATAGAACCCTACTTTTTTGTACACATCAATACGCATGTCAGTAACTGGATTATTTTTAATCTAAGAATAGGATGTTCATAGACAAAATTATTTAATCGGTGAACGGGGCTATTTTTTGTGAACGTAATGACTTCTCCAAAAAGGGTAACATTAATAGAAAACCAGTATCCTTACAAATACAAACACCTATGACAGAGTAAACTAAGTCACAACATGAAGAATCTCAACATCGAATACACTAATGGCATCTGAAGTAAGAGTTGCGCTACAAAGTTTGAAGATGCACGTATCTCCAATTTTAAGATGGTTGCTTGTAGCGAATTCACGCCAACCATCACAAATGTATCCACCTGGATCACCATAAAATCTGAAGCTAACTTGGTGTTCACCACTCCTCCCCTTCAAAGTTATAGCTATGTTATGACAAAATCCATTTGCCAGGCAGAATGCTCTAGGCACATGCTGCATGTGAGTAAAATATGTGTCATATATATGTGCACAAATAATAAATTCCTACTCTATGATATAATAATAAGGCCCAATGTAAAAAATAATTTAAAGTATTTTCAATAACATTCTTATTAAAGAGGTGGATAAATCATATTTTCACATTATGATTCCATATGAAAAATTGTACTACCTCCATCCCACTAAGATTGGGACGGAAGAAGGTGGCTCGATTATTAAGAAAAGTGGGTTTGTGTGGTGGATATTAAACTGATAAAGTAAGAATAAAGTAAGAATGATTTAGAGTCACACAATCTTTATCAAATTTGGTATGTGACAATCTTAGTGGGACTTCCCGAAAAGATAAAATGGGACAATCTTAGCGGGACGGAGAGAGTATATCTTTGATTCGCAATTGTGGATTTTAGGGCGAGGGAGATAGTTCTCATAATTTGATCATAATTAATTTACCATCATAGGGAACTTTGCCCGTAGATTGTAGGGCGTTATTGTCTTTGTAAATTGAGGACACTGCTCCCTTGGAGATATATTCACCCCTTTAGTCACTCTCTTTCCTATCAATACATGGAGTGAACACTAAGAGCTGAATAAAATGCAGTTGATGAATAATTTAAAAAGGTAAAGGGATTGAGACATGCTAGATAAAAGACTTGAATTGGGAAAGTTAGGATGTTTTAATTTCCTGATCTGGTCTGATCTGTTTATGTCTGGTTTGATCTGAACTGGTCTGGTAAACGTCTGGTCTCTATGTATTCTATATCTACGGAAGTCAAGTCTGATCTAATCTGATTTGTTTAAGTCTGTTTTGGTCTAGTCTAAGACTAAAAACAATCAAAGTAAAAACATTCTTACAAAACACATCTTTTAAAATATGTTTATATATTTTCAAGCAAACAAAGGCACTCATAATATGGTCTAACAATCGTTATATGGGAAGATAACGATCATGTTGTGGAAACTTTTATATTTTTTGAAACATATTCAGTATGATAAGTCTTGCACACTTTTACATTAAAAGAAATGATGGAGTATGTCATATTTTTTTTATTTTACTTACAACTCTTAAAAGGATGTGTGTTTTTCTTTTGCCTATATACTTGTATAGTTGCATTATATAAAAGTTACAATGTCTATAATTAAAGTTACTT
Organism: Cuscuta epithymum; assembly: GCA_945859915.1. Classification (NCBI taxonomy): domain Eukaryota; kingdom Viridiplantae; phylum Streptophyta; class Magnoliopsida; order Solanales; family Convolvulaceae; genus Cuscuta; species Cuscuta epithymum. The sequence goes on from CAMAPF010001150.1 coordinate 607,813, forward strand.
GCCCATACTTTTTCCTATATACAAGTTACACATTAAGCAATGCGCACTATCACACTAAAATACGAAATACTATCTACTAGTATAATTTTAAACTATAGAGGAGTTGTTATCATAATCTAGATATATTAGTACATCGCACGACTCGAGTACTTGTACAACACCGACAACGTCCAAGCTTTAGTTCCGATCCAAAAGTACTTGTCTGGTTATAAATTAAAAGAATCGAGAAAAATATAATGAATTATCACCAATATATTCAGCATGCGACTTACTATTTTTGTCCGTCGTCACTTTCTCATGTTTGTGAAGTTGCACTCCATCACCATTTGATCCTTGGGCACATCCTTCTCCATCAACTTTCAATTTCACAACCAATTAGAAGTAAAACATAACTTGTTTCCTTTATCATAACATAACTGTTGTACTTTTTAAGCAGGATTTGTTGACTTGTTTATTAAAGAGAAACTATATATATATATATCTATAGAATTTGGTTCAAATAAAAAGTACTTCCTAGGTGAAAAATAAGAACTAATCTTGGCCATTGATGTGATAAAATAAGGTCTATTCGAAAGTGCATCAGATATGGGTTATTGTGCATCAGACCGACACTTTGGACGGCTGAGATTAATTCTCATTTTACACGTTAGGATGTCTTCTCATTTGAACTCATCCCTATATATATATATATATATATATATATATATATATATATATATATATATATATACATAGAGAGAGAGAGAGAAAGAGAGGACCGCTCAGGTTCCTCCGGAGGGACGGGAGGGACCGTCCGAACTTTACTGTTTGGGGCGGTTCGCGGTGGAATTTTTTGATGAAAATTTTTAAGCATGTTCCTCATCAAGTCTAGTTTGTCCATACCAAATTTCAGCTCAAAATTCGACCGGGAAGGCAGTCAAATAAATTCTTGAAACTTACTGTATGCGCAGAATGTCCAGTAAGCTTCAAGAATTTATTTGACTGCCTTCCCGGTCGAATTTTGAGCTGAAATTTGGTATGGACAAACTAGACTTGATGAGGAACATGCTAAAAAAATTTCATCAAAAAATTCCACCGGGAACCGCCTCAAACAGTAAAGTTTGGACGGTCCCTCCCGTCCCTCCGGAGGGACCTGAGCAGTCCTCTATATATATATATATGAGTAATCTTCCGGTCAGGAATTTCCTGACCGGAGCGCCGTCCGACCTCCTCCTTTTGGGGGCCTTCCCGGTGGTATTTTTTGCTCAAATTTTTTCTATATGTTTCTCATCAAGTCGAGTTCATCCATACCAAATTTCAGCAAAACATTCAATCGGGAAGGTCGTCAAATGATTTTTGCAAGTTAACTGGTCCGGAAAATACATATTCCTGACCAGTTAACTTGTAAAAATCATTTGACGACCAACCCGATTGAAGTTTTTGCTGACATTTGGTATGGAAGAACTAGACTTGATGAGGAACATACACAAAAAATTGGAGCAAACAATAACACCGGGAAGGCCCCCAAATGGAGGAGGCCGAACGGGGTTCCTGTCCGGAAATTCCGGACAGGAATATTTGTGTATATATATATAATGTTTTATGAGGACTAATTAATAATTTATTTTCACATTAAAAATCATAATATAATCTTGTACCAAATTGATTTTTGTTGGTCAATGGTAGTGAACATTGATTGATGATTTTAAAACACCTTCTTAGAGATATATGAAGATTATGTATCCAAACATGACTTACTAATGTTGTTATATGTTTCTGACTGGCCATGACAATCTTTCTCGCAACAAGTGAGATCAAACATATTGACCTTAAAAATCAGGCGGCTTGTATGTTTAAAGACCACAAAGTCTCCAGCAACCAGGCGGTTTTGCTTCACAAACTCTTTCCACCCATTCTTGAAACACAGCCTGTTGTTGCCTTCTTTGCATCTTCTGATTTCAACTTCAAACCTTCCCTTTCTGCTAATTAGAGTTACTACTTTACCCGTTTTTCGAACCATTAGCTCCTTAGATATAGCTGGGGGGAGTATCTGTATATGTACACCCTTTGCATTTTCAGTTTCGGTTTTATAACGTAACCTATTGTTAAGACTTGAAATTTTATCCGGAAATGTTACATAAGAGGGATACTTCAAAGTCTTATATAATACTATCGTATTTTATTGTATTATAGCTTCATGTCTGAATTCCTCCAAAGTTTTCATTGTTTTCTTTCCAAAACAATTACTAATTCACTCTTACTTTGAAAAGCTTATACTATCGTATTGTTTTATTGTTGCAATCCAACGAGTGATGTCCCATTGACAATAAAATGTCCTATTGACAATAAAACTTGGTCTTATTGTTAAGATGGCCATATATTAAACATAATTAAAAAGGTCAAAAATAAAAAAGAATACCAAGGGTGGGAAGAAATAACACAACATACCAGTCTAGTACGAAAGCCAGGCATCAACACCTTGAAAAATCTTGGAAGTTTGTTTTCCATTGATCTGTTATATTAACCAAAACACGTTATTTACCCTATATCTCATTTCCATATCCATACGTTACATATATTGTCTACAACTACACATGTGTACATACCGGAACATCCATTAAGCAAATATATTGGGTAAATATTTAGATAATACACAAGTCACAACAAAAGATTACATTATTACACATAAAGAAGATAGGTAAAAGTATTTCAATTAACTACTACGCACCGTTTATAGAACTGCTAGCTTTGGCGATTGAGTACTTGAATCTAACTGTAATTGTATATTCTACGAGCTAGTATATCCGGCCGATAATATTATACGAGCATATATGTGTGGGTGAAGAAGAACGTTGCTTTTTTATTTTACTTGTGTCTTTACATATTCCTATTTATGTTCAGTGATAAGTGTAAATTATATCACGTCTTTACATATTCCCACGAATTGCTATGGGAGGTTCATAAACGGTGGGCGTGAATATACATGAATATGCTAACGGCCTGTTTGTATGGAGTGTTGGAAGGTGTTAGTAATGAAAGCGTTGGTAAGTGTTGGCAGGGGACCAGAAGGGAATGGAAATATAAGTGTTAAACATAATCTTAAAATATTAGTAAAAAAAATATTGGGAGAGTTAAAAAAATGAAGTATTAGTAATGGAAGTGTTTTCACTTAAATTGACAAAAATATTCTCATACCTTTTAAAATATTATTAAGTACGAATAAATCATTCGTAGATAGGTAAAATCGAAAAAGATGAAGAAGAAATAGGAAAAGAGAAGACAAATCTGGAGGAGAAGTCTCTGCCGGAAGAAGAGCCGCAAGTGAACAATTTGGCCCCTGCTGCAGAAGAAAGAACAAATGTTTTCCAACACTTCCTTACACCCCAAATTGGAGTGTTAAAAAAGTGATAAACATAGGTGTTGGGGAGGTTATATCTAACACCCTGAAACACTTACTAACACCTCTAAAAACTTTTGATTTTTCTCCCAAACAAGTGTTTAAATTAACACTTCTTAACACTTCCATTACTAACACCTCTCAAAACTCAATCCAAACAAGCCGTAAGGGCCGGAATTTTATCACTAGAACTCTGCCGGCCACCTTGATTAACAATATTAGGCATCCTTTTGTAATCTATATATTTCTATATAGTATATATATATATAGTAAAACAGAAAAGTGTGGGGGAATTTGGGCGGAAAAAACGTGTGTTGCACGTGAGAGTGAATATGAAAACGTGTGAATGCAAAAACAAAATTATGTCCTAGCTGTATGTTTAGAGGGGTTTTAACCTTTTTGAAATTAACCCAAATTATACTTCCTCCGTTCTTTTTTAGTTGCAACAGTCAACATTTCACACTTGCCAACGCACATCTTTGACCGTAATTATATCTTAATCCCTATTAGTAAAAAATATTTAAAAACTAGATTTTGAAAATTTGTAATGAGATGAATTGAACAATATAATTTAAAAAAAATAATTTTCATAAAATAATAATATAAAATGTAGTCAAAGTAGAATATGTGAATAGTGTAAAATTCAACATGTTGCGATTAAAAAGAGACGGAGGATAGTACAACGTAACATTTTGCTATCAGCGTGAAGCGCACTATTTCAGTAAGGGTGTTTTTACTTGGACTGTAATTTGCTGGTCTGGTCTGGTCTGATCTGGTCTAGTCTGGTTTGGTCTGAACTGGTCTGGTCTGGTCTGATAAGGTCTGGTTTCTTTGTATTTTTATAACTATCCAAGTCTGGTCTGGTCTGAACTGGTCTGATCTGGTCTGGACTGGTCTGGTCTGGGACAAATTACAGTCCAAATAAAAACATCCTAAGTTGTATTCCTGATCTTTAAAAGAAGGTATTCTCTAGTTTATAATTTAAGGGTTTACAAAAATATTACTTATAATTTGAAACCAAATTAAATCAAAATTAAGATGGGGGAGTGACTGTACATATCTATTTTAAAAGATATCGTAACTCTATTTTAATCAAACTAACTATTGTTTGAAAAGCTTGGTGTGTACTGTGTAGCAGATTGATATTGAGATTTAGAATAATGGATTTTTTTTACATATTTTAGTAATAAAATACAGTTAAACGATCAGAGGCCGTTTGGTAACACTGTTTTTTGGTTTATCAGACTTATCAACCACTTTTTCACCAAACACGTAACTTATATTTTCGCATGCTGAATTGTGTAATAATAAGAAAAATTAAGGTTTGAGTTTATTTTCTGGTTGTATTGGTTGAAGTTATCGTAGATGACCATTTTAGCTATTTTTACATATTTATTTTATTTAGAAAAAAATTTAACGATATTTTTTTTCTTAAATCAGCAGAATCAGCCAATGCAATCACTTCAACCAGAATCGGCCGTTTTTCGTGTTACCAAACAGGCTCATAAAGTAACTTCAACCAAATTAGCCAGAAAATAACTACAACTTTACTTATATTGATTATTATAGAATTCATCACACGAAATTAAAAGTTATGTTTCTTACATTAAATTGGTTCATAATTAAGGGCGACAAAATGAAATTATGGTTATCAAACGGGATTTGTGATATGTTTAAATGTTCAAAATATTTTGACTTCTTATAACTATTATGCATAGTCCGTTAGGTAACCCTGAAACTGGGTGGATCGATTGAATTTGTAACAAGTGGTAAAATTCTGACCAAAGCGGTTGAATTAGTGAAATCGACTGAATTATGGTAAACGAAACACAAATATTTAAAATTTGTTTAACAAAAAGAACCTTGAAAAAGATCTGAAATTAAAAAAAAAAAAACAGGCCAAAAGAATGTGCGGCTGCATTTATTATCCTTTGTAGTTTGTAATTGAAAAATGCTTCATTTTAGACTTAGGACGCATGAGTTTAATTTGCAAGGCTACATAAACAAGGTTAAAAGTGTCAAATTGGGTTAGATTAAGTAATTTTGGGGGTGCGCCTAGCAACCCCAACAAAATTGAAGAAAAACTTAATCAGAAGTTGACCCTTGAACTTTTCAAAAAGGGACAAAGTGATAAATGCTGTAAGAAGATTAGAAGAGGACAAAGCCTTTAATACGGAGTATTCAGATTAATGGTTGAATTAATCTATATCACATTAGTCGATGCATAAATTCTTATCCCAATGAAGTACTCTTTATTACAAATTACAAATTACATATTAAAATTAGTTTACACAATTCAACTGGGAAAGCATACAATAAGAAAATGAAGTATCCACCTGCTACGATGTGACTTTTTACATTCCAATGGAAAAATCTAGAATTTTTGCTCTTATAAATTAGGGACCATTGGGGATGAATTTCAACACACATGACGATAAACACATATCCAAACATCTAATCTCTGCAGTGTCTTTCAAATATACACCCCAAACTCTCAAGTAAAATCATAATGCTCAACAATTTGCTCTGCTTTCATCAAGTAATCTAAAAATAATTGCCCCTGCAAAATGAACAATCATTCATGTAAGAGGCATCAAGTAAAAGCCATTGTTATTTTAAAATGAAAAACATTGTTTCCTTGCACATTTATTCAAATCATTTCTTTGATCATTCATGTGTTGCTTATCTCTAGATGTCTGCCAAGAAGAAACAGAGATAAGCACGTCAAAAGTTTAGTAGTCTATGCTGAAAATACAATGTTCTGTGGTTTTCAAATTTCAAATTTGGATTTTGTTTTTTGTGTTCATAGTTAGAAGATGTGATCTAATATAAAAGAGATGTGATCTAAAGCATGTGTTAGAATAAAAACACAAATTGCACGCTAAATTTTTAAGAAACAATGGCAAGTCCCTTTCGGAAATGAATGATAATTAGACTTTTTTTGGAAAATAATTATGAAAAGTACGTAGAACTTAGGTTATTAAAATGAAATGGATGCATGTTTCAAACCATAGATATGTTTTCTTAAATATAAAAGCATACGTTCAGTTTTTAAAAACAGAAATATTTAAAATAATTTAATTTGGAGCTTTGTGTAAATTTCTGTTTAAGCTTTAGATAGTCGAAGGAATTACACCTTTGAAAGTAGTTTATTTTGCATATCTTAAGTAACTCCATCATTTTGCAGATCTACCGGGAAAAAAAAGACCAAATGGTGAGACTTACAGAGAGTGAACAATACAGGAGAAAAAGAGTTGTGCATCATAATGGTAGAGCACAAAATTGTTTTCTACAGAATCACAGAAATGTGGACTGATACAATATAATGCATCTTAAACTGTACATGTTATTGCTGATTATAAATTGTAGCAACATTTGAAGTTTACAAGCTCAAACAGTGAAGATTAAAATCTATTATTTTAAGAGGCATAGAGTTCAATTTGGTATTATATAGATATATAGATATAGAAAAAACTTCCGGTAAGGTATACCTTACCGGAGCCTCCGTGCGGCCTCCACGTTTTGAGGGTCTTCCCGGTGGAATTTTTCGATGTAATTTTTTGAGCATGTTCTTCATCAAGTCTAGTACATCCATACCAAATTTCAGCAAACAATTCAATCGGGAAGGCAGTCAAACGATTTTTGGACGTTAACTGCGTTTTATATGTATATAAAGGGTGCAGTTATCTTCCAAAAATCATTTGACTGCCTTCCCAATTGAAGTTTTTTCTGAAATTTGGTATCGATTTACTAGACTTGATGAAGAACATGCTCAAAAAATTTCATCATAAAATTCCACCGGGAAGGACCTCAAAACGTGGAGGTCGCACGGCGGTTCCGGTAAAGTATACCTTACCGGAAGAGTTCCCATAGAAAAAACTTCCGGTAAGGTATACCTGACCGGAGCCCCGTCCGGCCTCCTCCGTTTGGGGGCCTTCCCGGTGGTATTGTTTTCTCAAATTTTTTGTGTAGGTTCCTCATCAAGTCTAGTTCATCCATACCAAATTTCAGTCAAAAACTCAATCGGGAAGGTCGTCAAATGATTTTTGCAAGTTAACTGGTCCGGAAAATACATATTCCGGACCAGTTAACTTGCAAAAATCATTTGACGACCTTCCCGGTTGAATTTTTGGCTGAAATTTGGTATGGATGAACTAGACTTGATGAGGAACCTACACAAAACATTTGAGCAAAAAATACCACCGGGAAGGCCCCCAAATGGAGGAGGCCAGACGGGGGGAGTGGTCCGGCCTGGCCGGACCTGAATACTTTCTATATATATATATATATATATATATATATATATATATATATATATATATATATATGGTGTACTGTGGTTTGGAAGAATGTATATACTTCGTATGTATTTGTACATGTTATTGTTGATTATAAATTGTAACAAAATAGGATGTTTACACTTTACAAGCTCAAACAGTAAAGATTGAAATCTATTATTTTAATGTGAATAGACTTCAATTTAGAATTATATAGAATATGGATGGTGTAGTGTGGTGTTTAACTGACAAGACTCAAGTTTTGATTTTGTTGAATACCAGTGAATAAATTTGAAGAAAAGTCTCATTGAGAACTTTCCTTTCTTCTTTGGTTCCTAACTTCATACTGATCAAAGCTGCGTTGTAAAATACTACGTATGTAATAAATAAAAAAAGAGATCGTAATTAAAGTACTTCAGAATTGTATGAAAAAACACTTATCTAAGAAGAATAGTTGATGATTGAGAGTAAAGTTCTTGAGAATAGTCGGAAACATCGAATTTCGAACACCGATTGTGGCGGCCGATAAATGTAGAAGCTGCAGGTGAGGACTAAAGAGGTTGAAAGCGACGATCGGTTAATGTGGAGTCCTGTGAAGCCGTGAAAGCGTATGTCGATGGTTGTGGTGTTTGATCGGTGAAGTTGATGAGGCGGGTAACAACAAGCAAGTTCGAGGTGAGATGATAGATGGGAAGCGGTGCTGGCTGCTGAGAATGGTACGCTGATCGGCGCAGGGGACATCCTAAAAGGATAACGTGATAGGAGGAGTAACTCATGTGTTAATATAGCGACGTCCGGGCAGAACCTCCTTTGTTGCCCCTACTGCGACCGCTATATAGCGGTAGGGCACTAGACTTAATGAAGAAGATACTCAAAAAATTTCATCAAAAAATTCCTCCGGGAACCGCCCCAATTGGCGACGTCCGGGCAGAACCTCCTATATAAGGGGCTAATTGAACACTTTAAGTAAGTTCATGTACCTATTTGACCCTTTAACCTTGTTTAAATGATTTTACATGCTTTTAGTAATATTTTATTCACAATGTAAAATATAGGTGTAGATATTGTGTTTCAGATTGTTAGGAAAAACTTATCAAAAACACATAAGACCGTGAAAAGGAGATTGAATCATTGTCTCCAATGTCTCATATGCACGGTGCACATTGTATTATTGGAGATGCTTTTAATAAAATTAATTAGATCTAGGTGGATTAAACCAAGTAGATACATCAGAAAAATTATTTGAATGGTTGTCATCAACGTAGGTGATTCTGTAAATATTACTTGTATAGAGATTGAAGAACATATCCTCTAAAATCTTTAATTTCAAGTTTCGTCAAAATTGATGAGTTATTATTGATTTTCTTCAAAATTGATGAGGTTTACACAGATTTTCTTCAAAATTGAGTTATTCATTTTCTTATATAAAATTGAGTTTCTTACAATCGAGGTCCTTGTCACAAAATCAATATAAAATAAGCTTGGTGAACATACATTAAACCGAGAAAAATGATTCATCTCAAAACAAACTTGACATGTTATAGCATACCTTATAATGATATAAGGTGCAATATGATACATGCAACCAACTTACTATCCGTCCAAATAAAGAATATTATTCGACAAAATGAATTTCACTAGTAATGGAAGTGATCGAAGAGAACATATGGAACACAAATGTGATTATAAGAATTGGTGGGGTCTGGTCATAAATATAAACAAGCCTAGCTGGTCCCCACCCGAAGGACCTCGATATCAAATACCCTGCCACCTTTACTACTCGTAGTGTCACGGGGCCTGATGATGCAAATATCTCCTTCTTCCACTCTATTGATCTCTACAAACTCACGCCAACCCTGACTAAAGAAGGCACATTTGTTTACCAAGAGAGTAACTTTGCAGTCCCCAATAGGACCTTTCAGGGTTACTCTTGTGTTTTGACAATATCCGTTTGCTACGCAAAACTCTCGAGGTATATTCTGAAACAAAAACATATGCGTATACATGTAACAAGCATGAACAATAACGAAATCAAATAAAAGTAAAGACCACAAATTAAATCTTGTCTTAGAAATGAAAAAAATGGTGAAGATGCAATGTAAATTATGTAATATCGCTCGTTGTAGACTTGTAGCATTTTTATCAAAAAAAAAAAAAGTAATACGGAGTATATTTTTTTGTAACCATATTTGTAATGGGACTGAGATTTTCTATTCTAGTTTGGCCTGATGTAATGTCGTTCGTTTAGGTTTGGTCTGCACGAGTCTAATAGATGTTTATTCTATGTATATTTTACAATTGTTGAAGATTGACTTGGTTGTGTAGTATTTTCTAGTCTAGTCCGGTCTATTTAAATTTGATTTGATATGGTTTTAGGCTAAAATTAGTCCCATTAAAAACATTCCTTTTTAAATCCATTGGGGTCCGGGGGGCCTGGAGGCCCCTGGGGTAAACATGATTGACTGTAACTGATTTCATGGATTCCATAAGGCAGGGTAAATCGGTGATCAGTTGAGATTAGGGGTGGACTCGAGCCGGTTCGGGCCTGGGCCCGGCCGGGCCACGGTTCATGAAAAGGGAGGCCCGGAACCGGCCCGGGTAACCCCCGGGTCCAGTTCGGGCCGGGCCTCGGTTCAATTTGTTTTTTTTTGCTTTTCCTAATTAACCCTCCCCCCTCACCCCCAAACCACCTCAAACCACCTCAAATGGCCCAAAATACCCAGCCCAACCCAAAAACATAAAAAAAATTCAAAAAAAAAAAATTTTGCCCGGACCGGGCCCGGCCGGGCCGGTTCACCTTTTGAGGGGCCCGAGCCCGGACCGGAACCCCAGCGGGTCGGGCCTACCCGGACCGGTCCCTGGCCGGGCCGGCGGTTCGGGCCGGTTCAAATAGTGACCGGTTCGGGCCGGTTCTGGGGCGGGCCGCCTGGCCCAAGTCCACCCCTAGTTGAGATAGTTCGCTTCCTCAAACATCGTGAATATGTACTTGTATTATTTAGTGAGGTCCAAAATTATATTGTGATTACTTGGGATAATTATGTATGTATTTACTAAGCATGTTATGAATTACTCTCATCGTTTGGCGAATAAAAAAAGTATTGTTCACATTTTTGAATTTTATACTACTTAGAACAATTTTTGAAGGAGTATTATTTTTACACCTTAAATCAATCTTTTCCATAACACATATTGTGTGAGATTTAAAACAAGCGTTTGTCGAAATGCCATAAAATTAAATAAAAAAGCTAAAATATGATCGAGAATAGCATACTAGTGGAATTACTTGAATGAGAAAACACGTTTGCTAAAAGAAATTACCCAATCTGTCCCAAAAAGCTTTATACGTAGTATATGATATCTCTTCTTCGCGAAAATGTTGTCTTTTCTTGATCAATGATGACAAACTTTGAAGAATAATTTTAATTATTATACTTACATATTCCGTATAATTTATATTAGCACTACGTAAATTTTATACTTTTATTAATATATTTAAAAGGGGAATTTTGATATGATTTTTATATTCAAAACAATTTCGTATTAAAAATATCACTGGTCAAAATCATTATGCTCGATCAAGGAAAACAAATTGAGCAAACCTTTTTGAACGTAGAGACTCGTATGTATAAGAGGGAAAAGTTGTAAGTAGTAATTTGCAAGAATTCAAAGCATACCAAATACGGCCCTTGTTTACGGACATTGTATGACCTCATTGGTGACATATGTTGTTTTTGGCTCTGTGAAACTATGCTTCCCGCCTTAGGACGCCCTCTTTTTCCTACACTAACAATAAGTAAACAAAATATTATTATATGTTAAAATATAAATGAATTAGTAAATTTCGGATTATTCATGATTAAGTGTGAGTGTCTGACAATTATATGTCTCACAATCGTCTCCTAATTTGGATGAGCTCACACTTTCTCCTATTGTAACTAACACAACTTAACGTTAACAACAACTAAATCAAGAATTAATATATATAATATATTTTCTTCTCCTAATCTTTTACTTATTTCATTCCATTTCATAACATAACTAACTACTACTGATTCAATTAACTTACTGCCGACATCCATGAGGACCATGCTATGTGCTCCATCAATTCCAACATCATTCATTTTACCCTTCATGGAGCTTTTGATACGATTAGTGTGTCTTTGGACATGTGCATCTTCTTCGTTAACTTCCACCTTAGATACACCTGCAAGCATACACACAAATAAATAGTGTTTTTTTTATTACCCGGGGCTCAGGGGAAAGGGGTTGCCGGGTTGGCGACCTTGTTCGGGGGTGGAACTTCCTCCATGGAGTTTCAAACCCAAGAATTCCCGTATACGTCATCTCTTCAATTCGTGTGTAGTAGTTGTTGGTCAACTATGCCATTTGTTAAGCAAATATACTTCCTTACTTCTTACATACAAAAGTACCTATCACATTTACCTGTAGACGACTTTGTCTATCAATGTACTTAGTTTCACAAGATTAATAGCTTGAAAATTTAGTAAATACGTAGTACGAAGTAAGATCATTTGCACATATTAATAAGATCTTGCGTGTATGTTTATCAGACCAGATTTAGACTTTATTTTGTGTGGCCATTTAACTATATATTTAAGGTCAAATCAAACCGAAATTTGACAGATCTAAACAATTAAATGACATATAGTCTAGAAACCAAATCTTGAGTTTTTTCCGTTTTTTAAGTGGATCAATATTATTTTTGGTTTTTAACGTGCTCTTTTACTCAAAAAAGCAGCACGCATTTAAAACGCGTTCAAAACGCAAAAAAAAAAGGCTAACTAGGTCAATGATAACCACTTACCGTCGTTATTAGTTTCTAGCGTGCCGCCGCCGCCGCTAGGGCAAAGATCTTTCTCGCAGCAAGAACGATCAAACAGAGTGACCTTAAATTGCATGCTCCTACCCATACGTTTGAACACCACAAAATCTCCGACCTCCAATTCGTGTTGACGCACAAACTTGTTCCATCCTTCTGTCAACCATAGATTTCCTTCTTCGCATTTTGCTATTTGTACGACCCATCTTCCCTTTTGGCTCTCTAACATAATCGTTCCTTTTGACTCTATTCCACGCAGCTTCTCACATATTACCGGGGGAAGCATCTGTCACACATTAAATAATTTTCCCAAACATATTTATCGATTAGCGAAAAAAGTAATTGTTACCATCGAAAATAACAATATTGGCACGAATTTAGCATGAATATGTCAAATTCGTAAAGAATTTGGCACAGATATGTCAACTTTGTACTAATGTGAATTTGTCGCCTGCTATTTGACACAACGTCATGCCAAAAATATGTCAAATTCGATCAAATCGTGACAAGTCTTTGCCAATATCGTTATTTTATGCCGTATAAATTATTAAAGATTGAAATTAACAAAGGAGATCAAGAGGTGGCCTACAAGTTTTGTTTCGAAACCAGGCATCAACACCTTGAAGAATCTTTGAAGTTCTTCTTCCATTACAATAATAATTGAAATACGTACCACGGAATTTCTACACTTTAGTTTCCCTATGTTGTCGATGGCCGAGTTTAATTAGCTAGGTAATTAATAGACCTAGGTTTATAATTACTCATGAATCATGATTGGGCCATATCACGGTAAATAACATACTACGTATCTTGTTCTCAGTCACACTATAATGGGCCGTTATTGTGGAGTGCCTATATGGTACATCCGGGTGTACGTACACCCGGTCCAACTAAGGAAGACAACCCAATACCTGATACAGGCCAAAAAGAATTCGGTGGCATTTTTGTAATTTAAGCGAAAAATCACGGCTTCCGTTAAATGAGCAATAATGTATTTTTAATGAGCACCAGACCTATTTTATTGAGTATTTAAGAGACTATCAATGATTATCACGACGCCTGCTTCAAATCTTCTAATTTTTTTTTCTTTTTCATATTTTTTCTTTTATAAAAACTTATTAAATTATATCTATAATACACTCCTATCAATTTCAATATGCGAGTCTAATTTAATATGATACTTTTGAAATATGCATTGATATAACAATTAAAAATGAGCATAACATCAGTACCAAATGAGCATACATAACTTACAAAGTGCACATTGATATGAAAATCGTAAGGTTTGTTAGTTGAACATTATGACATTTTAATTGAGCATAAAATCTCCGCTATTGACATGAAAATCACGATTTCTGGTGAATGAGCATTAATGAACTTTTAATGAGCAACAAACCTATTATGTTGAGTATTAGGAGTCTAATATTCAGAATCGTGATCTCTGCTTCATAACTTCTACAAAAACTTATTACATTATATTTATAATCAACTCCTATGAATTTCAATATGTGAATCTAATGTAGAATAGTACTTTTAAAAATGCATTGATATGACATTTACAAAATGTGCACAAGATCAGTACCATATGAGCATACTTAACTTGCAAAATGTGCATTAATATGAAAATCGTAAGGTTTGTTAGTTGAATATCACGACATTTTCATTGAGTATCAAACCTCATCGATTGAGATCGATGGAAATCACGATTTCTGTTCCATGAGCATTAATGAATTTTTAATGAGCATCAGACCTATACAAATGAGCATATGTAACTTACAAGATGAGCATTGATAAGAAAATTGTAAGTTTTGTTCATTGAGCATCAAGACATTTTCAGTGAGCATCAAACTTCCGTTATTGAGTATTAGAATCGTGCGATTGAGTATCATGATTTGTGGTCTCGTGTCTATAATCAACTTCTATGTGAATCTAATGTAATATGAAACTTTTGAAATATGCATTGATATAACTTTTTAAAATGAGCATAACAAAGGTACTAAATGGACATACATAACTTAAAAATGAGTTTTCAAAAATCCAAAAGCTCATTTGTGTACGTTCGTTCTATTTAGTCATTTTACTCATTTGAGTTTAAAATAAATTATAGATTTTATAATATTTTATATTATACATTTTCATAATAATAGAATATAACATTAAAGTAGAAGAATAGAAGATTACTAAAAAACAAAAACAAAAAGATAGGAGAACAAACAATAAAAAACAATAAAAGAAAGGAGAAAAAAAATTAAAAAAAGGCAAAATAACTTTAAATAATACTAACTGTCTTCCATGAATCAAGAATAATACCAACTTGAGAAATAACTTTTAATAATACCAACTATTTGATTATCTATCAAAAGTGATATATAGCAAATTTTCATTAAAAATTTATTTATTCAATTCATCAAAAACTAATATCAAAATATCAAATAGGTGATCATATTTTTAAATATCAATTACTACCTCCGTCCCACTAAGATTGGGACGGAAGAAGATGACACGATTATTAAGAAAAGTGAGTTTGTGTGGTTGATATTAAGAATAAAGTAAGAATGGTTTAGAGCCACACAATCTTTACCAAATTTGGTATGGGACAATCTTAGTGGGACTTCCCGAAAAGGTAAAATGGGACAATCTTAGCGGGACGGAGAGAATATTTGATGATTGATCTTAGTTTTTGATGTCTTAAGTGGCTAAATTTCTTGTAGAAAAGTGTCTCTATTTTATTTTTGGTTCACATTCAGATAGTTGGTATTGTTAAAAGTTATTTCTAAAGTATGTATTATTATTGGTTCATTGAAGATAGTTGGTATTATTTAAAGTTATTTTGTCTTAAAAAAAGTACAAACATTAAAGTAGCTAGAAAGGATAAAGGAGAATAAAAAGGATCAGCCCCACTCACGTTCAGGAAGGGGAGCGCAGGGAGCATGCATGCGACGGAAAAAAATGGAAGCAGCTCAACTCAGTCTATTAACTATCCTTATACCATACTTGCTATTAATTACAAAAAAAAACCGGGTGTACATGTACTGATGTACACCCGGGTGTAGGATATAAATTGCCGTTATTGTGCACAAATGTGGCGGTTTATTTGCAAATATTCAAACGATAAGGATTAAGTTGCAAATACTTATGCTGTAATAGTAGGTTTTGGTAAACTTCCAAATCATGAGTAAATCCAGATAGTTTCCCTAATTAGCAGTATTATGTTTTTATCTCAAACTAAGATGTTTTCTTTTGGACTATTTTCAGTCTCATATCAAATCAGATCAGACTAAAACAAATCAGACCAGATCAAACTTAAACAGACCGGACCAAATCAGACTTCTATAATTATAAAATACACAGAGAACAGACATTTATCAGACCAGGCAAATTCAACCAGAAGAGACCATACCAACAAATTTCAGTCCAAAAGAAAATATCCTAAGACTAAAATATTTATCATATACTGTCATATGGTAATTAAGACATAATATAATATTATCCTCACAAAAGAAAATAAAATTATGGCATTATACTACTAAACATTATTAGTATCGTTCATAATAGTAATAATTATTCATACAACAACAACAACATCCAAGCCTTGTCCCAATAATAATTATTCATATTTAAGAAAAAAAATAGTACTTAAAAAAACAGGATTATTCCTGTCCGGAATTTCCGGACAGGAGCCCCGTCCGGCCTCCTCCATTTGGGGGCCTTCACGGTGGTATATTTTGATCACATTTTTTTGTATGTTCCTCATCAAGTCTAGTTCATCCACACCAAATTTCAGCAAAAAATTCAATCGGGAAGATTGTCAAATGATTTTTGCAAGTTAACTGGTCCGGAATATGTATTTTCCGGACCAGTTAACTTGCAAAAATAATTTGACGACCTTCCCGATTGAAGTTTTCGCTGACATTTGGTATAGATGAACTAGACTTGATGAGGAACATACACAAAATATTTGAGCAAAAAATACCACCGGGAAGGCCACAAAAAGAAGGAGGCCGGACGGCGCTCCGGTCAGGAAATTCCTGACCGGAAGATTACTCCTTAAAAAAATAGAATTTTATCAATTCAGGATCCGAAAGATAGATTAATTATCAATTCAGGACCCGAAAGATGAAACGTATCGATATAGGACCCGAATGATGAAAAACTATCAATTTAGGACCTGAATGATTGGAAACTATCAATATAGGACCTAAGTTGTCATGAATTTTATTATTATTTTTATTTTAAAAATTTTAAATATTAATTAGTTTTATTAAACTAATAAACTTTTGTGAAGAAAAGTTTATCAAAAATTAGTAATGGATTTAATAAAAAAATTAAATAAATCAAAACCTTTGAAATATTAGGTCCTAAATTGATAGTTTTTCATCATTCGGGTCCTATACTGATACATTTCATCTTTCAGGTCCTGAATTGATAATTAATCTAACTTTCGGGTCCTGAATTGATAAAATTCCTAAAAAAATAGTACTTCGACCCTATTTAGGCTATTCAGTGATGTTTTCGCTTTTTCTTCGTTATAATTCACTTTTTTAGGAAGGGATTGTGAAAGAAGTAATTATGATTAATAAATATTACAACAAGTGGTTTATGACCCCAATACTTCTGAATGAGATATTTTGCCCTGCATGCTGAATAGGGACGTCTGCGAGGAGGATCTCTCCATTTCAAAAGCATTGCTCCAATTTTATGTTGACAATCTGCATTCCTTGGATAACCCAAAAGTGTTGACTTCTCTGGAGGATGATAACAGTTCTGAGCAAGCATGGACGGAGCTAGGGGTGGGCCAACCTAGGCTATGGCCCACCCCAAATTTAAAAAATGGCTTAATTTTTAAGGTAAAAAATTCTGTGTAAAATTTTTTCTAAAAAAATTCTTTGTATCGGCCCAGTCTGGCCCAGTGCCCTGGCTTCGCCCCTGTGAGCAAGCATTTGAAATTGACTCTCTTAAGGATTTTATTCAAACCTCTTTGACGAATGGGGTGGATTCGCTTTCCCATTTTCTACTCAAAGAATTTGAAAAAATCCTAATCTCTACATTGGGTAACCATTTGAGACCTGCTGATGAAGGGGTAGCTACTACTAATAAAAGGATTCTAAATACGAAACCTACTCATGAAGAGAACACCACTCATTTCGTAAACACACACCATGGTATTAATTTTTTAGGGGATATTATTTCAGGTAATCAAGATTTTGAAACTTTTGATTGTGAAGGTCTCTATGGTGAGCAACTCCTTTTACACTCGGGGATGAATTTCTTGGACATGCTTCGGAAAGCGAGAAGAGGTTACCTATTTCATCAACGGCAGTTCTGTGGGACTCCGATACTAATCAAGATATTTGTTTCAAAGCTAGGTTGGTCACAAAAGAAAATTGCTTGCCTACAGAGAACTTGAACACCCAACTTAAGATATATAGGAAAAAGAATCAGCGCTCACACCGTTTGAGAACAAGATCCCAAACTAGAGTTGATTTTGAAGAATTATACAAGTCTTAGGGAAATATTTGGAGGGAGCACTAGAATTTCAGGTAGGGCTTTTGGTTGTTTTTTATCTTTGTTTTTCGTTCTCTTTTGTTTACTTTTCTTACTCTCGTTTACTCTATCTTTAATAAAATTCTCTTTTCCTTGCCAAAAAAATAATAAAAAAAAGGAAGGAGTACCTACAACCAAGTCTCAATCTCATTGATTTTTAATCACACAATTCATTCGTTTAAGTATTCTAATATTCTTCAAGTTCAAATAATCTTAAAAGTCCGCCGTTGTTACAATTTCACAAAAAAGAATTACATTCTGTGCGGATATGAACTCTAGTGTGCTATGCTACGATATTAATGCAAGTAGTAAATTTATTTTAAGGCACATTTGACTTTAGTGCCATCAGCGACAACATCCAGTCGAAAGTGGTCTCCAGCGTGAAGGCAGACAACGATCCTATCTAGCTCCTTCTCTATTCATGTTGAAGGGGAGATGAAAAACTCGGATTCCCCAAAATCCTCTACACAGTGACAACAACAAAACTACGACGGCCGGACAGACTTTACACATGGACTTCTACCGACGGAATTACTCAATTACATATTTGGGAATCGACAACATTAAAGTTCCTTGTACTTCAGAATTTAATAGATTCACCACTACTCCACTAGCACTAAATATAGTAGAACTCTACCGGGAAAAAAGTTTTTTGTATGTGTGTAAGCGTAAAAAAACCAAAGTATAACGAAAAGGGGAGTTCAGATATTGTGATAAAACAAATAAAAACTAAGTTGAATGAATTAAACTTGATCACTTAACGAAGTGCTCGTTGATCATAGTTACTACTTTAACCTTCTCCTCTTGAATAGTTAATCGCGAAGATTAAATCGTCCACTTCATCAAATGTACTTATTAATAACGAAAAACTCTCCTTAATAATCCTTACTATTAGTCAATACAGAACAAACTTCATGTATTGATCTTAATAGTATCATTCAACCGATTTAATGAAATCAATTAAGAATATAAGCTAATGCAACCCGAGGTGAGTATTTGCGGGTGTCGATTCAAGCATCTCAGGTCCAACTATTCTATCTAATTCATCCATTGATCATCTAATTACATCAACTAAGATTGATAACCTCACACGGACGGTTGTTCGGTTTAACAAATATAATTATTTACCCTTTAGATTATAAATTACCAGGAGGGACATGAATTAATAATCTCAAGTTACTAGTTATGACAGGATCAAGTGAGTAACAAGCATATTTATTGATTGATTTTAGTACCAATACCAATCAATATGAAAATATCAACCAATAGGTCACCTAGCGATGCACAAATATTAATATGAAATATGAACAAGAAGAAACTACTTCCTCGGTTCTAAATAAACTTCACACTTTCCTTTTTGGGACGGTCCAAAATAAACTCCACACTTCCTTATTTCCTTATTTGGCAAAGAAATCTACATCAAAACAGTGTTAAACAGTGCTAAACAGTGCCAAACAGTGTCTCAACAGTGCCAAATAGTGTCTCAACAGTGCCAAACAGTGCCAAACAGTGTCTCAACAGTGTACTCTACAGTAAAGTCAACTTTATTTCCTTAATAACTGTGAAGCCAAATAGTGCCAAACAGTGTCTCAACTGTGAACATACCCGATCAGGTATTGGATATACTTGACCGTGTGTGTCAAATCAGTTTTTCTTCTTTGAACTATTTGTCTTTGACGAGCACTTTTGTCACAGTGCGTCAAAATAAATTCAATACTAACACTTATACATAGTATAGCGTAGTAGAGTTTGTATCCACAGGGAAAGGAATAATTCTCTTTTTATAAAACTAGTAAAGAAAAGGGGGGTTTAGGATTGAATGATTTAATTTAATTAAACACAAAGGTGAACGACTTATATGAGATTTAATTCAAAGATAAAAGGACTTGGCATTGCTACTTTCCACTTGTTGATATATTTTAGTCGATCATTGTTATATCTATAACTTATCCCCTCTCGAATACTCAATCGAGGAGTATATCCAATTCATCGAGGGTAGTTATTAACAATGACCGTTCATTAATAACCCTTACTATTATTCAAGTATAGAACACCGCCATATACCGACTTGATAGTAGCATTTAATCTCTTAACTCCTTGATGAAATCAATTGAGATTGATAACCTCAACACAACAGTTTTGGTTTAACCAACAAAATTAATCCCTCTTAAGTTTATTAACCACGACCGTGCATTAATAAACCGAAGTTACTTACTTGTGAAACCATCAACGATTAACAAGCGTATTCGTCGATCGATTCTAGTAATAATTAATAAATGAAACAAAACTAGTTGATCCTTTAAGTAATGTTCAAAATATTAATATGAAATATGAATAAGAATTAATTAATATTCAAGGAAGAATATTAAATATGATAAATCCTACTATAACTAATGTCAAGATGTTAACTAATTGTCATCTTAGCAACACTCCCCATCATTAATATATAGATAGATTAAGGGAAGAATTAATATTCAAGGGAAGAAGTTAAGAAAATAACTCACAACTTTAATAATCAACAAGCTTCAAGAGCAACACCAAGAAATGGAAGTTTAGCTCCTCATTTGGAGACTAAACATGCTATAAAAATATAAAAGAAATACTATTCTAAATTGAGCTTAAGAGTATGAAAGAAGGGATGATTTAATGTGAAGGAAAAGGGGTGTATTTATAGCAAAATGGAGGTGGCAGGGTTCTGTACTCGATCCAGTATTGGGGATACTGGACCGAGTATGAGAGGAAATTTCCAGGAAATTGTGAAAAATAGGCATACTCGACCGAGTATTGCCAATACTCGACCGAGTATGACAGGATTTTCATCAAATATTCAGCCACGTTCTTTTGCTCCCAGATTTGATTTTGACCAGCGTATCTGACCAATACTCGACCGACTATTGGCAATACTCGACCGAGTATTGAACAAATATCAAAATCTTCATTTGATCTTCTCCCTTTTGCACATTCTTTGGTCTTTAGGATCCAACCTTTGATTCTTGGGATGATTTTGACCTGTACTAAGCTCAGAATAATCCTAATCTAAATAAATTACAAATAATTAATGAAAATAAAGTATTACACCAAAAGTGTGTAATTTCCACAACTAGAACTAATAAAACTAGTTAAAAATACAAACATACATAATAGAAAATTTACACCATCAGTCTTCTCATGAATCTTTCTTTTGTCTCCAAGCTCCTTCTATATGCTCTCAAAAGATTTCTTCTTGCTTTTTCATAATGTTTCTTGCTTATATGTCAAACCTTTTAATAACTTTTAGTTCTAATCTTATTTAGAAGATAAAGATTACACATTAATCATACAACAGTAACAAATAAGTACACACAAAACACAATACTCCCTCCGTCCCAAATTGTTTTGCGAAATTCAACCTTTTTTGGTCAATCAATAATAAAAGTCAATCCTCCCAATCGATAATTAACTCAATTTTTAATAATTAAAATTTTTATATTCACAAACTGCATTAAAATCTCTTCAAGTTGCAAACTTCAAATTAGAATATAATTAAAAATTAGCATCCTAATTAAGCAAATAAAATGGAACTATTGACCAAGAAAAATCAACTTTGCAAATCAATTTGAACGGAGTAGTATAAAATAACTCATCCATCAATTGAACGAATTTCAATTTCAATTTCATTTCAGAGTCTGAGCCTCCGTTTTGGATTATTAATATTCTGGATTGCAATAGTATTTGTATATCTGAAATGAATCATTGGATTATACCCGCCACTGATTTGGATCTTGAAAGTGTTATTTGGTTGAAAGACTTCATTCTGAGGCTACTTTCCCCTAATTGGACTTGTACTAAGCTAGAGCTGAATAACTCCTTTTGTCATATACTACGATGCCAATTTCTTTGAAGGTTTTATCTGCATTACCCCCAAGAAGGGACATGACCCTTTATTTATTTTTGAAGGATGAAATGGCTTGGGAATATATCGATTTGTGACAAGGATTACACGAGCAATTACCTTGATGACAAAAATTAATTCTGTGCAGCCGCCACTAGCGATTGAACATGCTTCAAGTGAGGTTCTACCAGGTAACACCAATGACTTCGGGAGTGATCTCCTTCCCTTGAAAATACTAGCGATTGAACATGCTTCAAGTGAGGTTCTTGAAAATACCTGATTTCATTTTATGACGTTCCTAATTCCGAGCGAACCCTGGATGTGGCTCTCTTAAAGACCTCTTTCAGACCAATATGACTAAATGTAGTGAAATTGGTTTCTCCTTTAATTGATTATGAGGCCTACTGAAGAAATCGAAGCAGTTCACATGGACATATATAGCTTCATAGAAAGTTGATAATGAGATAATGAAAGCTTCAGAGTCAGACTTGGGTATTACTGGTCGCGCGTATTCAAATTGGTAGTTCCTAGAAGTCAGCTTCTCTAAGCATCATTCTGAAACTTCCACTCGTGAGGGGCTTTATGGCGATTTGTTAAATTCATCTTCGGTTAAACATTTCTTGGTCATGATATGTATCGGAGAATTAGAAGAGAGTTTCTATTTTGATGATTGAGGATCCATGAAACTCTAATGCAAATAAAGAGATTTGTGATAAAGATGGTTAGTCAAGAGAGAAAATTGTCTCCCTATAGAGAATTTGAACAGCACTCGGGAAAAAATGTATAAGATGAAGAATCGGTGCGGTCACATCATATGAGGACTAGGCTCATATACGAGTGGATGGAGTTTGGAATGTTGTTCTATGTGCTCAGGGTTTAGCTAAGGAGGAACTTATTCGGGTTCGTTTTCATATTTTTCTTTGTTGTATCTGTATCCTTAAATAAATACTCCTCCGTCCCTGAAACAAGTTCCCCCTTTCCTTTTTGGACAGTCCCTAGCTGAATTAAGTTCCTCTTTCCTTATTTGGCAATTTATCTACATCAAAACAGTGCCAAATAGTGTCAAACAGTGTCAAAGAAGTGTCCCAATAGTAAAATTTACCCCTCAGTAAATTTATTTCCTTAATATGTGTGAAAAACAATGGGGAACTTGTTTTGGGGATGGAGGTAATATATTTTAAACCAATACGACTACACTATGATCTCATATGTGGTTTTACCAAAACTATACATTTTTATATTAGGATTTTGCATAACAAAAGTGAATGATTATGTTGAGTCAAGTTAGGTCCATATCACTCAGAGTGAAATCATGTATGAAATCATACATGGCTGTACATAAATTGTGGTGTATGTTAAGTGTTAGGACTTCATAATAGAAATGTTTTCAAATACATTACTTTTGTGAAGGATCTATGGGAGAAACGTTTAATTAGTTAGATTTATTGGTGGGCTAATAAAATTAGTAAAATAGAAAGTTCATTTTGTTTCTATTATAATTTCCTAGTAATATCCCTTAGTAGAAACTTTTGAATCTTCCCGGTAGACGTCTTGGGAAGCGCCTCTTTGAAAACCACCCTTCTTGGCACCATGTATAGCGGCAGACGTTCCTTGCAGAATTCCCTCACCTCTTTCTCTGTCGGTTTCTCGGCCCCTCTCTTCAAACTTACGAATGCGCACACTGTTTCCCCCCAAAACTTGTCCGGCTGCGCCACCACCGCTACCTCATTGACGGCCGGATGCATGTACAGAACAGACTCCACCTCCACGCTGCTAATGTTCTCGCCGCCGCAAATTATAATATCTTTCGATCTGTCTTTCACTTCGACGTACCCGTCAGTGTGCATTACGCCAATGTCGCCAGTGTAGAACCACCCGTCCTCTGTCATGCATTTCGAGGTTCCGTCGGGGTCTTTGAAGTAGCCAAGCATCAAGCTTGCGCCTTTTAAAACGATCTCCCCCACCGTCTTCCCATTTCGCTTCACGCTCTTTCCGGTGTGCGTGTTGACCACGTCAACGCCGCCGAATCCCACGCTGCGAACACCTTGCCTTGCCTTGAGTGCCGCCCTTTCAAGTGCTGGGAGCTTATCCCATTTTGGTTTCCATGCACATGTCACAACTAAGCCACCGGTTTCGGTCATCCCATACCCGTGGGTCACCCGGAAACCCAACCACTCAATCCGTTCAAGAACGGCGGCCGGAGGCGGAGCTCCGGCAGTGAGTATGTGAACCGGAGTGCGTAGCTGGCCGGTCTTTGTAGAGTGATTGGCCAACATATTGAGAACGGCCGGCACGCCGCAGAAGTGGGTTACCCCGTGCTTTGCAATCGCTTGGTAGATGGAATCAGCGTCGACTCGGTGGCGGAGGCAAATATTGGTGCCGCCGACCGCTGCCATGGCCCAAGCATAACTCCAACCGTTAGCGTGAAACATCGGTAGTGTCCACAAGAACACCGACTCCGACGTCAATGACCAGTTGACCAAACTGGAAATTGTGGCAGCGAACGCTCCACGATGGCAGTGTAACACACCCTTGGGTGAAGAAGTGGTCCCGGAAGTGTAGTTCAACGTTATCGGATCCCACTCACTATCCGGCCCCACATATTTGAACTCACAATTGCCTCCCCTTAACATGTCACTATAAGAGTGACGAAACAAACCTTTCTTATTTCCACCAAAACTAGTCTCGTCTTCTTCTTCTCCTTCTTCATCAATGTAAACTAAAATCGGACGCTTTGACCACACAGCTGATGGGATCATAGACATAGCTTCTAGGACTAAGGAACATGATTGGTGATCCACGAACACGAGCTTTGACTCACTATGAAGGAGAATAATGGAAATTGTCCGAGCATCGAGACGTATATTAATGGTGTTCAAAACTGCACCTGCCATTGGAGCCGCGAAATGCAGCTCGTACATGGCGGGTATATTCGGGGCCAAGACAGAGACGACGTCGCCTTTCTTGACCCCAAGGGATGAAATGGAGGAAGCGAGATTCAAGCACCGCTCATAAGTCTCTGACCACGTGTATGTTGTGTCATTGTACAAAATTGAAGGGCAGTCTCCATACACAGTGGCAGCCCTTTCCAAGAAATCAACTGGGGTTAGAGGGTGTGAATTGGGATGGACCTTCTGAATTTTCTTGGGAGCAGTTTCTGTAATGGTGACAGAATTCATGGTAGCACATTTTGTTGCTATGTCGATCTGTTTTGTTTGAATTGTGAGTTTGATATTGGGTTTTGAGAGGGATTGGGTATGCACTGTGATGTTCGAGGGGAATGCAAGAAGGCAAGGATTTGCTAATGATGATGAAATTGCCATTATCCGCTTGATATCTTGTTTGAGTTGTTGGAATGCAAACCTCTAAAAGATTATGTTCTTAAGCTATAATCATGAAATGAAAGACATTACATGTATGTATATACTAATTAAGAGGCATCATCTCTAGACGTAATTTTAGATTGTGTGATTTTGTTGTCAAATTTTACACGTAAATATGTTCACAAAACCATATATGAGCATATAATTTTACACTTTCTTAACACAAGATGTGCCCAAGTAATTAAGTTCTTATATCCCAAAGATGAAGAAAAAGACATTAACAAGTACCTACTTGACTTTAGCGTGCAAAGAAATAAACTAAATACTTGTATAGTCGTATGAGGTTTAATTTGTAAGTAAATATCAATAACTAGGTGTCCTAAATACGATGCATACAAAAGTTGTCCTAAATAAAGTCTGATAATCTAAAAACTTATATCGTGTATGTCAATATTCACTCCTATTTAAGAATCAAACATGATAGTCCTATTTTGGCCGATCGTTTTTAATTTTCTTGTTAGATAACACACGATTGTTAGGTCTAGCTCTATTATAACCAAAGTTTCAAGTTTCATGTACGTAAGAATAATAGCGGTGTTCATTTCAAGGAGATGATGACATTTTCACTGGAACTGGTATTTGCGTGAGGTAAATAATGCACCATTAAGATTGGTAAACGTATTGCCTAAGTACTTTTAGTTGGGTGCAAATTGTCTCGTGAAAAACAGTTGACCCACACACAATCTTCGTTGGAGTAAGTTATTTACTTTTAAATACTCCGTAAATTATAGAGTAGATACTCATTATTTAATTGTGAAAATTGCACAAAATAAGATTAACACATAACATTTGTCAAAAAAAAAAATTAACACCTACCAAAGTCAGTTTTTTTCCTAAATAGGACTCCATGTTTTATTTTTCTCCCTCTAGCAAGGATTAAACACTACATTTCTCAATTTTCTAAATTTGGATAATTAAAACATAGTCCCCTAACTCCCCATTGAACATTGTCAAGTTTGAGTTGACTATCAAATAAGAAAAGTAAAATTGTATTGCTGAAATTTGTGCTGAGTAGAGAGAAATAAATTGAACCACAAATTCATTACATAAAACGAAAAATGGAATTTTTTTGGAACAAAGACGTTTTTACTTGAACTGATATTTGCTAGTTTGATCTAATCTAGTCTGGTAAATGTCTGTTCTCTGTGTATTTTATGTCTGTTCAAATCTGGTTTGATCTAATTGTATTTTGAGGCACATACAACTTTAGTTCCGTCAATATATTGATTAATAAGTCATATACTTGAGCCTATCAATTTTGTTCTTCCGGATGGGAATGTGAAAAAGGTTAAATAATTTGTGATGTTATTCTTTATGAAAGAATTAATCTTAAACAAGTTATGTATGTGCCTAGGTTTCAACACAGCCTATAATTTATAGGACAATTATTGAAAAACACTAACATGACAGAGATTATCAATAATTATGGGTGTTATATACAAAACACTTCAAATGAGAAGAAGATATTTCTTGGAAGAGAGAGGAGTGATCTTTATATACTTGCAGCAAATAACCGCATAAATAAAGTTGTTCCCACCTCTCACCTCTCTAAACAGAAATAAGAACAATGCATGCAAGGCACATTGTTTACCTAATAATTCTTGTTACATGATATACTTGCACATTTTTCTCTATCACAATCAAACCTGGGAACTAACTCCCTTACCTGCAGGAAAGAATGCTATTGGCGTTAAATGGGTATGTAAAGTAAAGTACAGGCCAGATGAAAAAAGTTGTATATTTCAAAGTGAGACTGGTAGCAAAAGTGTGTAATCAAAATGAAGGAAAATATTTTAAACACACCTTCAACCTTATTGCTAAATTAACTACAATGGGTATATTGATTTCCTTAGCATTAGCCGAAGGATGGCTGATACATCAACTGGCCACACAAATAATGCGTTCTTAGATGAATAATGTATTGATGAAGAAGTTTACCTGCAAATCGCATAAGGATATCAAAATGCAGAAGTGGGACAAGTATGTAAACTCAAAATTAAAGATCATTGTATGGATTGAAGCAAGCTTTCATACAGTGAAATCTTGAACTCATAATATCTTTATTAGATTGCGTTTTCAATAGTCAAAGCAACATTATTCTTTGTTCATCAAGTGTGAAGTAAAAATATTCACATCATTACTTGCTTATATGAATGATTTATTGATTAATGGAAACTAAAAGGAGTAAATACAGAAGACAAAGGATGCTTTAGATAAAGCTATTAATATCAACGACCTTGGTCCAATTCGTTATTTCTTGGGGATAGAGGTAGCATGAAATTAAATGATCAAGGTATCATTTTCAATTAAAGAAAACACATTTTGGACATTTAACATGACATCGAGATGATACATTGTTAGTGTGCTCATTTCCCTATACCTGCCGAGCTAAAACTATTATTAGTTGATACAAGTGAACTTCTTGATGATCGATAATGAACTATATAGAAGATTGATTGGAAGATTTCTATATCTAAACTTGACAAGTATAGACATTCCCTATACTATATGTTACACGGTAAAATTCACGTCTAGAATTTTCACCCTGTACGGCCTGCCTTAACCCCTTAAGACAGTCAGCCTTCCACCCAATGCCGCGGCGCAACCCTTAATTGGAATAGGAACGCTACACTTTAACACACACTTAGAATAAAAGCACACGACTTTACGATCAACAACCAACCTTGTATTAATTTACAATTAATACACTAGGACTAATACAACACGTTCACAATGTCTAACACACTTGCAAACACTCGGCGACACTGCTGTCTCTCGCTAAGACTACAAAATTCGCAGTTATGCCGCTGCATATTTATAGACGAGCCACGTCAGGCAGTTACAAGCCAACTGCCTAGCCTGAAGGGACGCGTCTCTTCGCATGTGGCAGTTACCAACCGCCTATGCCGCGGCCTTCCGGTCTGCCCAAAGACTTGTTCGCCCGAAGCCCTCAACTGCCTTGCCACCGGTTCGCCCCAAGGCACTTGTTCGTGTGTAACCGCCCTGCCCTTCCAGACTTGAGCCATGCCTCACCGAACCGACACGCCTCTTCGAGCTTGTACTCATGCCGCGGCCTAACCCAGGCCACCCACGAGCCAACTCTATGCCTTGAGCTTGTGGCCAACTCTCGTTGCCTTGCGCCCAGCTTGCCCAAGTCCCACTTGTCAACTGGCCAACCAACCCTCGTTGCCATCGAAGCTCCCAAATGTCGTGACTGCCCAAGGACAGCCACGCCCCGGGCTCAAGCGTGGCCACGCACCACGCACTACCCTTGAGTCGCCCACGTGCCACCTTGAGCCACTTGCTTTTGCCGTGCCTCGAAGCTGTTGTTCCGCATCCCGTAAGCCATGCCCCACATGCCACTGATCTTCACCAACACTTGGACCACATGCCGGACCCGCACACCCATAGTCTTCCTTGACCATGTCATGCCTCCCATGAACCGAACATGGTTTCTCGCAATGCCAACCGTTCTGCCCTCATACTTGGTCTAGCTTGCCTTGTCTTGACTAAGCCCACATGCCTTAGCCAAACTTCCACCTTGCCCGTTCTTCGCAATGTTGCAATGCCGCGGCATACCTATGCCTTGGCCATTGCCACGATGACTTTGGCCGCATCCCATACCCCGAAAGCCACCCTATCGAGCCCAAACCATGTCTCGATAAAGACCCGCCAAAAAGGGGTCTAACACTATACAACTACGTTAATTCATAAATAATCGAAGAATAAGTCACATGCAAGTTTCCTTGTTCCTTGCTCGCTATCTCAAACATACCATTAAATCTCATTTGGATCTCAACCTGTTAATATCTTTACAAAAGCATTAGGAGCAAAACATCATGAGACATTCATTTTTAAGTTAGGACATGTTTTAACACGTACCCTAAGTCCTACTTGAGGAGGGGAAGTGAAGATAAGCTTGGATATTAGTTGCAGACGGTTAAGATGATGTATAAATACATATTAAACCATATGAATAAAGTTAATTCCTTCATTCTCTTCTCCTACTTCCAAATACCTTCCAGAAAATCCACACTAATAAAGCATTTCGAAATGTATAAATGACAAAACTATAGGCAAGGAGTGTGGTGGTTTAATAACTATGTTACTAGGTACTAGATGGAGGTCCGCATTCTTGAACGATTGGGGAAGGGCATATGTTTATTCCAAAATAAACTAATCTAATATGATATGAATCGAATGGGAATTGCGCAAATATATAAATCGTCAACGATTGAAATAATAACAATAAGAACAATGAGTATTAAATACTGATCAAATAAGTTTGTACAAATTGGGTGAACTAGTTAATCATCAATGAAAGACGAAGCGGACGTCTCCCTATGGATTAGGGTTGGAGTTTCTCGGCGGCGTTCTTCTTCTTTTCGATCGCGAAGGGAAGACGGCATCGGCTCGAGGTGTTTGATTGGGCTGGCACGGGCCTTGGGACTGGTGCACATCAGATCGTTGAAGGCTTTCGAATGCAGCAGGGGTCGGACAGTTTGGATCGCGGTTTCGCTTGGATCATGGCCTGCTCGTTTGGGTTACTGGTTTACGGTTGGGGAAATACCATCAGGCGGAGATTCCGGGTTCACTCGTGCTATAATTGCAGGGGGTAAGAAGGTGTCTTTGGAATTTGTGGTGGTAGAATCGCAAGGAATTTTTCAAGACGAAGGTTTGATGATCCGCCCCCCCTCCTGAGCCACCGCCAAGAATGACGCTTGAAGCAGGGATTCATTTTCGCTGTCAGTTTAGTTTATTTAATTTCGTTTTACTCTTGTTGAGTTTCTTTGACATGATGAATTATGTCGTTGTTGCTTTCTGTATTGTCGTTTTCAGTCAGACTCTTACATTAGGTAGGGGTGATGGGGGTTTTGCTCTAGCCACGTTTGGCTCATTCAGACCCATTATAGGACAAACGAATCATATTGCTCTATACAGGGTGATTGGTTCTCCAGGGTGATTGGTTCTCCAGCTGGTCCGAGGGTCGGTGGCTGGAAGTATTTCCTTTGTCATTTGTATACGTTGCTGAATGTTTTATTATCAATATAAGCCCCCTTGTTACAAAAAAAAAAGTTAATCATCAATGAATGTTCTTTACATTAGCATCTATTATACGCATTTATCCGTCGATTTGCTCCTTCATTCCACATCGCAACTGCTCGCGAGTTTTTAGCCACCTTCGTTGAATCTGGATTCCAGTTGTATGCTATCTCCTATTCCAATTACGAGTACTTCATATCTCCTTGACTTAGTCTAATTCTATCTGCCTTTACTAACTTGCTTATTTCCACTTTGGGGTGGACACATTTATTTCCACTGGGCTGTTGTGCATGCCTCAGACTAGGCTCTTTCTCTGACCGAGTGACATTAAGGCCCATATCAAACAATAATCTTTGGGCCCAACAACATAAAAGATTGAATGGTAAAGGTGAATGTTGATGCACCATTAAGCGAGAATGTAGACTACACGGGTGGTTCTAGGTAGGCATGGATCGGGACCGGGTCGGGCTCCGGGCTTAGGCAGACTCCTGGTCCAAAATATCCAGGCGGCGGTACCGCCCTAGGTTAGTACCGGGACGGGTTGAGCTCCAAATTTTTTGGGGACATTTCCAATTAATTCCAACCCCCACCCTAAACTCCCAAACCACCCAGCCCCCCCATTTAGCAGCCGGCCCAACACCACAAAAGCAAAACAAAAAAATATGGGCAGTCGGACCGGGCCAGTTCACCATTTATATAGCCCGTAGCTGCCTCTTGAAGCCACCGGTTCGGACCCCAGTCCCGACCCGACCGACCGGGACAGGCTGAGCCTGCATAGTAACGGCCCGGCCCGGGTCCCGAGTCGGGCCGAACCGGCCCAGTCCACCCCTAATTAGGTGGCGAGTTATAAGACTGAAACTTTATAGCAAGGGTGCAAAGACGGCCGATTGGTAACAGGGAAGCAGAAACCTCAACTAGCTGAACTAGAGTCTATGCACCGTTTATTGTTACAACTTACAAGCACTAATTAAAAGCATGACAATGTCGTCATTATTTGGCCTTTTAATTTGGTTGATTATGTATATACGACGTACATAGTATTATATTTATATTTGTGATAGAACTTTTTTCAATATTTTATATTCTTATGTTATGCCTTCCTCAAATTGTACACTTATGCTGTAGATAGAATAGACATTTCATTGTCTCATCATTTGGAGTTAGCTTATAATCTTATATGAAGAATTTGTAAAGAAACTGCCCATTTTTTTTTTAATGTGTAGGGATCAGAAACTGCCCATATAAAAGTAAAATATAATGGTTTCTATTGTATTTTTTGCATAAATAAGAGTAAGTATTAAATCTATTTCCATGTTGAGATGATATCTACTTATATATAAATTATGAAAGGGTGTTAACTTGGGCATTTTCCCGTTGCTACAGTACTGAATGTTAACCTCCGTTTACTGCCTCCTCCGTTTGCTAACGTGCTTTCATATAAGCCTTTCGTTTTCGCTCCTCAATCGATATCTCACATCTGCTCCTCAATCGACATCTCACAACTCACGTCCCCTGCTGCTCTCTGCTTTTTATCGCTCCAGAACTTCACTCCTCAAGCGGACCAGCGTTTTTCAGAAATGAAGCCATCAAGGGTTTTCCGAAGCTATGAAGACTCAATACAAGTGTGACCAGAGAGAGGTTTGAGTCTGCTATGTCCGTTTTTCAGCCGAGCATGTAGCAAGGAGGAGGAGAATTCTTCGATTCGATCTTTTTTGTGCAAGGCCGCCCAACGATCCCCGGTTATCGTATAGCTGCAATCGATTATCAAGAAACTCTTGTAATCCATCCCTCTCTTCTTCACTAATTTGATACAATTTGTATTTAGATGTTGACATCATCTAGGGTTTTCACTTTTTCAATTACGCATATTGGCTAGGGCTGGATCCAGAGCATTAGTCCACCCCTAAAAACTTCCAAAAACTTCAACCAGACGATGGATAGTTTATTTGATATACTACTTAGGAGTTTATCTCATTTAGTGTCGGGGTCTTATTGACTCTAATTGAACTCAGGCTTATTTATCCTCTTACTTCATAGTTGCTGATAAAAGCTTAGTTGATATGTTGTTTAGTTCATATATTCATAATATGGAGTATTATATTCATAATTGTTGATTGCTTTTTGTTGATTTGTTCTGCCTTTAGCCCTTGCTGATTTTGAGGTTAGTTGATTTCTTAATTAATTGATTTTTTGAACAGTCTACATTCAAAATTATACCAGATTAGCTTGAATCAGGCATTGAAAACATAATACGCCCATTCTGCTTTGCATATAGCCAAAACGGGCCTGGTTCACCAAACCAATGGCCAGGTCGAGGTCAGCTCTCATTATTTGAAAGATTCAATCTTTAGTTACTGAAATCAATGTTGATGGATGGGTATCAGTTAATTTTGTCAGGTCGTTAATATGCTGTTTAAACATATATGTCAATCGGGATGTGTTGAATCGCTACAAGCAGGTCCCTTCTTCTTCTTCTTCTTCTTCTTCTTCTTCTTCTTCTTCTTCTTCTTCTTCTTCTTCTTCTTCTTCTTCTTA